>JAGIQG010000016.1:18293130-18893130 GCA_024679065.1 Sphyrna mokarran | reverse complement strand
AGGCTCCTCAAGGGGTACTTTTTTATTAATTCATGGGGTAAGGCCAGCAGATTTTTGAAGATGATGGTGAGCTGCGTTCTTGATGCAGAGCTGTCCATTTGGTATAGATACACTCTCAATGCTGTTAGGAAGGAAGTTCTGGGGTATTGATCCAGTAACCACAAAGGAATGGCAGCATATTTTCAATTAAGGATGTTGTCTGCAAATTCCTTTGCCAAACACCAGCCTTTTCCTCTAAGTTGAAAATTTCCCATAGTTTAATATCAATTGTCTCTTGAAAGTGCTGGAAATTCGCTACTGTTTGTGAAGCGTTTCCTCGTTTTTGCCCCTACTGCTAATTTTAAGGTTATCAGTTGTGAGAGCAGCTTAGATCTCTGGGAATGCTACCATATTCTCATGAGGTGATCAATAGCCACTTAATATTCTGGGACTGAGTGCAGTACTTCTGATAGAACCTTGTCAAACTTCATTATTAATATCCAGGAAATCTGAGATTGAAGCAGTTACTTCTGATTTATTATTGTCACATGTATTAACATACAGTGAAAAGTATTGTTTCATGCTTTTCATACAAAATATATGTTTATGGTGGAGGAAAGGAGGAAGTGCAGAATGTAATGTTATAGTCATAGCTAAGGTGTAGAGAAAGATCTACTTAATGCAAGGTAGATCCATTCAAAAGTTTGGCAGTAACGAGGAAGCTATTCCTGAGTTGGTTGGTACGTGAACTCAAACCTTTGTATTTTTTTCCCAACGGGAGAAGGTGAAAGAAAGTATATCCAGGGTGCTTGGAGTCTTTAGGACTTAGAACGGGACAGCACTATACAGGCCCTTCGGCCATCAGTGTTGTGCCAAGCTATGTCCAAACCTAAAATAAAGCTACCCCACTCCCTATCATTCTGGTGTGCTCCATGTGCCTATCCAATAACCACTTGGAAGTTCCTAAAGTGTCCAACTCCACTATCACAGCAGGATAGTGCATTCCACACCTCAATCACTCTGAATAAAGAATCCACCTTGGACATCCCTTCTATATCTTCCATATGAACCTTGTAATTATGTCCCGGTGACAATTATATCCACACGAGGAAGTCATCTCTGCACTCTATTTATCCCCTTCATCTTATAAACCTCTTAAGTCGCTTCTCATCCTCCTGTGCTCTAAAGAGAAAAGCCCCAGCTCCCTCAACTTTCCTCATAAGACCTACCTTCCAAACTAGGCAGCATTCCGGTAAATCTCCTCTGCACTCTCTCCAATGCTTCCACGTCCTCCTCGTAGTGAGGTGACCAGAATTGTACACGATATTCCAAATGTGATCTCACCAAGGTCCAGTATAGTTGCAGCATAACCTCACGTCTCTTTAACTCGAACCCCCTGTTAATAAATGCTAACACAGCATAAGCCTTTGTCACGGCTCTATCCCCTTGAGTGACAATCTTCAGAGATCTGTGGATATGATCCCCAAGGTCGCTTTGTTTCTCCACATACTTCAGAATCCTGCCGTTGACCCTGTAATCAGCATTCAAGTTTGTCCTACCAAAATGAATCACCTCACACTTACCAGGGTTAAATGCCATCTGTCACTTTTTTGCCTAGCTCTGCACCCTATCAACGTCTCTTTACAACCTACAAAAGCCCTCTATCTCATCATTACTCTACCAATCTAAGTGTCATGAGCAAATTTACTAACCCACCCTTCAATCTCCTCTTCCAAGTCATTGATAAAATAGTAGAGGACCCAGCACTGACATTAATTATGCCGGTTGCTTTGCTGAGGCAGTGGGAAGTGTAGACATAGTCAATGGATAGAAGAACGTTTGCATAATGGATTGAGCCATGTTCACGACCTTTCGTAGTTCCTTGCAATCTTGGGCAGAGCAGGAGCCATACCAAGCTGTGATACGACCAGAAAGAATGCTTTTGTGGTGCATCTGTAAAAGTTGGTGAGAGTTGTAGCTGACATGCCAAATTTCCTTAGTCTTCTGAGAAAGTAGGGATGTGTTGAACTTTCTTAACTATAGTGTGGGTATGGGGGGAACCAGCTCAGGATAATCTGGGCACCTAAACACTTGAAGCTTTCGACCATTTCTACTTTGTCCCTGTTGATGTAGACAGGGACGTGTTCTTCACTCCACTTCCTGAAATTGATGACATCTCCTCTATTTTGTTGACATTGAGGGAGAGATTATTGTTGCTGTATGAGTTTACCAGATTCTCTATCTCATCACCTGAAATGACCAGATTCTCTATCTCATCACCTGAAATGACCAGAATAGCAACTACCTTTCATCCAACCTGCTGAGAGTTTCTCAAGTGTTATTTTTAATTTGAAGATTGTGTTTTTAAAAATTGAAGCAAGAGCATCAAGCTTCAATTTGTTTTTCCTGATTTTTAATGAGGTGATAATATGCAAATCTTGATTTGGATAGTATGATTGCATGTGTGATTTAGTTGACTACAGTCAGACTGAAATCCATGATCCTGTAGACCTTACATTGAAAACCCTAGTGCAATGTAGGTAATGTACAAAACGATGTCCTCGTGCAATGGAATCCTGCAAACCTAATGTTGCACCTTTAATATTTTGTCTTTTATGCTAGATCAGCAAATTGAGCAAGGGACAACAAATAGCCCTGTCCCTGTGGAAGCACCTGTTACCCAAACTCAAGGTCTTAAAAAACCATCGCATGAACTTTGTGAAGAAGAAGGAGTAAACGCATTATCAAGCCAGCCGAATGAAGATATTGCAACTACAGGTAAGAATTTGACTTTCCTTCTGTATTACAACATTGAAGACCAGTAGTAAATCAGCACATCAGTATTGTGTGAAATCATTGTTGACTTTTCTAAATATGAGAGGAGAGATCATTCATCGTAGAAAACTTTAAAATTGATAGAGAAGCTATTGGATATGTCACCTGTACTTGAAGTTCTCAAGACACTGTGATGCATCCAAGAATACTGAAGGAAATGTGTGTGGAAATTTCAGAGGCATTGGCTGAAATGTTCGGGTTTTCCTTGGACTAGAGGTGGTGCCAGATTACTGGAGAATTGCAAATTGTTCAAAAAAAAGTGTAAAATAAGTTCAGTAGCTACAGGGAAATCAGTTTAACCTTTGTTAGTGGGGAAGCTTCCAAAGATGATAATTTGGGACAAAATGAACAATCAGCTGTGTAAATGTAGGTAAATTAGGGATATTTGTTAATCAAAAGGCACTTGGAATTCTGCACAACAGACTGTGCACCATGATGCAGTTTGTGAGAATAAGAGGCAGTAACAACTTGGGTGATGTGGTTAGCACTGCTGACGTAGAGCACCAGGTCCTAGTTCGAATCCTGCCTTGGGTCACTGTCTGTGTGGAGTTTGCACATTCTCCCAGTGTCTGCATGGGATTCCTCTGGGTACTCCAGTTTCCTCCCACACTACAAAGATGTGCAGATAAGGTAGATGGGCCATGCTAAATTGCCCTTTAGTGTCAGGGGGCGGGATGCTGGGTAAATGCGTGGCGTTATAGGGATAGATTGGGATTGTGGTAAGTGCAGACTCGATGGGCCATATGACATCCTTTTGAACTTTAGGATTCTATGTGGTCTTGGCTTGAGTGACAGGAACCTAAAGCAGTAGGGAATGGATATTTTTTGGTCCAAGAGAAAATATTCCTGAGGGGTTATTGTTGAATATCTTGTATATATTAATGGCCTATATCTTGGCAGAGTAAATCTCATGACACCAGGTTAAAAAACTTGCTGTTGTCAGACTTCTTACTGTGTTTACCTCAGTCCAATGCTGGCATTGAAATAGTAATAGTACAGAAGGAGGCCATTCACCCATTGAGTCTACACCGACTACAATCCCAACCAGACCCTATCCCCATAATTCCATGCATTTTTCCTCGCTAGTCCCCCTGATTTAAAGGGGCAATTTAACATAACCGATCCACCTAACCCACGTGTCTTTGGACTGAGAAAAAAATGAAGCACCCGGAGGAAACCCATGCAAAAATGGGGAGATCATGCAAACTCGACTCAGACAGTGACCTGAGGACAGAATAGAGCCTAGGTCCCTGGTGCTGTGAGGCAGCAGTGCTAATCTCTCGGATCAGCCAATGTCCACAATTGGCTTATGGGTCACTCAAATAACCTTCAGCACCTTGACAATCTGGAGTCTGACCCTTGCTGTGTTTTAGATAATGCTGCATAAATTTCACTGTGCTGACCACAGCCCCTCCCTCCTCTCCCTTCACAGATATAAATACAGCTCTCTTGCTTTGGTTCATCTGTGAATGAGTTAAACAGAGATGGGATTATTATATCCATGTTCTAATAAGATCTGATACTGACCAATACTTTAAACAAAGTGTCTCATATCTCCAATTTGACAGTTTAACAAAACTGTCCGTCATTCTTAAAGGCACCTATTTGGCAAATTGCTACATCACCTGTGACTCAGCAGTCAATGAAAGGGTTAATGGTTCAATGCCGCTGTCACCGAATAGCACAGCATGTAGCCATATCATGGCTAGATCTTGGCATACAGGGCACAATGTGCAGGTGATGCAAAATTGGGGGCATTATGAAGTGTAAGGAAGATAAAGTAGAACTTCAGAAGAACATGAGGTGTGCTGCTGGAATCAGTAGGCAGGTGCGGATAGAATTTCATGCAGAGAAGCGGGAAGTGATTACCTTAGAGAGGCTACATAAAACAAAGTGCTCAAGAGTAGAGGAACCTGGATGAAGATGGCAAGATAATGCAGCACTGAATGGTTCTTTCAACTATGATCTATTGAGTGCATAACTAGGGAAGTAGAGAGGGTTTTAACCATTGCCCTCGCTGTTAGGTTTAAGTGATAAAATCGAAGAGTAAAGGCAGGACAAGCAAGAAAGACATTAATGTGAGAATTGATGAACGGACTGTGACAGGAAGGAATAGAAAGCATAAATCTGAGTAAATCAGCAAGTGAGACTTGAGATTACAAAAACAAAAGGGTGAAAGTAAAGGCTATGTCTGTATGTGTGTAGAATTTAAAATAAAACAGTTGAACTGATAGCTCAAATCGAAACAAATGTGATCTGATAGCCATTACAGAGACATAGTGACATTTAGGAAGGTAAGGAAGTGTGTCTGTTAATTAATGAGGATATTAACAGAACAGAGGGATGGCCTAAGTTCAGGATGAAGAAGCTGTTTGGGTAGTGATGAAAAATGATAAAGGTAAGAAGTTAGTTGTTGTGATATACAGCCCTTTAACAAGTGGAGTGTCATGGGCTGCTGGGGCCTCAACTTAATATAATTTGTATAAATAAAGGAATATAAATAGATTGAGTGAATCAGTGAAGATCTGACAACTGGAGTATAATGTGGGAAATTGTTCATCCTGTGAGATTCTGAAATTGGTGGGAGGGGAGCATTGTTTAAAATAAAGTGTCACCCTCATTTAGAGTAGAGATGAGTGGAAACTTGTTGGGCATTGAGAGTGTTTGGAATTCCTCAAAAGGCAGTGGAAGCAGAGTCCTTGAGTATTAAGAGGTAGATTCTTGATGAGCTGAAAGGTTATTGCGGGGTAAGTGGATGCTAGAGTTGAGGTTGAAATTATATTTGCACTTCTAATGTTAATGATCTAGGTTTGGTCACGCTGGGAATAATTTCAAAATTTGTAGATCACACAAACCACGGAAGAAGTGTAGTAGATTTCCTGAGGCTATAGGCTGGTGAAATGATTCAATTTAGTGTGTGCTGTATTTTGGCAGACTACTGAGGAGAGGCAATACTGGGGGGAAAAAAACATAGAACATACAACACTACAGCACAAACAGGCCCTATGGCCCACAAGTTGTGCTGATCATATCTATACTTACCAGGCCATAGAACTATCTGTAACTCCCAATCCCATTAAATCCCATGTACTCATCCAGAAGTCTCTTAAAAGACCCCAGCGAGTTCGCCTCTACCACCACTGACGACAACTAATTCCATTCACTTACCACCCTCTGAGTGAAAAACTTACCTCTAACATCTCCTCTATACTTACCACCCCCCCCCAGCACTTTAAACCTGTGTCCTCTTGTAGTGACCATTTCAGTCCTGGAGAAAATAGCCTCTGAGAATCCACCCTATCTATCCCTCTCAACATCTTATAAACCTCTGTCAGGTTGCCTCTCAACCCTCGCCTCTCCAGGGAGGAGACCTAGCTCTCTCAACCTATCTTCATAAGGCATGCCCCCAAAACCAGGCAACATCCTTGTAAATCTCCTCTGCACCCTCTCAATAGCTTCCACATCCTTCCTATAGTGAGGTGACCAGAACTGCACACAGTACTCCAAGTGGGGTCTGACATAGAAACGTTTCTAAAGGAGGTGCTGGAACTGGTGTATATGTGCACAAATCATTGAAGGTGGCAGACAAGGGTTGATAAAACGTAGGATTTCTGAATAGGGGTATATAGAGTACAAAAGCAAAAATTTTTCATGAATCTAAGGTATCTATTCAGCCTCAACTGGAGTTTTGTGTCTGGTTGTGGGCACTTTGGAAGGATGTAAAGGGATTTGTAGAGGTGCAGAATAGATTTGAAAAGTTTCGGGGATGAGGAGCTTGAGTCAAGGATGAATTGGAGAAGCTGCGGCTGCTCTTGAGAAGATTGGGAAACTTGATTAGAATCAATACAGGGAAAATTATTTTGTTAGTGGAAGGGTTGCGAAGTAGAGGATGCATATTTTAATTTGATTAAAACCAACAATGACAAGAAAAATCCTTATGCAGTGAGTGATTTGGAATGATCTGGAAGAAAGGTCAGTTATGGATTTCAGAAAGGAATTAGGTAATTATATGAAGATAATGACAGGTTCCATATTGTCAGGTGAAAAGTCCATTTCATTGGTTTACTCACCTGAAGTTTGTTACTATTTCAGAAATTTGAAATCTGGCCATCCTTATTTGGGATTTGTGCAGTTCAGCATTTCAACCAGCATTTCCCTTCCTTCCATTACTTGCACATACATCTTACTCTTGAAATAAAAACTGCTTCCTTTTTCTTGTGTAATTCCAGATCTTGTCTTGAATGCCCAGAGCTTTGAGGTTTTGTATAGCGGTCTTTGTGTAGCATATTTTCAAGTTTGCAAAATATGAACCTTATGAACTAGAGGTGGGAAGCATAAGAAATGTCCTAATATAAATAAAGCTCTACATACTGTACTTTTTCAAAAACTAGTGTCTTTGCTTTAATGTTAGAAATGCAGCAGCTAATTGTGTACAGCAATTTTCCACAAATACATTGTGATGTCCAGATTATATGCTTTTGTGATGTTGACTGAAGGATAAATATTGTGCACAACTCAAGAGTTACTTGCTACTTGAAATAGTGCCATGAGATCTTTTACATCCACTCACGGAGACTAGTGGCCCTTTGGTTTAATGTCTGATCCAACAATGCTGCACTCAGGCCTGCATTTTAGTTAATGCCTGAATCCACAACTTTCTGATACTAATGAGTGCTACCACTGAAGATTACGTAGTATACTGTACAGATTCCATATCATGTGATTAGAATTGAACAGTTGCGTGTTCTTTGATTATTGTAGAATAAGTTCCAACTTCTACTACAGTTAATATGGAGAATTTTTTTTAAAAAATGTTTGTTCAGTTTTATATATTCAGTGCTATTTGGTATTGTTTACTTTTTTCTCTCCAGACACTGTTGATAGACCACCACAAAACTTGATAACCTCAGTGGAAGCATCAAGAGACAACTCCAGCAGAACTGCTCCTAGCAAAACGATACCACTGAGAAGGCAAGTAGTAAATATAGTGGCAAGTAGTAAATATGGTATCAAGTACTGATTATTGTTTCTACTGAACTAGTCTGGATTGCATTCAGCCAGCATGATAATGGTATTAAGTAAAACTGGGAATGAAATGCGACAAAAGCCAGTAATATTTTATATCCCTTTATCTGTTCTGCGTTAGTGACTTGCATATGGGAGCCAAATATAAGCTTGTTAAATTTTACCCTAATATGGAATGGTAGACAGACAATGCAAGGTTAACACTTGAGTATAGCTATACCACATGAAACTGCAATGGTTCAAGAAGTTAGTTTACCACCATCTTCTCTGACAATTATAGAACATAGAACACTACAGCACAAACAGGTCCTTCGGCCCCACGAATTGCTCCAATCATATCCATACCTACCAGATCATAGAACTATCTGTAACTCCCAATTCCATTAAATCCCGTGTACTCATCCAGAAGTCTCTCAAAAGACCCCAGCGAGTTTGCCTCTACCACCACCAGCAGCTGATTCCACTCACTCGCCAGTGAGTGAAAAATTTACCCCTAACATCTCCTCTGTACTTGCTCCCCAGCACCTTAAACCTGTGTCCTCTCATAGCGACCATTTCAGCCCTGGGAAATAGCCTCCGAGAATCCACCCTATCTATTCCTCTCAACATTTTATAAACCTCTATCAGGTCGCCTCTCAACCTTCATCTCTCCAGGGAGAAGAGACCTAGCTCCCTCAACCTATCTTAAGGCATGCTTCCCAATCCAGGTAAATCTCCTCTGCACTCTCTCCATTGCTTCCACATCCTTCCTGTTGTGAGGTGACCAGAACTGCGCACAGTACTCGAAGTGGGGTCTGACAAGTGTCTCAAAGTTGCAGCATTACCTCCCGACTCCTAAACTCAGTCATTCGATTAATGAAGGCCAGTACACCATAAGCCTTCTTGACCACATCCTCCACCTGCGTGGCTGATTTTAAGAGTCCTATGGATCCGGACCCCAAGGTCCTTCTGCTCCTCAACACTGCTAAGACTCCTACCCTTGATATTGTACTCCTTCATCCCATTGCTCCTGCCAAAATGGACCACCGCACATTTATCCATGTTGAAGTCCACTTTTCTGCTTAGTCTTGCACCCTATCTATGTTACGCCACAACAAATATGGTGGATAATCAATGTTGATCTATCTAGCAATGCTCAAAAAGAATTAAAAGGATTGAACATTTTATTGGGTGACCTGAAATAAATTTATTCATTAATCGTATTTCAATTTGGTAAGTTAACAAGATATGGGAATGAATGGATATAGATTTGGAAGGAAATCTGCGAGGAATAGCACTCATTGAATTCAGGGTAATGTGTTGAAACAAGTGAATATTGTCAGGGCAAAGTTTTATTTCACTAGCATTGTATATGATAATAGCTTCAATCTTGTCTAAATTTTTCATTCTCACTAGATCGACGAGGCAATCGTCCAAACAATTAGGTATAATGCGAGCTGCAAGAAGAACTCAGGATCTGGAATCTTCAGAGCCTCCAACTAACAAAAAAGCTAGGCTGTAAGCTCCTTTGTTTAAACTTCCTCTTTGAGAAATTTTTGTATGTTTAATGGGGGTTGGAGGAAAGGAAGGTGAGAGTGTGGCTTCATTCTGAACCAGCAAGATAATTCTTGTCTTTCCTTGATTTTCTACTTCCTTGCCTGAAAGTAAAGTGATCCAAATGTTAGAAATTTTCATGGGAGAACAACAAGCCAGAATCTTTCCATTCTGACCAGCAGTTGGAAAATGCTGCATTTTTTTTAGTTGGATCTTTAAAGTTATTGCTCTTTAAGCATTGCCTGTTTTAACAGTTGCCTTACTCTTTGATGTTGAGCTTAATTGGATTTCAGGCAAATTTTAAAACAAATGAATAGTTTGCTTGCTGTAGTTCTTGCTTGGCCATTTTTGCAATCAAAGTTCATCAGTTGTAAGATGGATTGATTTTATTTGAACCCACACCATCAATATTGTTCTGCTTTGTAGATTCTAAAACTTTGTCGAGTAGCCGAGTTAACCTAGTTGTACTTTACATCGTGGTAATTCAACTTCTTGTGTTGGTCTAACAGACGTACTAAATCAACAATTATCTGGTATGAGCTTCATTTCTGGAATGGGATAACTTGAAACAAAAAATGTTCCTTGTATTATTAGAGCTCTGTCTGGGAAGTGCTCTGGGAGTAGAGCAGGGAGCGTATCTCGCAACCGTACCAAATTGACCTTGCCTGGCACACCAACAGTTCTCAAGTAAGTGCTATTTCTGAAGTTAAGAAAGGATATGCATATCTTAAGTTGCCTTGCTACTTATTTTGTGATGCAGCTGTTAATACAAGTTGTGGACAGTCATACTGTGTTTAGCTTATGGTGGCAGTTTTACGTTCATTGTCAACTTAATGGAATCCCTCACTTTATCTCAATTTTGTATTTCACTAATCTGAAATCCTCAGCATGAAGTGACAATATGCCAATTTGATTCCTTGTAATAGTTCCCTGTTTTTGTTTTATTATTGTGTTTGGCTGTTCTATATTGATATGTTCAAACCATATTTCTATGGATTCCAGAAGATGTCTCAATTTATCCACTGTTATGTTTAAGTCAGATAGCTCAGATACAATTTTATATAATCTATACAATACAGTTACAATGTTGTGTGAATAATGCCACTGTTGTGGGATTCCCTGGCCAGAGATTCAACTGTCATTTAATTCAAAGAAAAGGAACAAAGAGCAACACAGCACGGGAAACAGGCCCTTCGGCCCAATGAGCCCGTGCCGCCGTCCTAACATCTTAATGACATATCCATGACTTTAGGCTATGCCTATTGTGGAAGATTCCCATATAGGGACCAATATAGGGACAATTTGTTACCCAATCAGCCTAAGAGCACATTTTTGGGATGTGGGAGGAAACCGGAGCACCTGGAGAAAACCCACGCAACCATGGGGAGAACGTGCAAACTCCCATAGACACAGGCCCAAATCCATGTATCCGCACAGCACAGCGATAGTCACTGAGCTGTCGTGTTGCCCATCAAATGGTCCAGGTCAACCGTACACTAACGACGCGAAGCACTAGGATACTCTTGAAAATAATCCAAGAGCAGCCCTCTCACGACCCATCGCGTGTATGCACCTTGTTAGACAACAAGGTGGACCAAAGCACCTGTAGGATAAAAACAAGTACATCAATATCATCTATTTACACACTTACCATGGACTCCCAAGACTTATGATCCCTATTTTAAATCAGTTTTCTAGACCCCTCCATTCCCAATCTGTTCATGTGCCCATCTAAGTATTTCTTAAGTAACTCCAGAGTGCCTGCCTCCACCACTTTACTTGGCAGCGCATTCCATACCCCCACTACCCTCTGTGTGAAAAAACTCCCTCTAGCATCCAAATTATACCTTACCCCCCTCACCATAAGCCTGTGACCCCTTGTGCTATTCAAATCCTTCCTAGGCAAAAGCTTAACCCTGTTTACTCTATCTATACTCATAATGTTGTACATCTCTATTAGATCTCCTCTAAGTCTACGTCTTTCTAAGGAAAACAGCCTCCATTTGTCTAACCTCTCCTTGTGACTCAGACCTTCTATACTAGGCAGCATCCTGGTAAACCTCCTCTGCACTCTCTGCAGAGTCTCCACGTCCTTCGTAAGGTCTAACCAAAGTTTTATGATTCCATATTTGGAATACTGCATCCAGTTCTGGTCGCCTTACTGCCGGAACATAGAACATTACAGCACAGACAGGCCCTTCGGCCTTCGATGTTGCGCCGACCAATATAAAAAGCAATGCCCCTCCAAACTAAATCATTCCCTTCTCTTCCATTTACTTATCAACTAACCTCTTAAACGCCACCAAACTTGGCGCATCTACAACCGCTGCAGGCAGGGCATTCCACTCCCTAACCACCCTTTGGGTAAAGAACCTACCTCTGATATCCTTCCTATAACTATCACCCCTTAATTTAAAGCTGTGTCCCCTCGTGCTATCTTTCTCCATCCTAGGAAAAAGGCTATCACTGTCCACCCTATCTAAACCTCTAATCATCTTATATGTTTCGATCAGGTCCCCTCTTAGCCTCCTCCTTTCTAACGAAAACAACCTCAATCCCTCAGCCTCTCCTCATAAGACCTGCCCTCCATACCAGGCAACATCCTGGTAAACCTCCTCTGTACCCTCTCCAATGCCTCCACATCTTTCTTATAATGTGGGTACCAGAACTGCACACAATACTCCAAGTGCGGCCGCACTAGAGTTTTGTACAGTTGCAACATGACGTTGCGGCTCCGAAATTCAATCCCCCTACCAATAAAATCCAAGACTCCATATGCCTTCCTAACAACCTTATCGACCTGACTGCCTACTTTCAGGATCTATGCACAAACACACCAAGATCCCTCTGTTCATCAACACTACTAAGAATCCTACCATTAGCCCTATACTCTACACATTTATTATTCCTGCCAAAGTGCATTACCTCACACTTCTCCACATTAAACTCCATTTGCCACCTCTCGGCCCAGCTCTGCAACTTGTCCAAGTCCCTCTGCAAACTATAACACCCCTCTTCACTATCTACCACTCCACCGACTTTAGTGGTGCAAATTTACTAATCCTAAGGACGTGGAGACTCTGGAGAGAGTGCAGAGGAGGTTTATCAGGATGCTGCCTAGTATGGAAGGTCTGAGTTACGAGGACTGTTTTCCTTAGAAAGACGTAGACTGAGAGGAGATCTAATAGAGGTGTACAAGATTGACGGGTATAGATAGGGTAAACAGGGTTAAGCTTTTTCCTAGGATGGACTCGAATAGCACGAAGGGTCACGGGCTTAGGATGAGGGGGGTAAGGTATAATTTGGATGCTAGAGGGAGTTTTTTCCACACAGAGGGTGGTGGGGGTATGGAATCTGCTGCCAAGTAAAGTGGTGGAGGCAGGCACTCTGGAGTTATTTAAAAAATACTTAGATGGGCACATGAACAGAATGGGAATGGAGGGGTATAGAAAACTGACTTAAAATAGGGATCATGAGCCTTGGGAATCCCTGGGAAGTGATGATATTGATGTACTTGTTTTTATCCTACAGGTGCTTTTGTTCATCTTGTTGTCTAATGAGGGGCATACATGCAATGGGTTGTGAGAGGGCTGTTCTTGGATTTTTTTCGAGAGTATCCTAGTGCTTCATGTCATTCGTGTAAGCTTGACCTGGACCATTTGATGGGCAACACGACAGCTCAGTGACTATCGCTGTGCTGTGCAGATACATGGATTTGGGCCTGTGCCTGTGGGAGTTTGCGCATTCTCCCCGTGGTTGCGTGGGTTTTCTCTGGGTGCTCCGGTTTCCTCCCATATCCCAAAGATGTATTCTTAGGCTAATTGGCAAAACAAATTCTCCCTAAATTGTCTCATTTGGTTTTTATTCCGTAGATCTATAAACATAGACAGGGATCACGGGTAGAGGTGGGAACATGGGGTGGCGGTCCGGGCTCATTGAGCCAAAGGGTCTGTTTCCCATGCTGTTTTTTTTATTCTTTTGTTTGTTCAAAATTTAATTCTTAAATGCTCTCAGTTGGGCAATAGATGCTAGCCCAGTCAGCAACGGCAGCATCCCATGAACAAATTTTTGAAAATGGTTGCATGATCGCTTTTAAGAGCGGACAGTGTGATTACGGTGTTCCACGGGCTGCTGTTTAGTTTGTTTCTAGTCTGCAGAGAACTTGTATACTCTCAAATCCTCACATAATTAGGACATTACGAAAAGAAAATTGGCAATGAGGTGGGATTCTGTTTTGTGAGAATGGAACAAAAATATCTTGGGCATTCGTACTTTGAATATTAGGCTGTGGAAAGTCAACAACAAGATGAAAGATTGAAGTATTGGTGTGGAACGATCAAGTAAGATAAAAGTTTTCTGTGGTTTCAAAACAAGGGGCTGCATTCTCCCTCATCCGCAGCAGGGAATTCTCCAGTCTTGCTGCAGTGAATGGTGATAAGACTGATTGCCAAATTCTCCATTCTCGTTGGCAGTAGTCATAAAAACTGCCGGAGAATTCATTCCAGGCAGTATCTGGAGGAAAAAGCGCCAGATGCTGTACATCTGAGGTCATTTGAAAATTCACACTGAGAAAAGACAATTCACTTGCTCTGTATGTGGGAAAGGATTCAATTGGCCATACAAGCTGCAGGCACAACAGTAAATTCACACTGGGGAGGCAGTTCACCTACTCCAAGTGTGGGGAGGGATTTGTTCATTCATCCATTCTGCTGAAGCACCAACAAATTCCCAAATAACTATTGTGATTGCATTTTGCTGTGAATCATATTCAGGGCTGAACCAGGTTCACTTGGGCCTATTTCTGCTGAATTGAAAAATAACTCCATTTTTGTATCAGACTTGAATTTTAACTTCATCTACTGAGAAGAATCTGTCTCTTTGGAATATTGGGAAAGATGTGAAAATGAAGGTTTTCCTTTTTCAAAGAGGAGTGGCTGATGTCAGTAATTCTGGGTTGACGTCAGCAACAAGGCTGTCAAATTGTAGCAAAATGGGATGATCTATTAAGACATTAATCATGAATACATGATTTGATTTTTTTTTTTACAAAACGTGATTCTAAAACAATTTTCTGATTGGTAGTGAGAATTTGTTAAAGATTGCTTTTTCAGATTCATCTTTTTTGATTCCCTATAGGAGGAAGCAACATATGGGTTCAAAGGGAAAAAGCACAGAAGAGTTGGAGATGGAAAAGATTGCTCAATTTCAGAAAGAAATGGCTGAGCAGAGGAAAATTAATGAGGAATCACTGAAGTTGGCCATATCTGGTGCAGGTATCAGAATTGTTTTATTGTTTCTTCTGGAGGTTGGGCAAAGATTCTCACATATTCAAGTCAGCCAGTAAATATTTGAGTCTAGGTGCTACAAGTTGGCAGGCTATAATTTGAGTTTAATCAGCACAGTTGTCCACTCCCTTCCATTTGTGTAGTTGTTTATAGCAATCAAGGAGCAGTGATCGGGGAAGCACATTTCCCTTCCTCTTGCCACTTGCTAACAAAAAAAATGATGTAGTTAATTGTAGCTGTCCTGCTGAGATTAAGTAACTTATTACAAACATGAGACTTGGCCTGTGATAGCACACTGGCTTTATTAACTAAGTTATTGGGCAAGTTTAAAGTATTATACCTGTGCAGAAGATCTTAAAATTATTTTGTTGTAGTTTTGTAGATTGCTTCTCATTCATGAGCAAATTGTAATTATACTCCAAGAAGGTGATGTTTATTGGAATTAAAGAACATAATATCTGGTAAATCATGTGGTCTCTCTCCTCAATCATTATTGAATTTACACCTGTTGGTTCAGTGCAGATTAAATCATTCAAAACATTTTTTGTCATCTTAATATTGTAGGGTGGTTGGAGTGACTTTCAGTTATATTACGGAATCAATTACATTGAACTCTACTTTTTCTTTGCAGTACGTGGCAAAATGCCTGGGCCCTTTAAATTATTTTGTGTGGTTACACATGCATGGTCAACTTGTGCATGAACTTTTGGGCTGTTGTATAGCTGCAGTTTGGAGGTGGAGTAAAAAATAACCATTTCTTGATGGGACTGAACATTAACAATCTGCTAAAACTGAGGACCATTCGGGGCTAACTAACTATTTTTGCTTTCTTCCCTATGAATAGAGTCTTGAGCCTAAATGTCAGCTTCAGTTAGTTTGTTAGTTGCTTTTAGCATTGTGTTTATTTTTTCAGGATTGTATTTTTTAAAGTGAAAAATTCCCAAATTGAATCTTTGTTTAACAGTTTCCCTATACATGACCAAGAAGGTTACTCTTAAATGCAATATTTTAGTTTAGACCTATAAATTTCAGGTCAGAACAAGAAAAGAACACACATCCCACCCACAAAACCAATGGATATCAAGTTTCACACAGATGAGCGCATTAAAGCACATGGTGAAAGTCAAGTGGACAAAGTGTACAAGGAAGTAGACTTCACCAGTGAACTCCGTAAACATCAGGTTTCTGTGAGTACTTTGATCTCTTGGTCTACACAGCTAGAGACAGTACTGCAATGAACGCAAGGGACAGGAAATATTAGACTGATTTATTTTCAACACCTTCCCTATTTGTTGACAATTAATGTTTCCATATTAAAAATTGCTTGAGTTTAAATTGCCATAAAGAATGAACAAATAGATTCTTCCATGAGCCACTATATGGCTTTTCTCTTTCTTTCAAACTTTTCGTCTTAGGATGTCTAATGCTATCATATTGTAGGTTTGGACAATCTGTTTGGGAAGGTTCCTGGTGGTGATCGCCCTCAAGAATCTTGACTAGTTTGCCTTGCTTTATTTATTAGTGATATACTTGTGTTAATAACCCCTGACTTTGGACCTTGCCACAAGTAGAACCATCTTTTCTGTCTTGTCAAACCCAGCTTACCCTGTTGGATTTAAATTACTGTGCTGTAAAACATTCAAATCTGGTCTGTGTTAACAACCTAAGTTAAATTATCCTTTGTGAAGGAGTTAAAGCTCTAATCTGTACAGCTCGACTGTTCAGTTTAACTGAACCTCTTCTCAAAAATGGTCACAATATCTCTGTGAGCTATACAAGGGAAGGCCAATGTAGAAATGCAGCCATTAAAGGAGATTTCATACTCTGAGCCAAAGACAGGCATTTCCTTAATTGTCATTGAGAGTCTTGCATGGCATGTTGGCTGGCTGATACCAAGGTAAAACAGCGCACTGAGCGGGTCCAAAATATTCTGCAAAGAGTGAGTTGGAAGAACTGACAGAGTAATTTTAAATTCAGGTCAGAAACTCAATCAATTTGTGTTTTATGAAATCTGCCTGAATCATAAGTTTTGCCATTTGAATTTGACTATGGTAAGTATGAGACATTTCACTTTAGGTGCAATTCAAATGACCCACAAGGGAGATTTTATTAAACAAAGTTTATTTAAGAATATAGTTAACATGTATAGAAAGAAAATTAGCAATAACTTTTACCAATTACAAACAAGAAACTGATATTATATAAGCCTTAACAGCTAAATGCTGTTCCACTTGAACAAATCCCATAAGCAAATCCCTTGCTACAGTTTTAGCATAGAAAATACAAATGCTCATGTGAAGATGGAATTTAGTCCTTTTGGTTGGATGCTACTGTTCACTTGATACACACACACACACACACACACACACACACACACACACACACACACAAACTTGAATTCAGAGATTTCAGTTACTAGCTAGCACACCCCCAATGGCAAAATTTTCACTCTTGGAGGGCCAGGAGACTTGTTTCCAGCAGCCAGCAGAATTTCCAAAAGCAGGGGAGAAAGAAATACTGTTTTTCAGTCTGATGTCCAAATGCATTTTAAACTGAAACAGTAACCAAACTGAAAGTAAAATCTTGAATTCATTGTGAAGGAAAAAAACTGAAAAACACAACTACTATCCAGATTAAAAATAAACAAAACCAGATTTAAACCATTGAAGCAGTAATGAAAGGATTTTTAACAGCTATCTTGGCAATAATTTAAAAAAATCCCAAAGCAGCTTAACTGCAGACAACATTTTTTTTTAAAAGGGAAAAGAGATTTAAAGGCACAGTATATATCAAGGTCTGCAAATCAAACTTTGAGTTGGGAAGAATGTTTAAAAAGCAGGATCTTGAAGGGTGTAATCTCTGGATTACTCCTAGTGCTGCACAGTAGTTGCGGTAGAAATACTAGGAGATGGTCTACACGTGGTTTGTGTTATGATGCAGTAGTGAGGGCTTCAGATTCTTTTGGTATTGATACCAGTTCTGCGTAGAAGGCACCTATATAAAAGGAACAGGTTACACCTCAACAAGTCACTGACCAATGTCCTCGTGGATGTTCATTGGAGTGGTTGGGGATGGTTTAAACTAACTTGGCCAGGGCTTGGGCATCAACATGCAGGAGTAAAGAGGAATAAGGTGCATAAGAAATTAGAGTAGGAGTGGGCCATTTGGCCCCTCGAGCCTGCTCTTCCATTCAAAGGATCGTGGCTGATCTGACATTACATCCGCTTTCCTGCCCTTTTCCCATAACCCTTGATTTTCAAACTGATCAAAAGTCTATCTACCTTAGCCTTAGAGAAATACAAGGACTCTGCCCCCCAAGTTCTCCATGACAAAGAGTTCAAAAGACCCTCAGCCATTTAGAGAAAAATATTCTCCTCATCTCAGTCCCTATGTTCTGAGACTATGCTCTCTGATTCTTTACTCCACTGAGGACAAACATCCTGTCAGCAGATATATGGGAATACCACCACCTGCAAGTCCTAATCCAAATCTCACAGCATCCTATGTTGGACAATATTACAGACAACATTTTTACTCAATATGGAACTATTCCATATTGGGAAAAGTGGACTGTGATGAAAGCAAAAGTTGTGTTTCAATCCACATGTAAATGTAAAGTGATGAATAACATTTGAGGTACAAATACAAACAACTATGCGGGAACGTGACATAACAAAAATGTGGCTTTAAAAAACTAAAGAGTACGTGCGTAATTTAAGGATGTGAATTGTTCAAGGATGTGAACAACATTAAGAAGTAGTCCTTTCAGTCTGTCGAGCCCAGTTCAATTAAATCATGGTTAATCATCAAGCTCAATGTCACTTCCGTATCTCTTGATATCAATAGTATCCAGGAATCGATTGATTTCTGTATTGAACGTACCCAATAATTGAACTTACCCAACCCTCTGCGTAGAGAATTCCAAAGATTCAGTACCTTTTGTATGGAAGAAATTCCTCTTTGACTATGTCTTAAATGGCCTACCCCTTATTCTGAATTGATATTTCCTGGTTTTGGACTCTAGTGTTTTATGCCGTCTGCCTGGATCATAAACGTTTTGCAATTTGAATTTGATAGGAATCATCCCATCTGCACTATAGTAATTTTGTAAGTTCAATGAAGTCGCCCCTCATTTTTTTTTTTTGAAACTCAGAATACAGACCCAATCTCCATCATAGAATCTCTATAGTGCAGAAGGAGGCCATTTGGCCCACTGACAGCAGTCTGACCCAGATGCTACCCCGGTAGCCCCGTGTATTTACCCTGCTAATTCCCCGACACTGAAGGACATGGCCAATCAACATAACCCACAGATTTTTGGACTGGAGTGGAAAATGGAGCATATGGAGGAAATCCATGCTGGCATGGAGAGAACACGCAAACGCCATACAGACAGTCGCCCAAGGCTGGATTGCAATCCAGGTCCCTGGCACTGAGGTATCTGCCCTACTTCACATTTAATTACATTCTATCTGTCGTGCTTTAGCACCATTCATTTGGCATGAAGTCCTCTTGAACTCTCTTTTGCATCCTCCTCAACTTGCGTTTCCATCCAGTTTGATGTCATTGGCAAATTTGGAGATATTGCATTTGGTCTTCACGTCCAAATCATTTATGTAGATTGTGGATTCAGCATGGATCCTTATGGTATTTCAGTAATAACCAACTGACTGCCATCCTAAGAATGATTCATTTATTCTTACTCTTTGCTTTCTTTCTGTTAACCAATTTCCAATCCCCATACTAGTATGCTTTTCCTCAATCACACGCGGTCTCATTTTATTTACTAACCTAATGGAACTTATCAAATATCTTCTGAAAATCCAAATACACGTCCATTGATTTTCCTTCATCTAAGATACAAGTAACGTCCTCAAAAAAAAACTTCCAACAGGAGTTATCAAACATTATTTCCCTTTCATAGATGCATATTGTCTGTCTAATTTTACTTAGTGTCCTAAATGTCACGTCCTTAATAATAGATTTTAACATATTCCCTGCTACTGACTGTAGTTCTTCCTTCTTCTTTCCTCCGTAACTAGTGGAGTTAGTTTTGCTACTTCCCAGTCCACAGGAACTTTTCCATAATCTAAAGAATTTTGAAAGATGATAACCATGCTAGGAGTGGACAAGGAAAATATCAGAAAAAATTACATTTAAATCTTTGACACATTATTCATTTGTCCAATAGTCCTGCAATAAGTTAGTGCTTACTTACAGTGCTAAAATACTCTTTCCTGGAAGAAAAGAGACAAGTTGTAGTATTCATACTGTGAGGAAAAACCTAGATTTTAAATATGTTTGGCCTACTTTATGTTCAGCTGTATGTACTGATAGAAGAGACATGTTGAAGCATTTCATCTTGCACTCATCAGGACACTTTGCAAGAATGCCAGTATGAGGGGGAAAACAGCAATTTATACTGTCCAAGTGTCAGATGCAAAGCTTTGATGTCTCCTTTTTTCCAGCAGTTCTCAATTCTGTATTCCTAAACGGTTGCTTTTAATCAGTCTGATCATCCCAGTGTTGTGGCTCATTTGATAGTACTCCTGCTTTTGAGTCAATGGTTGGGTCCTGCTCCAGAACTTGAATGTAAAAGTCAAGATTGACATTTCCCAAGATAGTATTAAGGGAGTGCTGCACTGTCCAAAGTGCTACCTTTCAGGTGAAATGTTGACCCAGGCCCTATCTATCTGGTTAGGTAGTTGTAAAGATCTCCTGGTTCAATTTCAAAAGCTGAGTAGGTGAGTTATCACCAGTGTTCTGGCCAATAGTTATCCGTCAATCAGCATTGCAAAAAGTTTTTTTTTCATAATCATTTCACTGAGTACAAATAGGCTTTAATTCCTTATAGCAATGACTAAACTTCAAAAATGATTGTCAAGTACCTTAATATGTCCGGTGGTTGTGAAAGATGCTATTTAAATACAAGCATTATTTTTATCCGTGAGCAAACCACTTTGATACAGCAGCAACTAACAAAATCTTAATGTATGTTAATTTGCTGTGTTTATAATCACTTATCTGCTTTCAATAATGCTGATTACTTGCTACACAGACACGTGGGCACAAAGGAGCTACAGTACCAAAACCTTTCAATCTTTCTTGTGGAAACAAAAGGAAGTATGAAGCTATGGATTCCCAAGGATATGTATCTCTAGCAGAACAGGTCGAGGCATTTCAATGTCGTACACCATCACGGTATCAACTGAGGAGCAGTTATCAGTTGGAGGAAGGTAACCTGGTATTTCCCTCTACTGATGAGACGTCTGATTTTGTACCTACCACAAGAAAACAGTGCATGCTCTGGTACTTGATGAAGCATCATGGTGTGTCCCTGGCCTATGCCCCTCTGTCAGCTCTTGAAGAGTCCTTATAACATGGCTATCAAGGCCCTGCCCAAGGACTGACTCCATTCCTTCCACTTGAAGTTGCTCTGAGGGCAGATTTTCCCTTTCGTGGCTCGAAGGCTTTTCATGGCCTGAGGCTGATACTCCTCCCTTTCGGTGCAGCTGCTCTAGACTCTGCACTCCGGTGTATGTTACTCGAAAGTCTGTAATTGCCAGTATGAAATGGTTGGCCTATTTGAGTCATATCCATCTAGGATGGTGATGCCCTTTAAAACACTTTATTGGCCTTGCCATATTCTGACAAATTGGCTACTGTTTACATGGGCTTTTATTTCCATTTCTTAAAAACACTGAGCTCTTGAGTTAGAGCAGTGTGTACTTGCAAATTGTGCCAATTAGTCCCAGTGATGCTGACTTTGAAAGAGCGGTTGGTCCATAACAAAAATAACAGTTTACACTTGTTCAATATTGACTGCAATAGAAAATGGATAGCTTTGCTACAAATTATTTTCTGTTCAGAAATTGTATGTAAAGTAACCAGTTTTCAAATGTTTTTGGCCTTGCACTGGTGTGCTGCTTAGACTAAAGACAGAAATAGGTCATTCAACAATTCACTTTGAAAGAGCTATCCATGAATCTGATTAAGTCCAATCCCCATAGTTTTGCATAGTCTCACAATGGTTTGTTCTGCTGCCTCACAGCACAGGGAGCTGGATTCAATTCTGGCCTCAGGTCACTCTGTGGAGTTTACATGTTCACCACGCTCTCTCTCTCTCTCTCTTCTCTCTCTCTTTCCCCCCCCCCCCCCCCCCCCCCCCCCCCCCCCCCCCCCGCCACGCACGGATTCTGTGTGAGTTTCCTCCACAGTCTAAAGATGTGTGATTAGGTCAATTGGCTGTGCTAAATTGATCCTGGTGTCGGAATTAGCAGGGTAGATGTGTGGGATTATGGTCAGTGCAGACTCGATGGCTAAACAGCCATTTACACTGAAGGGATTCTACGATATGTTTCCTTTTGAAATCTTTATTAAATTCCCCTTTGACTGTTTCCAGCCTTTCAAGGCACTACATTTCAAATCGCTTAACGTTATTTTGGGTTACCTCAGATTTTTCACCTTAAATAAAGATCTACTGATCCATTGCTTTTGTTCCAGTTAGTTATGTCATAAATAAGCATCATAGTCCTTGTATTTTCAAATCAAGCTCCTGGCAACGGATAACTAAGATCCATCCCTACAAATCTTTTCATGCACAGCAATTCTGCCCTTTTCAAGGATTCTGAAGTCAAAAAGCAAAGAAATTACAGGACAGGAACAGGCTGTTTGGCCCTCCAAGCCTGCACTGGTACCATTTCTACCAGAATGGTAGAAAACCCCCTACCATTCTGGGGACCATATCCCTCTATTCCCATCCTATTCATGTACTTGTCAAGATGCCCCTTAAAAGTCCTTTTATTCCTGAATAAAATATGCAGTTTAATGCTCAAGCTAGAAAATTATTCCACAGTGGCACAATGATTAGCACAGCTGCAGGGACTGGGGTTTAATTCCAGCCTTTTGTTTGAGTGTCCTACAGATCCTCAAGTTTTCTTCCACAGTCCAAAGATGTGCAGGTTAGGTGGATTGGCTATGGTAAATTGGCCGTTGAGATTTGTAGGTTAGATTAAGTAGCCATGGTAAATGTGTGGAGTTACGGGGATAAAACGTAGAACAGTCCAGGCCCTTTGGCCCTTGAAGTTGTGCTGAGCTATGTCTGAACCCAAGATCGAGCTATCTCACTTCCTAGTAAACTGGTGTTCAATATTCAATAACCACTTGAAAGTTCCTAAAGTGCCCGAATCCATTGTCACGAGGCAGTGCATTCCACACCACAACTTACCCGGACAACCCCCCTACATCTTCCACCGTGAATCTTATAATTATGCCCCGTGTTAACAGCTACATCCACCTGAGGAAATGGTCTCTGCACATCCACTCTATCCCCCTCATCATCTTATAAACCTATATTAAGTTGCCCCTCATCTTCCTCTGCTCTAAAGAGAAAGGCCCCAGCTTCCTCAACTTCCTCATAAGACCTACCCTCGAAACCAGCATCCTGGTAAATCTTCTCTGCACTCTCTCCAATGCTTCCACATCCTTCTCTTAGTGAGGTGACCAGAACTGCGCACACTATTCCAAATGTGGTTTCACCAAGGTCCTGTATTGTTGCAACATAATCCCACAGCTCTTAAACTTAAACCCCAAGTTAATAAACACTAACACACTATAAGCTGCCTTCACGGCTCTATTCATTTGAGTGGCAACCTTCAGAGATCTGTGGATATGAATCCCAAGATTGCTGTGTTCCTTCACATTTCTCAGAATCCTGCTGTTGACCCAGTAATCCACATTCAAGTTTGTCCAACCAAAATGAATCACCTCACTCTTATCAGGGTTAAACTCCATCATCTGCCACTTTTCTGCCTAGCTCTGCATCCTATGAATATCTCTTTACAACGTACAAGAGCCCTCCACCTCAAACACTACACCACCAATCTTGGTGTCATCAGGAAACTTACTAAAATCCTTCAACCCCCTCTTCTAAGTCATTAATAAAAATCACAAATAGTACAGGACCCAGTACTGATCCCTATGGTAAACCACTGATAACTGGCCTCCAGACTGAAAATTTTCACTCTACCACCACTTTCTGGCTTCTATGAGATAGGAGGTTACTTATCCAATCGGCCAAATTTCCCTCTATCCCACACATCCTTACTTCCTTTGTGAACCTACCATGGAGAACCTTATCAAATGCCTTAATAAAAATAATGCATACAGCATCAATTGCTCTACCTTCATTTACACACTTAGTTACCTCCTCAAAGAAGTCAATCCAATTTGTGAGGCAAGGCTTACCCCTCACGAATCCGTGCTGAATATCCCAGATTAAGCTGCATCTTTCCAAATGGTCATAAATCCTATCCCTCAGGGCCTTATCCATTAACTTATCAACCACTGAAGTAAGACTAACTGGCCTATAATTACCAGGATCATTCTTATTTTCTTTCTTGAAGAGAGGAACAAAATTCACCATTCTCTACTCCTCTGACACAATCCCCATGGACAGTAAACATAAGGATGTAAGAATAGCAGCAGGAGTAGGCCATCTAGCCCCTTGAGCCTACCCCGCCATTCAATAAGATCGTGGCTGATCTGCAGCGGTTCAGTACCACTTTCCCGCTTTCTCCCTGTACCCCTTAATTCCCTTGTCAATCAAAAACCTATCCACTCTTGACTTAAATATATTCAGCGAGGAAGCCTCCACCACTTCAACAGGCAGAGAATTCCAAAGATTCACCACCCTTTGAGTGAAGAAATTCCTCCTCAACTCTGATCTGAACCACCCCCCCCCCCCTAATTTTGAGGCTGTGCCCTCTAGTCCTGCTATCTTTGCTAAGTGGGAAGAGTCTCTCAACCTCTACCCTATCCATCCCCTTCATTATCTTATACGTCTCTATAAGATCCCCTCTCAGCCTTCTAAACTCCAAAGAGTACAAACCTAGCCTATTTAGTCTCTCCTCATAATCCAACGCCCTCATCTCCGGTATCAGCCTAGTGAACCTTCTCTGCACCCCCTCCAAGGCCAATATATCCTTCCTCGAATGCGGCGACCAAAACTGCACACAGTACTCCAACTGCGGCCTCACCAGTACCCTATACAGCTGCAAAAGTACCTCCCTACTTTTACATTCTATCCCCCTAGCTATAAAGGCCAACATTGCATTCGCTTTCTTAATCACCTGCTGCACCTGCAGACTGTGTTTTTGTGATTCGTGCACAAGGACCCCCAGGTCCCTCTGCACCATCGCATGCTGCAACTTTTCGCCATTTAAATAGTAATCCTTCCTACCATTATTCTTGCCAAAGCGGATAACCTCTCACTTGTTAACATTTTAGAACATAGAACACTACAGCACAGAACAGGCCCTTCGGCCTTCGATGTTGCGCCGACCAATATAAAAAGCAATGCCCCTTCAAACTAAACCATTCCCTTCTCTTCCGTATACTTATCAACTAACCTCTTAAACACCACCAAACTTGGCGCATCCACAACTGCTGCAGGCAGGGCATTCCACTCCCGAACCACCCTTTAGAACATAGAACAATACAGCACAGAACAGGCCCTTCGGCCTTCGATGTTGTGCCGACCAAAATAAAAAGCAATGCCCCTCCTAACTAAACCATTCCCTTCTCATCCATATACTTATCAACTAACCTCTTAAACCCACCAAACTTGGCGCATCTACAACAGCTGCAGGCAGGGCATTCCACTCCCTAATCACTCTTTGAGTAAAGAACCTACCTCTGATATCCGTCCTATAACTCATACCCCTTAATTTAAAGCTGTGTCCCCTCGTGCTAGCTTTCTCCATCCTAGGAAAAAGGCTATCACTGTCCACCCTATCCAAACCTCTAATCATCTTATATGTTTCAATAAGATCCCCCCTTAGCCGCCTCCTTTCTAACGAAAACAACCTCAAATCCCTCAACCTCTCTTCATAAGACCTGCCCTCCATACCAGCAACATCCTAGTAAACCTCCTCTGTACCCTCTCCAATGCCTCCACATCTTTCTTATAATGTGGCGACCATAACTGCACACAATACTCCAAGTGCGGCCGCACTAGAGTTTTGTACAGCTGCAACATGATGCTGCGGCTCCTAAATTCAATCCCCCTACCAATAAAAGCTAAGACTCCATAAGCCTTCTTAACAACTTTATCCACTTGACTGCCTACTTTCAGGGATCTATTGACACATACACCAAGATCCTTCTGTTCCTCAACACTATTAAGAGCCCTACCATTAGCCCTATACTCTACTTGGAGGTAGATATATAGCCCTATACTCTACTTTGGAGGTTATATTCCATCTGCCAGGTCCTCACCCACTCACTCAACCTGTGCACGCTTTCTACGCCCTCCACGCAATTTGCTTTTCCACTCATCTTCGGGTTGTCAGCAAATTTCGTCACCCTGCACACAGCCCCTTCCTCCAGATCGTCTATGTAAATGGTAAATAGTTGAAGCTCCAGCATCGATCCCTGGGGCATTCCACTAGTCACCAGCTGCCAATCAGAGTAGCACCCATTAATACCTACTCTTTGTTTCCTATTAGACAACCAATCCTCTATTCAGTCTAATACCCTACCCCCAACTCCTTGCATGCTAACCAAACATCCAAGGTAAAGATCAAAGCTAAAGGCTCTGCAATTTCATCCCTCGCCTCCAAAGTATCCTAGTATGTATTTCATCTGGCCCAGGGGACTTATTGACGCTCAGGTTTTTCAAAATTACTAATCTTCTCTCAAAACATCTACCTCTTCCATCCTATCAGCCTGTATCACGCTTTCATCCTCAAAAATTTGGTCCCTCCTTATAGGGTGGGCAGAGTGCCTGGGAACAATACTCAGAGTCAGTGCAGACTTGATGGGCTGAATAGCCTCTTCTGCATTGTATGGATTCTATGATTGTAAAGACCTTCAAGTGTCTAATCTAGTTCTATGTTTGTTTAACTGCACGTCTATTCATTCTCCCCAATATGCTTAATTAAAATATCCTACCCCCACAATTCAATTATTTTAACAATTAAATTGCCTTAAAGTCCACATTGTCAACTTGGGTGACAGAACTCGGACTAATAGATCCATTTGAAAATTGATGTCACTTTTCAGCATTTCAACTGCAGATCCAGGTTCCTTTTTTAAATGAGTTGAGCCTTTCAATCTCAGCCATCAACTTACATGTGAATTGCAGATGCCCCCCATTCTCTGATGAAAAATGTCCCCTCTAACCCTACATCACATCAAAAGAGATGGATGTTTTGAGAGAAGATTAGTAAATTTGAAAAACCTGAGTGTCAATAAGTCCCCTGGGCCAGATGAGATGGGTTAGTAAGTTCGCCGATGATACAAAGGTCGGTGGTGTTGTGGATGGTCTGGAGGGATGTCAAAAGTTGCAGCGGGACATAGACAGGATGCAAGACTGGGCGGAGAAGTGGCAGATGGACTTCACACGGATAAATGTGTAGTGGTCCATTTTGGCAGGAATAATGGGATGAAGGAGTACAATATAAGGGGTAGGAGTCTTAGCTGTGTTGTAGAGCAGAAGGATCTCGGGGTCCGGGTCCATAGGACTCTTAAATCGGCCTGCAGGTGGAGGAAGTGGTCAAGAAGGCGTACGGTGTACTGGCCTTCATTAATCGAGGAATAGAGTTTAGGAGTCAGGAGGTAATGATGCAGCTCTATAAGACTCTTGTCAGACCCCACTTGGAGTATTGTGTGTGTGCAGTTCTGGTCGCCTCACTATAGGAAGGACGTAGAGGCTATTGAGAGAGTTCAGAGGAGATTTACAAGGATGCTGCCTGGATTGGGAGGCAGGCCTTATGAAGATAGGTTGAGGGAGCGGGGACTCTTCTCACTGGAGAGAGGTAGATTGAGAGGCGACTTGATAGAGGTTTATAAAATGTTGAGAGGAATAGATAGGGTGGACTCTTACAGACTATTTCCCCGAGCTGAGATGGTCACTACGAGAGGACACAGATTTAAGGTGCAGGGAAGCAAATACAGAGATGTTAGGGGTAAGTTTTTCACTGAGGGTGGTGAGTGAATAGAATCGGCTGCCGTCGGAGGTTGTTGAGGCGAACTCGCTGGGGTCGTTTAAAAGACTTCTGGATGAGTATATGGAAACGAATAGGATAGGGGTTATAGATAGGCCTGTAGATTGGTAGATGTGATCGGTGCAACTCGTGGACCGAAGGGCCTGTTTGTGCTGTATTGTTCTGAGATACATCCTAGGATACTTTGGGAGGCAAGGGATGAGATTGCAAAGCCTTTAGCTTTGATCTTTGGGTCTTTACCTTCGATCTTTGGTTAGAGTGCAGGGAATTAGGGATAGGGTATTAGACTGGATAAAAACTAGCTGCTACTTTTAATCCCTCTTTCCAGCGCCCGACTTTGTAGCCTCACACGTTTCAGCATTTCGGGTGCAGATCCAGGTTCCTTTTTTAAATGAGTTGAGCCTTTCAATCTCAGCCGTCAAGTTACATGTGAATTGCAGGTGCCCACCATCCTCTGGTGAAAAATGTCCCCTCTAACCCTACTAATCACCTTAAATCTACACCCCTCAGTAACTGATCTCTTTGCCAAGGGAAACAATCAATTAATCTTCGATTGCAGAGCCCCTGGTGGTGATCTTTGTGTCGTTGATGGAGACGGGAGAGGTTCAGGAAGATTGGAGGATTGCAGGTGTGGTGCCTATTTTCAAGAACATAGAACATAGAACAATACAGCACAGAACAGGCCCTTCGGCCTTCGATGTTGTGCCGACCAAAATAAAAAGCAATGCCCCTCCTAACTAAACCATTCCCTTCTCATCCATATACTCATCAACTAACCTCTTAAACGCCACCAAACTTGGCGCATCTACAACAGCTGCAGGCAGGGCATTCCACTCCCTAATCACTCTTTGAGTAAAGAACCTACCTCTGATATCCGTCCTATAACTCATACCCCTTAATTTAAAGCTGTGTCCCCTCGTGCTAGCTTTCTCCATCCTAGGAAAAAGGCTATCACTGTCCACCCTATCTAAACCTCTAATCATCTTATATGCTTCAATAAGATCCCCTCTTAGCCGCCTCCTTTCTAACGAAAACAACCTCAAATCCTTCAACCTCTCTTCATAGGACCTGCCCTCCATACCAGGCAACATCCTAGTAAACCTCCTCTGTACCCTCTCCAATGCCTCCACATCTTTCTTATAATGTGGCGACCAGAACTGCACACAATACTCCAAGTGCGGCCGCACTAGAGTTTTGTACAGCTGCAACATGATGCTGCGGCTCCTAAATTCAATCCCCCTACCAATAAAAGCTAAGACTCCATAAGCCTTCTTAACAACTTTATCCACTTGACTGCCTACTTTCAGGGATCTATTGACACATACACCAAGATCCTTCTGTTCCTCAACACTATTAAGAGCCCTACCATTAGCCCTATACTCTACACATTTATTGTTCCTGCCAAAGTGCATTACCTCACACTTTTCCACATTAAACTCCATTTGCCACCTCTCGGCCCAGCTCTGCAACTTGTCCAAGTCACTCTGTAAACTAAAACACCCCTCTTCACTATCTACCACACCACCAACTTTAGTATCATCTGCAAATTTACTGATCCATCCCTCAATACCCTCATCCAGATCATTTATAAAAATTACAAACAGCAGGGGCCCCAAAACAGACCCCTGAGGCACACCACTCGTCACCGAACTCCACGATGAATATCTCCCATCAACCACCACCCTCTGTCTTCTATCTGCCAGCCAATTTCTAATCCAATTAGCTAAATCACCCTCTATTCCACACATCTGCATTTTCTGTAGAAGTCTTCCATGGGCCACCTTATCAAAAGCCTATTCCCCTTCCCAATTACCGACCAGTGAGTCTGACCTCAGTGGTCAGTAAGTTGATGGAGAGGATTCTGAGAGATAGGATTTATGAGCATTTAGAGAAATTCAATATGATCAGGAATAGTCAACACGGCTTTGTTAAGGGCAGATCGTGCCTTACGAGCCTAGTTGAATTCTTTGAAAATGTGACTGAACACGTTGACGAAGGAAGAGCAGTGGACGTGGTTTACATGGATTTCAGCAAGGTGTTTGATAAGATCCCCCATGCAACACTTCTTAAGAAGGTGAGAGGGCATGGGATCGAAGGGGCTTTGGCCTTGTGGATCCAGAACTGGCTTGCCTGCAGAAGGAAGAGAATAGTTGTGGATGAGTCTTCTGCATAGAACATAGAACGTTACAGCACAGAACAGGCCCTTCGGCCCTCGATGTTGCGCCGACCAATATAAAAAGCAATGCCCCTCCAAACTAAACCATTCCCTTCTCTTCCATATACTTATCAACTAACCTCTTAAACGCCACCAAACTTGGCGCATCTACAACTGCTGCAGGCAGGGCATTCCACTCCCGAACCACCCTTTGGGTAAAGAACCTACCTCTGATATCCGTCCTATAACTATCACCCCTTAATTTAAAGCTGTGTCCCCTCGTGCTAGCTTTCTCCATCCTAGGAAAAAGGCTATCACTGTCCACCCTATCATCTTATATGCTTCAATAAGATCCCCTCTTAGCCGCCTCCTTTCTAACGAAAACAACCTCAAATCCCTCAACCTCTCTTCATAAGACCTGTCCTCCATACCAGGCAACATCCTGGTAAACCTCCTCTGTACCCTCTCCAATGCCTCCACATCTTTCTTATAAAGAAAGAGGTCACTCACCAGTGGAGTGCCCCATGGATCTGTTCTAGGACCCTTGCTGTTTGTCATTTTCATAAATGACCTGGATGAGCAAGTAGAGGGATGGGTTAGTAAGTTCGCTGAAGAAAAGAAGGTTGGTGGTGTTGTGGATGGTCTGGAGGGATGTCTGAAGTTGCAGTGAGACATAGATAGGATGCAAGACTGGGCGGAGAAGTGGCAGATTGACTTCAATGCAGATAAATGTGTGGTGATCCATTTTGGCAGGACCAATGGGATGAAGCAGTATAACATAAAGGGTAGGAGTCTTGGCAGTGTTGAGGAGCAGAAGGATTTTGCAGTCCGGGTCCATAGGTCTCTTAAATCTGCCCCACAAGTGGAAGATGTGGTCAAGAAGGCACATAGTGTACTGGCCTTCATTAATAGAGGAATTGAGTTTAGGAGTTGGGAGGTAATGCTGCAACTTTATAAGACCCTTGTCAGACCCCACTTGGAGTATTGCAATTCTAGTCGCCTCACTATAGGAAGGATGTGGAAGCTATTGAGAGGGTGCAGAGGAGGTTTACAAGGATGTTGCCTGGATTGGGGGGCATGCCTTATGAAGATAGGTTAAAAGAGCTACGTTTTCTCCCTGGAGAGGCGATGGTTGAGAGGTGACCTGATAGAGGTTTATAAGATGTTGAGAGGAATAGATAGGGTGTATTCTCGGAGGCTATTTCCCAGGGCTGAAATGGTCGCTCCGAGAGGACACAGGTTTAAGGTGCTGGGGGGTAAGTACAGAGGAGATAAGTTTTTCACTGAGGGTGGTGAGTGAATGGAATCGGTTGCCATCAGTGGTGGTAGAGGCAAACTCGCTGGGGTCTTTTAAGAGACTTCTGGATGAGTACATGGGATTGGGAGTTACAGAGAATTCTATGGCCTGCTAAGTATAGATATGAACAGCACAACTTGTGGGCCAAAGGGCCTGTTTGTGCTGTAGTGTTCTTTGATGTCTATCTTATCTAGCTCCCTCACTGTTGTACATCTCAATTAGGTCACCCCTTCACCTCCTCTATTCTAAGAAAATCAATGTTTAAATTTGTCCCTTAGCCTCCTCAGTTCTGAGAAAATCAATTTTTAAATTTGTCCAATCTCTCCTTAATAGCTGCAACTCTCAAGCCCCAGCAATATTCTTGTAAATCTCCTTTGCACTCTCCAGAGTAATTATGCCCTTCCTGTAATATATCCAAAACTGTACATAATACTTCAATGATGGTCTCACCAGTGTTTTGTACAGTTCCATCATTAAATCCCTGCTTTTGGATTCAATACCTTACCCAATAAAAAAAAAAAAAATCCATATATTTTCTTGGCCTGCTACCTCCAAGAAACTGGTGGACATGCACTCCAAGGCCTTCCACTTCCTCAACCTTTCTCAACATCTTCCCATTCATTGAGTATTCTTTTCCTTTGTTTGCCCTCCCAAAATGCATTGCCTCTCAATTTTCTCGATTTAAATTCCCTTTGCTATTTTTCTATCCACTCAATCAAGCCATTGATATCATTCTGGAGACAACAGCTAATCCCATCAATTATCTATGCAGACAATTTTTGTCCTTTACAAATATTCCAATCATACATCCCACATTTAAGTCTAAAGCATTAATATAAACAACACTAAAGCTTGCAGAATGCCACTGGAATCCACTTTCTATTCGCAAAAAAAAACACTCCTTAATCATTATGTTCCCTGTCACTGAACTAATTTTGGGTTCATCTCATCACCTTTCCATGTATCTCATGAGATCTACTTTTTCTGACCTGCCTGCACTGTGGAACCTTATAATGCTGTACTAAATTCTATGCAAATAACACCCACTGTATCACTTTCATCAACCCTCATTGTTACTTCCTCAGAACATTTGATTAAATTAGTAACACATGATCTACCCTGAACAAAACCGTGCTGACTATCCCTGATGAGTTGGTGCCTTTCTGGGTGACAGTTTTGTGGTGTGTTTTAATCAGATATTGGTTCCCCCTGGAATCTTTTTGAGGGCCTTTAATACTAGAATTTTGAACAATATTGTTGAGACTTAACCAAGACCTTCCACAAAAGGTCCCTGAAATTTTTTTGTTTTTACAATAGCTTCCCTGTGACTAAGTTCAAAGATGTGGTAAACATATAATGGAAGATGAAATCTTGCTCTCCCTTCTTCCTAGGTCCTAGCAAGATGGCTGAAAAGATGAAGCTAACAAGACCTCATACTCCAATGCTGGCGACAAAGACCCGTGCTCGACCAACAACCTGCAAGAGTGCCGCTGAAATAGAAGCTGAAGAGTTGGAGAAAATACAGTCGTAAGTGCAATGTTCCAAAAGACTGGTGTGTTTTATCTGTGAGCTGATGCACCAAGTTTCTTCACAGCTGGTACTTTCTGTTTTACATCCAGCCCTAGGATTCTTCCTGTTGCATGACAATGTTCTAAAATGTGATGTGAGAGTTCAGTTTCAGACCACAACAGTGAGCAGATCATTAAATTACCAAGGTCTGGGATTTAGGATTCGTTTACACAGCCCTTGCTTTTTCCTTTATAAATCCGGAGAAGAGGCTTGCATGTAAGGGGGAGTTATTGTTCCTACAGCCACTTGTGGCTTGTGTATCATTTTAACATGGATCTAGGAAAGAGCAGTGAAGTTACGGCCCAAACTTGTACAGGGATTCTCTGACTGGGGCTATAAATATCTGTTCAGCTAACAGACCCTATAGAACACTGCAATCAGGACTTCCTCAGTCCTAGTATCTTCCCTGGCTGGATTTGGAATTATGCCTATTTTTAAAGTTTATATACTGTCCAGACTTGCATTTTCTGATTTATTTCACGTTTTATGTTTTGATGTTATAAGTACACCAAACTAAACATGGAGATATGTTAAAGTGCTCTTCTGGGTATGATTGTCACTGACTGTTTCAAGCATGTCCACAATTCTCCTTTCCTCGGTGAGGTGTTGAATAGAGTGTTAGAGGGGCTGTGGAGAGCACTGCTCCAGTATAACTTTCAGGTTCTTTAGTCAAGAGAAAGTAAAGTCACCCAATTGCAACTTCATCTTGGGGCTCCAATTTAGTGGTTTGTGATTTAAAAACTGGGCTGAAAATTCATTCAGACTGGATTCCTTCTTCAGATACAAATTCAAAGCCCAGGAAGTAAATCCCCGACTTCTAGAGGGTGGTCCAATTCTTCCAAAGAAGCCACTTGTTAAGGAACCAACAAAGCCTATTGGATTTGATTTGGAAATAGAAAAGCGCATCCGTGAACGAGAGGAAAACAAAAAGCCAGAGGAAATGGAGGACCACAGTTTCCACTCACGGCCCTGTCCCACTAAGATACTCGAAGATGTTGTGGTAAGCATTTTTCCCTACAAGAGAAAGTGAATATCTTATTGAATTTCTAGATTATGTAACAGTCATAAAAGTCTGATTCTATCGTAATACCTACGGTTATACTTTTCAGCTGTTTATGGTTGATGCCTTTGATAGTTTGTAACTGTCATTAAATAAAATTGATTATTGGTCCAAAGGTTCGTGTTAAGATTTTCTGTCAAACTTGATTAAAGAGCATTTTACTTTCTTGAGATTAGTGTGCTGTTTTGTCCAGCTGAAGCAACGTTCAGTTGCTGGATAAATTGACCTGTTGTATCAAAATAAGTTTTATTATCTGTGGCTGTTTCACGTGTTCCCATACTTCCTTGTAGGGCGTTCCAGAGAAAAGACTGCTACCCATAACTATGCCTAAATCTCCAGCTTTCACAATCAAGAATCGTGTGCGAATTCCACACAAGGAAGAGAAGGTAAGAATAATGATTATGCTTGCAGATTACCACCAATAACTAAATTTATTGAAATTGACGCTCTGACCATTGCGAATACAAACCAAATGATTCGTTCCTACTGCAGTTCAGGAAGCAGTCTGCACAATCATAGAATTGTAGAATTATGTAGCCTGGAAGGCAGCTATTGGTCTATTGCATCCATGCCAGCCAATATTAATAACTTGTACAGCACTTTTGTTAAAACATTTATGGATGTATTCTAAAATGAAATCTGATACTGAGCCACATAATGAGATGTTGGGCCAAATGACTAAAAGTTTGGTTAAAGAACTAGGTTGTAAGAAATGTCTTGAAGGAGGAAAGTAAGGTAGAAAGGCAGAGTGATGTAGTGAGCAAATTCCAAGATTTGGGATTAAAAGATGCACAAGAAATCAAAATTTGAAACCAAATATCTCTGTTATGGGGTTGAATGAGAGTGGAAATGGGGTGACACAAGGCCAGAGAGTACTTTCCAAACAAGAATAAGAATTTTAAAATTAAGACATTGCTTGATCAGGAGCCATTGTTTGTCTTTGGGCAACAAGGGAAAGAAAGTTGCTGCAAGTTAGTGTTGTTTGGATGTGGTGGTGCATTGACTGAAGGCTACCAATGCTTGAGAGCTCTACTGCAGGAGCAGCAATTGGAAATGATAAAATTGTTGAAGAAAAAAATGGGGTGAATTTTTACTTGTGCTAGAAAATGGCAGTCTGATTTTGAATTCAGTCTGAATGTACAGTGATGTCATGGCTGAATCCTAAAAAGTGAACCTTTACTGGATTCTAAAAATCCAGTGTTTTAGGCTGTAGTTAATGAACTGCAATGCTTCATTAGTCAGTCAATATTGACTAAAATGCTTTGTTTCAAAACTGCAATTTAGTCATGAGTCTCTTTGCAGAGACCTGGAGTACTTGTGGTTTTGACTTGTGTCCAGATTCTAAAATAGTACACCTGTTGCTAGAGCTATACAGCGTTGTGTCCAAGTTTGACTGCAGAGCTCAAATTTTTTCTCGCCTGTTGAAACTTGCAGGAGGAAAAGCATGTGATTAAAGCAAATCCCATGCCGCATTCGGCAGTTCCATTCAAGCCAAAATGCTCTGAAGAGAAGACTGTAGAAATTCAGCCATTTTCATTTGAAGCCCGGGACAAACAGAGGGAAGCATTAAAAGAGAAGAAAATACAAGAATTGCGCAAGGAACTGACTGAGGTAATCATTTAAAAATGTCAACTCTTCAACTGAATCCAGTTCAAGGTATACGTAATTATAAATCTTGAAGGAGATAGGTTAGTTGATAAGGTTTTGTAAATGGGCACATTGAACTAGAGTAGAAACAGTCAAGAGAACATATAATGGAGCTTCAAACTGAAGGAAGAGCTTGATGGTGCAAGTAGGTCAGTAACTAGAGACTATAAATTTAAAATAATTCACTGCGTACAGGTTTAAGATCTGGAAGGAGTAGCTTATCTGTGAGACTAATTTGAACAGTGCTGTCAAAATGTGATAATCTATGCTCTAAGATTCTATGATGTAGAGACGCTGGCGTTGGACTGGGGTAGTAAGAACTCAGTAAGAATTTAGCAACACCAATTTTAAATCTAACTGATTTATTTGATAGTAAATTTGCGAGCTTTCGACACTATCAAATAAATCAGTTAGATTTAAAATTGGTGTTGCTAAATTCTTACTGAGTCCTTACTAAGATTCTATACCATGGTTAACTGAATGTTAAATGTATAATTTTCAGTTACAACATTTATGAACAAATACAATTTGGATTGTCAGCTTAAATGTATTTAAAAATTGTTGCTTATGTCTACATTGTCTGTCTTGTTCAGTTCCCTACTTTTAAAGCACAGCTGCTTCCTGACTTTGACTCAAGTCGGTTACCAGAGAAGGTCGTGAAGTCTCCAACTAAAGTACAACCATTCCACTTACGTCTAGATGAACGTGGTGCTATTCGAGACCAGCGCTGGGCACAGATGGCAAGTTGCTCTGATCATATGTGGCTATACTTTTTTTTCCAAACATAGGAGCAGAAGTAGGCCATTTGGTCTGTTCTGTCATTCAGTGAGACCATGACTGCTCTGATATAATCTTCACCTACTTTTGCCATATCGCTATAATCCTTAATTCTCTTACTGATTCAAAATCTGTCAATCTTGGTCTTTAACATACTTGACAACCCAGACTATAAATCAGCGCTCTACCATACAGAATTTCACAAATTCATTTCTCTTTGACATCTCTGCTTTAACTAGGTGCCCCTTACTCTGAGATATTATGCCCTCTAGTCCTAGACTGTCCTACAAGAGGAAACATCCTTTAAGCATCTACCCTGTCAAGCTTCCTGAGATATGCTTCAAAAGGTTGCTTCTTGTTCTTCTGAACTTCAAGTGTGGGCACAACCTACTTAACCTCTCCTCATAAGAAAATCCCTCCACACTGGGATTATCCACTGACTGTTCACTGCACTGTCTCCAATGCCCATATCTCTTTCTTTAAATAAGGGGCCAAAACTATTCACATTATTCCAAGTGTGGTCTAACTAGTGCCTTGTATTTCTTTAACAAGACTTCTCTGTTTTTTATACTCCATTTCCTTTGAAATAAAGGCCAACATTCCATTTACCTTCCCAACTACCTGCAAAATTTGCATGCTAGCTTTTTTGATTGATGCACAAGGATACCCAAATCCCTCGGAGTAGAAAACTGCAGCACATTCTCCATTTAAACCATATTCAACCCCTGTATTCTTCCTACCAAAGAACATAACCTCGTATTTTCTTACATTAATTTCCATCTGCCAAGTTTTTGCCGATGCACATAACTTGTCTATGTACTTCTGTAGACTGTCATCCTCACCACCCTTGTGGAGGCTTGAATGCTGAACAAGATTTGATTCTTTCATACAGATGAAAGAAGAATTGAGACAACAGAAGGAAGCAACATGTTTTAAAGCCAATCCAAATTCTGTTATTTACCGTGAACCATTTCAACCAAAGAAGGCAGATCGATCATTGATAGGTAATTTTGTTATCTTTCAGTGTTTGAAGATCTTGCTTTGGAGGGGAGTGGGGATGGGTGGGTGCTCCTTGTTATCAAGACTGAAAGTGGTGACGAATTGGGGGGGGAGAATCCTGAAGAACAATTGGCTGTGTGTTCACATTTGAACAATTTGCATTTCAGCTGGGGTTTAAAAGTGCAATTTTGGTGTTGGAACATTTAGCATGTCTGAGATTACAGAATGGTTACTACTAACCTGGGCATCTCGTAGTTTGAGGATGGGAGTGTCCATTTGGTTAACTCAAAGTTGTTTTCTGTCTGAGATCTTCAGTTGCTGAATGCTATCATTACAGAGGTGGCTATTGTCGATCTTGTATTTCTGAAGGATTGTCTACTTTTAATTGATCTCAGTGAGGTGGTGTTTATGAATGCAGAAGTAGAAAGAACGAATAAAGAAGGTAATTTGTGTCAAGATTGTATTTTAAACGGAATGAACGATTGATGCACGTGTTGAGGTCCTGGAAAAAGAATTAAGCAGATACTGAGTATTCACCTTTTATTGTGAGAAATAGAAAATATCGGTGAGTATATTTGAAAAATAGAGGGGAATGAGACAAATTCTTAAAAGTTTTGGATATTGAGATTGGAGGTTAGGTTCACTGCTGACAAGTGAGTTTTTATATGGGTCCTTTTGGCCAGGAGTATGAGACAGTGAAGATTCCCTGTTTTTGAAACAGCATTTAAGTTTTGGATAGATAAAACTAAATTGAAGAATAGTGAATATTTGGTATGAAAAAGAAAGTGAGCTTCAAAGCAGCTTTAGCATTGAAACATGGAAGCTTCTTTTTGAGATTGGAGGTGATAGTAGAAAGAATATTCTGAAATTCTACCGCTGTTTCTCAAAATACAAATGATAGGGTGAGGAAGTAGAGAAAAATCCTTGTCTTAAGTTGGAATTCAAGAGGATTTGTTTGCCTGGTCTCAACTAAGAAAGAAAGTTTTAGCTCAAGGTGAATAAATTGCTGCAAAAGGAAATTTCTTTTATGTTTGTCCATTTGTTGTTTTTCTTTCTCTTTGGATCAGTCCGCTTAATGTAATTTTGTTCTTTCATTGTCACAAGTTGTTAATACCTTATTTGAATCCTTGCTTTTCGAACTTAGAAAAGTTTGATTCCACAGTTCAGGAGAAGTTTGAATTGGCAACGGAGAAGCGCGCAAAAGAGCGTGCAGAATTTGAAATGCGTAAAGCAGAGAAAGAAGCCATGCGGGAGAAGTTAGAAAACCAAAAGCAAAAAGAAATTGAAGAACATGAAAGAGAAGAAACAACCCGACTTCGACAGGAAATGGTAAATAGCTGATTATCTGGTAACTCGAGTGCAATTGCTCTGAACCATTAGAATTTCCAATAGCTTCTGGCGTAAGTCTATCAAAGTTGATAGCTGGAGACTGAATGCAGTGAGATCGATTGCTTAAATTCAACAATTGGTAAGTGAAGATGGAAGTGATCCAAGGAGAGGTGGAAATGTTGGAATTGGAGGTATGCTGGCTGGAGACATTAGGTGTGCAAGTAAATAATTGAGTTTGAGATTATTTTCCCTGCATAAACTGGTCTCGCTTCAACTGGTAATACCTGTAACAACAAACAATCATTGAATGATAATAGGAACTTATGAAATTTTTTTAGTTAAATATAAATAGCAATCACATTTGCTGTAAGTGTCTGCAGCTTCAGGAATTTCAACTCATGGAGCCTGGGCTTTGGACATTGCAATGCATGAGAGAGCTGGAAACTTACCTAGACACTGGATCAGTAACACGCTTTAAACTGTGTCCTTCAGATTTGGTTCATAGTCAGTGTCAGGAAAGTTGGGCTATAAGACTGGCAGGTATGGGGGATCCAAAATGTAGCAATGGAGGAGCCTTAGTCCTCACAATTCCCCAACGGGTTCAATGCTTTTGTGTGGGTGAGAAAGGACTACAGAGAGAATAAGCAAACTGATCAAAGTACCATGAGGCAAATTCTTTAAAAGCTTTGGATGTTGAGGTTGGAGGTTAGAACAAGGTTTGCTGTTGACGGAAAGGTGAGCTTTTTATGGGTTTTTTTGGAGATTCCTTGGATTTGAAAACAGCATTTGAGTTTTGGACAGAAGTTCTTACGATATTTGTATTAGATACTGTACTTTAGCCTCTGTCTAGAGGAATTGCAACTCCTTATGGTTTCAAGAGCACGTCCACTGGTCATGACAGAAGGCAGCTCTTATACCCATCAAGTTCATGTCGACCCTCTGAAGCAGCATACAGTCCTGGTTTCCCATCGCTCTGCAGCTTTATTCCTTTCATGTGCTCAGACAATTTGCTTTAGAAACCTTTGTTTCGGCTTCCACCACCCTTATGTTCCAGGTCATTACCAATTGCTGCTTTTTAAAAAGCTCTCTCTACCATCGTCCTACATCTCTTGCATAAAATCTTAAATTTATGTTTCCTAGTCCTAAGATTATCTGATAATGGAAACAGTATATTCTTGTCTATCATATATAAACCTGTCATAACCTTTCACGTTTCTACTCCTGAATGTTGGCATCTTTTTTGAAATTTTGCTCTATTCCAAAATCCACACCATTAAAGAGGGCAAAAAAGTATTGCTCTAATAATGACCATTGGAGAATATCACTGCCTGCCATCCTCCAACTTGAAAAATAACCATTTACCATGAACTTTGTCTTGAACTTTTTTTTATCTATTTGGGACACATTCCTTCCTACTCACTGCATGACCCTTGGTGGTGTTGTAAAAGGTATTTTGTCAAAATTTGCACTCACCAGGACAATCACAAGAATACCAATCATAAAAGGGACAATAGTTTATATTTAGTGAGAAATATAGTGGACAGTGATAGCCTTTTTCCTAGGATGGAAAAAGCTAGCACGAGGGGACACAGCTTTAAATTAAGGGGTGATAGTTATAGGACGGATATCAGAGGTAGGTTCTTTACCCAAAGGGTAGTTCGGGAGTGGAATGCCCTGCCTGCAGCAGTTGTAGATGCGCCAAGTTTGGTGGCGTTTAAGAGGTTAGTTGATGAGTATATGGAAGAGAAGGGAATGCTTTAGTTTGGAGGGGCATTGCTTTTTATATTGGTCGGCGCAACATCGAAGGCCGAAGGGCCTGTTCTATGTAAATGGACCCTGATTGGTAGAGGTGTTGCCACAGAGTCAACTTACTAATCAATTAGCACTTCTCATGAAGGATAAGTTGTTGTTCCTTTTACATTTCATATTCTTGTGATTGTCTTCATGAGTGCAAAATGGAAAGCTTTGACAAAAGTATATTGTTTAAAGTAATACTCATGTTGTAAACAACCAAACAACAAAATGTCACCTCAAATTTATGAACTAGTTGTCTTGTGGTTAAAATCTATGTAGGAAAACATCCTTCATGCACTTCCTTCATTAAATTCCATTGTTATTTTATCAAAATTCAATAGTATTATTTGAGTCTGACCTGCCTTTTACAAATCTATTACTGGTTCTCAATTAATTGAAAACTCCATTAAATGCCTGTTCTCCACACTCACTCCCCCCCCCCCCCCCCCCCCCCCCAAAGTCCATACCTACTACTGATGGTAAGTTAACTGGCCTGGCATCTTTCTTGAATAAGGATGAACATTTGCCACACACCAATTCTCTTGTCAACACAAGTTTGTTAGTATTCCAGCTTTGTCCAGTGCCTGTATGCCTGTATTTAAAAAAAAAAATTCTCCTTTTATTACCTGTTAACAACATACAGGCTAGTAAAATATTTTTAGGTTGCCTTTTATGTTGGCAGTCTTTTTTCTTTTTTCTCCTTCCTATTCTATTTGATATGTGGCAACAGATGGTAAATCTTTTCCAATAGCAGAGTGGATTCAGTAATTATAGTGACCTATTCAAAATTTGCAAAGTGTTTACATCAAACTGTTTCAGATTTTATATTATTGCTAACTTCATGGTAGTCAAACTCATCATTATAGGTGAAAAGAGCTCAACAACTATACTTGGCTGAGATTGTTAAATGCGACACATTATTTGAATTTCTGTAACCTGTCATTGACAAATAGCCGGCATTTAATAACTAAGCAAACAACATATTTGTTTGAATGTACCTTGACCTTTCGGGTAACAGACTATTTTTACATGAAGTTGGTAATTTAGCAAATTTTTAAACTGCCTTCTCTTGGATGATTTAATGCTTATGAAAATATTGTGCAAAAATTCAGACTTAAGATATTAGCCTTTTGGACTTGCTCAGTTTCTTCACTCAAATGGCCCTGTCTGTTAGTGGAAAGCAGATTTTTTGGGGGGGAGATTACTTAAAGTAACTGCCTGATAAGGCAACTGGTTTGGAGATGGGAATTTTGAAACATCTATTCTTGGGTGGGGTGCAGTCACCAGCTGCATCGTTGATGTTCCTTTGAAGCTGGCCCTAGGCTTTGAGGAGGATGGATTTGAAAGTGATTCTAGCTATTACCCACTGTGTAGGTTAGGACTTCTACTCGAATGTATGGCTCTGGTAACAAGATTGAGGCAATTTAGGAGCTATACCACTTCCAAAGTGTACCTCACCAATGTTAACACCCAACTTGTCCAACACATTGGATAATTTGTCACTTGTTCAATTTGTCAGGGGAGTGGGAAAATGAGATGTAGTCCAAAAGCCAGTGTTGAAGGCACGAGGTACTGAGGAAGGTATCAAGGTCGCAGAAATGTACAGGCAGACAGGATGGTGAGTTGAAGTGTATCTACTTCAATGCAAGGAACATCAGGAATAAGGTAGATGAATTAGGAGTGTGGATTGGTACTTGGGATTATGATGTTGTGGCCATTACAGAGACAAGGTTAAAACAGGGACAGGAATGGTTGTTGGCAGTTCCGGGGTATAGATGCTTCGGTAAGAGTAGGGAAGGCGGTATAAGAGGTGGAGGAGTAGCTTTGTTAATCAAGGATAGTTTAATGGCTGCTGAAAGGCATTTTGAGGGCGATCTGCTTACTGAGGTAATACAAGCTGAAGTTAGAAATAGGAAAGGACCTGTCACGACGTTAGGAGTTTTCTATAGGCCCCCAAATGGTAATAGAGATGAACCTTTGTATGTTGAATAATTCGAATTGGACACCTTTCATACAGTGTGTGTAGGACAGTCTCCTGACACAATATATGGATAAGCCGACAAGAGGTGGGGCCACATTGGACTTGCTGCTGGATAATGAACTGGGTCAAGTGTTAGATTTGTTTGTGGGAGAGCACTTTGGAAATAGTGACCACAATTCGGTGTCTTTCATTATTGCAATGGAGAGAGGTAGGGTCACGTGGCAGGACAAGGTTTATAATTGGGGCAGGGGTAATTATGATGCGATTAGGGAGCGTAAGATGGGAACAGAAACTGTTAGGTATGGGCACAAATGAAAAGTGGAGCTTTTTCGAGGAAGAAATACTACATGTCCTTGATATGTATGTCCCTGGCAGGTGGGGAGGAAATGGCTGAGTGAGGGAACTGTGGTTCACAAGGGAGGTTGAATGTCTTGTCAAGAGGAAAAAGGAAGCGTATGTAAGGATGAAAATGTTCAGGTGGGTCACTTGAGGGTTACAAGGTAGCCAGGAATGAGTTAAAGAAAGGGCTTAGGAGACCTAGGAGAGGGTATGAGAAGTCGTTGGCAGGTCTGATAAAAGAAAACCCCAAGGCTTTTTACTCTTATGTGAGAAATAACACAGAACAATACAGCCCAGGAAACAGGACCTTTGGCCTTCCAAGCCTGCGCTGCTCATGCTTCCAACTAGACTATTCATTTGTATCTGTCCATTCCCAGTCTATTCATGTGGCTATCCAGATAAGTCTTAAACGATCCCAGCGTGTTTGCCTCTACCACCTTGCTTGGCAGTGCATTCCAGGCCCCCATCACACTGCGTAAAATACGTTTCTCTGACATCTGCGTTAAACCTTGCCCCCCTGCCCCCCACTCACCTTGAACCTGTGACCCCTTGTGTTCATCACCTTTGACCTGGGAAAAAGTTTTCTACTGTTCACCCTATTTATGCCCTTCATAATTATATATACCTCTATTAGGTCGCCCCTCATCCTCCGTCTTTCCGGGGAGAACAACCCCAGTTTAGCCAGTCTCTCCTCATAGCCAAGACCCTCTATCCCAGGCAACATCCTGGTAAACCTTTTCTGGACTCTCTCCAAAGCCTCCATTGACCGTCTGGTAGTATGGTGACCAGAACTGCACGCAGCATTCCAAATGTGGCCAAATCAGCGTTCTATATAGCTGCAACATCATACACCAACTTTTATACTCTATACCTCGTTCTATAAAGGCAAGCATGCCGTATGCTTTCTTCATCACCTTCACCTGCGTAGCCACCTTCAAGGATCTCTGGACCTGCAAAACCAGGTCCCTCTGTGCACCTATACTCCTGATGATTCTGCCATTTATTGTATAGCTCCCCCCTACATTAGTTCTACCAAAATGCATCACTAGGATTAAATTCCCTCTGCCATTTCTCTGCCCAATTTTCCAGCCTATCTATTTCCTGCTGTATTCTCTGACAATGTTCATCGCTATCTGTAAGTCCAACCATCTTTCTATCGTCCGCAAAGTTACTGATCACACCAGTTACACTTTCTTCCTAATCATTTATACATATCACAAACAGCAGAGGTCCCAGTACAGAGCTCTGCAGAACACCACTAGTCACAGGCCTCCAGCCAGAAAAAGACCCTTCCACTGCTATCCTCTGTCTTCTATGGCCAAGCCAGTTATCCATCCATCTAGCTAGCTAGAATGACCAGGGGTGAGGTTAGAGCCAGTTGAGGATAATAGTGGGAGCTTGTGCATGGAGTCAGAAGGGATAGATGAGGCTATGAATACTTTTCTTCAGTGCTGACTAAGGAGAGGGGTCATGTTTTTGAGGATGTGTGTGTGAGATACAGGCTGATAGGATGGAGGAGGTAGATGTTCTGAGGGAAGATGTATTAGCAATTTTGAAAGACCTGAGGGTGGATAAGTCTCCTGGGTCAGATGGGGTACACACTAGGACACTTTAGGAGGCAGGGGATGAGTTTGCAGAGCCATTAACTTTGATCTTTGGATCTTAACTGTTCACAGAGATTGTGCCAGAGGTCTGGAGAGTGGCAAATGTTCCTCTCCAAGAAAGGAAATAGGAATGATCCTGGTAATTACAGGCCAGTTAGTCTTACCTCGGTGGTTGGTAATTTAATGAAAGAGTCCTGAGAGATAGGATTTATGACCATTTGGAAACTTGCAGTTTAATCAGGGATAGTCAGCACGGTTTTGTGAGGGTTAAGCCCTGCTTCACAATTTTGATTGAATTCTTTGAGGAAGTAACTAAGTGTGTAGACGAAGGTAGAGCAGTTGATACCGTATACACGAATTTTAGTAAGGCATTTGATAAGGGTCCCCCACCGTAGCCTCATGAAGAAAGTAAGGAGGTGCGGGATAGAGGGAAATTTGGCTCATTGGATAAGTAACTGGCTTTCTCATAGAAGACAGAGGGTGGTGGTGGGGGGGAAATATTCAGACTGGGGCCAGTCATCAGCATTGTACCACAGGGGTCAGTGCTGGGTCCTCTGCTATTTGTGATTTTTATCAATGACCTGAAAGAGAAGGCTGAAGGGTGGGTTAGTAAATTGGCTGACAGCACCAAAATTGGAGGAGCAGTGGATGAGATGGACGGCTCTCACAGGCTGCAAAGAGACATGGATAGGATGCAGAGCTAGGTCAAAAAGTGGCAGATGGAGTTTAAGTTTGGTAAATGTGAGATAATTAATTTTGGTAGGATAAACTTGAATGCAGATTACAGGGTTAACGGCAGAGTTCTGAGGAATATGGAAGAACAGAGATCTTGGGGTTCATAGCAGCAGATCTCTGAAGATTGCCGCTCAAGTGGATAGAGTTGTAAAGGTGGCTTTATAATGTGTTAGCGTTTATCAACAGGGGGTTTGAGTTTGAGCTGTAGGGTTATGCTGCAACTGTACTCGATGTTGGTGAGACCACATGTGGAATATTGTGTTCAGTTCTGGTCACATCACTATAAGAAGGATGTGGAAGCATTGGAAAAAGTGCAGAGGAGATTTACCAGGATGCTGTCTGGTTTGGAGGGTAGGCCTTATGAGGAAAGATTGAGGGAGCTGGGGCTTTTCTCTTTGGAGCGGAGGAAGATGAGAGATGACTTAATATAGGTTTATAAATGATGAGGCGGGGGGGGGGAGGGTAAATGAAGTGGACATGCAGAGAGACTATTTCCTTGGGTGGATGTAGCTGTTACTAGGGGGGCATAACTATAAGGCTCATGGTGAGAGATCTAAGAGGATGTCTGAGGTAGATTGTTCACTCGAAGAATGAAGGTAGAGTAGTTGGGGCGGTCATTGGGTAGGCATGTGGAGCACACCAGAATGATAGGGAATGGGATAGCCTGATCTTGAGTTTGGACACAGCTCGGTACAATACTGATGGCTGAAGGGTTGTACTGCGCAGTGTGTTCTTTGTTATAGAACATAGAACACTACAGCACAAACAGGCCCTTCGGCCCACAAGTTGTGCCGAACACATCAAAACCTACCCAGCCATAGACCTATCTATAACCCCCAATCCCATTGGATCCCATATACTCATCCAGAAGTCTTTTAAAAGACCCCAGCGAGTTCGCCTCGACCACCACCGACGGCAGCCGATTCCATTCACTCACCACCCTCTGAGTGAAAAACTTTCCCCTAGCATCCCCTCTGTACTTGCTTCCCTGCACCTTAAATCTGTGCCCTCTCGTCGCGACCATTTCAGCCCTGGGAAATAGTCTCTGAGAGTCCACCCTATCTATTCCTCTCAACATCTTGTAAACCTCTATCAGGTCGCCTCTCAACCTTCGTCTCTCCAGGGAGAACAGTCCCAGCTCCCTCAACCTGTCTTCATAAGGCATGCCTCCCAATCCAGGCAACATCCTTGTAAATCTCCTCTGCACCCTTTCAATAGCTTCCACGTCCTTCCTATAGTGAGGCGACCAGAACTGCGCACAGTACTCCAAGTGTGGTCTGACAAGGGTCCTATAAAGCTGCAGCATTACCTCCTGACTCCTGAACTCAATCCCTCGATGAATGAAGGCCAGTACACCGTAAGCTTTCTTAACCACATCCTCCACCTGGGAGGCCGATTTGAGAGTCTTATGGACCCGGACCCCAAGATCCCTCTGCTCTTCCACACAGCTAAGACTCCTACCTTTGATAGTGTACTCATTCATCCCGTTGGATCTGCCAAAATGGACCACAACACATTTATCCGCGTTGAAGTCCATCTGCCACTTCTCCGCCCAGTCTTGCATCCTGTCGATGTCATGCTGCAACTTCTGACATCCCTCCAGACCATCCACAACACCACCGACCTTCGTGTCATCGGCGAACTTACTCACCCATCCCTCCACTTCCTCATCCAGGTCATTTATGAAAATGACAAACAGCAAGGGTCCTAGAACAGATCCCTGGGGCACTCCACTGGTGACCGACCTCCATGCAGAAAAAGAGCCATCCACAACCACCCTCTGCCTTCTGCAGGCAAGCCAGTTCTGGATCCACAAGGCCAAAGCCCCTTGGATCCCATGGCCTCTCACCTTCTCAAGAAGTCTTGCATGTGGGACCTTGTCAAATGCCTTGCTGAAGTCCATGTACACCACGTCCACTGCTCTTCCTTTGTCAATGTGTTCAGTCACATTTTCGAAGAACTCAATTAAGCTTGTAAGGCACGACCTGCCTTTTACAAAACCATGCTGACTATTTCTAATCAACCTAAACTTCTCCAAATGCTCGTAAATCTTGTCCCTCAGAAGCCTCTCCATCAGCTTACCAACCACTGAGGTCAGACTCACCGGTCGGTAATTTCCAGGACTATCCCTGTTCCCTTTCTTGAAAATAGGGACCACATCCGCAATCCTCCAATCCTCCGGAACCTCTCCCTTCTCCATCGACGACGCAAAGATCATCGCCAGGGGCTCTGCAATGACATCCCTCACCTCCCACAATAACCTGGGGTACATCCCATCTGGTCCCGGAGGCTTGTCTATCTTGATAGCATTTAAAAGTTCTAACACATCCGCTTCCTTAATATCTATGTACTCAATCTTTTCAGTCTGCCGCAAACTTGTAGTGCATCCTCCCAGATCACTTTCCACCGTGAATACTGAGGCAAAGTACTCATTAAGCACCTCTGCCATTTCTTCCGGTTGCATAGACTTTTCCCCCTTCACCTTTTATAGGTCCTATCCCTTCTCATCCTTTTACTTTTCACATATTTGTAGAAGGCCTTAGGATTCTCCTTAATCCTACCAGCCAAGGCCTTCTCATGACCCCTTCTGGCTCTCCTAATTTCCTTTTTAAGCTCTCTTCTATAAGCCTTATACTTCTCTAGATCCCCAACATCTCCTAGCTCTTTGAAACTTTTATACACCTTTCTTTTCTTCCTGACTATGTTCACCACAGCCTTCGTGCACCATGGTTCCCGCATTCTACCAAAACCTCCTTGTCTCACCGGAACATTGTCGTGCAAAGCTTCAGACAAGCATTCCTTGAATATCTGCCACCTTTGTTCTGTGCTTTTCCCCAAGAACACCTTCCAGTTTATTCGCCCCAACATCTGCCTGATGTCTTCATATTTCCCCTTATTCCAGACAAACACCTTCCTAGCCTGCCTGATCCTATCCTTTTCCAATGCAAGGGTGAAGGAGATAGAATTATGATCTACATCCCCAAGATGCTCTCCTACCGAGAGATCCATCACCTGTCCTGGTTCATTAGCTAGTACCAGGTCCAGTACAGCCTCTCCTTTCGTAGGCTTGTCCACGTGCTGTGTCAGGAAACCCTCCTGAACACACCTAACAAACTCCTCCCCATCCACACCCCTTACCCTTGGGATATTCCAGTCGATGTTTGGGAAATTGAAGTCTCCCATCACAACAACTCTGTTATTTCTACATCTCTCCAGTATCTGTTTCCCTATCTGCACCTTAACTTCCCTGTCAGTATTGGGCGGCCTATAGAATACACCCAGCAACGTCACCGACCCTTTGCTATTCCTAACCTCCACCCACAGAGACTCCGTAGATATTCCCTCCTCGGTATCCACCTTCTCTGCAGCCATGACACTGTCCCTGATCAACAGTGCCACTCCACCACCTCTTTTGCCTCCCTCCCTGTCCTTCCTGAAAGATCTGAATCCCGGGACCTGTAGTACCCAGTCCTGTCCCTGAGACATCCAAGTCTCTGTAATGGCCACCACATCACAATCCCAAGCAGCAATCCACGCCTTAAGTTCATCCACCTTATTTACTACACTCCTGGCATTAAAATAGACACAGCTCAGTCCCTCAGACTGGACATTTCCCTTCTCCCCCAGTCGTCTAACCTGCCTCTCATCCTGCCTGGAGTCCTTCCCTACCTGGGAGCTAACTTCCTTGCTCCTAGTCTTCACATCACTATTCCCTCCCCCTAACCTTTCTAGTTTAAAGTCCCCCCAGTAGCCCTAGCCAGTCTTCCCGCCAAGATATTAGTCCCCCTGGGATTCAGGTGCCACCCATCTTTGCTGTACAGGTCACACCTGCCCCTAAAGAGGTCCCAATGATCCAGGAACCGGAATCCCTGCCCCCTGCTCCATTCCCTCAGCCACATATTCAACCTCCACCTCATACTATTCCTGCTCTCACTCTCCCGAGGCGCAGGCAGCAATCCTGAGATTATTACCTTCGCTTTCCTCTCTCTCAGCTGTTCTATATGGCCTGAGGACTGCATGTGACCCTTGAAGCCCATCTATATTGCTTCCAGAGCCAGTTTAAGATAACAAATAGGTAAGCTTGAATGAATGGATCTGCATTGAGTTTCTCTAATCACAGGCTGTTTTCTTTCCCTATGTTTGTTGGAGTCTGGCAGCAAATGTGTTCACTAGTCTTCAAATCAGATTGTTTCCCCCACAAGCAGCAGTGAGTTTGGGAACTGGGGGGCTGGAAAGTCGAGGAATGATCTAGGGAGTGCAACAGCAGAATGAGTCCATAAGTCTGGCTCACAGCGTATGTACTGACCCACCCTCTGTGACTGAAGAAGCTCCTCCTCGTAGTCCAGAACCCAGCTTCAAAGGAATTTCATTAGGAATGTAGCTGGGAACAGGATCCCACCTGAGGGCAGATGTTTGAAAATTGTCATTTCCAAAGCATTTGCCCTACTTGGGGGCAATTACTTTATGTACATCTCAAAAAGTCTGGGAGGGAGCTGGAAATGCTACACTCTTGCTTATAATACTTTAATATTCATCTTTATGACTCTTTTTGCTCAACAGTTGTTTCTTTTATACTTCAGTTTTGATTTTGAAATTCATGTTTAATATTATGCCAAATTTTCAGATTTGCTCGTCAGTTTCTTGAGTGAGAAACAAGTTTAGACTACATCAGTGTGTTGCTGGAAATCCAATTATGATTAAACATAATACTTTACAAATTTATATCTAATTTTCATTTTGGCTGTTTTTGAGTCATTTTTCTTTTTAATTATCACTGGACAGGATGGTTAATAGGATGCACCAAGTATTTAAAAAAAAAACTAAAGATTGGGGCAAAATGTTCAAGCAATGATCAGTTAGTTACATGTTATCATTTTAACTTAAAACAAAAATTAACCACAGTAGTTAAAAGCTTCAATGATCAGTTGTACCAGTAAGGTTTTCTCTGCTTCACCAATGTTAGTAAACTTCAGTCTTGTTGTTTAAAACCTTAATACTTTATTCCAAATAAAATTTTACTGTTAATGTAGCTGATTCATCGAAAGAGTCCAATATATGCAGGGTTTTGTATTCAACAGGGGACAAAGTACTCCTGGCCCAAGGATTTCTTTAGTAGTATTCCATTCTTTGTGATATTTGCAGCAGCATATTCTGCACTTGAGAATCTAGTGTCTTGGTGTCAATCATTAAAGATCAAGTCTGCAGCTTTTCGGATCTTCTGCTGAGATTGTTAAACTTAAAAAAAAAATTCTGACTTTTCTAACTTTTTTGTTTTGCAGGTGCACAAAGCAAATCCTGTTCGACATTACAGAAAAGTGGAAATCAAACCCAGCGAGCAGCAATTAACTGTTCCCCAAACTCCCAATTTTTCAGATAGGTTTAGGTTGTAATGTATGCTACTTTAAGTTCAGTATTATTTTCAAAATCCCTTTTTGCAGAGTTTTGTAGCTATCTATAATGTTTGTAACTCGATTCCAGGATTATTGCTATAGCTGTTATATTTAGTTTATAATCACTAATTTGTAACTTCTTAATCAATAAAGATGGACATTTTAATCACACTCAATCTATAAAATATTGCAAGGCCATTTCGTTTCTCAGGTTATTACATTTTCAGATGTAAAATCAGGATTTAGTTAGACAAGATGAAAATGGCCTTCACTCTGGCACTTGTCAGAGCTGTTTTGTTCCAGTTCCTGGGCAAGGACCAATGATTTGAAAACGCTTCTAATATGCTATAGTTGCCTGAGATACATTTAGACTCAGTGCTTTAATTGACTGAAAGATCTGCTCTGAACATTTAATGCTTTCTCATTGAAGGTGTACAAAGATTTTTCAAGAAAATGAGCAACAATTTAGTTTGATGCAATCCTAATTATACTAATAGAATAAATCTGTTTTGTGGTCAATGTCATTGTTTGTTACATTTGTAAGTGGAGGCTGTTGCAATGATGCATTCTGTTCATGGACAGTGACTACAAAGCAGACATGCTTTTCATAATACCACAAGATATGCACTCAGCAAGAAACAAGATGAAGCCATGACAAATCCCTATTGGGTGCATGGGATTATGGTTGCCCTGATATTTGGGGTGGCATAGTGGGATGTTACTGGACTAGTAATTCAGAGGCCCTGAGTTTGAATCCCACCACAACAGGTGCTGGAATTTTAATTAAATATCTGGTTCACTAATGTCTATTAGAGAAGGAAATCTGCCATCCGTATCCAGTGATCTACATGTGACTCCATATCCACAGCAATGTGATTGACTCTTAAATCTCTCCGAAATGGCCAGCAAATCACTCGCCACTAAAAAGCTCAGTAAATTGAATGGACCATCCAGCCCTGTAGACCTTGCAAAGTCATCTAACATCTAGGGGCTTGTGCCAAAATTCAGAGAACTATCTTAGATAAGTCAAGCAATAATCTGACAATCATAATCATATCTTACAGAGAATATCCAAGATATCAACAGAGATGACAACTTTAGAGATATAGAATTGGAAGGAAATTCCTCAGCGTTGATTCCGGAACTGATGAAATCTCATGGTAATCAGGCCAAATATAGGCAAGGAACCAAGAATCCCTACAATGCAGAAGGAAGCTGTTCAGCCAGAGTTTGCACTGGCACCCAACACCTTGCCCAGCCCATCCCCTTAACCCATGCATTTACCAAATCCACCTGACCTGCAAATCAATGCAGTGCAAAGTGCGGGAAGAAACCAGAACATCTGGAGGAAACCCACGCAGACACAGAGAGGATGTATAAACTTTGCACAGTCACCCAAGGCCATAGTGGAACTTGGGTCCCTGGTGTTGAGAAGCAGCAATGGTAACCACTGTGACACCATGATTACCACATACCACCCCTCTACAGCTGATGAATCTGTACTTCATGTTGAGGGTTACAAAGCTCCAGAAGGGATCCTGAGGTGTAGAATCATAGAAACCTTAGTGCAGAAAGAGGCCTTCAGCCCATCAAGTCTGCACTGACCACAATCCCACCCAGGCCCTATCCCCATATCCCTAAACATTTTACCCACTAATCCCTCTAACCTAAGCATCCTAGTACATTAAGAGGCAATTTTAGCATGGCTAATCAACCTAACCCCTCATTTTTGGACTGAGAGGAAACCCATGTGGATACATGGAGAATGTGCAAACTTCACACAGACAGTGACCTGAGCCAGGAATTGAACCCAGGTCCCTGCAGCAGCAGTGCTAACTACTGTGCTACTGTGTAGATACACCTACAGTGCTGTAAAGCTGGAATTACAGGACTTAAACCCAGAAACAGTGATATATTTTCAAGTTGGATGAGTGGCTTGGAAGGGGAGCTTCTAACTGGTTGTGTTCCCGTTATCTGCTGTACTTGTCCTTGTAGGCAATAATTGTCGTGGATTTAAATGCAACTGAAGAGCAGTAGTAGAGGGATTGAATGTTTGTGGAAGGGGGAAGCAATCCAGCGAGCTGCTTTGTCTTATAGTGTCATGCTTCTTGTGTTCTTGGAACTGCCCTCAGCCAGGCAAGTGATGCATATATAAATAAATAAATTGCATATATAAATAATAAATAAATATATAAATAATAAAAGATTGGTTAGGGCAAGATTGGGGCCAGTCAGAGAAAGCAGTGGGAAGTTGTGCGTGGAGCCTGAGGAGATAGGAGAGACACTGAATGAGTATTTTTCGTCAGTATTCACGCAGGAGAAAGACAATGCTGTTGGGGGGAATATGGCGATACCAGGTTGTAGACTGGGCAGGATTGAGGTTCATAAGGAGGAGGTGTTAGCGAATCTTGAGGGTATGAAAATTGATAAGTCCCCTGGGCCAGATGGGATTTACCCTAGGATTCTCTGGGAAGCTAGAGAGGAGATTGCAGAGCCTTCGGCTTTGATCTTCATGTCGTCGTTGGCTACAGGTATAGTGCCAGAAGACTGGAGGATGGCAAATGTTGTCCCTTTGTTCAAAAAGGGGAGTAGGGACATCCTGGAAATTATAGACCGGTGAGCCTGACTTCTGTTGTGGACAAAGTCTTGGAAAGAATTATAAGGGATAGGATTTATAAGCATCTAGAGAGGAATAAATTGATTAGGGATAGTCAGCACGGTTTTGTGAAGGGTAGGTCGGGCCTCACAAACCTTATTGAGTTTTTTGAGGAGGTGACCAAAGAGGTAGATAAGGGTAAGGCAGTTGATGTAGTGTATATGGATTTTAGCAAAGCGTTTGATAAGGTTCCCCATGGTATGCTACTGCAGAAAGTGCAGATGCATGGGATTGAAGGTGATTTAGCAGTTTGGATTAGGAATTGGCTTGCTGATAGAAGACAGAGAGTGGTGGTTGATGAGAAATATTCAACCTGGAGTGCAGTTAAAGTGGTGTACCTCAAGGATCTGTTTTGGGGCCACTGCTGTTTGTCATTTTTATAAATGACCTAGATGAGGGTGTAGAGGGTTTGATTAGTAAATTTGCTGATGATACCAAAGTGGGGGGAGTTGTAGACAGCGAGGATGGATGTTACAGTTTGCAGAGGGACATAGATAGGTTGCAGAGCTGGGCTGTGAGGTGGCAAATGGAATTCAATACGGATAAGTGTGAGGTGATTCACTTTGGTAGGAATAACAGGCATATGAAATATAGGGCTAATGGAAGGACACTTAATAGTGTTGTCGAGCAGAGGGTGATTCTTTACCCAAAGGGTGGTTAGGGAGTGGAATGCCCTGCCTGCAGCAGTTGTAGATGCGCCAAGTTTGGTGGCATTTAAGAGGTTAGTTGATACGTATATGGAAGAGAAGGGAATGGTTTAGTTTGGAGGGTCATTGCTTTTTATATTGGTTGGCACAACATCGAAGGCCGAAGGGCCTGTTCTGTGCTGTAATGTTCTAATTCTAATTCAGAGGGACCTTGGGGTACAAGTAATAGCTCTTTGAAAGTTGGCACCCAGGTTGATAAAGTTGTTAAGGCGTACGGTGTGTTAGCTTTTATTGGTAGAGGGATTGAATTTAGGAGCTGTGAGGTTATGTTACAACTGTACAAAACTTGGAGTATTGTGTACAGTTCTGATCGCTGCATTATAAGAAAGATGTGGAAGCATTAGTGCAGAGGAGGTTTACCAGGATGTTGCCTGGTATGGAGGGAAGGCCTTGTGAGGAAAGGCTGAGGTTATTTTCATTAGAGAGAAGAAGGTTACATGGTGACCTAATTGAGACGTATAAGATGATCAAAGGACTGGATAGGGTGGATAGTGAGAGCCTTTTTCTTCGATGGTGATGACCAACACGAGGGGACATAACTTTTAAATTAAGAGGTGGTAGTTATAGGATGGATGTCAGAGGCAGGTTCTTTACATAGAGGGTAGTGAGGGCATGGAATGTCCTGCCTGCAGCAGTTGTGGACTCGCCTACTTTGGGGGCATTCAAATGGTCAGTGGATAGGCTTATGGATGATATTGGAATAGTTTAGGTTAGAGGGTCCACTGGCCGGCACAACATCGAGGGCCGAAGGGCCTGTACTGCGCTGTAATGTTCTATAGACTTGTGCCTTGTTTACAGGCCTTGGGATTCAGGAGGTGAATTACTCATCACAACATTCCCAGTCTCTGACTTGCACTTATAGCCATAGAATTTATAGGACTACACCAGTTCATTTTCTGGTCGAAGGTAACTCCTGATGTTGATTTTGGGAGATTCAGTAATAGTAATTATAAAGGTGGTTAAATTTTTGCTTGGCTCTTGTGTGATATCAACGTTACTCGCTCAAGCCTATTGTTGTCCACGTCATTTTGCATTTGAACACGGAGTCTTCAATAGCCAAAGAGTTGTGAATGATACTAAGCATTTGCAGTTATCAGCGAACGTCACTTCTAACCTGATGATGGAAGGAGGGGTCATCGATGAAGCAGCTGAAAACAGTTGAACCCACCCTGAGGAATTTCTACAATGTTGAAGAATGGGTGGCATAGTATTATTGACACTGGATACTAATTCAGAGACCCACATCAATGCTCTGGGAATCTAGGTTTGAATCTCACCCTGGCAGATGGTGCAATTTGAGTTGAATAAGAACGTGGAATTAAAAGTCTAATGATGACCGTGAAACAGCTATTGTAAAAACTCACCTAGTTCACTAATGTCCTTTAGGGAAGGATATCTGTTGTCCTTAGCTGGCCTGGCCTACGTGTGCCTCCAGATCCTCTGCAATGTAGTTGACTCTTAATTATCCTCAGGAATGGGTAATGAATATTGGCCCAGTTGGTGATATCCACATCCCATGAATGAATAAAAAAATTGGGGCAGTTGGTGACCATAACCCTTAATTCTTCTACTGCTCAAAAATTTATCTATCCTTGCATCAAAAACATTCAATGAGGTAGCCCCAGTTTCTTCACTTGGCAGGGAATTCCACAGATTCACAATGCTTTGTATGAAGAAGTTCCTCCACTCAGTTCTAAATCTGCTTCCCTCTTATTTTGAAGCAATGCCCCTAGTTCTAGTTTTACCCACCAGTGGAAACAATTTCACTGCATCTATTTTATCTATTCCCTTCATTATCCTATATGTTTCAATAAGATCTCCCCCTCATATTTGTGAATTCCAACAACTATAGTCTCTGTCTACTCAATCTCTCCTCATAAACCAACCCTCTCAACCCTGGAATCAACATAGTGAATCTCCTCTCTACCCCCCTCCAGTCCTAGTATATCTTTTCTCAAATAAAAAGGCCAAAACTGTACACAGTACTCCAGGTTATAGACAGTCATAGACAGCAGTGGGAAGTTGTGCGTGGAGCCTGAAGAGATTGGTGAGGCACTGAATAAATATTTCTCTTCGGTATTCACGCAGAGTGCTGGAAATGTAGCTATGGAGAACACTGAGGTACAGGGTTGCAAATTGGGAAGTATTGTAGTAGATAGGGAGGATGTGTTAGAAATTCTCGAGGTTTTGAAGTTGGATAAGTCCCCTGGGCCAGACGGGATTTACCCTAGGATTCTCTGGGAGGCAAGAGAGGAGATTGCAGAGCCTCTGGCGCTGATCTTCAGGTCCTCGTTGGTTATGGGTGTGGTTCCGGAGGACTGGAGGATAGCGAATGAGGTCCCATTGTTTAAGAAGGGGAAAAGAGACCTTCCAGGGAATTATAGGCCGGTGAGTCTTACTTCTGTTGTGGGCAAGGTATTGGAGAGAATTATTAGGGATAGGATTTATAGTTATTTAGAGAGAAATGAATTGATTGGGGATATTCAGCATGGTTTCATGAAGGGTAGGTCATGCCTTACTAACCTCATTGAGTTTTTTGAGAAAGTGACCAGAGAGGTGGATGGGGGTAAGGCGGTTGATGTATTATATATGGACTTTAGTAAGGCGTTTGATAAGGTGGCCCATGGAAGACTTCTACAGAAAATGCAGATGTGTGGAATAGAGGGTGATTTAGCTAATTGGATTAGAAATTGGCTGGCAGATAGAAGACAGAGGGTGGTGGTTGAGGGGAGATATTCATCGTGGAGTTCGGTGATGAGTGGTGTGCCTCAGGGGTCTGTTTTGGGGCCCCTGCTGTTTGTAATTTTTATAAATGATCTGGATGAGGGTATTGAGGGATGGATCAGTAAATTTGCAGATGACACTAAAGTCGGTGGCGTGGTAGATAGTGAAGAGGGGTGTTATAGTTTACAGAGTGACTTGGACAAGTTGCAGAGCTGGGCCGAGAGGTGGCCAATGGAGTTTAATGTGGAAAAGTGTGAGGTAATGCACTTTGGCAGGAACAATAAATTTGTAGAGTATAGGGCTAATGGTAGGGCTCTTAATAGTGTTGAGGAACAGAAGGATCTTGGTGTATGTGTCAATAGATCCCTGAAAGTAGGCAGTCAAGTGGATAAAGTTGTTAGAAGGCATATGGAGTCTTAGCTTTTATTGGTAGGGGAATTGAATTTAGGAGCCGCAGCATCATGTTGCAACTGTACAAAACTCTAGTGCGGCCGCAATTGGAGTATTGTGTGCAGTTCTGGTCCCCACATTATAAGAAAGATGTGGAGGCATTGGAGAGGGTACAGAGGAGGTTTACCAGGCTGTTGCCTGGTATGGAGGGCAGGTCCTATGAAGAGAGGTTGAAGGATTTGAGGTTGTTTTCGTTAGAAAGGAGGCGTCTAAGAGGGGATCTTATTGAAGCATATAAGATGATTAGAGGTTTAGATAGGGTGGACAGTGATAGCCTTTTTCCTAGGATGGAGAAAGCTAGCACTAGGGGACACAGCTTTAAATTAAGGGGTATGAGTTATAGGACGGATATCAGAGGTAGGTTCCTTACTCAAAGAGTGATTAGGGAGTGGAATGCCCTGCCTGCAGCTGTTGTAGATGCGCCAAGTTTGGTGGTGTTTAAGAGGTTAATTGATAAGTATATGGAAGAGAAGGTAATGGTTTAGTTTGGAGGGGCATTGCTTTTTATTTTGGTCGGCACAACATCGAAGGCCGAAGGGCCTGTTCTGTGCTGTAATGTTCTATGTTAACATAATCTTGCTGTTTTTAAACTCCAACCCTCTAGCAACAAAGGACAAAATTCCATTTGTCTTAATTACCTGCAACCAATTTCCAGAAAGTGTTTGATAAGGTGCCTCACAGAAGGTTAAGGTGCAAGGAGTTTGGGGTAAGGTATTAGCGTGGATAGAGGAATAGTCTACTAGGAATCAATGGGTGCTATTCTGGTTGGCAAATGGTGTCTAGTGGAGTGCCCCAGGGATCGGTGCTGGGGCCTCAACTGTTTATCATATATATGGATGATCTGGAGGAAGGGGCTGTGTGTAGAGTAACGAAATTTGCTGATGACACAAAGATGAGTGGAAGAGCAAATTGTGTGGAGGATGTGGAAACTGTGCAGAGAGATCTGGATAGGTTGAGTGAGTGAGGACCTGGCAGATGGAGTATAATGTTAGCAAGTGTGAGGTTATCCACTTTGGTAGAAATAATAGTAGGAGGGATAATTATTTAAAAGGCGAAAAGCTGCAGCATGCTACAATGCAGAGGGACCTGAGGATCCTTGTGCACGAATTGCAAAAACCCAGTCTACAGGTGCAGCAGGTGATCAAGAAGGAGAATGCCATGTTGGCCTTTATAGCGAGGGGGATAGAATATAAAAGTAGGGAGGTCCTATTGCAACTCTACAGAGTGCTGGTGCGGCTGCAGCTGGAGTACTGTGTGCAGTTTTGATCGCCGCATTTGTGGATATATTGGCCTTGGAGGGTGTGCAGAGAAGGTTCACTAGGCTGATACCGGTGATGAGGGGGTTAGCCTATGGGAGAGATTGAGTAAACTGGGTTTGTACACGTTGGAGTTCAGAAGGTTAGGGGGGGATCTTATAGAGACATATAATGAAGGGGATGGATAGGGTAGAGGTAGAGAGATTCTTCCTGCTTAGAAAGAATGGTAGTACTAGAGGGCAAAGCCTCAAAATAAGGGGGGACGGGGTGTAGCTTAGATCAGAGTTGAGGAGGAACTTCATTCAAAGGGTGGTGAATCTTTGGAAGTCGCTGCCAGTTGAAGTGGTGGAAGCTACCTTGCTGAATATATTTAAGTCACGGGTTGATAGGTTTCTAATAACCAAGGGAATTATGGGATAAAGTGGGGAAGTGGAACTGATCCACTTCAGCTCAGCCATGATCTTATTGAATGGCGGGGCAGGCTCAAGGACTAGGTGGGCTACTCCAACTCCTATGTTCTTATGTAAGTCCTTGAGATTCCTGCGCAAGGACACCCAGATCCCTGTGCACAGCAACATCTGCAATTCTTTTACCATTTAAATAATTGTCTGTTTTGCTGATACTCCTACCAAAATGGATGACCTCACATTTACCAACGTTGTACTCCATCTGCCAGATCCTTGCCACTCACTTTGACTGTCCATATCCCTTTGCAGACTTTCAACATCCTCTGCATACTTGCCCTGCCCCTCATCTTAATGTCATCTGTAAATTTTGATGTACTATATTTGGTTCCCAACTCCAAATCATCTATGTAAATTGTAAACAATTGCAGTGCCAATGCTGATCCCTAAGCCACACCACTAGGTACTGATCACCACTCTTTGCTTTCTGTTAGTTAAACAAGCCTCTATCCATACTAATACATTACCTGTAACACTATGCACACCTTTATTTTATGCAGACGCCTTTGGTGTAACTCCTTGTCAAATGTCTTCTGGATATACCACATCCACATGTTCTCCATTGTCCACTTGTCAAATGCTTTCTGGAAATCCAGATATATCACATCTACAGATTCCCCATTGTGCAAGTCATGTTCTCAAGGAATTCCACCAAATTAGTCAAACATGACCTGGTGTTCATGAACCTATTGCTGCATTCATCCAGTCATATTCTGCAAGCCCCAAAAGAACACTAAGGGCAGAACAATATTAGTTAACACAAACATTATAGCAATTATGCTGCTGCTGCTGTAACAATACAGGATGCTGGTTATAGACAGCATGTCATTGGTTATAAAAGAACAGCTAAATAGATGCATAAGGAACATGACACATACACTTCGTAAAGGCACAGTATTGTTATAAGTGGTAGTCATTGATAGCACTTTATGCCTATTCCACATCCCACAAGATGTACATTCCATATGGCTGAACTGCATTGACATTCATTAAGCTTTTAGCATTTATTGCAATGAGATGTAATAACTCATCTTGCACTCACCAATCATGTGCTGTGAGCCAAGTATGGAATGGCCTATACTTAACAATGAATCAACTTGCCTGACTCCTGTGATGCCACTTTTAGATGTTACCTGTAACCCCTGGCTCTGTCTCTTAATGCCCTCTCACCCTATGAAGATCACCAGTGTCCAACTTGACTGCCTTTTTTATGATTCCTATTGTCACTCATTTTGCTAGAGCTCCTTGATGTCACAGTCAGTACAATCTTGTCTTTATATCACTCTTGCCTCACCTCTTGAATTCAGCTAAGTTCAGGAGTGAAATAGCATCGAATCCAAAGTGAGCATCAATATACAGATTGTTGCTGAATTTATGCTGTTGTATAGCACAATGACACTTTGATATACTGCATGGTGAACAGTGGTTAGCGTTGCTGCCTTACAGCACAAGGAACCTGAGTTCATTTACAGCCTTGGTTGGGTGCCTGTACAAAATTTGCCTGTTCTCCCTATGTCTGCATGAGTTTCCTCTGGGTGGTCCGATTTGCTCCCACAGTCCAAAGATATATGAGGTAGAACAAAGATCAAAACAGCACAAGAAACAGACCCTGTGGCCCAATGAGCCCGCGTTGCCATCCCGATATTCCCACCTCTACCCGTGATCCCTGTCCATGTTTATAGATCTATGGATTAAAAACCTAATTTGAGACAATTTAGGGAGAATTTGTTTTGCCAATTAGCCTAAGAGCACATTTTTTGGGATGTGGGAGGAAACCGGAGCACACGGAAAAAAACCACGCAAGCATGGGGAGAATGCGCAAACTCCCACAGACACAGGCCTAAATCCATGTATCTGCACAACACAGCAATAGCCACTGAGCTGTCGTGCTGCCCATCAAATGGTCCGGGTCAAGCATACACTAACAACGTGAAGCACTAGGATACTCTCGAAAAAAATCCAAAAGCAGGCCTCTCTTCGACACAGGTGAGGTCCCAAAGACTGGAGAATAGCTAATGTTGTACCATTGTTTAAAAAGGGTAGTAGGGATAACCCTGGAAATTATAGGCCGGTGAGTTTAATGTCACTGGTAGGGAGGCTGTTGGAGGGGATTCTTAGAGATAGTATATACAGGCACTTATATACTGCCTGTATATAAGGCAGTATATACGCTCTTTGTGATCTGATTAGGGATATGCAGCATGGGTTTGTTAAGGGGAGATCGTGCCTTACAAATCTGGTAGAATTTTTGAGGAAGTGATGAAAACGGTTGACAAAGGGCGAGCTGTTGATGTTGTCTATATGGATTTCAGTAAGGTGTTTGACAAAGTCCCTCATGGGAGGTTAGTTGAGAAGGTCAAGGCTAATGGGATTATAAGGACAGGTAGCGAGATGGATAAGTAACTGGTTTGGTAATAGGAGACAGAGAGTAATAGTGGAAGGGTGTTTTTTTTCTAGTTGCAGGTCGGTCACTAATAGTGACTTGTGCACCTGCACTCCCCAGATCCCTCTGCGTTTCTATACTCTTAATAGGTCTACCCTTTATCATATACCTCCCCCTAAATTCTTTCTACTGAAATGCATCACTTCGCATTTATCAGGATTGAATTCCATCTGCCATCTGTCTGCCCAAACTACCAGCCTATCTATGTCCTGCTGCATCGCCTGATAATGCTCCTCACTATCCGCAAGTCCAGCCATCTTTATATCGTCTGCAAACTTGCTGATTACTCCACTTACTTCTTCCAAGTCATTTATATGTATTACAAATAGAAGAGGTCCCAGTACCGAGCCCTGCGGCACTAGTGGTGTCCAAGGGGCATACACGCAATGGGTTGTGAGAGGGCTGCTCTTGGATTTTTTTTCGAGAGTATCCTAGTGCTTCATGTTGTTAGTGTACGCTTGACCTGGACCATTTGATGGGCAACACGACAGCTCAGTGACTATCGTTGTGCTGTGCAGATACATGGATTTGGGCCTGTGTCTGTGGGAGTTTGCGCATTCTCCCTGCGCTTGCGTGGATTTTCTCCGGGTGCTCCGGTTTCCTCCCACATCCCAAAGATGTGCTCTTAGGCTGACTGGCAAAACAAATTCTCCCTAAATTATCTCAAATTTGGTTTTTAATCCATAGATCTATAAACATAGACAGGGATCACAGGTAGACGTGGGAACATCGGGGTGGCGGCGTGGGCTCGTTGGGCCTGTTTCCTGTGCTGTTTTGTTCTTTGTTCTCACAACCCATCGCGTGTATGCCCCTTGTTAGACAACAAGGTGGACCAAAGCACCTGTAGGATAAAAACAAGTACATCAATATCATCATCTATTTACACACTTCCAGGGACTCCCAAGGCTCATGATCCCTATTTTAAATCAGTTTTCTATACCCCTCCATTCCCATTCTGTTCATGTGCCCATCTAATATTTCTTAAATAACTCCAGAGTACCTGCCTCCACCACTTTACTTGGCAGTGCATTCCATACCCCCACCACCCTCTGTGTGAAAAAATTCCCTCTAGCATCCAAATTATACCTTACCCCCCTCACCCTAAGCCCGTGACCCCTCGTGCTATTTGAGTCCATCCTAGGAAAAAGCTTAACCCTGTTTATCTATACCCCTCAATCTTGTACACCTCTATTAGATCTCCTCTAAGTCTACGTCTTTCTAAGGAAAACAGTCCCCATTTGCCTAACCTCTCCTCATAACTCAGACCTTCCATACCAGGCAGCATCCTGGTAAACCTCCTCTGCACTCTCTCCAGAGTCTCCACGTCCTTCTGGTAGTAAGGCGACCAGAACTGGACACAGTATTCCAAATGAGATCTAACCAATGTTTTATACAACTGCAACATTAAAGGCCAGCTCTTGTACTCTATACCCTTCCTATAAAGGCTAGCATACTATATGCTTTCTTCACAACCTTCTCCACTTGCTCTGCCACCTTCAGAGACTTGTTCACCTGCACCCCCAGGTCCTCTGCGTTTCTATACTCTTAATAGGTCTACCCTTTATCATATACCTCCCCCTTACATTCTTTCTCCCGAAATGCATCACCTCACATTTATCAGGATTGAATTCCATCTGCCATCTGTCTGCCCAAGCTACTAGCCTATCTATGTCCTGCTGTATCGCCTGACAATGCTCCTCACTATCCGCAAGTCCAGCCATCTTTGTATCGTCTGCAAACTTGCTGATCACTCCACTTACTCCCCCTTCCAAGTCATTTATATATATTACAAATAGAAGAGGTCCCAGTACTGAGCCCTGCGGCACACCACTAGTGACCGACCTCCAGCTAGAAAAACACCCTTCCACTATTACTCTCTGTCTCTTATTACTAAGCCAGTTACTTATCCATCTAGCTACCTGTCCTTGTATCCCATTAGCCTTGACCTTCTCAACTAACCTCCCATGAGGGACTTTGTCAAACACCTTACTGAAATCCATATAGACAACATCAACAGCTCGCCCTTTGTCAACCGTTTTCATCACTTCCTCAAAAATTCTACCAGATTCGTAAGGCACGACCTCCCCTTAACAAATCCATGCTGTGTATCCCTAATCAGATCACAACACTCTAAGTGCCTATACATCCTATCTCTAAGAATCCCCTCCAACAGCTTCCCTACCACTGACGTCAAACTCACCGGTCTATAATGTCCAGGGTTATCCCTACTATCTTTTTAAACAATGGTACAACATTAGCTATTCTCCAGTCCTCTGGGACCTCACCTGTGTCCAAAGAGACAAAGATTTGCGTCAGAGGCCCAGCAATTTCACCTCGCACCTCCCTAAGCAGTCTGGGATAAATGCTATCAGGCCCCAGAGATTTATCAGTTTTAAGGCTACCTAGAAGCTCTAACGCTTCCTCCCTTGGTATGGGTATTTCCCTCAACTGGTCCACAGCTCCCTCAGAGACAGGAGCTGTCAACAAGACCCTCTCCTTTGTGAATACCGATGCAAAGTATTCATTCAGGATCTCCCCCATTCCCTCGGGCTCTAAGCACGGTTCCCCTCCTCTGTCCCTAAGAGATCCGATTTTTCCTCTAACCACCCTTTTAGTCCTAACATAGGAGTAAAAAGCCTTTGGATTTTCCTTAATCCTATCCGCCAAAACCATTTCATGCCCCCTTTTTGCCCTTCTAACTCCTCGTTTGAGCTCCCTCCTACTCTTTCTGTATTCCTCCAACGCTGTCTTCGTTCCCAGCTGTTTTAACCTATCATACGCCTCTCTTTTCTTCCTAACCAAGTCCTCAATATCCCTGGTAATCCACGGCTCTCTAATCCTACCTTTTTTTTTTATTATTAATTATTAAGCAACACAGCACGGGAAACAGGCCCTTCAGCCCAACGAGCCCGCGCCGCCGTCATACCAAATACATTATCCTATTTTAATATTCCTATATAATAATATATATATTATTCCTAATATGGAAAATTTTCACCATAGGGACAATTTGTTACCCAATCAGCCTAAGAGCGAATTTTTGGGTTGTGGGAGGAAACCGGAGTGCCCGGAGAAAACCCACGCAACCACGGGGAGAACGCGCAAACTCCCGCAGACACCGGCCCAATTCCAAGTGTCTGCACAGCCACATCGATAGTCTCTGAGCTGTCATGGTGCCCTTCAGATGGTCCACATAAAGCACTCATATACGACATGAGGTACCAGGCAACCCATGAATCAACATCCAAGAGCTGTACCCGCACCACCTGCCGAATGCGTGCTCAAATTATGGACCGAATTACCTGTGGAAAAAAGCCGTAGTTAAACAGTCCTAATATATCCCTCTATCTGCATACCGCTCATGTGGCTGTCCAAGAGACCCTTAAACAGCCCCAGTGTGCCTGCTCCCACCACCTTACTCGGCAGTGCATTCCACACCCCCACTACCCTTTGTGTGAAAAACTGCCCTCTAATATTCGTCCTATACATAGCCCCCCTCACCCTATGGCCATGACCCCTCGTCCTATCCATTTCTAACGGTGGAAAAAGTTTACCTCCATTTACTCTATCTATACCCCTTATAATCTTATACACCTCTATGAGATCCCCTCTAAGCCGACGTCTTTCAAGGGAAAACAACCCCAGTCTATCTAATCGTTCCTCATAGGACAGTCCTTCCATACCAGGCAGCATCCTGGTAAACCTCCTCTGCACTCTCTCCAAGGACTCCACATCCTTCCGATAGTACGGAGACCAGAACTGGGCGCAGTATTCCAAGTGAGGCCTAACCAAAGTTGTATACAACTGCAACATCAAACTCCTACTCTTATATTCTATACCCTTTTCTATGAAAGCTAACATACTATACGCCTTCTTTGTCACCTTCTCCACCTGTGAGGACACCTTCAGAGACCTTTCCCATCTTTCCTCTTAGCTGGAGTTAAGAGTCAATCACATTACTGTGACTTCTTCCAGATTTTTTTTAAACAATGATGGTATCATTACTGATTCCAGATTTATCAATTTAAATTACACCAGCTACCATCATAGGATTTGAACCCATACTGGAAGTATTAGCCTGGCCTCTGGGTTACAATGTCAGTGTTTTCATACTGCACTTTAATGGAATAAAACATACTGAAATACTTCACCGGATCATCATAAAAACAACCTTTGATATTGAGGCAAGCAGATTTTTGAATGAGTATTTTAAGAGAGGGGAAGGGACGTAGAGGAAATTCCAGGGCAGGTATTTTCGTATCTTTTTCAGTAAAAGAACTGATATCAGCAAGATGTTAGGCGCAATATTAAACATGAATTTCAAGAAAACATTTAAATTAAAAATTCATCTCTACTAGCACTTACTTTGCACTGACTCCACCAAAATTTATACAAAACTGTGTGTTGGAAGCAGGTCCAGAAGGCCAAGAGCAGCAGATACATGAGAATGCCACTACCTGATGTCTGATGCTGGCTTTGAGGACCCGTTAAAGGAAATAATCATTACGAGGGACGAAGTGTTGGGGCTTTTAGGTAGCATAAAGACTTATAAAGCTCTGGGGCCTGATGGTATTTATCCCAGGCTGCTAAGGGAGATGAGAGATGACATTGCTGGGCCTCTGACACAAATCTTTGTCTCTTCTTTGGACACAGGTGAGGTCCCAGAGGACTGGAGGATTGCAAATGTAGTACCGTTGTTTAAAAAGGGTCAGAGGGATAACCCAGGGAACTGTAGGCCGGTGAGCTTGACTTCAGTTATAGGTAAGCTAATGGAGAGGATCCTCAGGGACAGGATGTATGAGCATCTGGAGCGCTGCGATCTGATCAGGGATACGCAGCATGGCTTCGTCAAGGGGAAGTCGTGCCTTACGAATCTAGTGGAATTTTTTGAACAGGTGACAAAAACGGTTGATGAAAAACAAGCCGTTGATGTCGTCTACATGGATTTCAGTAAGGCGTTTGACAAGGTTCCCCATGGTAGGCTGATAAAAAAGGTGAAGGCGCATGGGATACAGGGCCAGGTATGTAGATGGGTTGAGAACTGGCTTGGGAGGAGGAGACAGTGGGTAGTAGTGGAAGGCTCTTTTTCCAACTGGAGGTCAGTCACTAGTGGTGTGCCACAGGGCTCAGTACTAGGACCTCTTCTATTTGTGGTTTATATAAATGACTTGGAAGAGGGGGTACGTGGTGTGATCAGCAAATTTGCTGATGACACTAAGATGCTTGGATTGGCGGGTACTGAGGAGCAGTGCCAGGCAATACGACAGGACATAGATAGGCTGGTAGATTGGGCAGATAGATGGCAAATGGAATTTAATCTGGATAAATGCGAGGTGATGCATTTTGGCCGGAATAATGTAGAGGGGAGTTATAGGATAAAAGGTAAAACTATCCGGAGTATAGAGACGCAGAGAGACCTGGGGGTGCAGGTTCACAAGTCTCTGAAGGTGTCAGTACAGGTGGAGAAAGTGATAAAGAAAGCGTATGATATGTTAGCCTTCATAGGAAGGGGTATAGAATACAAGAGTAGGAGTTTGATGTTGCAAGTGTATAGAACGTTGGTTAGGCCTCACTTGGAGTACTGCGTCCAGTTCTGGTCGCCGTACTACCAGAAGGATGTGGAGTCCCTGGAGAGAGTGCAGAGGAGATTTACCAGGATGCTGCCTGGTATGGAAGGGCTGTCTTACGAGGAAAGGTTGAACGCACTGGGGTTGTTTTCCCTTGAAAGACGTCGGCTGAGAGGGGATCTATTAGAGGTATATAAGATTATAAGGGGTATAGATAGAGTAAATGGTGGTAAGCTTTTTTCCACCATTAGAAATGGATAGAACGAGGGGTCATGGCCTTAGGGTGAGGGGGGCTATGTATAAGACGAATATTAGAGGGCAGTTTTTCACACAAAGGGTAGTGGGGGTGTGGAATGCACTACCGAGTAAGGTGGTGGGAGCAGGCACGCTAGGGTTGTTTAAGGGTCTCTTGGACAGCCACATGAGAGGTCTGCAGATAGAGGGATATAGGAGGACTGTTTAAATACTTTAATTGTTTCCACAGGCCGTTCGGTCCACCTTGTTGACCAACAAGGTGCATGCATTCGGCAGGTCGTGCGAGGGCTGCTCCTGGATGTTACTTCAGGAGTGGCCTAGTGCTTCATGTCGTTAGTGTATGCTTAAACTGGACCATCAGATGTGCAACATGACAGCTCAGAGACTATCGCTGTTGCTGTGCAGACACATGGATTTGGGCCTGTGTCTGCGGGAGTTTGCGCGTTCTCCCCGTGGTTGCGTGGGTTTTCTCCGGGTGCTCCGGTTTCCTCCCACATCCCAAAAATGTGCTCTTAGGCTGATTGGGTAACAAATTGTCCCTATATTGGTCCCTATATGTCATTAAGACGTTAGGATGGCGGCGCAGGCTCGTTGGGCTGAAGGGCCTGTATCCCATGCTGTGTTGTTCTTTGTACCTGCAGGTTCCCCTCCAAGTCACTCATTATTCACTGTCACTGAGCTATCTACAGCTCAGACTGCAGTGATTCAAGAAGGCAACTCACCACTACCATCTTCTGAAGGGCAACAAGGGATTGGTAGATAAACACTGGTCTAGCCAGCTATACCCTGATCCTATAAAAAGAAAGGCTGTCTTTGGCCTAGGTGAAATGGTTCCTGGTACTCCAGCTGCCTGAGCTTAGAAGTGGAGGCACTATTGTGACTGTGGATCTTCACAGACTCCCCTATCTACACTATCTTGCCAACTCTTTCTCTTTAGAGGATTGTACCGCATGGCCAGTAGAGAAAGTTCACAGTGAAATAAAAGCTCATTTCCCTACTGCTCATTAGTCCTCAGCAACAAACACTGGATAGAAGCAGCCTGGGATTGGAGGTACAGTTCATTCTGCACTTCTCTGTACTGGCTCCATGGCCAGATCCTGGAGCTTGGTGGGCTAAATCTGACCCACCAGATAAGCCTGCAAAAGCTCCCAATTTGGGCTGGAAGAAGAGGAGCTTTCTTCTACGTATAGGCTGCTTTTCCACCAATCCAGCTACCTGCAAGAGTGGGTGGATCCATCAAGATGACAATCTCCTCCACTCATCCTAGCTCTCTATCTTCCAGTAATTGCGACAACATAATGCTCTTCTGGTCAAGTAGACAGGATAACAAATTATAAGTGTCTGGGCTTCAAAACATGGCCCATAATTCAAGGAGGTTCCTATGAAAGGAATAATTATGACAGTGTCAGAGCTCTCTTGAATAACAGCAATCTAAATTATCACTCCTATAAGTGATAATTGGGTAACTATTAGGAGGAGGGGTAAGAAGCAATCGGGGAGACAATCCCCTGGGGCTGTTCCCCTCCAAAATAAATTTTCTGTCTTGGAGGCTACAGTTGAGGAAGAATCAACTGGAGCTGACCAAAGGGAGCAGGTATCTGGGGGTGAGACTGCTGAGAATGCTCAGGTGGGTGGGGGGAATAAGAGATTAGGCCTAGTTATAGGAGACTCCATAGTTAGAGGGACAGATAGGAGGGTAAATAGTAATAAACAGGACTCAGGGCTGGTGGTTGCCTCCCAGGGGCTGGGGTCCAGGATGTCGCAGATCGGGTTTTTAGGATTCTTAAGGGTGAGGGGAGTCAGCCCCAAGTCATTGTTCATGTGGGGACACATGATGTAGGTAGGACAAGGGAAGGGGATATTAAACAGAAATTTATGGAGTTAGGGTGGAAGCTTAGGTCCATAACAGGCAGAGTGGTTATCTCTGGACTCTTGCCTGTGCCAAGGGATAGTTTAGAGATGAACAGAGAAAGGGATAGTTTGAACTCATGGCTGCGTGGATGGTGCAGGAGGGAGGGGTTCAGGTTCCTTAACAATTGGGACTCATTCTGGGATAGGTGGGACCTCTTCAAGAGAGATGGTCTACACCTGAACCAGAGGGGGACTAATATCTTGGGGGGAAAATTTGCTAAGGCTATGATGGGGGCTTTAAACTGATTCGGGGGGGGGGTGGGATCCTAAGTAGTTGGGGTGCTGAGAGGGATGAGAGTAAGGGGGTTATAGAGGAGAGTTGTAAAACACAGCGGCGTACGGGTGGGGTGGGGCATGGTTTGAGATGCGTATACTTTAATGCAAGGAGTATTCGCAATAAGGGGGAGGAACTTGCAGCTTGGACCAGTACCTGGAACTTCGATGTTGTGGCCATTTCAGAGACTTGGGTAGAGCAGGGACAGGAATGGATGTTGCAGGTTCCGGGGTACAAATGCTTTAGTCGGAGTAGAGAAGGAGGTAGAAGGGGGGGAGGAGTGGCGTTACTGGTCAAAGACTGTATCACGGTGATCGAAAAGAAGTTTGATGAGGACTTGTCTGTTGAGGTAGTATGGGCTGAGATTAGAAACAGGAGAGGAGAGGTCACCCTGTTGGGAGTCTTTTACAGACCTCCTAATAGTTCTAGAGAGGTTGAGGAAAGGATTGCGAAGTCAATTCTGATTAGGAGTGAAAGTAGTAGGGTAATTGTGATGGGGGACTTTAACTTTGCTAATATTGATTGGAATAGCTATAGCTCTAGCTCGTTAGAGGGGTCAGTTTTCGTACAGAGTGTGCAGGAAGGTTTTTTGACTCAGTATGTAGATAGGCCAACTAGAGGTGAGGCTACATTGGATTTGGTGCTGGGCAATGAGCCAGACCAGGTGTTAGGCTTGGAAGTTAGTGAACATTTTGGTGATAGTGACCACAATTCGGTTACGTTCACCTTAGTGATGGACAGGGATAGGCATGAAGCTGGGGGCTGTAGTTATAGCTGGGGGAAGGGTAATTATGAGGCCATCAGGAGAGAATTAGGGTGCGTAGATTGGACTAGGGAACTACAGGGACTGGGAACATCTGGAATGTGGTGCTTATTCAAGGAGCAGCTGCTGAGAGTCCTTGATAAGTATGTCCCTGTCAGGCAGGGAGGAAATGGACGAGTAAGAGAGCCTTGGTGTACGAAAAGAGTTGATTTGCTGGTTAAGAAGAAAAAGGAGGCTTATGTCAGGATGAGGCTTGAAGGCTCAGGTAGTGCAATGGATAGCTATAGATTAGCTAGGAAGGAGGTAAAAAGTGAATTGAGGAGAGCTAAGAGGGGACACGAGAAGATGTTGGCTGATAGGATTAAGGAGAATCCTAAAGCTTTCTTTCGATATGTTAAGAATAGAAGATTGGTTAGGGCAAGATTAGGGCCAGTCATAGACAGCAGTGGGAAGTTGTGCGTGGAGCCTGAAGAGATTGGTGAGGCACTGAATAAATATTTCTCTTCGGTATTCACGCAGAGTGCTGGAAATGTAGCTGTGGAGAGCACTGAGGTACAGGGTTGCAAATTGGGGAGTATTGTAGTAGATAGGGAGGATGTGTTAGAAATTCTCGAGGGTTTGAAGTTGGATAAGTCCCCTGGGCCGGACGGGATTTACCCTAGGATTCTCTGGGAGGCAAGAGAGGAGATTGCAGAGCCTCTGGCTCTGATCTTCAGGTCCTCGTTGGTTACGGGTGTGGTTCCGGAGGACTGGAGGATGGCGAATGTGGTCCCATTGTTTAAGAAGGGGAAGAGAGACCTTCCTGGGAATTATAGGCCAGTGAGTCTTACTTCTGTTGTGGGCAAGGTATTGGAGAGAATTATTAGGGATAGGATTTATAGTTATTTAGAGAGAAATGAATTGATTGGGGATAGTCAGCATGGTTTCGTGAAGGGTAGGTCATGCCTTACTAACCTCATTGAGTTTTTTGAGAAAGTGACCAGAGAGGTGGATGGGGGTAAGGCGGTTGATGTAGTATATATGGACTTTAGTAAGGCTTTTGATAAGGTGGCCCATGGAAGACTTCTACAGAAAATGCAGATGTGTGGAATAGAGGGTGATTTAGCTAATTGGATTAGAAATTGGCTGGCAGATAGAAGACAGAGGGTGGTGGTTGATGGGAGATATTCATCGTGGAGTTCGGTGACGAGTGGTGTGCCTCAGGGGTCTGTTTTGGGGCCCCTGCTGTTTGTAATTTTTATAAATGATCTGGATGAGGGTATTGAGGGATGGATCAGTAAATTTGCAGATGATACTAAAGTTGGTGGTGTGGTAGATAGTGAAGAGGGGTGTTTTAGTTTACAGAGTGACTTGGACAAGTTGCAGAGCTGGGCCGAGAGGTGGCAAATGGAGTTTAATGTGGAAAAGTGTGAGGTAATGCACTTTGGCAGGAACAATAAATGTGTAGAGTATAGGGCTAATGGTAGGGCTCTTAATAGTGTTGAGGAACAGAAGGATCTTGGTGTATGTGTCAATAGATCCCTGAAAGTAGGCAGTCAAGTGGATAAAGTTGTTAAGAAGGCATATGGAGTCTTAGCTTTTATTGGTAGGGGGATTGAATTTAGGAGCCGCAGCATCATGTTGCAACTGTACAAAACTCTAGTGCGGCCGCACTTGGAGTATTGTGTGCAGTTCTGGTCCCCACATTATAAGAAAGATGTGGAGGCATTGGAGAGGGTACAGAGGAGGTTTACCAGGATGTTGCCTGGTATGGAGGGCAGGTCCTATGAAGAGAGGTTGAAGGATTTGAGGTTGTTTTCGTTAGAAAGGAGGCGGCTAAGAGGGGATCTTATTGAAGCATATAAGATGATTAGAGGTTTAGATAGGGTGGACAGTGATAGCCTTTTTCCTAGGATGGAGAAAGCTAGCACGAGGGGACACAGCTTTAAATTAAGGGGTATGAGTTATAGGACGGATATCAGAGGTAGGTTCTTTACTCAAAGAGTGATTAGGGAGTGGAATGCCCTGCCTGCAGCTGTTGTAGATGCGCCAAGTTTGGTGGCGTTTAAGAGGTTAGTTGATAAGTATATGGATGAGAAGGGAATGGTTTAGTTAGGAGGGGCATTGCTTTTTATTTTGGTCGGCACAACATCGAAGGCCGAAGGGCCTGTTCTGTGCTGTATTGTTCTATGTTCTATGTTCTAAAGGTACTCACTCGACTCTACACAAACAGCACTGGACACCGTGCATCCAACGCAAGGTATTATTTGTGCACAAGGAGAACTCTATGGTCAATATGGGATGATTGGAGCAATTTGGAGGTTATAGAGAGACAGTTCAGCAGTTATAGTCAATTACAGCAAATCAGGAACAAGAGATTTTTCACATCTTTCACTGACATATCCACCAATCATAGCATAACCTTTTGCTCTTTCTTATTCAATAGAAAACCAATCCTTCATTAGCATATGTCCCCATATCTTGCTATTTGGTAATTGTCATGGTAAATAAACATAGACAGGGATTACGGGTAGTGGTGGGAACAGTGGGGTGGCGGTGTGGGCTCACTGGGCCGAAGGGCCTGTTTCCTGTGCTGTTTTGTTCTTTGTAATTTGTTTTTTTGTTTTCCTCCTGTTGTCTTTGTCTGGAATGCAGTATTTATGGAACAAGGTTTTTGCTATACTTACTTATCCTGTGTATGTCAGTGTTAGCCTTATGAAGGCCTGGTTTGGCTAATAATCATTTTCCATCACCTGACAATTTGTTTTGACAATTATGGAACTTTAATTTTCACAACTGTTGTAATCTAACTTCCATAGCTGGTTGCTCCATCGCTAGCCTTTTTCCCATTGCCTGCTTAAACCATTAAGTTGATTAAATTTGTTCTTTTTTGAAGATAAGCAGCATTGAACTGATTAAATACCAAGGTAATTTATTTAGTAACATCCTTTAGATTACAAAGATCACAGTAAGTCATTATTTCTAGATAAAACAATCATGCTTTTATGTTGTTCCCTCCTCCAAGGTCTTTAGTGGTAGGATTGACATTAGTCTCAGGTTCAGAGTATCTCAACATAAATGTGCCTTCTGTGCAAGTAGCAGTGGGGTAACCGAGAGGCCAGCGCAAGTCCAGTCCTCATGAATTTACCAGTGGGGACTATAATTTAGCATATGTCATAAACGGAACCATCTGCTCTGTAGGTCAGTTACTCACCTGACTATTAGGATATTAAATCGTTCTGTTGAGTGCCAGATCAATTGAGCAGAACATTGGACAAACCCTTTCTAACAACTATTAATATGAAAACTTTGAGAAAAGTCACCAGCAGAATTATGGTCACTCTTAAATTTGACAACTTCTTTTGTTAGCAGTGGCTGGCAAGAACATTGAAGAAATGATACACTTCATTTTTGTCAAACACAGCCACTTCCAGTGAACATTCTGCACAGCGCACTGGATGGTACAACTCTTCTTTCTCCTCATCTTGTGGCGAAGCCATTAATTCTGTTGGGCCTTTCATTTTCTTGTGTCTGTTTCTTCTCTTCCGGTTTGCAGCCTCCTTGTATTTGAGAACTTCTCCTCTATTAATGATACAATTCATCACAAACATAGCCCTGTACTGCTCTTTGTACAATTCATGCCTAAAATAAAGCAGAAAACATTCATTACGCAAAGAATATAAATTTACTCTGCAAACCATATCCTATTTGTGTCTGAAATGCACCATTACAAAAGGGTCCTGAATGAAGCCCAGTCCATCACACGAACCAGCCTTCCATCCACTGACTCTGTTTACACTTTCCACTGTCTCGGAAAAGCAGCCAACATAATCAAGGATCCCTTGCATCCCGGACATACCCTTTTCCATCAGGAAAAATTACAGAAGTCTGAGGTCACGTACCAACTGACTCAAGAACAGCTTCTGCCATCAGACTTTTGAATGGACCTACTTTGCATTAAATTGATATTTCTCTACACACTAGCTATGAATGTAATATTCTACACTATCTTCTTTCCTTCTTTAATGAACATTTTGCTTTGTCTGTATAGCACACGAGAAACAATACACCTTATACTAATACATGTAGTAACAATAAATCAAATTAAATAGCCTGGTGAAACCGGCATCCAGTTTCCACAGTCCAAAACATGAAACTAGCAATCAGACTTGTACATCTTGGCATGGAATAGTGCAGCTCCCCACACTTGGTAAATACCCGCAATCTTCTTCACTGGTAGACATCTCCCAAACTCCAGCTGAAGCCTGGAGTTTGGGAGAGAAAATTAGCAACATGAAAAATGAAGTTTAAAATAAGGTGTTGCAAACAGTTGCAGCAATCTGTTCATCTATTTCCACTGCTCAACTTTAAAGGCATTCAATACAGTGGCACACACAAGTCAAGAACCTCAGAACTGGGAGTAATATATGAGTATGGATGGAGGATTGGTTAATAGAACAACAAGCAAGAGGTAGGGATAAACATAGAACATAGAATATTACAGCGCAGTACAGGCCCTTCGGCCCTTGATGCTGTGCCAATCAGTAGAACCAATCTAATGACCCTCTAACCTAAACTATTCCAATGTTATCCATATGCCTATCCACTGACCATTTGAATGCCCTTAAAGTTGGCAAGTCCACAACTGCTGCAGGCAGGGCATTCCACGCCCTTACTACCTTCTAAGTAAAGAACCCACCTCTGACATCCATCCTATAACTACCACCCCTAATTTAAAGCTACATCTCCTCGCATTAGCCATCACCATCTGAGGAAAAAAGCTCTCACTGTCCACCCTTATCTCACCCTTTGATCATCTTATATGCCTCAATTAGGTCACCTCTTAACCTTCTTCTCTCTAATGAAAATAACCTCAAGTCCCTCAGTCTTTCCTCAGAAGACCTTCCCACCATACCAGGCAATATCCTGGTAAACCTCCTCTGCACCCTTTCTAATGCCTCCACATCTTTCTTATAATGCAGTGACCAGAACTGCATGCAATACTCCAACTGCAGCCGCACCAGAGTTTTATGGAGTTGCAACATGACCTCACAGCTCCAAAATTCAATCATTCTACCAATAAAAGCTAACACACCGTACACCTTCTTAACAACCTTATCAACTTGGGTGCCAACTTTCAGGGAGCTATGCACTTGTACACCGAGATCTCTCTGCTTGTCAACACTACTAAGAGTCCTTCCATTAGCCCTGTATTCTGTACTCCTGTTATCTTACCAAAGTGAATCATCTCACACTTTTCTGTATTAAACTTCATTTGCCACCTCTCGGCCCAGCTGTGCAGCTTATCTACGTTCTTCTGCAAACTGTAACATCCATCCTCACTGTCTACAACTCCTCTGACTTTGGTGTCTCAGCAAATTTACAAACCCATCCTTCTACACCCTCATCTAGATCATTTATAAAAATGACAAACAGCAGTGGCCCCAAAACAGATCTCTGAGGTACACCACTTGTAACTGAATTCCAGGTTGAACATTTCCCATCAACCACCACCTTCTATCTTCTATCAGCTAGTCAATTCCTGATCTAAACTGTTAAATCACCCTCAATCCCATGCATCTGCATTTTCTGCAGTAGCCTCCCATGGGGAACCTTATCAAATGCTTTGCCAAAATCCATATACACCACGTCAACTGTTTTACCCCTATCCACCTTTGGTCACCTTTTCAAAAAATTAAATAGGGTTTGTGAGGTATGACCTACCCTTCACAAAACCGTGTTGACTATCCCTAATCAATTAATTTCTCTCTAGATGATTATAAATCCTATCCCTTATAATTCTTTCTAAAACCTTGCCCACAACAGAAGTAAGGCTCACCGGTCTATAATTTCCAGGATGGTCTCTACTCCCCTTCTTGAACAAGGGGACAATATTTGTTATTGACAACATGGCAACATCGCACTTAAAACTGACAGGCTGGAACACTACAAAAACCTGAATTAGCAACTCAGCTATTTAAAATCATAGAATCCTCACAGTGCAGAAGGAGGCCAATCGGCACATCAAGTCTGCATCGATCACAATCCCACCCAGATCCTATTCCCATAACCCGCATATTTACTCTGCTAATCCCTCTGAACTAGTGTTAATTTACATGGCCAATCAACCTAACCCACACATCTTTGAAGTGGACAGGAAACCAGAGCACCCGGAGGAAAAGGGGAGAACACGCAAACTCTACATAATAGTCCCCAGGGCAGAAATGAATCCTGATCTCTGGCATGGTAAGGCAGCAGTGCTAACCACTGTGCTACAACTGCGTCAATTCTCTGACAGTATTGTAACTATGCCCTCTTTCCTGCTCTATCCCATAATCCCACACATTTAGCACGGCCAATCCATCAAAACTACAGATCTTCAGATTGTGGAAGGACACGTTCTCTCCATGTGTGTGTGGATTTTCTCCAGCTGCTCCTGTTTCCTCCTACAGTCACATAAGTGTGCGAGTTAGATTGACTGGCCTTGCAAAATTGCCCCTGGTGGCAATTAACTAAGGATAATTAACAGATTATCTCTAGGGATATTAGCAGAGTAAATACTTGGAGTTCAAGGGATAGGAGCCTGGATGGGATTGTTTTCAGTGTATGCTCAATGGAGCAATAGCCTCCTTCTGCTCTGTAGAGTTTCTATGAGTCTATGCATCACCATGCCGCTCTGTTATTTCTGCTTTTCCCATTTACACCTTCTCTTAACCCATATCTTCCACCCAATCATGAACTGTTTCTTCCACTCTACCCCCTGCCTCCACTTTACCTGTGTCTGTACTTACTTAAGTCCTGTTACATCTTGTGTTGCTACTGGCAGCAGAAAACCAGGTGGATGCATATCAGCTTCCCAAATGTGGGGATGAAAGTCAGAATTACTATTGCAACAGATTATTGCCACATTGAGCTTCCCAATGGCAACACTGGCCCATGTGGGTCTGTTGTGACACACACACAACATAATAAATGTTGATAAATACTGGTCCAGCCAATGAAGCCCAAATCCCTTGAATGGATAAAAAAGCTTATACTTACCCTGTTCACACACACATACACTTTCTCACTCATATCTCTCATGCTCTATTTCACACTTACACTGTCTCTTGTTCCAAGGCCACTTGCTCCCTTGCTCCAAAGTCACTGCATTTCTCGCTGCATGGCTGGTCCCTCCCTGGTTCCAAGGCCATTCCCCTTCCCACCCATATTGCTGCTACCCATCTTGCTCTGCTACCTGCTCTCTTCTTCACTTTCCTGTGGCACCTGGCTTTAAGACCTATTTTCCTGCTGTTTCCAGCCTATCCAATCAAAGGCCAGCTTCAACTGCTTTGGTTATTTATTGGCCAGCTTCATAGTATTTTTCGAATCTGACCTATCGCAGGATCCTTGGATATACCCAGTGGAATCCCAGGGTTCTGCAGATCTCAGTTTGGGAAATCCTGCTTCCCTGAGGAAGTCATATAAGTCTTCCTTTCTTCAAATGCAGAGTTTTATCATCTATAAAACACTGGGTAAATTTAACATACCCTTCTCTTATTCTCTCCTACAAGCATGGTTTTATACCTTTGTAAGATCACCATTCTCCTACGCTCCGGAGAAAAAAGCCCTAGCCTGTCCAATCTCTCCCTATAACTCAGTCTCTCGGGTCTTGGCAACATCTTTATAAAACTTTTCTGTATTCTCTCCAGTTTACCATCTTTCCTATAGCAAGCTGACCAAAACCAAACACAATACTCTAGGTGTGGCCTCACTAACGTCCTATACAACCATAACAAAACTTCCCAACTTCTATACGTAATGCTCTGACTGATGAAGGACATTATGCCAAAAGTCTTCTTCACTGCCCTATCTATCTGTGAATCCACCTTTAGAGAAACTTGCACCTGAACTCCAAGGTCCCTCTGTTCCATGATACTCCCTAAGGTCCTACTATTCACTATGAAAGTCCTACCTCAATTTGACATTCCAAAATGCAACACCTCACATTTATTTCTAATGAACTCCATTTGTCATTCCTCAGCCCACTTTCCCAGCTGATCAAAATCCTGCTGCAATTTTTGATAACCTCCCTTACTGTCTGCAACACTACCTATGTTGTGCTTGATGCTCTGTCTTCTAATTTGTGACCCAGGGCAGAGGCAGTTGGTGGCTACAGCTAAGAACATCTCAGCCAAATCAGTCTAATATCACCTGGCATCCTCAACATGTAGGGGTTCCTGGATAATAATCCATAGCAAAATATTCCCTCCCTAGCCCAGGGACCAGTATGAATACCCCAATGCAACTACCAAACTTAGCACTGACCAGGGACTGAACCCAGGGCAGTGGGACTAGTTCCCATCTCTGCAACTTCTTACCGCTGGCAATCTAGGCACAGGGTGGTCATACACGCTGGACAGTTCAGAACGGCATCGCTAGTTGGGACTGGTGGTGCTTCTGACTTCCTTGTCTGGTTATTCAGCCCACGATACCTGCAAAGGAAGGAGGTTGGGAGTTAGACTTTGAGGCTTTATATCTTATTAACCATTTACATCCTAATTTAGATATTTTAATTTACTTTTTAATTCTTTGTGACCTGATTCTACTTTTGTTGTATATTGAACCTCCAAATTCTTTGCTTTTTATCATTGTTCTTTCAGAAACGTGCCACTATAGATGTCCTTGGTCATCACATACATTGTTAATACGGGAGGATATGGAAAGCTGTTGTTAAACACAACAAATTTAAATGTCCGTATTTCAAACTCCTGAAGGGAAAACTTGAAATATCTGTTCGCTATAATGCGAAAGCCAGAGCAGGATGTCCCAGACAGCTTGCGATGAGTTTAAACAAAATAACTATTTATTGAATAATAAAACACACAAAAAAAAACTGAAAATACACTTAACTAACTCGGCAGTTGCACACAATGGGTGGGATTTTTATGAAAAAAACTCTAAGTGACAAATTTGCATAAAATTAGAATAACTCCCAATGATTCTTTTCAATGGGAGTTTTAAAATGAATCTCCCATACTCTGCACTACAGATGCCCCAGTGAGGTTCACAGCGAGGAAAATCAGTGAGTGAAGCTTAGTCCTGCTGGAGAGGCTGCCAGCATAGCGCTATAAGAAGTCTGACAACACCAGTTTTAAATCCAACCAATTTATTCCTGGTTGGATTTAAAACTGATGTTGTCAGACTTCTTACTGTGTTTACCCCAGTCCAACACTGGCATCTCTACAACATAGTGCTGAGCAGGCCACTGTGCATGTAACAATCTGTCAGATTGGTGCACAGTAGCTTACACTACTGGCCTCCCAATCACTGGTCAGCTCAGCAACCACACATTCCTGGCTTACCGAACGCCTCCCACCCTGATCGCTGGCCCCCCCCACCAAAATGCTGTCCCCCCCATCCTTTCCAAACGATCAGCTCTTTCTCTCCTTCTGCAACTGATCTTGACTGCAGAATGGCAGCAGGTCCTCCCACCAATTTCCTCCCATAGGCCCTCCCCCTCTGGTTCCACCTCCTTGGCACTGTCTGATGCCCAATGGGAGTGCCAAGATGCCTCCTGGGTAGTGGCAAGGGGCACTTTTCCACTTTAATCTAGGGAGGGGCGGGGGGGGGGGGACTTCCATGGCCTCCTTCCACTCTAGCAGGGTGAGGTTGCCAACTCCCCATTAATGGGGAACTATTGTAAATCCCATTGAAGTGAAACGCAGTGGGTGGGGGAAGCCTAGCAAGCCTAAAGACTTCAGATTTCCGTCATGGTACTGATGATGCAGAAATTCTGGCTCTGGAGATATGTGGAGGCTGTGGCACCCAGTGGAGAACCTGCTAAACGGCCTCTGCTGATGCCTCCTTGGGTTGGAAGAATCATCCCTAATCTCTTTAAATTGACCCAATTCCAAATCCCTTTATTTTCCCTAACCTCAGAACAAATCCTCCCCAAACCATGTCCTGTCAGGTTTTAAAAACTATAAACAAAATCCAGTAATTGTTACCTCACCAAGCACTTGCTTCTCTTGGAAGTTGCATAGGCTGAAACTGCTCTTGATATACCCTTCTGATTTTCTCTCATCTGAACTCACCTCCTCAGAAATCATTTTAAGAGTCCACCTTTTATAATGTAATTGTGAAGTTAACAACCCATCTTCTTTGAATCTCTAACCTCCTTATTCAAACCCTTGACATGCTACATCCCATTGTTACCAACTTGCCCTTGGTAAACATCTGTTTACAGGGTTAGAACAAACAAAGAACCGTATAGCACGGGAACAGGCCCTTCGGCCCTCCAAGCCTGCACCGCTCATGCGCCCAACTAGACTATTCGTTTGTATCGCTCTATTCCCAGTCTGTTCATGTGGCTAAGTCCTAAACGAACCCAATGTGTCCGCCTCAACTACCTTGTTTGGCAATGCATTCCAGGCCCCCACCACCCTCTGTGTAAAATACATCTCCCTGTCATCTGTGTTGAACGTTGCCCCCTCCCCTCACCTTGAATTTGTGATTCCTTGTGATTGTCACCTCTGACCTGGGAAAAAAGTTTCCCACTGTTCACCCTATCTGTGCCCTTCATAATTTTATATACCTTATTACGTCATCCCTATACTCTGTCTTTCCAGGGACAACAAACCCAGTTTGCCCAATCTTTCTTCATAGCAAAGACCTTCCACACCAGACAACATCCTGGTAAACCTTTTCGGTACTCTCTCCAAAGCCTCCATGTCCTTCTGGTAGTGTGGCAACCAGAACTGGATGCAGTATTCCAAATGTGGCCTAACCAACGTTCTATATAGCTGCAACATCATATGCCAAATTTTATACTCTATGCCCCATCCAATAAAGGCAAGCATGCCATATGCCTTCTTCACCACCCTCTCTACCTGCATTGCCACCTTTAAGGATGTGATGACTTGCACCCCAGGTCTCTCTGCGTCCATACTCCTGATGCCATTTGTTGTAAAGCTCCCCCCTACATTAGATCTACCAAAATGCATCTCTTCACACTTATCTGGATTAAATTCCATCTGCTATTTCTTCACCCAATTTTCCAACCTATCTATATCCTGCTGTATTCTCTGACAATGTTCATCACTATCTGCAAGGGTTGCTAAGCTTATCAATATAATGCAGATTTCCGTAAACATAGACAAGGGTCATGGGTGGAAGTGGGAATGTTAAAATGGCAGTGCGGGCTCATTGGGTCTAAGGGCCTGTTTCCCGTGCTGTTTTGTTCTTTGTTTGCATATCAAAAGTACTAACTCCATCAAACTTGCCAAGCTCTCTCTATACCTACACAGCTTCCACTTTTAGTAGTTTTAATACATACAACCAGTGGAATATATTCCCACATACTTAACATTTCCTTGGTGTTCATATTATCATGATTTCCTGACACTGTATATTATAACTGATAGGGTTTTGTCTTCTCTACTTTTGAGATTTGGAGCCCTGTGTCAGTTAATTGCTTGTTTCTTTAGTTTCTAACTTTCGTTATATAAAACCTTGGTAAACATGCATTTGGAGTATTGCGTGCAGCTCTGATCATTATACTATCAGAAGGATGTGGAAGCTTTGGAGAGAGTTCAAAGACAGTTCACCAGGAAGTTGTCTAGTCTGGAGTGTGTTAATTACGAGGAGAGTTGAATAAACTAGGAATATTTTCACTGGGAAGACAGAGGTGGAGGGGAGACCTGATAGAGGTCTACAGAATTATGAGAGGCACAGACAGGGTGGATAGTCAGAGGCTTTTTCCAAGGGCGGAAATGTCAGTTACAAAAAGGCACAGGTTCAAGGTGAGAGGGAAAGTTTAAGGGAGATGTGTGGGGAAAGTTTTTCACGCAGAAAGTGATGGGTGCCTGGAACATGCTCCCAGAGGTGGTGAAGGAAGCAGACACATTAGCAACATTTAAAAGGTATCTGGATGAATATATGAATAGGAAGGGAATAGAGGGATATGGACCAAGTAAGGCTGAAGTGCCTATTTCTGTGCTGTAATGTTCTTTGTTCTTCGTCACTGTCTAAGTACCACCATTGTTCTCAGCTCTCACACACTTTCAATTACCTGAAAGTACAGGGAGGAGGGAGTGACTTTTTCTCCTTCCACTAGTCATCCAAACAAGCAACCAATTGCCATCCCAGATTCAGAATAGAAACATTTAATTCCAAAACATTGTGCAGATGCAAAATCTATTTCAAAACCATGCTGAACCAGAAATCACCTTAAGAAGTTGCTAAGGAAGATGACTTGAAAGTGGAAGCTAAGAATTGTCCTACTCTCAAAATTAATTAGGAACCAGATGATGTTTGATAAATACTCACAGTTTTGGCTTTAGGCATTAAAAGCCAGACCAACAGCAAGCATCAAAACTAACTCCAGTCACTTCTTAAGAGTTCAGTTGCCCCCTCACCACGAGAAAGTCTCGTTCACTCACCCTCTCCTCTGGCTATCAACCCAGGCCTGATCACGATCATCTTGTTCCGGATCATAGAACAGCTCATCATTTGTCAGAACCTTCTGCCTCTTCTTGCGTTTCTTCTTTGAATCATGATCTTCTGCAAAGATTAGAGCAATATTTGAGTGTCATTAAATTCATTCTGGAATTTCAGAGCAAGGGAACTTTCATTGCTCCAAAGCAATCCTGATTTATAAGAGAAATAAAATCACATTGACCAAAAGTTTTAATTTTTATTTCAGTACAAATTGTATTTTGTGTATTTGTTGTCAAGGTGTGGACGTCACTAGCAAGGTTGGTACTTATGAGGCAAATTTAGATCCCCGAGAATGTTGCGATGAATTTTCTTTATAATGGTTTGGTACAACTGAGCCTAGTGGTTTGCTGGGCTCTCGAGATGGTATTTATAGAATTAACACCATTACAGTGAAAGGGGGTTAGGTATAGATCGGGCTGGATAAGATGGCATATTACCCTCCCTATTGGCACCAGTACACCTGTTTTTCTTTTAAACAATAGTTCAACAGGCTCATAGTCACTTTTCACCCTAGATTAATAAAGAATAGAGAACGTAAATTACAGCACAGAAACAGGCCCTTTGGCCCACCAAGCCTGCAGCGACCATGCTGCCTGACTGAATGAAAGCCTCCTACTCTTTCTATTTTGTATTTGTCAAGATGCCCATAAAAGTCACTATCGTATCTGCTTCCATTACTTTCCCCAGTAGTGGGTTCCAGGCACCCACCACCCTCTGTGTAAAAAAACCTGTCCTGTACAAATCCTTTAAACTTTGCTCCTCACCACTTAAACCAACGTCGCTAGTAATTCTTCCACTTTGGGGAAAAAAACTACTGACTATCCGCTCTGTACATGTCCCTCAATCTTATAGACTTCTATCAGAGTTGCCCCTCAACCTCCACTGTTCCAATGAGCACAAACCAAATTTGTCCAGCTTCTCCTTATAGCTAATGCCTTCCATACCAGGCAGCATCCTGATAAATATTTCCTGTACCCTCTCCAAAGCCTCCACATCCTTCTAATAGAGTGGTGATCAGATTGAACGCTATTATTTTGATACTGAATTAAACGGCTGTACTGGCATTTGGATTATTAGCTGAGTAAATAATCAGTATGCTATCACACCTGTGTTACCCACATGAAAAGTCAAAAGCTATGAACCTGTAGAACCAACTTTGAATAGTCACCCAATCCATGAGTGCCTCATTAAGAAGCTTGAGGTTTATCAGGTCTCTAGTGGCTCCAGATACTTCCTGAACCCTTCAAATTTGTATTTCTTCCCATGGAGGTCACTGTTGCACAGTCTCCACGAAAGGTTACTGGAGCAGCGATTGCAAGAGGAAGAGAGTTACTTCAAAACCAGACAACTAAAACTGAATTTTACAAGAACATTATTTATTATCCAAAAATTCTAAGAAATGGTTATTCTGGCTGGGTTCACCTAACACCTCAGGCACACATAATTTCTTCCTGAGACCTTGAGAAAAGACTTGGAATTGAATTCCAGTGAATTAAAGTTAGATGTTAATGAATGTTAGATCTTACAGTGTTAACAGCGATATTGCCTCAATCTAACCTGTGTTTCTGGGTCAGTTATAGTCAACGATTTCCAATCCCATCAAGTACCTAACCTAAATGTTAGAAAGTGGGTTTAGGTTGAGTGGATCATTTTATTGGTTTTATTGAACCAGTCTATGGTTCAAATGAGGAGATTACACAAAATCCTTAGTCCTGCAAAACAATCCACATTATAGAGCAGGTTACCAGACTGGAAGATCTTCTAACTGTAAATAAGTCAGTAGAATAAGTGAAAACTTACGCTGTTCATCTTCAGCCTCAGAGTCGGAGTCAAAGTAGACTTCATCGTAATACTGTGGCCCAGGAACAGTTCGGGTTTGACAGCTTTCAACACTTGTGGAAGCACCTGACAAATGAACGAAAGGAGCATTAAGGTAATCAATGCAACAGTTAAAAAATTTGCTCGTGTGTGAAAATTAGGCATGGACTGTTGATGAGGTATAGAACTCCTTTTAGCAACAAGCACTCCTAGGACAGGGACCAGTACAGGGTTAGACACACAGTAAATCTCCCTCTACGCTGTTCCCATCAAACGCTCCCAGGACAAATCCAACACAGGCTTAGGTACAGAATAAAGTTCCCTCTACACTGACCCCATCAAGCACTCCCAGGGCAAGTCCAGCATGGGGTTAGGTGCAGAATAAAGCTCACTTTATTCCGACTCCATCAAACACTCCAGGACATGTACAGCACACGGTTAGATGCAGAGTAGAGCTCAGTGTATATTGTCCCAATCAAACACTCTGAAAACAGGTACAGCATGGGATTACATGAAGAGTAAAGAGAACATTACAGGCTTTGTTGTCTGCCCAGTGGTAGGTTGGTTCATCTACTGAGAATTGAAGACAACTTGCAGGGGGAACAGAAGGATCCAGTTGTTTCGATACAAAGGGAGAACTAAACAAGAAGAGCCAGGGACCCCAAACTGAAAAGCAGAACCTCAAAAAGTAAGAATCCCTAGATTATTACTGAGCCATATGAAAATTGGTATAAGGCAAACAAGATTAGAAAAATGAACGTGTGTGGCTCAGAGACTGATGTGGAAGAAGTCAGTTCCGGTTGGTGGGGCATTGGCACCAGGACTGGGTAAAGTGAGCTCTATACTGTTGGACGTTCAACACTGAATCATGTTATTGTTTGAGTGGCTGCATAAATAGAGACGTAGAGGCTGGTGGTTGATGGGAGATATTCATCGTGGAGTTTCGTTACTAGTGGTGTACCTCAGGGATCTGTTTTGGGGCCCCTGCTGTTTGTAATTTTTATAAATGATCTGGATGAGGGTATTGAAGGATGGATTAGTAAATTTGCGGATAACACCAAAGTCGGAGGAGTGGTAGATAGTGAAGAGGGGTGTTATAGTTTGCAGAGAGACTTGGATAAGTTGCAGAGCTGGGCCGAGAGGTGGCAAATGGAGTTTAATGTGGAAAAGTGTGAGGTAATTCACTTTGGCAGGAAAACAAATGTGTAGAGTATAGGGCTAATGGTAGGACTCTTAATAGTGTTGATGAACAGAGGGATCTTGGTGTATATGTGCATAGATCCCTGAAAGTTGGCAATCAAGTCGATAAGGTTGTTAAGAAGGCATACGGAATCTTAGCTTTTATTGGTAGGGGGATTGAATTTTGGAGCCGCAACGTCATGTTGCAACTGTACAAAACTCTAGTGCGGCCGCACTTGGAGTATTGTGTCCAGTTCTGGTCCCCACATTATAAGAAAGATGTGGAGGCATTGGAGAGGGTACAGAGGAGGTTTACCAGTATGTTGCCTGGTATGGAGGGCAGGTCTTATGAAGAGAGGCTGAGGGATTTGAGGTTGTTTTCATTAGAAAGAAGGCGGCTAAGAGGCGACCTTATTGAAACATATAAGATGATTAGAGGTTTAGATAGGGTGGACAGTGATAGCCTTTTTCCTAGGATGGAGAAAGCTAGCACGAGGGGACATAGCTTTAAATTAAGGGGTGGTAGTTTTAGGACAGATGTCAGAGGTAGGTTCTTTACCCAGAGGGTGGTAAGGGTATGGAATGCCTTGCCTGCGTCAATTGTAGATACGCCAAGTTTGGTGGCGTTTAAGAGGTTAGTAGATAAGTTTATGGATGAAAGGGGAATGGTTTAAGTTAGAGGGTCACTGCTTGTTCCTAATTGGTCGGCGCAACATCGAAGGCCGAAGGGCCTGTTCTGCGCTGTAATGTTCTATGTTCTATGTAGAGAGGGTCTTACACTAATTTTTAGGGGCAAGGGATCAAACTCAAGAAGATGTGGTGAACCAAAGAATAGAGACATGGCAAAAGAGAAAGGTATTAATATGAGAAATGATAAACAGAACAGGAAGGGACAAAGAGTACAAATCTAAGAGTAAAACATGAGCCAAAGCTAGAGGTTACTAACCTAATAAAGGGTCAAAATTAAATGGGTATTTGAACTTAGCATTCAAAACAAAGTAGATGAACCGATAATGCAAATAAAAATTAATAAGTATGATCTGGCAGAGATGAGAAATGATAAAGGCAAGAAGTGACTTATAGGAATGGTATTCAAGCCCCTAACTGTAACTACATAGAACAAACAACAAAACAGCACGGGAACAGGCCCTTCAGCCCAACGAGCCCGCGCCGCCACCTCGACGTTCCCACTTGTGCCCGTGATCCCTGCCTGTGTTTACAGGTCTATGGATTGAAACCAAATTTGAGACAATTTAGGGAGAATTTGTTTTGCCGATCAGCCTAAGAGCACATCTTTGGGATGTGAGAGGAAACCGGAGCACCCAGAGAAAACCCACACAAGCACAGGGAGAATGCGCAAACTCCCACAGTCACAGGCCCAAATCTATGTATCTACACAGCACAGCGATAGTCACTGAGCTGTCGTGTTGCCCATCAAATGGTCCAGGTCAAGCGTACACTAACGACATGAAGCACTAGGATACTCTCGAAAAAAAAAATCCAAGAGCAGCCCTCTCACGACCCATCGCGTGTATGCCCCTTGTTAGACAACAAGGTGGACCAAAGCACCTGTAGGATAAAAACAAGTACATCAATATCATCATCTATTTACACACTTCCCAGGGACTCCCAAGGCTCATGTTCCCTATTTTAAATCAGTTTTCTATACCCCTCCATTCCCATTCTGTTCATGTGTCGATCTAAGTATTTCTTAAATAACTCGAGTGCCTGCCTCCACCACCTTACCTGGCAGCGCGTTCCATACTCCCACCACTCTCTGTGTCAAAAAACTCCCTCTAGCATCCAAATTATACCTTACCCCTCCTCACCCTAAGCCTGTGACCCCTTGTGCTATTCGAGTCCATCCTAGGAAAAAGCTTAATCCTGTTTACTCTATCTATATCCCTCATAAGCTTGTACACCTCTATTAGATCTCCTCTCAGTCTACGTCTTTCTAAGGAAAACAGCCCCAATTTGCCTAACTTCTCCTTGTAACTCAGGCCTTCCATACCAGGCAGCATCCTGGTAAACCTCCTTGTAGAACAGAGTATAAAGAAGGGAGTATAAAGGAAGTTCAATGATAATCATGGGATACTTTAATCTCCATATAGACTTGAGAAATCAGATGGGCAAAAGTAGTCTAGTTGAGGAGTTCATAAGAATGTTTTTGGAATAGTTTCTTCCTGCACTGTAGAATTCTTAAAACAGCACATTTGGGAGCTAACTTGAGAACAAGATACAATAGACCAGGTATGGTGCAATGAGATAGGGTTAATTAATTACCTCATAGCGAAGGTACCCCTAGTTACCAGCAATCATCTTATATTAGATTTCACATTCAGTTCGAGGGAGAGAAGACACAGTCCAAGACTTAATATTTTAAATTAAAATAAAGGCAATTATAATGGCACGAAATCATAATTCATTAAAGTGAACTGGAAGGGCTGAACAATCTGCTTATTCTCAATGTGTTGTGGTTAAAGGACAATCAATACATATATTGTACTTAGATTTCTGCAATTGACAAAAGGCTAGTATTCAGATATAGCAAGTTAGTAGGAAAATGAATAGAATGTTATAATTTATTGCAAAAAGAATTTAGTATAAAAGTAGGGACGATAGGTTTTAATTGTACAGGAAACTGATAAGCATTGAAAATCTTGGAACAAACCGTCTGCTGATAATGCCCAGCTGTTCTCCATAATCTTCATGGTGGAATCCAATTCTGCTGCCATCTCCTTCTCAAATTCATCACCACTGGACTCGCTTTCCCCCGTTAAGTACTCCTTGATCAGTTTGCGTTTGCATTCAGGTGTGCCATGAAGGAGAATGTCTAATTCATCTTCAGAGCTGAAGAAAGCAAATATATATTCAGAGCTTATCACCGATTTTACTGTCCTATCTGTGAAGAACAATTACACTTTAATCTTGGTCAAAAGAGGGGGATGTGCCAACAGTGGCTGGTGACAGAACTAAATCTCAAGTCCAAAGATACTTGCCAAAATAATCTAGTTTACTAATATCCTATAGTAACCAACTCCATGATTCTACATAGATATGTCAGCAAGATAAAAACGTAAATCATTAAAAGGGGCAGTGACAGCACAAATACAATACTGCCTTGAAAATAATGATTGATGAATGGTTGTTTTCCAGACTGGAGAAAATATCCTAGGGAATAGGTGCTGCTACTGGGGGGATCCTCTAATTGACAGATTCTTGAAATATTTTTTCATGGGATGTGGATATTTCTGGCTACGCCAGCATTTATTGCCCATCCGATCTGAAAGGCCAGCAAAAACCAGCCTTTTGTCGATTGTGCACTAGGGCATCAAGATCCCTCTATTACTTAGAGCTCTGCAATCTCTCACCATTGTAATATGTTTCTTCTTTATTCTTTCTGCCAAATTAGACATGATGATGCAATTAGGCGAAATTTAGGATGCATAAGATACGGAATGGAAACTACAGGGGATGGGCACAATTGAAATGTGGAGCTTGTTCAGGGACAGCTACTGCATGTCCTTGATAAGTATGTACCTGTCAGGCAAGGGGGAAGTGGTCGAGTGAGGGAATCATGGTTTACTAAACAAGCTGAATCGCTTGTAAAGAAGAAGAAGGAGACTTATGTCAAGATGAGATGTGAAGGCTCAATTAGGGTGCATGAGGGTTACGAATTATCCAAGAAGGACCTAAAGAGAGAGCTAAGAAAGCCAGGAAGGGACATGAGAAGTCTTTGGCAGGTAGAATCAAGGAAAACCCTAAAGCTTTCTATAAGTATGTCAAGAATAAAAGAACGACTAGAGTAAGATTAGGATAAGGATAGTAGTGGGAAATTGTGCGTAGAGTCTGGAGAGACAGAAGAGGTGCTAAATGAATATTTTTTGTCAGTATTCACACAGGAAAAAGACGATGTCATCGAGGAGAATACTGAGATACAGCTATTAGACTAGATGGAATTGAGGTTTATAAGGAGGAGGTGTTAACAATTCTGGAAAGTATGAAAATAGATAAGTCCCCTGGGCCAATGGAATTTATCATAGAATTCTCTGGGAAGGTAGGAAAGAGTTTGCAGAGCCTTCGGCTTTGATCTTTAGGTCGTCATTGTCTATAGGAATAGTGCCAGAAGACTGGAGGATAGCAAATGTTGTTCCCCGTATTCAAGAAGGGGAGTAGAGACAACACTGGTAACTAGGCTTGTCCCGGGGGCACTGGTGATCCGCTGGCGGATGCGGTTCAACCCTGCCTAGGTAGTAGAAGCACCCGCGACCCACTACCCACACGATCGGTACAAAGGGTGAGACGAACGAGACGCACCTGGGGTGACGCTGAGATGGGACGTGTGCCCCGTCTTGTCTTGGATGTTCACTACCAGACGATGACGAAAGATAATGACACCGATTACCACCCTTAGGTGTCACGGTACGAATGGGCAGCACGTCAGCCCAGTGATTAGCACTGAGGTTGACCGGCTACTTGGACCCAGGGTCGGTTCCCAACCTGGGCCTTGCGGCTGGGGGAGTTTGCACTTTCTCCCCGTGTTCGCGTGGGTTTTCCCCGGGTACTCCGGTTTCCTCCCACATGGCCAAAAATGTGCTAACTAGGTTAATTGGTTATGAACAATTGTCACGTCACCTAATCTGGCTTCCCTGAATTCGGACTAAACTTTTCCCTTAAATTCTAAATTTCCTCCTCACGCAAGAGAGCCGAGCACCGAAAGTACCGACAAAAGGTTCTCTAAACGCCCAATTAGATCAGGGGGCAACGGTACCAGCTCACACCCTGCCCTAAATACACTCAAAGTGCCCAACCGAGCCACAATGACATCAAGTAGACCCCGGCTGGGGCTCTGCGAGCCACGGACTACGACCAGGGCAGACCCCGGCTGGGATCTGCGAGCCACAATTGGTAACATCAGTAGACCCCGGCTGGGGTACTACTCGTGGTAACTTAAGATCAAGAGACCCAGGCGTGGGATCTGCTAGTGGTAGACAAAACCGTCGACGAGCGACGTAAAGACTCGGAAAAGGCACTCATGCGAGTGTATTCAAATAGACCAATGAGCTTTACTTCTTTGTGGGCAAAGTTTTGGAAAGAATTATGAGATAGGATTTATAATCATTTAGAAAGGAATAATTTGATTAAGGATAGTCAACACAGTTTTGTGAAGGGTATGTCGTGCCTCACAAACCTTACTGATTCTTTGAGAAGGTGACCAAAGAGGTGGATGAGGGTAAAGCAGTTGATGTGATGTATGTGGATTTCAGTAAAGCATTTGATAAGGTACCCCACAGGAGGCTATTGCAGAAGATACAGAGACATGGGATTGAGGGTGATTTAGCAGCTTGGGTTAGAAATTTAAATGGTCATATGTATACGATCATGTACATACTTACAGATATATGGTCATATACACATTATATATATATACAAACACATATATACACATATATGATAATATGACATATCATATGATATATATCATACAGGTATGACACATCATCCATATATGTATCCATAACACATGGATAATATTGGAATAATATAGGTTAGATGGGCTTTATAAAACATAGAACAGTACAGGCCCTTCGACTCCTGAGCTATACCTGAACCCAAGATCAAACTATCCCACTCCCTATCATTCTGGTATGTTCCATGTGCCTTTCCAATAACTGCTTAAAAATTCCCAAAGTGTCTGACTCCACTGTCGCAGCAGGCAATGCATTCCACACCTCAACCACTCTGAGTAAAGAATCTACCTTAGACATCCCTCTTGTATCTCCCACCACAAACCTTATATTATGCCCCTTAGTAACAGCGACATTCACCTGAGGAAACAGTCTCTGCATGTCCACTCTATCTCCCTCATCATATAAACTTCTTTTAAGTTGCCTCTCATCTTCCTCTGTCTAAAGAGAACAGAAAAGTCCCAGCACCCTCAACCTTTCCTCATAAGACTTACTCTTCAAATCATGCAGCATTCTAGTAAATCTCCTCTACACTCTCTCCAATGCTTCCACATCCTTTTTATAGTGAGGTGACCAGAACTGCACACAATATTCCAAATATGATCTCACCAAGATCCCGTATAGTTGCAGCATGACCCCACGATTCAAACTCAAACCCCCTGTTAATAAATGCTAACACACTATAAACCTTCTTCACGAGTCTATCCACTTGAGTGACAACCTTCAGAGATCTGTAGATATTAACCCCAAGAGCTCTCTGTTCCTCCACATTCCTCAGAACTCTGCTGTTGATCCTGTAATCCACATTCAAGTTTGTCCTACCAAAACGAATCACCTCGCATTTATCAGGGTTAAACTCCATCAGCCACTTTTCTACCTAGTTCTGCACCCTATTAAAGACTCTTTGCAGCCTACAACAGCCCTCCAGCTAATCCATTACTCCATCAATATTGGTGTCATTAGCAAATTTACTAACCCACCCTTCAGCCTCCTCTTCCAAGTCATTGATAAAAATAGCAGAAGACCCAGCACTGACCCTGTGGTACACTGCTGGTAACTGGCCTCCAGTCTGAAAATTTTCCCTCCACCACCGTGCTTTGACTTTTACGAGATAGCTGGTACTTGTCCACTCAGCCAAATTTCCTTCTATCCCATACCTCCTTACTTTCTTCATGAGCCTACCATGGGGAACCTTGTCAAATGACTTACTGAAATCCATGTATACGACATCAACTGCTCTACCTTCGTTTACACATTTAGTTACCTCCTCAAAGAATTCAATCAAATTTGTGAGGCAAGACTTACCTCTCATGAAACTGTGCTCACTATCTTTAGATTGGTTTCACAGGTCAGCGGAACATCAAGAGCCAAATGACCTGTACTGCGCTGTAATGTTCTATGTTGTGTGCAGTTCTGGTCGCCTCACTATAGGAAGGATGTGGAAGCTATTGAGAGGGTGCAGAGGAGATTTACAAGGATGTTGGCTGGATTGGGGGGCATGCCTTATGAAGATAGGTTGAGAAAGCTAGGTCTCTTCTCCCTGCAGAGACGAAGGTTGAGAGGCAACCTGATAGAGGTTTATAAGATGTTGAGAGGAATAGATAGAGTGGATTCTCGGAGGCTATTACCCAGGGCTGAAATGGTCGCTACGAGAGGACACAGGTTTAAGGTGCTGGGGGGCAAGTACAGAGGAGATGTTAGAGGTAAGTTTTTCACTCAGAGGATGGTGAGTGAATGGAATCGGTTGCCGTCAGTGATGGTAGAGGCGAACTCGCTGGGGTCTTTTAAGAGACTTCTGGATGAGTACATGGGATGTAATGGGATTGGGAGTTACAGATAGTTCTATGGCCTGGTAGGTATAGATATGATTGGCACAACTTGTGGGCTGAAGGGCCTGTTTGTGCTGTAGTGTTCTATGTTCTATCCCTAATCACCCTTGAGAAGGTGGCAGTAAGCTGTCCTCTTGAAATGCTGTTATCCATGTAGTGTAGGTACACCCACAATGTTGTTAATGAGACAGTTGCACGATTTTAATCCTGCAACAGTGCAGGAATAGGATTATTTCCAAGTCAGGAAATGGTCTGAGATTTGAAGGGGACTTGCAGATCGTGGTGTTCCCAGGTTTCTGCTGCTTTTGTTTTTGAGGTGATAGAGGTCCCCAATCCTGGAAATCCATAACAGCACAGTGGATATACCTACATCACATGGACTGCAGTGGATCACCACCATTTCCACAAGGCCTAATTGGACAGTCAATAAAAATGCTGGCTAACCGGTGAAGTCCATGTCTCTTGAAAGAATAATAAAAAGGAACAATACACCCACTGGCCAGAATTTTACCACCCTGCTTGCCTCGTGAATCGGAAAGGGCGAGGACAACTGGAAATTCCTTTGACCTTAGGCAGGATTTTAAGGTTTCAGGACATCTAACACTATAAAATCCCACCCATTTTCTTTAAGGCCCTAGGGTGCAGACAACTGGATCCAGGGCACCTATTTAATCCCAGTAGTTTTCCCAGCACCTTTCCTCCCCTATGTTTGTTTTAAGTTAATCCTTCCCTATTGTCCCTCAGTTGAGATTCTTTTTGCCTTCTGGCTGGAGGAGGAAATAGGAACATAGAATATGAGTAAATCTGATACAAAAGCAGATAAAAATACTTGTTCAAAATCTCTGCCATTTTCTTGTTTTCTGTTTTAATTCCCCAGTCTCACCTTTAATTAACCAATGATGACTACTTACCCACCTAATACAAGCTCCTGCAGCAGCATTGGACTGCAATCCATTAGGCTATGCCCACCGTAAGAAACATAACATTTAAAGGGACCTTACAACTCACCAACTCAAAATCTTCTTTCCCTTTTAGATACCCGAGGAAGCTTTTAACTGTCAATTTAGACATTCATTCCTAGCTTATTCTCATGCTTTCCCCTCTGATTTTTTTTAAGCCCTCATTTGCTAGTTTCTAAAATTAGCCCAAATTTTCTGGTCTATCAGTAATTATCATAGGAACTGGAGGAGGCCGTTCAGCCCCTTGAGCCTGTACCATTCAATAAGATCACAACTGATGTGGTTGTGGTTTCAAGCTCCACTTTCCTGTCTAATCCTCACAATCCTACCTCCTTTGTCGAACAAAAAAATCTAAATCAGCCTTGAATACATTCAAAGACCCAGATTCTACTATTTCCTGAGGAAGAGAAAGCCACAGACTAACCATCCTGAGTAAAATATTCTCATCTATTTTAAAAGGTTGACCTCTTATTTTTACATTACGTTCCCTAATTATAGTCTCCTCTTGGTATTCATCTCAGAATCTTACATGTAGAACATAGAACATAGAACATTACAGCACAGAACAGGCCCTTCGGCCCTCGATGTTGCGCCGACCAATATAAAAAGCAATGCCCCTCTAAACTAAACCATTCCCTTCTCTTCCATATACTTATCAACTAACCGCTTAAACGCCACCAAACTTGGCACATCTACAACTGCTGCAGGCAGGGCATTCCACTCCCGAACCACCCTTTGGGTAAAGAACCTGCCTCTGATATCCGTCCTATAACTATCACCCCTTAATTTAAAGCTGTGTCCCCTCGGGCTAGCTTTCTCCATCCTAGGAAAAAGGCTATCACTGTCCACCCTATCTAAACCTCTAATCATCTTATATGTTTCAATAAGGTCTCCTCTTAGCCGCCTTCTTTCTAACGAAAACAACTCAAATCCCTCAGCCTCTCTTCATAAGACCTGCCCTCCATACCAGGCAACATCCTGGTAAACCTCCTCTGTACCCTCTCCAATGCCTCCACATCCTTCTTATAATGTGGGGACCAGAACTGCACACAATACTCCAAGTGCGGCCGCACTAGAGTTTTGTACAGTTGCAACATGACGTTGTGGCTACGAAATTCAATCCCTCTACCAATAAAAGCCAAGACTCCATATGCCTTCCTAACAACCTTCTCGACCTGACTGCCTACTTTCAGGGATCTATGCACATACACACCAAGATCCTCTGTTCATCTAGACTACTAAGAATCCTACCATTTGCCCTATACTCTACACATTTATTATTTCTGCCATAGTGCATTACCTCACACTTTTCCACATTAAACTCCATTTGCCACCTCTCGGCCCAGCTCTGCAACTTGTCCAAGTTGTCTCAATGAAGAATGAGCAAATCCAATAGCTATAGGGCTAACCTGCCTAATCTTGCTTCATAGGTTAAGCCCTTCATTCCAGGAATAAATCCAGTGAATCTTCTCTTAATTGTTTCTAAAGCAATTATATACGTTTCAAACAAGACCAAAATTGCATAAATACTCCAGATGCGATCTTGTCAAGGGTCTGTACAACTAGAGTATATTTCTCAATAGTTTTCTCTTCACATTTTGTTGACATTGAGGAAGAGTTATTGTTGTTGCACCAGTTCATCAGATTCTCTAAATACTCTATACTCTATCATCATTGTTTGAAATCCAACACACAGTGATGATGTCATCAGCTAACTTGAAAATCAAGTGGGAGGAGAATTTGGTCATTCTCTCAGTAAGGGGCTGAGGACACAGCCTTGTGGGCACCAGTGTTGAGGATAATCATGGAGGAGGTTTTCTCACTCTATTTTTCTCAGTCATTCTTTGCTAGTTTCTAAAATTCTCCCAAACTTCTGGCTACCAAAAATTTTTGCTGTACATCTTTCCTTGCAATTTGATACCATCCTGAAGTTTCACAGATGATTCAGTCTCTTTCAGAGTTTTTCCTTTTCAGTAATATTTATCTTTGTTGAGAGTTATAACATATCTCCTTAAATGTCCATCACTGGTCTTTGCTTTTAATTATTTTCCCTTTCCACTTTAGCCAACTCTTGTCTTTGTGCCTTTATTTAAGACACTAGTTTCAGACCCTCAAATTCAATCAGATTATGATTAATTTTGTAGACAATTCTTTTGCTACAAAGTGATTAATTATTCTGCCTCATTGCATTTTGTGGAAATGCCCTGTTTCTGATCAGAACTCTCCACTTACCTGATGAAGGAACAGCGTTCCAAAAGCTTGTGGCATTTACTATCAAATAAACCTGTTGGACTTTTAACCTGGTGTTGTGAGACTTCTTACTGTCATTGCATTTTACCAGGTCTAAAATAGCCTGCTCTCTTGTTGGTCCCAAACCATACTGTTTTAAGAAACGGAACCAAATACATTGAGAACCATCCTCCTGGCTACCTTCGCTACGTTGATTTGTTCAAACTTTTTGTAGATTAAAATGTACATGATTATTGCAATACCTTTCCGACAAGCCTCAAATTTCATGATATACACTTTAGCACTGACATCCTGCATGGACCAACTGGTAGGGGTATTTGCAAACATCTTTAACCTCTCTTTATACCAATCTGAGGTCCCTATCTGCTCCAAGACAATGACCATTATCTCCACACCAAAGAAAAGCCAGGCAGAGTGCCTTAAATGATTATTGTCTGTAGCTCTGACATCTATCAAGCAGTGTTTCAAAAAGGTTAGTCATGGCACAAATCTATTCCAGCCTCCCAGATTGCATGAAACCATTACAGTTCACCTATCGCCCACCGCAGATGTCATTCCTCTGGCCCTACACTCAACCCTGGAACATCTAGCTAACAAAGACTCGTGTTTATTGACTACAGTTCAGCCTTCAACACCATTTGTATGAAACTCATCTCCAAACTTTGTGGCCTGGGGCTCAGGTCCTCCCTCTGTAACTGGGGCTTAGACTTTCTAACCCACAGATGGCAATCAGTAAGGACAGGCAACAACACCTCCTTCATGATTATCCTCAACACTGGTGCCCACAAGGCTGTGTCCTCAGCCCCTTGCTGAGAATAACCAAATTTCCTCCCACTCGATTTTCAAGTTAGCTGATGCCACCATCATTGTTTGGGATCTGACACACAATGATGATAGAGTACAGGAAAGATTTAGAGAAAGTGGTGAACTAGTGCAATAACAATAATCTCTCCCTCTATGTCAACAAAACAAAGGAGATTGTATTGAATATCAGGAAGGCAGTGTTGGACATGCCTCTGTCCATATCAATGGGGATGAAGTGGAAATGGTCGAGAGCTTCAAGTTTCTACGTGTCCAGATCACCAACTTGTCCTGGTCCCTCCCTACTGATACTATAGTTAAGAAAGCCCCGCCAATGCCTCTGCTTTCTCAGGAGGCTAAGGAAATTTGGCACGTCAACTATGGCTGTCACCAACTTTTACACAATGCATCGTAGAAAGCATTATTTCTGGTTATATCACAGCTTAATATGGCTCCCTCTTTATCCAAGAACACAAAGAACTAAATAGAGTCATGAATGAAGCCCAATTCATCACACAAATCAGCCTCCCGTCCATCAACTCTGTCTACACTTCCCACTGCCTGTGAAAAGCAACCAGCATAATCAAGGACCCCATGCATTCTCTCTTTGATCTGATTTATTATCACATGTATTATCATACAGTAAAAAGTATTGTTTCTTGAGCGCTACGCAGACAAAACATACCATTCATAGAGAAGAAAACGAGAGAGAGTGCAGAATGTACTGTTACAATCACAGCTAGGGTGTAGAGAAAGATCAATTTAATGCAAGGTAAGTCCATTCAAAAGTCTGATGGCAGCAGGGAAGAAGCTGTTCTTGAAGTTGTTCTTGGCAGATGGACTTCAATGCAGATAAATGTGTAGTGGTCTATTTTGGCAGGACCAATGGGATGATCAGCAAGTTTGCAGACAACACAAAGATGGCTGGATTGGCGGAAAGGGAGAAGCAGCGTCGGGCAATGCAGCAGGATATAGATAGGCTGGTAGATTGGGCAGATAGATGGCAGATGGAATTTAATTCTGATAAATGCAAGATGATGCATTTCAGGAGAAAGACTTCTGGATGAGTTCATGAAATTTAATGGGATTGGGAGTTACAGGTAGTTCTATGGCCTGGTAGGTATGGATATGATCGGCGCAACTTGTGGGCCGAAGGGCCTGTTTGTGCTGTAGTGTTCTATGTTCTATGAATCAGGTGGTATGTGACTTCAGATTTTCGTATCTTTTTCCCAAAGGAAGATGGTGGAAGAGAGAACGTCTGGGGTGCGTGAGGTTCTTAATTATGCTGGTTGTTTTGCCAAGGCACTTGGGAACTGTAGACGGAGTCAATGGATGGGAGGCTGGTTTGCATGATGGACTGGGCTACACTTTATAAATTCTTGCAGTCTTCAACAGAGCAGGAGCCAAACAAGCTGTGATACAACCAGAAGAATGCTTTCTATGGTGCATTTGTAAAAGTTGGTGAGAGTTGTAGCCAACATGCCAAATTTCCTTAGTCTTTTGAGAAAGTAGAGGTGTGTTGAGCTTTCTTAACTATAGTGTGGGCAGGGAGGAACCAGGACAGGTTTTGGTGATCTGGACATCTAAAAACTTGAAGCTCTCAACCCTTTCTACTTTGTCCCCATTGACGCAGGCAGAGACATATTCTCCTTTACGCTTCGGAGATTGGTGATGACAATCTCTTCCGTTTTGTTGACATCGAGGAGAGGTTATTGTTGCCGCACCAGTTCACCAGATTCACTATCTCATTCCTGTATTCTGTCTCATCATTGTTTGAGATCCAACCCATGACAGTGGTGTTGTCAGCAAAATTAAAAATCGGATTGGAGAGGAATTTGGCTGCACAGTCATAAATGTATAAGAAGTATAGTAGGGACTGAGAACACAGCCTTGTGAGGCACCAATGTTGAGGATGATTGTGGTTGCCTATCCTTAGTGATTAACATAGAACATAGAACACTACAGCACAAACAGGCCCTTCGGCCCACAAGTTGTGCCGAACACATCAAAACCTACCCAGCCATAGACTTATCTACAACACCCAATCCCATTGGATCCCATATACTCATCCAGAAGTCTGTTAAAAGACCCCAGCGAGTTCGCCTCGACCACCACCGACGGCACCCGATTCCATTCACTCACCACCCTCTGAGTGAAAAACTTTCCCCTAGCATCCCCTCTGTACTTGCTTCCCTGCACCTTAAATCTGTGCCCTCTTGTCGCGACCATTTCAGCCCTGGGAAATAGTCTCTGAGAGTCCACCCTATCTATTCCTCTCAACCTCTTGTAAACCTCTATCAGGTCGCCTCTCAACCTTCGTCTCTCCAGGGAGAACAGTCCCAGCTCCTCAACCTGTCTTCATAAGGCATGCCTCCCAATCCAGGCAACATCCTTGTAAATCTCCTCTGCACCCTTTCAATAGCTTCCACGTCCTTCCTATAGTGAGGCGACAAGAACTGCGCACAGCACTCCAAGTGTGGTCTGACAAGGGTCCTATAAAGCTGCAGCATTACCTCCTGACTCCTGAACTCAATCCCTCGATGAATGAAGGCCAGTACACTGTAAGCTTTCTTAACCACATCCTCCACCTGGAAGGCCGATTTGAGAGTCTTATGGACCCGGACCCCAAGATCCCTCTGCTCTTCCACACAGCTAAGACTCCCACCTTTGATAGTGTACTCATTCATCCCGTTGGATCTGCCAAAATGGACCACAACACATTTATCCGCGTTGAAGTCCATCTGCCACTTCTCCGCCCAGTCTTGCATCCTGTCAATGTCATGCTGCAACTTCTGACATCCCTCCACACCATTCACAACACCACCGACCTTTGTGTCTTCGGCGAACTTAGTCACCCATCCCTCCACTTCCTCATCCAGGTCATTTATGAAAATGACAAACAGCAGGGGTCCTAGAACAGATCCCTGGGGCACTCCACTGGTGACCGACCTCCATGCAGAAAAAGAGCCATCCACAACCACACTCTGCCTTCTGCAGGCAAGCCAGTTCTGGATCCACAAGGCCAAAGCCCCTTGGATCCCATGGCCTCTCACCTTCTCAAAGAAGTCTTGCATGTGGGACCTTGTCAAATGCCTTGCTGAAGTCCATGTACACCACGTCCACTGCTCTTCCTTCGTCAATGTGTTCAGTCACATTTTCGAAGAACTCATTTAAGCTCGTAAGGCACGACCTGCCTTTTACAAAACCATGCTGACTATTTCTAATCAACCTAAACTTCTCCACATGCTCGTAAATCTTGTCCCTCAGAAGCCTCTCCATCAGCTTACCAACCACTGAGGTCAGACTCACCGGTCGGTAATTTCCAGGACTATCCCTGTTCCTTTTCTTGAAAATAGGGACCACATCCGCAATCCTCCAATCCTCCGGAACTTCTCCCGTCTCCATCGACGACGCAAAGATCATCGCCAGGGGCTCTGCAATGACATCCCTCACCTCCCACAATAACCGGGGGTACATCCCATCTGGTCCCGGAGACTTGTCTATCTTGATAGCATTTAAAAGTTCTAACACATCCGCTTCCTTAATATCTACATACTCAATCTTTTCAGTCTGCCGCAAACTTGTACTGCATCCTCCCAGATCACTTTCCAGTGATCTGGGAGGATTGTGATTGATCTGGGAGGACCACCAGATTGTGGTCTGCGAGTCAGGAAGTGCCGAAGCCCAGGCCACGGAGTTTGGAGATGAGTTTTGTGGAAATAATAGTGTTGAAGGTTGAGCTGTCGTCAACGAATAGGAGATTGACATAGGTGTCCTTGTTATCTAGATTTTTCAGGGTTGAGTGCAGGATCAGGGAAATGGCATCTGCTGTGGACCTGTTGCGACAGTAGGCAAACTATAGGGGATCCAGGAGGGAGGCTAGAATTGATTTGTGCCAAGACTAACCTTTCGAAGCACTTCATAATGATGGATGTCAGAACCACCAGCCGATAGTCATTAATGCACATTGCTTCATTTTTCTTAGGTGCCAGGATGATGACCATCTTCTTGAAATAGATAGGGACCTCAGAGGTTGAAGATGTCTGTAAATACCTCTGCCAGCTGATCTGTGCAGGATTTGAATGACGTCTGAGTACCCCATCCTGGCCAGTTGCTTTCTGTGAGTTGACTTTCAAGAAAGCTACTCTGACATCTGCAACGGTGGCCCTGGATACAGGTTCATCCAGAGCTTCAAGGATGGAGGACCTGCTCTTGCTGACCTCTTGCTCAAGACAGGCGTAGAATGTATTGAGCTCATCAGGGGAGGAGTGCGGTGGAGCCAGTGATTTTATATGCCTTCATCTTGTACCTTCTTCCATCGAGAAAAAGATACAAAAGTCTGAGGTCACATTCCAATCTTCCCTGTTGCCATTAGACTTGCATTAAGTTGATCTTTCTCTGCACCGTAGCTATGACTGTAACACTACATTCTGCACTTTCTTCTTTCTTTCTCTATATGTGGTACGCTTGGTCTGTATAGCGCAGAAGAAACAATTCTTTTCACTTATAGCAATGTGAGACAATAATAAATCAAATCAAAAATCCTCCAGTGTCTCTATTGTTAGGGGGTTTATACATTACTCTCAAAGTGACTTCATTCGTTTACTCTTTCTTACCTCCATCTAAACTGATTTTATATCTTGAGCCACTGAGCCAAAACAATTTATCATTAGTGTACTGATTTCCTTCTAAACAAACCCTACTCCTCTGTCCTTCCAAAATATCAAATACTCTTGAATATTCAGTTTCCAGTCCTGTCTTGTTCTTTCTGGTTAGCTTTCCAAATCTCCCCTCATGTGAACTTCTCCAACTATTTTTTTTCAAGCCCCCACCCTAACACCAGTTATAGTGGGACACTCAATCCCAGCATGGTTCAGTTGAAGATTGCCCACGCCAATTCATTTTTGAATCACGCAGTCAACTCTGATCTTACTTAACCTTTGCTTGTTTTCTATGGCTCAGGCTATAATCCAAAAATTATTACAACTGTGGTTCTGCTTTTTAATTTTATTCCTAGCTATTCATATTCCCTCAGCACACAAAATACTGTGGCTACAAGAGCAAGTTGGAGGCTTGGAGTTCTGAGGTAACTCATCTTCTGATATGGCTAGGACATATGAGCCTGTCCACCATTCAAAAGGTACAAGTCAGGACTATGGTAGAATATTCTCCATTTGCTTGGATGAGGGCAGATCCAACAACACTGAAGAAACTCAACACCATCCAGGACAAAGCAGTCTAGTTTGGCATCCCAACCAATACTTTAAGCATTCACTCCTCCTGATGCACAGTGGTAAAAATGTGTGCCATCTACCGGATGCACCGCTGCAATTTGCTAAAGTGCTTCAATAATACCATCCAAATCTAAGACTGCCATAATCTAGAAGGACAAGAGTAATAAATGCATGAGAACATCACGATATTCAAATGCTCTTCTAAGCCACACATCATCCTGACTTGGAAGTACATTGCCATCATTGAATCAAAATGCTGCCTAACCAGCCCTGCAGTCGTACTCAAACCAAGTGAATTGCAATGATTCAAGAAAGCCACTCATCACTATCACCTTCTCAAAGGCCACTCATTATGGATGGTTAACAAACTTCTGGCCAGTGACATGCAAATCCTGTCAAATAAAATTGCAGTAAAAGTCTCACAACATCAGGTTAAAGTCCAACAGGACTTTAACCTGGTGTTGTGAGACTTCTTAGTGTGTTTACCCCAGTCCAATGGCGGCATCTCCACATCACAAATAAAAATGCAGCACCTCTTATGTTCTAGCCATGTTCTTGGTATCCATGTGGACCACATTAACTGGATCCTTCCAATCCCACAAGTTATTTTCCAGGCCCAGGAAAATGGCATTTTGCAGGCAGCATAATCTTCCAGAATGAAAACACAAAATGCTGGAAATATTCAGCAGGTCAAGCAGGAGAGAAACACAGCGAACAATTCAGGTCAGTGATCTTTCATCAGATCTGATGGTATAAAACTGGGTCATCACCGGTTATGTTTTAATCTTTCTAGTGTTTCTCTGAACCAGTTTCTCTCCCCTGAACTGCTCAGTGTTTCCAGTGCCTACACTGTTGTTATTAAGTACACACAATCCCCCTGTCCCCATCTCTCTCACACACACACATTCACAGATTCCCCGTCTCTCTCTCTCTCTCTCTCGGTCCCTCTGGAGTTGTTCCTCCTGCCGCCACTCAATACGGATCCATACTGGGCCCGGCCCTCACCTGGAAACCGCATCCTCCGGGTCGCTCGGCTCCTCCACCAGATACGGATCATCCTGCTCTAGGCGGCTCATCCTGGAGCGGCCCGGGCCCCGATCCGCGGCCTCTCCCCGGACACGGGCCCCGATCCGCGGCCTCTCCCCGGACACGGGCCCCGATCCGCGGCCTCTCCCCGGACACGGGCCCCGATCCGCAGCTCCGGGCTCAGATTATTGATGGGCCTCCCGCTCGTCACCAGATGTGGACCTGAAGTCCCTCCCCACACGACAGATCTTTGGCCCCCCCTCCCCCCCCCGCAGTCGGCCCCTCCTCCACCACCAAGCCCCTCCCCCGCCCCGCTACCTCCCCCCGTGTTCTTCCCTTCCCTCCAAAAGCACAATTTGTGCTTGGCCTTCTCTCCGTTCACATTGTCTGTCTCTTTGAGACTTATTACCTGTAAAAACTCGCATTCCAACCATTATCTTGTAAATTGAATTTGGGTCTGTATGTGCTCTGTTTGTGAACCCAACTCCTCATTCAACGGAAGAAGGAGCCCGAGATCCTGTAAGCTTGTGCTGCCAAATAAACCTGGACTTTCATCTGGTGTTGTGAGACTTCTTATTGTGCTTATCCCAATCCAACGCCGGCATCGCTACATCATAGCTAGATTCTCCAGTCAGTGAAAACAACCTCAGTGTCAAGTCCCTTCAGAATCTTGTATGTTGCAATGAGATCACCTCTCATTTCTCTAAACATCAGAGAATATATACATAATTTATATGGCTTCTCGTCATAGGACAATCTACTCATCCTAGGTACTAATCCAGTGAACTTTTTCATACTGCCTCTAATGCAAATATATCCTTCCTTAAATTTGGAGACCAAAACTCGGCATGTTATTCCGGGTATGGTCTCACCAAAACCCTGTACAACTGTAGCAAGACTTTGTTATTCCTGTATTCCAATACCCTTGCAATACATGCCATTTGTCTTCCTAATTGTACCAGCATAGTAGCTTTCTGGGTTCAAAGAACAAAGAACAAAACAGCACGGGAAACAGGCCCTTCGGCCCAACAAGCCCGCGCCGCCACCCCAATGTTCTCACTTCCCACACCTATGTCTGTGTTTATAGGTCTATGGATTGAAACCAAATTTGAGACAATTTAGGGAGAATTTGCTCTGCCAATCAGCCTAAGAGCACATCTTTGGGATGTGGGAGGAAACCGGAGTACCTGGAGAAAACCCACGCAAGCACAGGGAGAATGCGCAAACTCCCATAGACACAGGCCCAAATCCATGTATCTGCACAGCACAGCGATAGTCACTGAGCTGTCGTATTCCTTGTAGAAGTGCACACAAGTCTCTTTGACTTGGATGTACTCTTACAAGTTTTGTGCCTTGTGACAAATATTATGCTTCTCTATTCTTATAACTGCATTTATAACCCTGGATAGGTGCAGAAAAAATAAAGTTGTTATAATGGGAGACTTTAATTTCCCTGGTGTGGATTGGAAGGTGCCTAGGGCTGGGGACCTGGATAAGGAGGAATTTGTAAAATATGTACTGGAAGGTTCTTTGGAGCAGTACATAGTTAGCCCGACTAGAGAGGGGGCTATACTGGATCTAGTTCTGGGAAATGAGCCTGGTCAGGTCGAGGTTTCAGTAGGGGAACATGTGGCAAATAGTGACCACAATTCTGTCTACTTCAGAATAGTAATGGAAAAGGATGAGTGTTATCTGAAGAGTAGGGTGCTAAATTGGGAGAAGGCTAGCTATAGCCGAATTAGGCAAGAACTGTTGGACATTGTTTGGAAGAGGATGTTTGAGGGTAAGTCTGGTATGTGGGAGTCTTTTAAGGGACATCTGATAAGGCTTCAGGACAGACATGTGCCTAAAAGAGGAAGGACAGGAAAGGTAGGATTAGAGAGCCATGGATAACTAGGGATATTGAGGACTTGATCAGAAAGAAAACAGAGGCATACGTTAGGTCCAGGCAACTGAGAATAGAGAGAGCTTTGGGGGAATGCAGAGAGAGTAGGACAGAACTCAAATGGGGAGTTAGAAGGACGAAAAGAGGTCACAAAATGGTCTTGGCAGACAAGATTAAGGATAATTCAAAGGCATTTTATTCATACGTTAGGAGCAAAAGAGTTATTAGAGAAAGAAAATCAGTCCTCTTAGAGACAAAGAAAGAGAATTATGTTTAGAGTCCGAGGGAATGGGGGAGATCCTGAATGAATACTTTGCATCAGTATTCACAAAGGAGAGGGACTTGTTGTCTGGAAGTGTCTTGGAGGGAGTTGTTGACCCGTTGGAGGAAGTGTCAGGGTTTTTAAGTAACATTAAAACTAACAAATCTCCAGGGACTGATGGCATTTGTCCTAGGCTGCTCAGGGAGACAAGAGATGAAATTGCTGGGCCTCTAATGGAAATCTTTGTCTCTTCTTTGGACACAGGTGAAGTCCCAAAGGCTTGGAGGATAGCGAATGTGGTTCCGTTATTTAAAAAGGGTAGTAGGGATAACCTGGGTAATTATAGGCCCATGAGTTTGACGTCAGTGGTAGGGAAGTTGTTAGAGAGATTCTTAGAGATAGGATGTATGTGCATTTAGAACATAGCAATCTGATTAGTGACAGGCAACAAGACTGTAAAAGGGAGGTCGTGGCTTACAAAACTGGTGGAATGTTTTGAGGAGGTGACAAAAACGGTTGACGAAGGAAGAGCTGTGGATGTCGCCTGTATGGATTTCAGTAAGACATTTGACAAAGTGCCTCATGGCAGATTGGTGAAAAATTTTAAGGCTCATGGGATACAAGGACAGATAGCTAGATTAAGGCTTACCTAGATAGGCACATGAGCTGACTAGAAATGCTGGGATACAAAAGAATGATCTAGTTGAGGATCAAGAGCCTTAGGACATTCCTGAGAATAATAGATTCCTATCGGTCGTCCAACATTTTATGGCCCACTTGTCTCTTACATTGGAGCTATTGGGGATCTTCCGTGAATGTCTGTATAGTCTGTTGTATGTTTATTGATGTCTCCTTTTTACAAACACAGGCGATTCGGTCCACCTTGTTGTCCAACAAGGAGCATACATGCGGTGGGTCGTGCGAAGGCTGCTCTTGGATGTTGCTTTGAGAGTTGCTTAGTGCTTCATGACCGTTAGTGTACGCTTAAACTGGACCAGTTGACGGGCAACACAACAGCTCAGTGAGTTTGCTGTGCAGTTACAGGGACCCAGGTCGGATCTCCGGCTTGGATCAATGTCTATGGGAGTTTGCACATCCTCCCTGTGCTTGCATGGGTTTTCTCCAGGTGCTCTGGTTTCCTCCCACACCCAAAAACGTGCTTTTAGGCTGATTGGTGTTAATAAATTGTCCCTAAATTGCATCTCCCTTAATCTGGTGCACATATAATTCCCTAAATTTGCAATCCTTTATTGTGGAGTCCATGAGATATAGACAAAAGTCGTAGGTAGAAGAACGATTGGAATGAGGCACTCAGAGTGTTAAAATGGGCAGCATGGGCTTGTAGGGCCAAAGGGCCTGTTTCCTGTGCTGTGTTGTTCTTTGATCTTGTTCTAACCCAAGCCAGTGTTATAATGATAGGGAAAAACTTGTCATCATATCTGGACTTTAAAAGGATCCAATTTTTAAAATTTATAATAATGGACACAAGATACCAAAGTCACCAGATGAATGCAGCATTTACCACTGACAGAAATGGCTGCAGGGGGCTCTGGAATAGTGGAATTCTACTTCCAAGGAATTCACAGTACATGTAAAACATTCCAAAACTGATTATCATCTCTGGAAAGTAAAGGGACATAATGGCGAACTCATCTCAGGGTCCTTCCTTATAATGGCATAGACAGATGAGCACATACTGAATAGAATACATATCTGGGGGTTACAAGTTAGGCTGCTGGCTTACCAAGAGCAGATTTCTCCTCAGATTCTTATAGCATTCTCCTGGGATTCTCTGTCCCTTCCTCTCTCTGTTTGTGTGTGTGCTGAGGAAAGACAGAAGTTTCTGAAGGCAATACAGTGACTGGAAAAAGGAACTTAAATGTTCTGATTGAATTCCAGGACATCTGACAATCAACTATCCGCAAACAGAAGCCAACTTTACTGAAAATAATCCTGTTGTCACGACTCATCATCATTAATTCCTTGCAACTTGAGGACTTCCACATAATTTCTTATTTATATTTATTTCTAAACTGTATGAATGTAGATGTATATTTTAAACCATTTTGGGTTTTTTTCGTAGTTAATAAACTTACTCTGGCTTAACTCAAGAAAGCCCGGTTAAATTGGTTCCTTTTAAAATGTAACTATTGGGTCTGGAAAAGGTTCCACATTGTGGAAAAGGAACCCAAGGGAAAGGGAACCTTATTAGATTAAACCTTTGTTGCTACCAGCAGAAGACTGTTTGAATAAAGACATGGACCCAGCCCTCCTCACCTGAGTGTGTGATAATTAGGAGATAACCCAGACAAATAACGACAAATCAAGGGATCTCCCTGAATTAATAACTTTTGGGAAACTTCACTTGGGATTGGCCAGAACACCTCTGATTCCCCCACATTATACTCTATCTGCCATCTTCAGTCACTAAACTCATCTTCATCAAATTATAGCCACTTTACTGTTCAATTTTTCACTTAGCTGCATATTACATATTACTCTCTGTCTCTTCATCTAAGTCATTCATATAAATAATAAAATGGCTGAGGCCTAATCACTTTTGTAACTTCCTCTGGAATTTAGCTCTTTCATCTTTGTTTACTTCAAAGCTGTAATGAGGTTTGATGTTCAGTGGCTCTAGTACAACCCAAACTGAGAATCGGTTGCCTGGTTTTTGGTGACTATGTGCCACTCAAAAGCACTAACAGTTGCATTTGTCTTTACTTTGAAGATGAATGGGAGCATGCTCAGGGCTCAGTCATGAGCCAGATTTGATTTGTCCTCTCTTTTCTAGACAGCATGAACTTGGGCACTTTCCCACATTGTTGGTAGATGTTAATTTTGTAGCTGTACTGGAACAGCTTTGCTAGCATTCTGGCTCGATCTGGGCACAAATCTTCAGTACCACAGCTGAAGGCATTGCTGTGTCCAATGTGCTAACACAGTAAGAAGTCTGACAAATCCATTGGTTTAAGTCCAATGGATTTATTTGATAGTAAACGCGTAAGCCTTTGAGGTTTGCCCCTTTGTCAGGTGAATGGAGAGTTCTGGCCTACACAGAGCATTATAACAGCACAGACAGATTACTGATTATAATGCGAATCTTTACACCTGACCTGCTATTCAAGTCTTAAAGTGGCCAACGATGAGAGTGGAAGGAGCATTAAGCCCAGGTTAAAGAGATGTGTATTGTCTCCAAACAGTACAGTAAGTGAGGGTTAGCAAACCCAGGCAAGTCATGGGGGTTACAGATAGTGCGACATGAACCCAAGATCACTGTTAAGATTGTCCTCATGTGTGCAGAAGTTGGCTATCAGTCTCTGCTCAGCAACTCTGCGCTGTCGTGTTCGAGAAAGCCGTCTTGGAGAATGCTTACCCAAAGGTCAGAGGCCAAATGCCCGTGACCAATGAAGTGTTCGCCAACAGGAAGGGAACAGACTTGCCTGGTGATTGTCGAGTGGTATTCATTCATTCATTGTATTTACCCGAGTCCAACACCGGCATCTCCACATCATGTTCAATGTGCTAAGCCATTTCTTGAAATCATATGTAGTGAATTAAGTTGGCTGCAGACTGGAACCTTTGATGCTAAGGACTGAGGAAGAGGCCTTGTCCACCACCTGTTATATATTTAAATAGTTGCATGATTGATTGTAGAGTCTGTTGACAGGCAAAGGGATGTCTGCTAAGTGGGAAGCTTTCAAAATTGTGTAATCCAGGGTTCAGGGTGAGCACATTTCTTTTAGAATGAAGAGCAAAGCTGGTGGAAGAAGGGAACCCTGGGTGACTCAGGATCTTGGAGGCCCTGGTCAAAAACAAGGAGACATGTAACATGGATCGGCAGCTCGGATCAAGTGGATCCATTAAAGATTATAGGGAGTGTCAGAGTAAAATTAAGAGAAAAATCAGGAGGGCAAAAAGGGGACATGCGATTGCTTTGGTAGATAAAACAAAGGAGGATCCAAAGAGCTTCTCCATATGTATAAAGGACAAAAGAGTAACTAGGAAGGAATAGGGCCTCATAAGAATTAACAAGATCATCTATGTATGGATCCACAAGAGATGTGTGAGATCAGTAAATTAATATTTCTCATCAACATTTACTGTTGAGAAAAGCAGAGATGTCAGGGAACTTGGGGAGTAAATAGCGATAGCTTGAGGAGTGCACATATTACAGAGAAGGAGGTATTGGAAGTAAGAAAGCACATCAATGTAGAGAGATCCCCAGGACCTGATGAAGTTGTCCCAGAACATTGTGGGAAGCTAGGGAGAAAATTGCAGACCCCCTAGCAAAGATATTTCAATTATCATTGACAGCCACAGATGAGGAGCCTGAAGATTGGACGATGCCAAATGTTATATCCTTGTTTAAGAAGGGCTGCAAGGAAAGGCCTGGGAACTGTAGGCCAGTAAGCCTAATGTCTGTAGTGGGCAAGTTATTAGAAGGTATTTTTAGAGACAGGATTTTACAGGCATTTTGTGAGCAAAGACTGATAAGGAACAGTCAGCATGGTTTTATGAGTGGAAGATCTTTGAAAGAATTTTTTGAAGGAGTAACCAGAAAGGTAGATGAGAGCAGTCTACGTTGTCTACATGGACTTTAGCAAGGCATTTGACAAGGTATCCCATGATAGGTTATTGCATAAGGTTAAATCTCACAGAATTTAAGCTAAGGTAGGTAATTGGATACAAAATTAGCTTGATGACAGAAGACACAGGGTGGTTGTAGAAGGTTGTTTTTCAAACTGGAGGCCTTTGACCAGCAATGTGCCTCAGGGATCTTTGCTGGGTCCACTGTTACTTGTTATTTATTTTAATGATTTAGATGAAAAGATAGGAGGCATGGTTAGAAAATTTGCAGGTGACACCAGAATTGGTGGCATAATGCATAGTGAAGAATTTTGGAGCCGCAACGTCATGTTACAACTATACAAAACTCTAGTGCGGCCGCACTTGGAGTATTGTGTGCAGTTCTGGTCCCCACATTATAAGAAAGATGTGGAGGCATTGGAGAGGGTACAGAGGAGGTTACCAGGATGTTGCCTGGTATGGAGGGCAGGTCCTATGAAGAGAGGTTGAAGGATTTGAGGTTGTTTTCGTTAGAAAGGAGGCGGCTAAGAGGGGATCTTATTGAAGCATATAAGATGATTAGAGGTTTAGATAGGGTGGACAGTGATAGCCTTTTTCCTAGTATGGAGAAAGCTAGCACGAGGGGACACAGCTTTAAATTAAGGGGTGATAGTTATAGGACGGATATCAGAGGTAGGTCCTTTACCCAAACGGTGGTTCGGGAGTGGATGCCCTGCCTGCGTCAGTTGTAGATGCGCCAAGTTTGGTGGTGTTTAAGAGGTTAGTTGATAAGTATATGGAAGAGAAGGGAATGGTTTAGTTTGGAGGGTCATTGCTTTTTATATTGGTTGGCGCAACATCGAAGGCCGAAGGGCCTGTTCTGTGCTGTAATGTTCTATGTTCTATGTTCTATGAAGGTTATCTCGGATTGCAACAGGATCTCGATCAATTGGGCTATTGGGCTGATGAATGGCAGATGGAGCTTACCTTAGATAAATGGGAGGTGTTACATTTTGGTAGATCAAACCAGAGCACGACTTACTTAGTGAATTATAGGGTATTGTGGAGGGGAGAGTTATAGAACAAAGAGATCTAGGGATGAGGTTAATTGCTCCTTGAAAGTGGACTCACAGGTGGACAGGATGGTGAAGAAGACATTCGGCATGCTTCATTTCATTTGTCAAAACACTGAATGCAGGAGTTGAGATATCTTGTACAAGACATTGGTAAGGCTACATTTGGAATACTGTGTATAGTTTTAGTCACTCTCTTATGGAAAGGATATTATCAAACTAGAAAGAGTGCAGAAAAGATTTACTAGGATACTACCAGGATTTGATGGCTTGAGTTATAAGGAGAAGCTGGATAGACTGGGACTTTTTTCCTGGAGCGTAGGAGACTTAGGGCTGATCTTATACAAGTCTATAAGATAATGAAGGGCATAAATAAGATAGATAGTCAACATCTTTTCCTAACTATAGGGGAGTCTAAAACTAGATGGGACAGATTTAACATAAGAGGGGAGAGGTACAAAAGGGCCCAGGAGGCAACTTTTTCATAAAGAGGGTTGTGACTGTCTGAAATGTGTTGCAGGGGTAGTAGTGGAGACGAGTACAATTTTGTATTTTAAAAAACATTTAGACAGTTACAGCACATCCTCTACCTGTAAGAATACTGTGTGCATAAAACAAAGAAAGTACGGGTATTATTAGTACATCAATTAGTGGAACTAATTGAACAAGTAGTCGCCTCCATCAAAAAGTGGAGCGAAGATAAAGAGTAGATTAGAGAGTTAGAATCCAGAGAAAGGGAACTGGAGAAATGAAACTGAGAGTTAGAGAAGAATTAATGGAGAGGGGAAACTGTTCTCTACCCTCTTTGGAGTCTACACGAGAGGGACCAACCATCCCTCTAGAGGAATGGAAAGTGCTAGAACACAACTCAGCACTGGTAACCCAAAGGAGAACAGATGCGCAGCCAAAAGCAAATTATAAACCAGTCACCCCAGGTGAAAGACAGCAGATAATGGCTTCCCTGGGTAAACTGCAATTTAACTCTGGGAAGAATTAAATACAGTTTGGGTAGGACACCATCTACACCTGAGAGACATACACCAACCGGTCAGGGCAGCATGTCCAGCAGATAAGTGGAGGCAGGTAGCAAACGGAGCTGGCACTCCTACAGCACAAGATTATAGTGGGGGATGTTGAACACACATGCAGTCGCTCTAACAGTAAAAATAGATACCCAACAAGCACCCAGTTTAAAACAGGAATTCAGAGAGTTTTAGGAAATGCTCTTACTAACTGGAGCAGAATTACAACGACCAAATAGCTAAAGGGGGGAGGAGCTTCTGAATACGGGGAACAGTTGTTGCAAGTATACCAGGAATGCTCAGGATAAGGAAACTCAGGCTGTAGGGATTGAGTATTCATCCAGGCTTTCAAGGATGAGCTCTCTAGCACTCACTAAACCATCCAAAAAACGGGAGTGATTATGTCCCGGGATTATGATGCAGTAGTGGAATGGACTGGTGATGTACTGGAAGGCAGAGAGGAGAAATCCCAAACAAGAGCAAGGCTAGAAAGAGTAGTGGCTTACTGTAATGGGAATGGGATTAAGTCCAAACTGACTTGTAACCGTTGTGGTCGACAAGGGCACTTTGCGAAGGATTGCAGGGTCCCAAAGACAGGAAACAAATTTGGAAACAGTGGGAAACATTGTAATCACTGTAATAAAAATGGACACACAGAAACAGTGGAGACCCCAAACATGGGAAACCCCAACCCAATCCATGACTACAGCAGAAGCGGAGGAACCACAGAACCTCCGAGGTCAGCAAGATTGACGGCCTGCAGCCCCCATTCATAAGAGTAAGAAGGAGGGATGGATTTATGTGTCTGCACTAGTAAGGGGCTGGTGGACACAGGAGCATCCATATCTGTCACTGACCTCCCTTTACCCACTACAAGTAGGATGATTTACCTAACAAGGATAGAAGGGAACAAAATACCCACCTACCTGAGCGAGACCACATTAGTCGAAATAATTTGTATGTACTGATGCGGTTCTATGTGTGTAAAAATTGCAAGGGTACAATAAAGGGAAATGATTTAATGAAAGTGTATGAAATTTTGGTAGACTGTGAAAAGGGAGAATCAATCTGGCTAAGACAGGATGATCAGAAAACTAGAATAGGGAAACTCACAAGACAGCTCAAAACTATAAAGGTGGCCACAGCCATCATCAGAGATTGGGAATTAGAAACAGGAGGGTTCAGAGCCATCTGTGTCTCCGTCCCCAGAGTATGGGCTGAAACAAAGTTAGACACTGGTTTAACTAAAATGGAGCCAATAAAGATACTTGGACTGGAGCATAAGCCCCATCAACAATACCCAATAGCACCAGAAGTAGAGAAAGCTGTAGTGGAGATGTTAAAGGATTAGTGAAAAAAGGAATTCTGAGGAAAATCACGAGTACCACTAACTCCCCAATCTGGCTGTGAGCAAACCCGATGGAAGCTATCAGCTCACAATAGATTATACCGGATCCAATAAAGTCACATCCAAGTTCCACCCCATTGCAGCAAGCCCCTCGACAATCCTAATTGGACTGTCATCGGAGCATAAAATATTTACGGTATTGGATATAGTCGATGGATTCTGGTCCCTACCTTTGGATCCTGAATTCCAAGACAAGTTTGCCTTTACATTGGGAGACTAACAGTGCACTTGGAGTCACCTACAGCAGGGATTCCACAACAGTCCTGCTATCTTCCATCAAGTAATCATCCTGAACAGAGTAGAACTGCCAGAGGATAGCACGATCCTCCAATATGCAGATGATATCTTAATAGCTTCAGAATCCAAGTTAGGACATCAGAAAACACGATATCTAGTATTAAACGAACTAAAAACTGCAGGGTTAATGGTGAGCCCCAAAAAGGCACAATTCAGAAAAATACAAGTACAATCATAGAAGACAAAGGCATAACCCATGTCACAGACGAATCCTATAACATCACCCAAGTCAGTAATAACATAAGAGAACAGCTTGATAACTTCTGACAAGGACTAAGAAAGGGAGTAGCTGGCTGGAATGGCTAGCTGCGGGGGGGATCCTGGGGATCCTAATTGTGCATGGACTGATCATTCTCATTGCAATAGTAATTGTCTGTTGCTTGATTGTTGAATGCCTTAATGTCTATTGCAAAGTAATAAGTGACATGAAGTGTGCCAGGAGCCAGTGTAAGCCCATCGAGGAAGAATACATGATGGGAACCCTCAAAGATACCAAGAGCTAGGAGGAAGGAAAGGAAAAGATGGACATCTATCTCTGAAGATGCTGCTGCTGTTGATCTGTGGATTATTAAATAATAATCCTGTGCAAAAGGGGGAGTTGTTAGGGTGAAATCAAAGTGATGAACACAAAATTGCTACTTGGCGCACAAAATGGACTTTGGGAAGAGACATTAAGAGGCACTGACTTTGGGCATAGACATTTAAACAAAGATTTAAAACCTGCAGTGTTTAAATCACTGCAGGAAACTGGTCAGGCCTTGGGGTAGCTTAAAATTTGAGATAAGAGCAGACCCAGAACAATGAGTTTGATAATGGAATTAGCTATTGATGGAGACATAAAGGCATAAGTGTATATAACAAAACCAGTCATTGATAGAGGACGTAACTGCATAAATGTATCTACTCTATGTACAATAATGTGTTAATTATCATTATCTGTACCTGCCTGCTTATAACGATGTATTAACTGTTGATATCCATATCCGTCTACTCAACTTGTAACAATGTGCTAACGGCTAATGTCTGTACTGTCTATTATCTAAGAAGTATAAAAAATGCTCAACTGCCTTTGCGTAGCTGAGAAGGTTGCTGCCAGTACTGTGGAGTACCAGAGCTTTTCCCAAAGCTTTGTCCAAATAAAACTGTTTTGTTGAACCTCCAAGTCTGACTCCAAAGTAGTGAATTTCCCACAACAGGCAGTGTGTGTTCCTGGGCTAGGGAAAAATAACGTTCCTTAACTTTTCCATGTGTCTCTCCCCTTCTCCAAATCCCTTCCTTCCTTCAGCTTGACGAGATGACTTTTGCGATGTATCCGATTGATCTTGCTAGTCTTGTGATTGCTGCTAGAGCTGAGGAGGAGGAGAAGGAAGATGAATTGCAGGTAGAGGAAGTCCATTTACCACTTGCAGGAGTAGAAAGAGACCACCACCAAACTCGGGAAGTGACTACCATTTGCTGGCGAGGGTTGGAGGGTGCGCAGGAGAAGGAGAACATAAGAACTAGGAGCAGGAGTAGGCCATCTGGCCCCTCGAGCCTGCTCCACCATTCAATAAGATCATAGCTGATCTTTTTGTGGATTCAACTCCACTTACCTGCCCGCTCACCATTACTCTTAATTCCTGTTAATTTAATGTTCAAATATTTATCTATCTTTGCCTTAAAGACATTCAATGAGGTAGCTTCAGCTGCTTCACTGGGCAGGGAATTCCACAGATTCAAAATCCTTTGGGTGAAGAAATTCCAGAGACCCTGGCAGCTCTGTGCGTGAGTGTCGTTTGAACAAATGTTGGACACCATGTGCCGCAGATGGCTCCGAAAGGAGACAGTGCAACAGCTGCGCCACTTGTTTGCAGGACCTAGTACCTCGAGGTGGGGGGTTGGGGGAGGGCATCCACTCTCGGTGGCTGTCAAACTGATTGCTGTTCTGAACTTTTATGCAACTGGCTCCTTTGGTACTCAAGTTGATAAAGCTGTTAAGAAGGCATATAATGTGTTAGCATTTATTGGTAGAGGGATTGAATTTCGGAGCTGAGACGTCATGTTGCAACTGTACAAAACTCTGGTGTGGCCGCACTTGGAGTACTGTGTACAGTTTTGGTCGCCACATTATAAGAAAGATGTGGAGGCATTGGAAAAGGTGCAGAGGAGGTTTACCAGGATGTTGCTTGGTATGATGGGTAGGTCTTATGAGGAAAGACTGAGGGACTTGAGGTTATTTTCATTAGAGAGAAGAAGGCTAAGAGGTGACCTAATTGAGACATGTAAGATGACCAGAGGGTTAGATAGGGTGGATAGTGAGAGCCTTTTTCCTCGGATGGAGATGGATAACACAAGGGGGCATAGCTTTAAATTAAGGGATGTAGTTATAGAACAGATGTAAGAGGTGGGTTCTTTACTCAGAGGGTAGTAAGGGCGTGGAATGCCCTGCCTGCAGCAGTTGTGGACTCACCAAGTTTAAGGGCGTTCAAATGGTCAGTGGATAGGCATATGGATAACATTGGAATAGTTTAGGATAGAGGGCCATAAAATTGGTTCCATTGGTCAGCGCAACATCGAGGGCCGAAGGACCTGTACTGCGCTGTAATGTTCTATGTTCTATGTTCCAGTGGCATTTCACAATCAGTCATCCACACCTGTGTCAATGAGGCCACAGATGCCACGTATGCCCAGGCTGGCTACTATATCAAATTTCATCTGGACCAGGCCCAGCAGGAAGCCTGGGTTGCAGGATTCGCAGCCATTGCAGGGATGCCTAATTTGCAGGGGACTATACACATGCACATTGCTCTCAAGACCCCAATCAGGAATCCATGAAGATTTGTCAATAGGAAGGGGCTCCACTCCCTAAATGTGCAATTGGTTTGTGATCAGAAGATGAACATCATGCTTGTCTGCGCCAGACACCCCATGCAGTGTGCATGACAGTTTTCTTCTGAGGACCTGAGACGTACCGGAGGGCTTTGAAGAGGAGCCCAGAACGCAGGGATGGCTCATGGGTGACACTGAGGCATAGACCCAGTATTATGAGGCCCACGTTCTATAGTGGAGAAGTGCTTAGGGCTCCTCAAGATGTGGTTCAGGTACCTGGACCACTCTGGCGGGACCCTACAATACAGCTCACATTATGGTGGTATACTGTGCCCTACACAATCTGGTGCAGCAGAGAGGAGACCTTCTGGAGGAGGAAGAGGAGGAGGATATGGACGCCGAGCAGCTGGGTGTCACTAGGATGGGGCCACGTCAAGCAGCAGCACCCAGGTGTTGGAGGGCTGACACCAAGAATCAGGCGTGCAAGGGCAGTGAGGGAGGCCCTGTTCACCAGGCGCCTGTGTTAGTGCACATGGGTTCCATTTCCACCCCTAAAGTCCTACATTGTCCTGCAACATTGTAATACCAGAGTGATGGGCCTGGGTAATGAGTTTCTTTGGCAGGCAGGGTGATGATAATGACTCGCTGAGCACCATGATGATGATGCCCTGGTGCAAACTAGTCTGTCTCCTACCAGAGCTCCCCATGCATGCTAGCACCTGGGCCCACGTCTGTATAGTGGGTAAGGGATCAGCAAACCCCCATACAGGGCCCCAGGGTGGGTGGAGTGGGGCAGGGAAGGGAATTGCTTGTGAGTTCTGGGGAAGCAATGGCTTCATTTTGTGACACAGCATTGAGGGGCGTCCCCAACTGATATCAACATGATGGATCCCTCTGGTGACCATCGAGGGAAGAGGATTCCTGTTTAAGGCAAATCTGAGACACATTTGTCAAAGTTGGGTGGTGAAAAAACGTTTATTGTTTATATGTGTCGAAATAATACGTTCTAACATAAAAATGTGAACAGAAAATGTTGAGGTGCTTAAAAATCTATCTCCAGACTTTTACTTTGCCATTTAGTGCAACAACTTGGCCTACCACTGCATCTTGGTGTCTCCCTAGAATGTAATTCAGAAGTGAAGGGGGCCAGCTGCCTACCTCACCTCATTCCCTGTGACGCAGGTGGTGGGTATGCTCTGGGGGTCCTGGCCAGTTTCCAGGAGTCTGGGACGTTGCCATGAAACCCTCTTTATTTTGCTACCCCTGAGATGCCTTGGTGTCAGGAAGGGGGAGTCTGAAGACATAGCACAGCTCCAGAGACCTGGGTTTGATTCCCGGCTTGGGTCACTGTCTATGTGGAATTTGCACATTCTCCTTGTGTGCACGTGGGTTTCCTCTGGGTACTCCGATTTCCTCCCATAGTCCAAAGATGTGCGGATTAGGTTGATTGGCCATGCTAAAATAAGTGTTCTGAGATGCTTAGGTTAGAGGGATTAGCAGGTAAATATGAAGAGGTATGGGAGTAGGGTCTGGATGGGATTATGGTCGGTGCAGACTTAATGAGCCCAGTGGCATCCTTCTGCACTGTAGGGTTTCTATGATTCTATGATGATCTTGATGCAAACTAGACATCAGCTGATATGGAGGAAATCTGTTTACTGTGATGACCTATTGCTTTGGATGATCATTGCCTGGATATCTGAGGCCTAGAGGACTCCAGCCAACTGGGATCTAGTGTACTGGTGCAGCAGCATTTTCTTCATTCTTGCCTCTTGGAGCTGTTGGGTTCAATTGTGGAGAGAGTGCCCTGAGAGTAGGTCTTGGGGAAGAATGCAGCGTATCAATGCCAAAGGCATTGTACCACCCTGAGGGTGGTACAGTGTGACCCAGCTGTCATGTCCCCCTTGCGCCTGGTCACTGCTGCACTGAGCTCATGCAAGAGTGAAGAGTGAATCCAATATGGATTGAACGTTTGACCTGGTTCACTGTGGCAGTCACCATCTTCTCCATGCAGGAAACCATGTGCTCAAATGTCTAGGACATTTCTAGAACCAATGGTGAGCATGGACTTCTCCATACCCCAAACAGAAGTATGTGGAATCTAGTCCATATCTTCCCCTAACCTCTGCTGCATGTCCAGCAGACCACCTATGGCTGCAACATCATCAGCATAGGTCTCAGCAATAGTGAAATGCTTAGCAGTACTCCAACTGTCACAGTCTCCCTCAACTGCTATGGCCACCAGATTGTGAATTTAAATACAAGCCCTCCACAGACTCTGTGGATGTAACTATACTGGCAGAGGCTGATGGGGTAGATGATGGTGCACTCCCTCTGGGATATTGGCTTCACTGTTTCCAGGGATGGGGCCTTCTGGTTGAGTGATGCTATTGGGTTTGGATCTTTCATGAACATGACCTGTAATGAAGGAAACAGAACTACATTAAGATGCCCAAATGCTGGCACCAAGTGGTTGTCTCTTCCTCTTTATGCCCAGATGGTCCAACCTCGTCATCTATGATGGATCTCCCCCTTCTTCCTCATGTCCTCTTCAGTTGTGGTGAGGTGCCCAAGTCAGCTTCATCTGTCTGTTGCTTCTCCCTGGCATTATGGGTCTGTTTATCCTATGTCAACAAATACACAGCTTGTGACATGTCAAGTGACACCTAACCCCATTGTCTGCATGCACCCCATCATACATATTGTCCTGTTAGTCACATGCTGTGTTTAAGTATTCAGGGTGGCATGGTGGCACAATGGTTGGCACTGCTGTCTTACAGCGCCAGGGGAATCCAGATTCAATTCCAGCTCAGGTCACTGTCTGTTTGGAGTTCATACGTTCTCACTGAGTCTACGTGAGTTTCCTCTAGGAGCTCTGGTTTCCTCCCACAGTTCAAAGATGTGTGGGTTAAGTGGATTGGCTATGTAAATTACCCCCTAGTGTCAGATAACCCCACGTAAATATGTGCGATCATGGGGAAATTGTAGGTGGGATTGTAGTTGGGCCAAATAGTCTCCTTCTGCCCTGTAGGGATTCAATGGATTCTAAATGCTGATGGATTCTAAGTGCTTAGGTTGTTGATCCTTTTTCCTGCAGTATACTTATGTTCTTGTTTGGATCCATAATTGCTCACCACGTCTGCAACCTCCATCTTAGTCAGACAGGAGAGCATTCTGACACCACCTGAAGGAAAGAGCACCTCTCATAGAACATAGAACATAGAACATTACAGCACAGAACAGGCCCTTCGGCCTTCGATGTTGTGCCAACCAAAATAAAAAGCAATGCCCCTCCAAACTAAACCATTCCCTTCACTTCCATATACTTATCAACTAACCTCTTAAACGCCACCAAACTTGGCGCATCTACAACAGCTGCAGACAGGGCATTCCACTCCCTAATCACTCTTTGAGTAAAGAAAAGGGGTTCTTTAAATGGTCTTGACACAAATCTTAGATTCTGGGAGACCAATGGGGTGTTCTAGCAGCAATACAGAGTTTCTCTTTGATGAGGATCTTCTTTAATAACATTGCCAGCTAAATTTGCTAGTGCTAGTGACAGATGTGAAAATATTAACATTATGGTCATGACTATGACAATTGAAAGTCCTTTCAGCAGGTCTCTATGAAAGTGATCATGTGGTGATTGATGAAGATACTACAAATAATTCTACTTTTTCAACACATTTGAACCCTTCACATGAAGGGAGAAATGTTTGCATCAAAGATAAAGTCCCATAAAATCTGGGGAGTTCCAAGATGTCATGGGCATGACCTTACTGGCTCGTTGCGCTGGTTGGCCAGCATGACGAGCTGGTATAAATCGGTTTGCTATCCTCCCAGTATTATTTTGCTGGTGAGATTAGCTTTGCACCCAGAAAGCACACAAAGTCTATTTACATAAAAGTAAAGCATCTCATTTGCTCCTGCATAATATCTTATGGTCTCCTAGAATCTTCTCCCTCGCCGGCATAATATCATGCTAGTGAGAATCATTGAGGTCTTCACCCATGGAAACAAAGCATCGTGACTATATTGGAGGGATCAAAGGTAATTGAAGCCCCCAGGTATTTGGGGGCATGGCTGGGCAGTGCCCAGTGGGTAGTGTGATGCTGGCAGTGCTTTGCTGGCAACCTGACAATGCTTGGTTAGGCACCATAAGTGTGCCAGGGCACTGTCACCAGAGTGTTTCCTGACTGGGGGGTGGAGTCTGTCGGGGTGGGGCTATGGTAGGGAGATGTGCACAAAGACTGGGGGGGCATTAGCAATGGGGAGGGACACTGCAAGGGAGTGATCTGACAAGTAGAGACAGCTCCACAAAGTGGGGTAGATCTGCAAGCCGGATCTATGCAGGTGGTGGCCTATAAAAGGGTGGGGCATGCTGGAGTGTGGTCAGAGGGGGGTGTGCAGGGGAGTGATTGGCATAGGGGACGTATGGGTGGAGTGGCTGGAAGGCATCTGTCAGGTACTCATCAGTGGGTCCTGATGCTGTGATGTCAGCAACTCATTTTGGTGTGGGCAGAGGGTCAGGGGAGGTGGTGGGGGTGGAAAAACATGCCATTGATGATGCAGCGGAGTCATACAATGTCTGTGGAAGGGGGGTGCTGTCATGAGATGTGGGCTGGAGTTCAGAATCATAGGATCTTTACAATGCAGAAGAAGGCCATTTGGCCTATCAAGCCTGCACCAACAATAATCCCACCCAGGCCCTATCCCATATATTTACCCTGTTAATCCCCCGGACACTAAGAGGCAATTTAGCATGGCCAATCAACCTAACCCGCACATCTTTGGAATGTGGGAAGAAACAGAGGAAACCTATGCAGACATGGGAGAATATGCAAACTCTACAAACTCACAGTTTGCTGTCAGATCAGGGAACCCATTTGCAATGGCGCCCTAAGCAATCTGAAACTGGCATCATTGGTTTACTTGGGTTCTTCCCCCCCAATCCCACCGGTGCCAAGCACTCAACTGTCAGGAAAGCTGAGTGTGGAAAATTGCAGTGCTGAATTCACCCAGAAGTGGAACACTTCTGCTTTCAAACATTTATGACACTTTGAATTTTTGTTTGGGAATATGGTAAATTTAAACATATTCAGGATAATGGTCAAGAAGTGAGATTTGTGGACTGGCAGAATGAGGTATTATAATGAAAACAAGACATTGCAGTACAAGTTCTCATAGTGGATCTGAGAGTGACTCATTTATAAATTGATCATGTGTCAGAAAGCCTCCAACCATGTGAGAGAGACAAATTTTACAATTGTAAACGTGATAGACATCAAAGTTCAATCAGAGGCCTCAACTTGAATAGATCACACATAGAAACAAGGACTGCATTTTTGAGATGGGGCTAGAAGCAGATTTCCTTATGTTAAGTTTTGGGAGCTGCAATAGACCAGAGGGTAAACTATTCAGAGATGCAAAACAAAGGAATTTGTTCTCAGTTTTTGATAAGGGCAGCCAGCTTGCTATATTGATTGGTTTTTATGGAAAATTGTATGATTTGTATGGATAAGATCTTGCACATGGACCTTGGGGCTAGTTGCTCAGAACTTTGAAGAGCAATTGAGTGATATAGATTTAGACTCTCCCACATTGGGTAAAGTGATCATTTTAGCTCTTTTTGTCATATATTTGTGGGCGTGCAAATTATTGGACATAAAAGCTGCATTTGTATCGGGTGAAAAACTTCAGAGGTGTTTGTGAAATTGCCCGAAGAGGCAGGGAATACAGAAGCGAAGCAATGGAAGCTGGACAAATATAACTATACTAAGAAATTTTTAGGCTCCTAGAGTGTCTTATAGTGACTTGCTTTTTACAGAATTTGAGCTAGGATTTTCCACTCCCAGTCAGGGCAAGGGTCATGCTGGGCGTGATCCCAGAATCTTGCGAGAAGGTCTGAGTCACAATTTTTGATGATATAGAAGTAGGGACTGGTTGTTTGCTTTCCCCCATCAATGGTAGGCCATAGTTCCACCACCAAATGTAATGAACATCATTATCATATATTTGCATCTTATTATGACACTGACTTTCTGGAATCATCTGCCTACATAAAACAGAGAACACTACAGCACAAACAGGTCCTTCGGCCAAAAGTTGCACCGATCGTATCCATACCTACCAGGCCTATCTATAACTCTCAATCCCATTAAATCCCCTGTTCTCATCCAGAAGTCTCTTAAAAGACCCCAGCGAGTTCGCCTCTACTACCATCAATGGCAGCCAATTCCACTCACTCATCACCTCGGAGTGAAAAACTTACCCCTGACATCTCCTCTGTACTTGCTCCCCAGCACCTTAAACCTGTGTCCTCTCGTAGCAACCATTTCAGCCCTGGAAAATAGCCTCCAAGAATCTACCCCATCTATACCTCTCAACATCTTATAAACCTCTATCAGGTCGCCTCTCAACTTTCATCTCTCCAGGGAGAAGAGACCCAGCTCCCTCAACCTATCTTCATAAGGCATGCCTCCCAATCCAGCCAATATCCTTGTAAATCTCCTCTGCACCCTCTCAATAGTTTCCACATCCTTCTTTAGTGAGGCAACCAGAACTACGCACAGTACTCCAAGTACGCATTTGAATTTAGGTACTACATTGAATTTAAATCCAAATGACATGTGTCAATGACATGACAATTATTCGCACAACTTAGAACATAGAACAGTACAGCACAGTACAGGCCCCTTGGCCCTTAATGTTGTGCCCGGTGCAGCACTTGCAGGGGTCAGCACAATGCTTTGAAGTAAGCACTGCTGCAGATTCGATAAGGGCTCGTAAGCAAATTTGCACAGCAACTAGGCCAAAGTTAAGGCATTTCAAGTAGAGCAAAGCAGCACTGAGTAAAGGAAAGGGGGCTCCAAGCAAAGGCTCAACTGAGAGTAAAAAGCAGGGAAGGCTGTACAACTGCACGTGAATAGAGGGAGGGGGAAGTAAATGACCAGACAACTAGAAAATCATAACAAAAATGAAGACATTGTCACAGCTGAAACAGTTTAGCACAGCTCAATTGACATATGTGGAGTCAGGCAAGTGAAGTAATTATGCCATTCAAGCAACACTGATTTCTCAAAGTAGCAATGATTGCTCTCCTAGTTTTAACCTTTAAAATCACCAGAATCTTATAGAACAAAGAACAAAGAACAAAGAACAAAACAGCACAGGAAACAGGCCCTTCGGCCCAACGAGCCCGCGCCGCCACCCCGATGTTCCCACCTCTACCCGTGATCCCTGTCCATGTTTATAGATCTATGGATTAAAAACAAAATTTGAGACAATTTAGGGAGAATTTGTTTTGCCAATTAGCCTAAGAGCACATCTTTGGGATGTGGGAGGAAACCGGAGCGCCCAGAGAAAACCCACGCAAGCACAGGGAAAATGCGCAAACTCCACAGACACAGGCCCAAATCCATGTATCTGCACAGCACAGCGATAGTCACTGAGCTGTCGTGTTGCCCATCAAATGGTCCAGGTCAAGTGTACACTAACGACGTGAAGCACTAGGACACTCTGGAAAAAAATCCAAGAATAGCCCTCTCACGACCCATCGCGTGTATGCCCCTTGTTAGACAACAAGGTGGACCAAAGCACCTGTAGGATAAAAACAAGTACATCAATATCATCATCTATATGCACACTTCCGAGGGACTCCTAAGGCTCATGATCCGTATTTTAAATCAGTTTTCTAGACCCCTCCATTCCCATTCTGTTCATGTGCCCATCTAAGTATTTCTTAAATAACTCCAGAGTGCCTGCCTCCACCACTTTACTTGGCAGCGCATTCCATACCCCCACCACCCTCTGTGTGAAAAAACTTCCTCTAGCATCCAAATTATACCTTAACCCCCTCACCCTAAGCCCGTGACCCCTCGTGCTATTTGAGTCCATCCTAGGAAAAAGCTTAACCCTGTTTACTCTATCTATACCCCTCATAATCTTGTACACCTCTATTAGATCTCCTCTAAGTCTACGTCTTTCTAAGGAAAACAGTCCCAATTTGCCTAACATCTCCTCGTAACTCAGACCTTCCATACCAGGCAGCATCCTGGTAAACCTCCTCTGCACTCTCTCCAGAGTCTTCACGTCCTTCCGGTAGTAAGGCGACCAGAACTGGACGCAGTATTCCAAATGAGGTCTAACCAACGTTTTATACAACTGCAACATAAAAGGCCAGCTCTTGTACTCTATACCCCTTCCTATGAAGGCTAACATACTATATGCTTTTTTCACAACCTTCTCCACTTGCTCTGCAACCTTCAGAGACTTATTCACCTGCACCCCCAGGTCCCTCTGCGTTTCTATACTCTTAATAGGTCTACCCTTAATCATATACCTACCCGCTACATTCTTTCTCCCGAAATGCATCACCTCACATTTATCAGGATTAAATTCTATCTGCCATCTGTCTGCCCAAGCTACCAGCCTATCTATGTCCTGCTGCATCGCCTGACAATGCTCCTCACTATCCGCAAGTCCAGCTATCTTTGTATCGTCTGCAAGCTTGCTGATCACTCCACTTACTCCCTCTTCCAAGTCATTTATATATATTACAAATAGGAGAGGTCCCAGTACAGAGCCCTGCGGCACACCACTAGTGACCGACCTCCAGATAGAAAAACATCCTTCCACTATTACTCTCTGTCTCCTATTACTAAGCCAGTTACTTATCCATCTAGCTACCTGTCCTTGTATCCCATTAGCCTTGACCTTCTCAACTAACCTCCCATGAGGGACTTTGTCAAACGCATTACTAAAATCCATATGGACGACATCAATGGCTTGCCCTTCGTCCACCGTTTTTGTCACCTCCTCAAAAAATTCTAGCAGAACAGCAGAACTAATGCATGACTGAACAATCTTATTTGAGAAGTGACCTTGGAATACTCACAGAAGGTATTCTATTGTAAGGGAGACATTGAACATTGGTCATACCAAACCATACAGTCTTGAAGTGCAGGTTAGGATAATGCAAGCACCTGAGATGAACAGAACAACCAGTTGAGCAGTTGAACCTGTTAATGTCACTTAACAGGGCAGGGTTGTGGTTAATCTTCATGTACATATTGTGGGTCATCATTTCGTGGGTCAGGATTTTGGCATGTGTAAATAAGCCTTATGGCCATAATCACAGGTGATGTCTTGACCAGAAGTGCACCTTAGGAAATAGATGCTGGTTTCTGCATCCTGCTGGCTAATGCTGCACTGAAGAGATCAACATGAAAATGGAACCTGATATTATTGCTGCCTGCAGTATTGCTTATAGGCTGACAAGAAAAAAAGTAAGAATGCAACTGAGAAACCTGGCTCACCTTTGAGTCACTAAAGGAAGGGAAAGGACATTCCGTACAAAGGAAAAGCTGGGCCTCCTCTTAATGCAGAGGATGATCCCCAAAGAGGCCTCATGTATAGGTGCCTCGCTAAACATACAGAACCTATAGACATTGCATATTCACTTGCAAATGAACAAGAATCTGTGTCACTGACTCCTACACATGTTAAGGTATTAGAAGGTTTTAAGATATACTAGTACTAAAAAGACTAATAAATCGGGGTAGACTAATTTAGAAATGAATATATTATAGAAAAAAGCACAAAGTGCCAGGAGTTACAAAGATACTGTTTTGCACAGAAACAAATTGTTAAAGAATTTAAACATGTGCTTTTATATATTCTATATTAAAATATACACCTTGGCAAACTGTAGACTGCCTCAAGGTATAATGTGATAAAAGTTGAATTAAGATGAACCACATTCTTTAAGAACAATACAGCTACAGAGGACAGTTTTTAACAGTATGGCTTATAAAAAGTATAAATTTCCCAAACACTAGAATGAATAGAATAATTCAATTTTTTATCATCGGGTTGCTCAGCAGATGTTGAGAAAGGAACTCTTGAACTTTACGACCTACATAATTGAGGTTGCTAAGAGACAATGGGAAAGAAACCTTTGAACTCTATGACCTACGTAATTGGGGTTGCTAAAAGATAGTGGATGGGAACTTTCAGATTCTATGAACTAATGAATTCTCATCCTGCCAGAGAGTAGGATGTTATTGGCCAAGTTTGTGCCGTTATTTTTATTTATTTATTTATCCTGTTATTTATTACTTCTTCATACTAAAATGGCTAGGATGAGTAAAAGAATAGGGCAGATGATTTTTGGAAAGTTATAAATATACTGCTGATAACAGTGAAAATTTAGAATAGTTTTGGGCTACTCCAAGACCATTCTCTCACACATATGGACCAGGCCTGGACAATAAAATACGTCTTCAACCAGAATTACTGCCTCCGTGAATTCTTTATATGTGCTGAGCTATATTTAATAAACAGAAAGCTCCCAATCCTGCTAGTGTGACAACTTAAATGACTCAGTGGGCTGTGAGATAATCTCTGAAATGACACTCTTATTTAGATGGTTAAAGTTTCTTTATTCACAACGTAAGAATGGAGATGGTACACCTGAGAATGATGAGGCTAGATGTTTGGCTGCATGACATTGAGGTGTCTCCTTTGGCATACAAGTAATCAGTCCTCATGACCAGACTTTTCCCAGACTTTTTGGAAGTCCAAAACAACAGGACAATATTAAATCCGCAAGAGTATGCTTCTTGGTTTGTGAGGAGCACTGTTCTGGTTCATCACATATTCGATCCTATTACATTAGTTTTTTGCACTTTGCAAGCAATGAATCATCAAATAAAATCAAAGAATCATTACAGTATAGAAGGAGGCCATTTGGCCCATCAAGCCTGCATCAACAACAATCCCACCCTGTCCCCGTAATCCCACATATTTACCCTGTCAATTCCCCCTAAAATTGTGGTCAATTTAGCATGGCCAATCAACCTAAGCTGCATATTTTTGCACTGTGGGAGGAAACAGGAGCACTTGGAAAAAACCCATGCAGGGGAAACCTAATGATGAGTGACTCCAGTGCAGGCCTAAAGACTGAAGAGGCACGCAGATGTCACCATTTGCAAGCATCATAACCTGATAGAGTGATGTAATAGATAGACTTTGTGAACATACTTTGTGAAAATACCATTCTCTTTACAATAATCACAAGTTCAGGGTTACCAACATGCAAGGTTGGATGTCTTAGTGCCTAAACACAAGTATGCCATTGTTTCATCAACTTGAGGTAGCAAGATTCTCCAAACTTATGCTGAGATCATCATATAATGTCTGAGAACGTCTGACATCTGTCTGACTGAAGGCAGTGTACACATTTCAGTGAAGAGCCTCATAGCAAGATGGCCCTGTTGAGAAGTGGCTACCAGGATTTTCAGATTGCATGAGTGATGAGCAAGCATCATCACCTATTCCCTTCAACACTATAGCATCAACTATCGAGAATGAAGGCAAGATTTGGTGACACCTCATTCTCAATGGTGTAGAGCCAATACTGCACATCACCAGATCCTGTGATGTTTGGGTATGAGATTTTTGCAACAATTCCACTTTACATTAAGGTGCAAGCATTAGCATTCTTGGGAGTAATATTGAAATGGAACACTCACAGTTGTCAGAAGAGAGGCCTGGGATACTGACAATTGCCATTAGTGTGTGCAGAAACTAAGGTTCCTGCTTTTAGTGTTGTGCGTGGATCAGTTGCACCCTCAGCCTGTGGAGCTGGAACTGCTGGACCAGAGGAAGAGAGGATTTGTACATGCTGAACATTCCCAGAGTCACCTGTGGGTGCCTGAGGAGAAGGGCAGCTGGCATGAGATCGAGATGCCCCATTTCCACTCAAATTAACACTAATGGATGACACCAATGTTTATTACAATGGAATACAGCTCCTGCAGCAGTGCAGGACCAATGATCTTGGACCAGGTTTTCCAGGGAGCCGCCAATCTATCAGTATTGATCTTATGTGTTGGCGTGCTATCACCAAAACCGAAGGTGAATGGACACTGCAATCTGAGAAGTGCAGCTACCATCATAGAACATAGAACATAGAACATAGAACATTACAGCACAGAACAGGCCCTTCGGCCTTCGATGTTGTGCCAACCAAAATAAAAAGCAATGCCCCTCCAAACTAAACCATTCCCTTCTCTTCCATATACTTATCAACTAACCTCTTAAACGCACCAAACTTGGCGCATCTACAACAGCTGCAGGCAGGGCATTCCACTCCCTAATCACTCTTTGAGTAAAGAACCTACCTCTGATATCCGTCCTATAACTCATACCCCTTAATTTAAAGCTGTGTCCCCTCGTGCTACTTTCTCCATCCTAGGAAAAAGGCTATCACTGTCCACCCTATCTAAACCTCTAATCATCTTATATGTTTCGATAAGGTCCCCTCTTAGCCGCATCCTTTCTAACGAAAACAACCTCAAATCCCTCAGCCTCTCTTCATAAGACCTGCCCTCCATACCAGGCAACATCCTGGTAAACCTCCTCTGTACCCTCTCCAATGCTCCACATCTTTCTTATAATGTGGGGACCAGAACTGCACACAATACTCCAAGTGCGGCCGCACTAGAGTTTTGGACAGTTGCAACATGACATTGCGGCTCCGAAATTCAATCCCCCTACCAATAAAAGCTAAGACTCCATATGCCTTCTAAACAACTTTATCCACTTGACTGCCTACTTTCAGGGATCTATTGACACATACACCAAGATCCTTCTGTTCCTCAACACTATTAAGAGCCCTACAATTAGCCCTATACTCCACACATTTATTGTTCCTGCCAAAGTGCATTACCTCACACTTTTCCACATTAAACTCCATTTGCCACCTCTCGGCCCAGCTCTGCAACTGCAATATCATTTCCTGATATTCCTTTGACTGTGGTTGGAACTCCACTAAGTGATTCAGGGCTGAGTCCAGAGGCTTATCATCTGACTCTGCTGTTCCTGGCTTCCAATAGTCTTCTGTCTGCTGGCTACCTACGACATCTCTACTTCCTCCTGCTGTACATCGGATAGTGCACAGTGTTCACCAGATTGTGGCCTCAAGGTTTCTCTAGATCTAGTTCTGAAATGTGTGTCTGCGCTGATGAAAGGTGTGGGTCAGCATTGTGATGAACCTTCAATGTGGCTCCCCTTAGATCCCTTATTCAAAGTCCTTGGGATTGGAGTTGATGGCTTGACTCATGCCTGACCTTGGCAGCTTTTCAAAAACCCTGAGAAAAAAGGGAGAGATAATAGTACATACTGCAAAATCACTCGCAGTGCTGTTGTTTGATGGATGTTATAGCTCACTTTCAGCACAGACATAGTTCACATCCTTGCTAGCCAGCTGGGTGGCCCTATTTTCAAAGCTTTGATCTTGGCAACTCTTCTGCTGATATCAGCTCTTTCTTTTTTATTGTGACCTACTTGTCCTACATGAAGACTAAGTGAGGAAGACATGTGCGAACACACATGACAAGGACGTCAGTCAGATGTGGGTAGCGAGTGAAGCCCTGAACAGGATATGTGTCTTGGTAATCTCAGTGAGATCCTTGTCAATGTGTGATGAGCTTATGAGTACGTGAATTGAAAGTGAAGACCTAATATCACAGCCATTGTCTCTGAAACTGGATTGCAGTTCTGTGCCCAAAGCGAATGTGGAGGACATCGCAGCAGGCATCCACTGAGTCCAGTGGATGTCATTAAATTTGGGCAGGTTTTTGAAAGTGGGGGTCATGACTAGTAATGGTTACATGATCATCACTAGACTTTTAATTCCAAATTCTCTCCACTAATTCAAATTTTACCAGCTGCCATTGTGGGATTTGAACCCAGATCCTCAGAACGTTACCTTGGGAATCTGGATTATCAAGTGACAATAACAGTATACCACTGCTCTCCCTCAACATGAAGATTGCTGAAAATTGAGACCAGTCATACCAGTGGTGATATTATACCTTCTGCCGACCCATTATTTTTTCTGATTTCTTTTATAGAAAATGGTGTCTATCACTACCAGTAAATCAACTTGTGGCTCATGTAAAATACAGAATAAGAGGATTTAGTTGACAGAATAATTTCTGCAGCAATTTTTATTATTGAAAAAAAAGCTTTCTTCTCATTTGGATTACCTGAGTTTTCTAGGTAATTGTCTTTTTTGCTTCATTGCTGTTTTAGTGTCATCAAAGCATTTCCTAATCATATTCAGAGATGTGAGCTTTTTGAAGAAGGACGACAAGACCAGTGGATAGAGACATATTAAGATGTTCCTGAGGGGCAGAGGTGTGAGGGTGGCACATTATCATTCTTTTAAAAAGTGGTGTAAGCTTCTGAAGTGTGGAATTGAGCTTTAGGAAGCCGGAACAGGGCCTAATTTTGAAGTAAATACAGCTGTTGCATATAGACTTTTTTGCATAATTATACTTTATTCATCTAAAATCTAGACATATTATAAAACATTTCAAATTGTCATAACAATAAATAAAGTGCAATAATATTCACATTTTCTCCAGAGTTCAATATGCATTCTGAAGTGTTTCAGTTCAACAATGAATTCATTACAAACATTTCAATACTTTCATTACAGAGGGTTCAACTCTTTTCAAACTATATATGCATCAGTTATGTTGCACTCTGAGGGAAGAAGATGGCTCAGTAAAGTCATCATAGTCTGACATTCTGAGGATCAGCAAATCCTTTTATGTCGAACTGTATGACCTGAAGCCAACAGACAGCATGGCTTCCCAGTCCTTCCTGTCATCTATCACAGAGGTCTTAGACAACAGTGAGTAGGAGAGGCTGGACAAACCATTCATTCAGGATAAGCTAACAATGGCCATTAAATCCTGTGAGACGAGTAAAACTCCTGGAAGCAATGGTTTCCGGATTGAATTGTATTTGACTCTGTGGGACTGGATTGGCTCAGGTCTGCTGTAAGTGTACAAGAATATGCTTCTGGACAGCAGCATGTCAGAATTCATGAGGAAAGGTATCATTACGCTCAGCTGCAGTCAGAAAGGCAGAAGGGGAAGAAATTAGAAATTGGCAATCCATTTCACCGTTGAGTATGGACTGTAAAATTTTAACTGAGGTCATCACCAATCAGGTCAAGTCTGCTCTAGGGATGGTAATCCATCATGGCTGGACCTGTGCTATACATGATGGCAAAATCTCTAATGGCTTTATGCTGCTCAAGAATCGATCACTTATGTGCAGAAAATGAGGGTGAGCCTTATCAGCCTGTATCAGGAGAAGGCAATTGACAAAATATTGCACACATACATGACAAATGTACTGTTTAAAATATGATTTGGGTAGGGAATCCACAATTAGATACAACACAAATATCAGTAACATAGTTTCAGTGATTGAGTGGGGATTGAAAATGCTCATACTGAGGAATGTGGAGGAACAGAGAGATCTTGGGATTCATATCCACAAATCTCTGAAGTTGCCACTCAAGTGGATAAAGCCGTGAGGAAGACTTTTAGAGTGCTGGCGTATATTAACAGGAGGTTTGAGTTTAAGAGCAGTGGGGTTATGCTGCAACTATACCAGACCTTGGTGAGACCACATTTGGAATATTGTGTGCAGTTCTGGTCACCTCACTATGAGAAGGATGTGGAAGCATTGGAGAGAGTGCAGAGGAGATTTACTAGGATGCTGACTGGTTTGGAGGGTAGGTCTTATGGGGGAAGGCTGAGGGAGCTGGGGCTTTTTTCTTTAGAGTGGAGGAGGATGAGGGGCGACTTAATAGAAGTTCATAAGATGATGATAAAGTAGACATGCAGAAACTATTTCCTCTGTGGGATGTAGCTGTTACTAGGTGGGAGATATAGGAGGTATGTCCGAGATAGATTCTTTACTCAGAGAGTCGTTGGGATGTGGAATATACTGCCTGCTGTGACAGTGGAGACAGACACTTTAGGAACTTTCAAGCAGAATAGAGTGGGATAGCTTGATCTTGGGTTTGGACATAGCTCAGCACAACATCAAGGGCCGAAGGGCCTATACTGTGCTGTACTTTTCTATGTTTCTATTAAATCTGGCATCAAACAAAGCTGCCCTCTCCTCTGTCCTGTTTGTGTGCTTTATGGAGCTTTTGCTGAGTTCATCAGGAAGGATCTGGGACTAAGGTATGTTAATAGCGGCAGAAAAGGCACAGAGGTTAAAGCCTCTCTTTGCATGTAAAATGTCACTGTCTTCTGTTCGGATCTGATGTCATTGTGCATGCACTGGAATGTATTATTAGCACCTTTAGTCCCATTTTGATTTAATGTTTTAAGTTTCCTCTCTCTTCACTTCCTCCTACTAGAAGTGAGGGCCTGCCAACTGTCCAGGATCATTTTCATCCTTTTCTTTTTGGGATCATTATCGCCAATACAAGGCATACTCAACACTACCTATCCTGGAATATTCTCCTTCGTTATGCCAAGGATCACCTCCAACCTTCTCTTGGATTGTGTCCCTACCTGTCACCTCAGTATCTCTGCCATACTCTCCCGTTAGGATCACCTCCAATTCCATTCCCTTAGGAAGACCTCAACATCCAGCTCAAACGGGATACCTTCACATCCACAATGCTGGTGGACCTTAAAGTGCTGTAGTTGCTCTGATGTAGGTATACCCATTGCACTGTTAGAAAGGAAGTTTTAGGTTTTTGTCTAGTGACAAGCGAATAAATGGTTACATACTTCCATGTTAGGATGGTATGGGATTGGAGCAGAATTTGCAGGTAGTGGTGTTTCCATGCATTTGCTGTCCTTGTCCTTGTAGGAGTTGCAGTTTTGCTCTTGAAAGAGGCTTCGTAAGTTGCCACAGTGCTTTTTGAGAATGCTACAACTGGTCCCAATGTTAGACAGCGGGGTAGAAGGGGTAAATGTTCAAGGTACTGATTGATATGCAAGTCAAACAGGCTGCTTTGGATAGTGTCAACTTTCTTGAGTGTTGTTGGAGCTACATCTACTGATAGAGGATCAAGCAGATGAGAGAATTGAGTGCTGTGGCTCATACAGTGGTATGGGATGGAGTTTTGTTTCATGGGACATTAGGGGAGAGGGAGTTCATCCACTGAGATAGGCTGCAGTTAAATAGGGCTGGGATCAGTTTCGTGGTCTGTCATATAACTAGAACTGTGAAGAGGCCGTTAAATCAACAGAGGAAGGGGAGGGTTCAGGTGAAGGAAGATTTTGGAATGTAAAGAGAAATGTTGAGACAACAGAACAGTGTAGCATTTTGGGTAAAAACACGCAGAATGGGACAAATGGTTTAACACAGTGATACTTCATCAGTGAATGAGTCCATATGAAGAATGGTAGTAAAAACAAAATTTAAGGATGTGATCTTACAAGAAAAATTCTCAGTACTGAATGAGTGAGAAAAGAGGAGAGTTTCAGAACCATTTTACCAGTGAGAGAAAAAAATCCAATCTTATGATACTTAGTCGAAGAAGAATCACAATCTGATTTTTGCCAGAAAGATGTTGGTGATAGTTGGGGGGGGAGTGGCAGGGAGTGGGGTGGTGGGTATCGAGACTAAACTCTCTGGCAAGCCAGCTGCACATCTTAAAGTGCACCAATGTGTATGTGCCACAAATTCCCAGCATAATGGAGCTTACCTGCTGGTATATCGCCCACCATGGACACATTGCCATCCTGCCACCATGGACATAGGCCCCTCTTCCCTCCATAGATATTGCCCACCTTCCACCCACTTGCCTTCCCCCGCATCGCCGCCCCACCCCCTTCTCGGCCACACCACCATTGAAGCAATCCCCCCCGAATCCCTTCCCCAATCTCCATTGTTACAGAGCTCCCCCTCACCCCTGATCCACACCGTTGCAGAGCTCCCCCCTTTCTGTGATCTCCACCATCGCAGAGCTTCTCCCCCACCCCTAACACCACCCTACAAGTTTCCTCTTACCTCCTCCTCATTATTAAAACAAAGCAGCCCTCAGTGGATCTTACTGGGATGGCCAAACAGAGTGTGACTCACCCCAAACTGCCTGCAGCTGAACCTCCTTAACAAGAGAGAGCTCTACATAAGCTTTAATGATGGACACACAAACCACCATACCAGAAAGATGACCAGCTCTAAAGTTCACAGAGGGAGAGCTGGGGATATATTCTTCTCCCTGATGGGTGTTGAGCCAGGGGGCAGAAAGTCAGAACAGCCTGAGAGACAGTGGCGTTGGCAGTCAGTGCCTATGTACTGGAACATAGGACCCAATACCAGTGCTGCAAGGTGATTAATGACGTAATGCAGGCAGCAAGTGTGAGTGTCCATCCCATCCTGGCATCAGTCCATGTGTCAGAATCATAGAATTCCTACAGTCCGGAAGGAGGGCTCTCTCCACTGTCCCCACTCATCACAGAGGCACAAAGTCCCTCTTGCCCCATCAGCACACCTGAAAGTGCTTCCGCTCCATGGTAACAAGGCAAACTGCATTAAACTCAGTGGAATGCAATAATGGCCTGCAGCTAATTGGCCAGAACAAGAGACAGTTCCATAAAAACCCGACAAATGGACAGACAGGCAGACAGAGCAGGAATAAATGGCCTCCAGGAAGTTAACAGATTTTCTGCATCTGACCTGGCCAGTTGCTGGGGGCAGTGGAAGCAAGGTGGGACATCCTCTTCAACCCAGCAGGATGCCATCCCAGAGAAAAGGATGGAAACACTGTCTGGAAGATAGTGGCAGCATGTGTTAGTGCCAGCGCACCGACCTGGAGAACCAGGAAACAGTGCCGCAAAAACAGAATTACCTCATCTGTGCAGCAAGGGTGAGTGTTTAACTTCACCCAGCATCATTCCCAAAATGACCCCAGATCCCCCCACCCCTAGCACATGCATGCTTCCAGTCCCTGACCCCAAAGCACCTTCTCCCTCCAAGAGTATCACAACCTCTGAGGACCACCCCTTGAAAACCATCAGATTTTGCACAGCTCCATCTGTCCCCACAGGAAAAGAATGCCCATAATCTCTGGCAGAGGACAAAGACAGTGGGTGGAAACCTGGCACCCGAAATTCAGATCCTCATCCCCTTTGAGGAGCAGGCACTGGAGCCTGCGGGAGAGGAGGAGATGTGGACCATTAGTGACAGCACTGTCACAGGCTGGAGCATAGAAGTGAGCATCTGCTAATCCTCCCTTGCACTTGTCTCCTGTATTGCAGGAAGGCACCCCAAAGTGTCTGGGTAATCTGGCATCATGGCCCCCACTGCTGCTCCTGCCCATCCTACCCCTGACAGTTCGCCAGGCTCTCCAGAGGAAGCGGATAAAGGGACCTCCAAAGCCAGCACCAGATTTTGAATCAGCTGCTACTTGGTAATTCACCATCCCAGGGACTCTCACTTTGGTGGGTCAAGTTAGTGGCAAGGCATCTGGTCAGTTTCTAGTGTGCATGATACATCTGCTGATGTACATCGGGTAGAGGAGGGAATGTCTGAGCCTACATGCTCCGAAATCACTGCTCTCTCAACTGTTGGAGATGCAGCAACGTAGCCACGGAATGCAGGAGGGGCTGAGAGCAACAGTGGGCCGACTGCGAGGCTGCCGAAAAAATATCCCAGAGCTTTTAAGCAGACCAGCTATTGCCTATCTTGCATGATTCCCAGACAAACACTGCAAGCGAGGCTTCCTGGTGGAAAGTCTGGGACAGGGGATGCTCACCAAGTTTCTGAATGGCAGGGTCTAAGCAATGGGCAAGCCTCAGCAGGCCATTGTGGATCCCAGAGGGCCATAGCCAAGTCACATCAGGCCACAGCTGATGCCCTCGAAAGGCTTCTCGAGATTCAGCAGTCCATGGCTGAAAGGCTTGAGAGCTTGCAGGAGACCCAACGGAACAGCGCTGAGACACAGCAGGCTATAACAGCATAGAACATAGAACATAGATCATTACTGCACAGAACAGGCCCTTCGGCCTTCGATGTCGCGCCGACCAATATAAAAAGCAATGACCCTCCAAACTAAACCATTCCCTTCTCTTCCATATACTTATCAACTAACCTCTTAAACGCCACCAAACTTGGCGCATCTACAACTGCTGCAGGCAGGGCATTCCACTCCCGAACCACCCTTGGGGTAAAGAACCTGCCTCTGATATCCGTCCTATAACTATCACCCCTTAATTTAAAGCTGTGTCCCTTCGTGCTAGCTTTCTCCATCCTAGGAAAAAGGCTATCACTGTCCACCCTATCTAAACCTCTAATCATCTTATATGCTTCAATAAGATCCCCTCTTAGCCGCCTCCTGTCTAACGAAAACAACCTCAAATCCTTCAACCTCTCTTCATAGGACCTGCCCTCCATACCAGGCAACATCCTGGTAAACCTCCTCTGTACCCTCTCCAATGCCTCCACATCTTTCTTATAATGTGGGGACCCGAACTGCACACAATACTCCAAGTGCGGCCGCACTAGAGTTTTGTACAGCTGCAACATGACGTTGCGGCTCCGAAATTCAATCCCCACTACCAATAAAAGCTAAGACTCCATATGCCTTCTTAACAACCTTCTCGACTTGACTGCCTACTTTCAGGGATCTCTGCACATACACACCAAGATCCCTCTGTTCATCTAGACTACTAAGAATCCTACCATTTGCCCTATACTCTACAAATTTATTATTTCTGCCATAGTGCATTACCTCACACTTTTCCACATTAAACTCCATTTGCCACCTCTCGGCCCAGCTCTGCAACTTGTCCAAGTCCCTCTGCAAACTATAACACCCCTCGTCACTATCTACCACTCCACCGACTTTAGTGTCATCTGCAAATTTACTAATCCATCCTTCAATACCCTCATCCAGATCATTTATAAAAATTACAAACAGCAGGGGCCCCAAAACAGACCCCTGAAGTACACCACTTGTCACCAAACTCCACGATGAGTATCTCCCATCAACCACCACCCTCTGTCTTCTATCAGCTAGCCAATTCCTAACCCAATTAGCTAAATCACCCTCTATCCCATACATCTGCATTTTCTGCAGAAGTCTTCCATGGGCCACCTTATCAAACGCCTTACTAAAGTCCATATATTACCACATCAACCGCCTTACCCCCATCCACCTCTTTGGTCACTTTTTCAAAAAACTCAATAAGGTTAGTAAGGCACGACCTACCCTTCACAAAACCATGCTGACTATCCCCAATCAAATCATTTCTCTCTAAATAACTATAAATCCTATCCCTAATAATTCTTTCCAATACTTTGCCACAACAGAAGTAAGACTCACCGGTCTATAATTCCCAGGAAAGTCTCTATTCCCCTTCTTGAACAATGGGACCACATTCGCTATTCTCCAGTCTTCTGGCACTATACCTGTAACCAACGACGACCTGAAGATCAGAGCCAGAGGCTCTGCAATCGCCTCTCTTGCCTCCAGAGAATCCTAGGGTAAATCCCGTCCGGCCCAGGGGACTTATCTAACTTCAAACCCTCAAGAATATCTAGCACATCCTCCCTATCTACTTCAATACTTTCCAGTTTGCAACCCTGTACCTCAGTGTTCTCCATAACTACATTTACATAACCCTGCGTGAATACCGAAGAGAAATATTTATTCAGTGCCTCTCCAATCTCTTCAGGCTCCACGCACAACTTCCCACTGCTGTCTATGACTGGCCCTAATCTTGTCCTAACCAATATTCTATTCTTAACATATCTAAAGAAAGCTTTAGGATTCTCCTTAATCCTATCAGCCAAAGTCTTCTCGTGTCCTCTCTTAGCTCTCCTCAATTCACTCTTTAGCTCCCTCCTGGCTAATCTGTAGCTATCCAAGCTCCCTCCTGGCTAATCTATAGCTATAGCAGAACTTGAGAACGTGGTCCAATTGCAGAAGATCTTGGCTGAGGGGCTGCAGAGCATGGCCCAGTCTCACAGGGCACTTGCTGCTGCCATTGACTGGTGGCTTCCAACTCAGTGGACCATCATAGTGGGCTCAACTGCAATGGCAAGAACGCAGTTGGTCCTCCAGCATGGCAGGGCTAGGTGACGCTAGAGCTTCTGGAGCTCACTACAGAAGCAATGTTATTCCATGGAGTGGCCTAGGGGTCCACAGGGAGTCCCAAGGGAGGAGGAAGGACTTAGGTCTGTGCCAAGGCCTTCCACCCAGGAGACTGGACCTTTTGACTTTCTTCCTGACACCGGAGCATTTTAGGACAGCGGGATGAAGAAGTGTCATGGATATGCCCATGACACCTGGAAACCTGCCAGAAGCCTTAGGGTCCAGGCCCTCTAGTGGACAATTGCCAAGGGCATCACAGGCCATGGGACATGGTAGGCAGCTTAGCCACCTCCGAGATACCGAAACTTAGTTGCAGGACATGTAAGGTTAAAATGTTGTAGCGGCACTAAGATAGAATATCTGGGCACTTTAAAGTCTTATGCTGACACATTATTATATTTTCAATTATTTTGAAACACTATTATTAGCAGCAACGTTATTTTATCCCATACCGTGATTAACCTGACTCTAATCAGCCTCTAACAGTGTACTTACCCTGATGGTCATCAGAGGGACCCTGCACGTTGATGTCAGTGTGGGTGGCCCCTCAATGCACTGCTACTGCGAATATCAAGGTAGTCAGATAATTTGTTGGCCACAGTGGTGGCATGCATTGACATGACTTACAGCATCTGCCATGACAGCTACGGAACCTATGAGAGATTTCTCCCTCTCCCCCCCCACAACTCCACCCGCCAGGGGGTCATGGAGGTTCAGTGCTTCCTTCTCCACCACACAGACATGGGCCCAGGTGCCATCGTGCATGTGAATCAGACTTGTTTGCATCAGGGCATCATCACAATGATGCATCGTGACAAATCATCACCCTCCTGCCTGTCACAGAAACTGGCTAACACAGCGTACCCAGACCCAGCAGTCTGGAGTTAAAATGTTGCAGAAGATTGTACAATTCCAGGAGGATGAGGGGAGGTGGGGAGTGAGGGGTGGGTGGATGGAGCCCATGTGCTGCAACACAGGCCTCAAGTAACCAAAACGCTTGGTGATCAGAGCTTCCCTCACTGCCCTTGCATGCCTGATCCTTGCTGCCATGGGCTCCCCAGTGTTTGAGTGGTGTTGCTCATCATCGTCCTTGAGTTCCTTTGTCCATATTTAACCTAAGGCTGTAATGAAGTGAGGAGATTAGTGACCCTGGCAGAACCAAATTGAGAGTCAGTGAGTAGTTTAATTCTGAGTAAGTGCCACTTGATAGCAACTTCCACAACTTTATTGATAATTGAAAGACTGATGGGGCGGTAATTGGCTAAGTTGGATTTGTCCTGCTTTTGTGACCAGGACATACCTGGACAGTTTTCCACATTGCTGGGTAGGTGCCAGTGTTGTAACTATACTGGAAAAGTTTGGCTAAGAGTACAGCAAGTTCTGGAACATGTCTTCAGTACTGCTGCTGGAATGATATTGGGGCTAAATGTCTTTGCAGTATCCAGTGTCTTCAACTGTTACTTTATATCATGTAGAGTGAATTGGATTGGTTGAAGACTGGCTTCTGTGATGCTGGGGACATCAGGAGGTGGGCCGAGATGGATTGTCTACTTGGTACCCCTGACTGAATGTTCCAAATGCTTCAGCTTTGAATCTTGCTCAATCTTAGGATTGAGATATTTATAGAGCCTCCTCCACCAGTTGGTTCTTTAATTGTCCACCACCACTCATGACTGAATGTGTCAGGACAGTAGAACTTAAATCTGAGGCTTCGATTGTGTGATCACTTAGCTTTATCTATCACATGCTAGATTTGCTATTTTGGCAAGCAGGTTGTTCAGTGTTATTGCTTCATCAGACTGGTAACTTATTTTCAGAAATGCCTGGTGGTGTTCCTGACATATCCTTCTGCAGTCTTCATTGAATCAGGGCTGATCTCAAGGCTTGGAGTAATACTGGGTAGAGGACTATAGGTTGTGATTCTATACAATTCTCTGCTCTTGATGGCTTGCAGCACCTATGGATGTCCTGTTTTGAGTTGGCAAAATCTATTTCATTTAGCACTGTGTTAGTGCCATATAATATGATGGAGGATATCTCCATTGTGAAGACAGGGCTTAATCTCTACAAGGACTGTGTGATAGTCACTCCCATCATACTGTCATGGACAGATGCATTTGTGACAAGTAGTTTATTGAAGACAACATTAAGTCGGTTTTTCTCTTTTGTTGGTTCCTTCACTGCCTTCCACAGACCTAGTCTAGTAGTTACGTTCTTCAGGACTCAGCCAGTTCGGTCAGTAGTAGGATAAAGCCATTCTTAGTGATGGACATTGAAATCTCCAACCAGAGGACATTGTGCACCTTTTCTCCTTTTATTGCTTTCTCCAAGTGGTTTTCAATGTGGAGGAATATTGGTTCAATGAAGAGTGCAGAAGGATGTGCCAGGAGCAACACCAGGAATACTTAAAAATTAAGTGTCAACCTGGTGAAGGCACATATAGGGCTACTTGCATGCCAAACAGCATAAACAACAAAGAATAAACAGAACTAAGTGATTCTATGATCAGTTAGCCAGTTCTAAGTTCTGCAATCCTGTACATCCAGTTATAAATGTTGGGGGACAATTAAATAATTCAGTGGAAGAGGAGGATCCATAAATAGTCCTATTCTCAATGAAGGAGAAGCTCAGCCCATCAGTGCAAAAGGCACTGATGGGCTGAGCCCATCACTTTTGAAAAAGTGACTAAGGAGGTGGATGGGGGTAAGGCGGTTGATGTGGTATATATGGACTTTAGTAAGGCGTTTGATAAGGTGGCCCATGGAAGACTTCTGCAGAAAATGCAGATGTATGGGATAGAGGGTGATTTAGCTAATTGGGTTAGGAATTGGCTAGCAGATAGAAGACAGAGGGTGGTGGTTGATGGGAGATATTCATCGTGGAGTTCGGTGACAAGTGATGTGCCTCAGGGGTCTGTTTGGGGCCCCTGCTGTTTGTAATTTTTATAAATGATCTGGATGAGGGTATTGAAGGATGGATTAGTAAATTTGCAGATGACAGTAAAGTCGGTGGAGTGGTAGATAGTGAAGAGGGGTGTTATAGTTTGCAGAGGGACTTGGACAAGTTGCAGAACTGGTCCGAGAGGTGGCAAATGGAGTTTAATGTGGAAAAGTGTGAGGTAATGCACTATGGCAGAAATAATAAATGTGTAGAGTATAGGGCCAATGGTAGGATTCTTAGTAGTCTTGATGAACAGAGGGATCTTGGTGTGTATGTGCATAGATCCCTGAAAGCAGGCAGTCAGGTCGAGAAGGTTGTTAAGAAGGCATATGGAGTCTTAGCTTTTATTGGTAGGGGGATTGAATTTCGGAGCCGCAACGTCATGTTGCAACTGTACAAAACTCTAGTGCGGCCGCACTTGGAGTATTGTGTGCAGTTCTGGTCCCCACATTATAAAGAAAGATGTGGAGGCATTGGAGAGGGTACAGAGGAGGTTTACCAGGATGTTGCCTGGTATGAGGGCAGGTCTTATGAGGAGAGGCTGAGGGATTTGAGGTTGTTTTCGTTAGAAAGGAGGAGGCTAAGAGGGGACCTGATCGAAACATATAAGATGATTAGAGGTTTAGATAGGGTGGACAGTGATAGCCTTTTTCCTAGGATGGAAAAAGCTCGCACGAGGGGACACAGCTTTAAATTAAGGGGTGATAGTTATAGGACGGATATCAGAGGTAGGTTCTTTACCCAAAGGGTGATTCGGGAGTGGAATGCCCTGCCTGCAGCAGTTGTAGATGCGCCAAGTTTGGTGGCGTTTAAGAGGTTAGTTGATAAGTATATGGAAGAGAAGGGAATGGTTAGTTTGGAGGGGCATTGCTTTTTATATTGGTCGGCGCAACATCGAAGGCCGAAGGGCCTGTTCTGTGCTGTAATGTTCTATGTTCTATGTTCTATGTTCTATGCAAGACTGAGGCAATTGCAACAATTTTCAGCCAGAAGTACAAAGTGGTGGATGATCCAACTAGGTTTCCTCTGGAACTCCCTAGCATCATGATGCCAATTTTCAGCCAATTCAGTTTACTCCACATAATATGAAGGTCCTGCAAAGGCTTTGGACTTTGACAATATTCTAGCAATAGTATGGAATACTTGAACTCTCAAGTCCCCAATAGACAAGCTGTTTTCGTACTGCTTTAATACTGCCATCTACCCAGCAATGTGGAAAATTGCTCAGGAGTATTCTGTACATAAAGCAGGACAGATTCAACCTGGCCGACTCATCAGTCTACTCATTTATGGAAGAGAAGGGAATGGTTTAGTTTGGAGGGGCATTGCTTTTTTTATTTTGGTCGGCACAACATCGAAGGCCGAAGGGCCTGTTCTGTGCTGTAATGTTCTATGTTCTATGTTCTATGATGGAAGGGGATTATCAACAAACAGTGCTGTCAAGTGGCATTTACATAGAACATAGAACATAGAACAATACAGCACAGAACAGGCCCTTCGGCCTTCGATGTTGCGCCGACCAAAATAAAAAGCAATGCTCCTCCAAACTAAACCATTCCCTTCTCTTCCATATACTTATCAACTAACCTCTTAAACTCCACCAAACTTGGCGCATCTACAACAGCTGCAGGCAGGGCATTCCACTCCCTAATCACTCTTTGAGTAAAGAACCTACCTCTGATATCCGTCCTATAACTCATACCCCTAATTTAAAGCTGTGTCCCCTCGTGCTAGCTTTCTCCATCCTAGGCAAAAGGCTATCACTGTCCACCCTATCTAAACCTCTAATCATCTTATATGCTTCAATAAGATCCCCTCTTAGCCGCCTCCTTTCTAACGAAACCAACCTCAAATCCTTCAACCTCTCTTCATAGGACCTGCCCTCCCTACCAGGCAACATCCTGGTAAACCTCCTCTGTACCCTCTCCAATGCCTCCACATCTTTCTTATAATGTGGCGACCAGAACTGCACACAATACTCCAAGTGCGGCCGCACTATAGTTTTGTACAGTTGCAACATGATGCTGCGGCTCCTAAATTCAATCCCCCTACCAATAAAAGCTAAGACTCCATATGCCTTTCTAACAACTTTATCCACTTGACTGCCTACTTTCAGGGATCTATTGACACATACACCAAGATCCTTCTTTTCCTCAACACTATTAAGAGCCCTACCATTAGCCCTATACTCTACACATTTATTGTTCCTGCCAAAGTGCATTACCTCACACTTTTCCACATTAAACTCCATTGGCCACCTCTCGGCCCAGCTCTGCAACTTGTCCAAGTCACTCTGTAAACTATAACACCCCTCTTCACTATCTACCACTCCACCGACTTTAGTGTCATCTGCAAATTTACTGATCCATCCTTCAATACCCTCATCCAGAGCATTTATAAAAATTACAAACAGCAGGGACCCCAAAACAGACCCTGAGGTACACCACTTGTCACCGAACTCCACGATGAATATCTCCCATCAACCACCACCCTCTGTCTTCTATCTGCCAGCCAATTTCTAATCCAATTAGCTCAATCACCCTCTATTCCACACATCTGCATTTTCTGTAGAAGTCTTCCATGGGCCACCTTATCAAAAGCCTTACTAACGTCCATATATACTACATCAACCGCCTTACCCCCATCCACCTCTCTGGTCACTTTCTCAAAAAACTCAATGAGGTTAGTAAGGCATGACCGACCCTTCACAAAACCATGCTGACTATCCCCAATCAATTCATTTCTCTCTAAATAACTATAAATCCTATCCCTAATAATTCTCTCCAATACCTTGCCCACCACAGAAGTAAGACTCACTGGCCTATAATTCCCAGGAAGGTCTCTCTTCCCCTTCTTAAACAATGGGACCACATTCGCCATCCTCCAGTCCTCCGGAACCACACCCGTAACCAACGAGGACCTGAAGATCAGAGCCAGAGGCTCTGCAATCTCCTCTATTCAAATATTCTCTATTTGTTTAGCAATCATCTATTCAGTGATGTTCAGTTTGGGTTCTGTTGGGACCACCCAGCTTCTGACCTCATTACATCTTGGTTAAAACATGGACAAAATTGCTGAATTCTAGAGGTGAGGTGAGAGTGACTATCCTTGATACCAAGGGAACATTTGACTCCAGTTTTGCTAGGAACCCTAGCAAAACTGGAATCGATGGTAATCAGAAGATATATTCTCCTCTGGATTAAGTCATACCTAGCATAAAGGAAAATGGGTGTTGTAGTTGGAGGTCAATCATCTAGTTTCAGGCACCATTGCAAGAATTTCTTAGGGTAGTTAGTGTTCAAAGTCCAGTTTTCAACATATAATCATACACTATCCTGACTTAGAAATATTTTGCCATTGCATCACTCTTATTGGGTCAAAATCTTTGAACACCTTCCTTAACAACATTGGCAGCATAGTGATTAATATTGTTTCCTCACACTGCCAGGACTTGGGTCATTGTCTAGATGGAGTTTGCGCATTCTCTCTGAGTCTGCGTGAGTTTCCTCAGGGTGCTCCAGTTTCCTCCCACAGTCTGAAGATGTGTGTTTTAGGTGGGATGGCCATGCTAAATTACCCCTTCGTGTCAGGAGGACTAGCTAGGATAAATGCACAGGTGATGTGGTTAAGGCCTGGATAGGATTGTGGTTGGTGCAGACTTGATGGGTGAAATGGCTTCCTTCTGCACTGTAGAATTCTATGATCCTAATGCTTCACGTGTATTCACACCATAGATACGCCAGCAGTTTAACAAAACAGCTCACCTGCACTTTCTCAAGTGCAATGAGAGATGGGCAATAACCACAATAACTGATGTCCAATCCCATAGATGAATTTTTAAAAAATCAGTAGCTGAGGTGAGGAGTTAAGTGGTAATCAGCAACATGCCATGTTATCATGTAATCCAGATTCAAATTTGGGAACCTTTAAGGCAACTCCCTCCTGATTGTAATACACTGTGCCACCGCTTCTGGGATAGTGATGTTGGTGTTGGGTGCATTATCTGCAAGGTATGACTATATTAGGTTGTTGCTTCAATTTTGAAATAACCCCCAAATGTTAGTAAGGAGGACTTTGCAGGGTCACAGGGCCATTGTTGTTTCTAAGGCCTAGGTTGATGCCAGGTGATCCATCTGGTTTTGTTCACTTTGATATGACTCAATGGCTCTTGGATCATTTCAGAGGGCAACTGAGGATTTCCTTCTCCGAAGGACATCATCAACGAAACATTGCATTTATAGTTATTCTTATATTATTATTAACCCAAATTTTACCAGCTTCCATAGAAACTTTGAACTCATGTCCCCAAGACACTAACCTGAGTCTCTGGATTACTAGTCCAGTGAAATGACCACTATGCTACCTTCTCCCTTTGTACTTTCAGTCAATGGGAATAGTCTTCTTTGTTGACCTGATCCAAATTATTATCGAATCTTTCTTCAATTTCCAAAGAAAATAAATACAGCTTCTCCAATCTAAGCCTGTAACTAAAATCCACCATTTTTGGAAGCATTCTGTAATTATCTTTTGAACTCTCTCAAGCTTAAGATAGTCTTAACAATCAATACACTTGGAAAATCACAGTGTGATCAGACAATGCCAACATGAGTTTATGAAAGGGAAACTGTGTTTGATATATTTATTTTGAGGACATAACTAGGAGAGTACATAAAGGGCAACCACCAGATGTGATATATATTTGGTTTTCCAAAAAGCACCTCATAATGTGCCATACAAAAGTTTAATATACAAAATATGGGTTCCTGGAGTTGCAGGTAAAAATCAACCTTTATTTAATTGACTAATGGACACACTTAAAGAATTATTTGGGTACTCTGTTCATATGTTACAGCCCCTGCTGTAAAATAGGATATTTGATAATTACCATACCTAAGTCATTGTGGAGTCCACTGTCCTCATAAGGGATCATTTTCTTGTTGCAAGTATGAACGGAGGATATGATAGCTTCAATAAATTCTATGATCATCACTGCAAATATGGTAACCCTGGATACTATTGTGGACACTCAACAGCACACTGCATTTCTATCTTTGGAGCTGGTTTGAAGCTGAAACTCTTTTAGGATCTGACACAGCTGAAAACAACCAATCCTTTAATTGCCATCGGCTCCTTATCTAGCTGTGTTCTGTTTATTGTGTAGAAAATAGCATTATTCATCCAGAGCATTGCTTCTTATTGCTCACTCTCAGGGACCCGTAGACTAATTGCAGGGAAGAGGGCTAATATGAGGTTGGTCACTTCCTTTGATGTTCTTTTATTTTTCTATACTTTCTTCTTATCCTGTCACCTTCATGAAGTTTGCAAATATGGAATCTGTACTTTTGTCAACAACCAGCTAGCATAAAAGGGAATCCAAAACCTTCTATAGATATATAGATGGTAAAAAAGGTGTGGGGGAAAGGGCTACTAAAAACAAAAATGATTTAAAGACGAAGGCAGAGGGCATTGCTAACTTACTAAATGAGTACTTTCCACTGTCTTTACCAAAGAAGAAAATATTGCCACAACCTCACGAAAGAGCTAATAGTTGAGTCGTTGTTCAGGCTCAAAAATGATAAAGAGGAGTTAAAAAAGCTGGCTGTACTTAAAGTTGACAACTCACCAGGACCGGATGAGATGCATCCAAGAATACTGAGGAAAGTAAGGATGGAAATTGTAGAGGTACTGGCCAGAATCTTCCAATCCTCCTTAGATACAGGGTTGTGCCTAAGGAGTGGAGAATTGCAAATATTACACTTGTTCAAAAAGGGATTTAAGGATAAATCCAGTAATGACAGTTCAGTCAGTTTAAATTTGACGATGGGAAAGCTTTTAGAAATGATAATCTGGGACAAAATTAACAGTCACTTGGACAAACATGGATTAATTAAAGAAAGCCAGCATGGATCTGTTGTATTGAAAACATGTTTAACTAATTTGATTAAGTTTTTTGATGAGGTAAGGGAGGATAAATGGGATAATACTAATGTTATTGTATACTTGGATTTCCAAGAAGCACTTGATCCAGTGCAAATTAACAAACTTGAAAACAAGATCAAAGCCCATGGATAAAAGGGACAATGGCAGCTTGGATATGAAGTTGGCCAAATGACAGGCAACAGGGAATAGTGGTGAATGGTTTTAAATCATAGGAACAACATTGGAATTAAGGGCAGCGGTAGGCAATTCAGCCCTTTGGGCCTGCCCTGTCATTTAATCAGATCATGGCTGATCTCTTCCTGGTCTCAAATCTACCTCCCCACTTGTTTCGCATGTCCCTTTAACTGTTTTTATCAGAAATATATCTATCACCTTCTTGAAACCATTTAATAATTCAAATTTCACGATGCTAAGTGGCAGCAAGTTCAACAAATTCACCGACTTCTGTGAGAAATAGTTCCTCCTCATCTCAGTTTTAAACCTAGGACATATTTAAAAACTCTGTACCTAAATACACACAGTATTCAGGATAAGATCAATGAACTGATGGCACAAACAGACACAAATGGGTATGATTTGATGAGGATTATGAAACAATGTTACAGGAGGATTGTGATTGGGAGTTGAATGTCCAAGAGTTCTCAGTATTCGAAAAGAATAAACAGGATGGAAACTGAGATGGAATTAGAGGAAGTTCAGGGGAGGTTCACCAGATTGATTCTGGGGTGAAAGGTATGAGGAGATATTAAGCAATTTGTGTTTATGCTTGCTGAAGTTAAGAAGATAAGAGAGGGGATCTGATCGAGGTATATAAAATACAATAAGAGATTGATAAAGTAAATATTTGGTAAAAATATTTCCCGTTGTGAGGCAATCTAATCCAAGAAGTCTCAGGTATGGGTTGATAGGTAGTAGGTTTAAAAACTATTTCTCGCAGAGGGTGGTGAATATGTGGAATTCGCTGCCACATAGCATGGTGGACTTTGGTCGATTATACTGATCACACTTTAGGAAGGACCTGTCAGCTTCAGAGAAACTGCAGAAAAGACATCTGAAATTGGAGGACTTCAGTTATGTAGATAGATTGGAAAAACTGATGTGTTTTTGTCTCGAGAAGAGAAGATTAAGAGGTATTTGAAATCATGAGCAATATGGACAAGGGAGAACGGGAGAAACTGTTTCAGTTGTTGTAAGGATTGAGAATTAGAGGACACCAATTTAAAATGAGTGCCAAAATAACCAAGGGTGACATGTGGAAAAAATAAGTTACACAGCAAGTGTTTAGGATCTAGAATGCATTGACTGAGAGTGTGATGGAGACAGATTCATATAATGAGTGGTTAAGATCTGGAATGTACTGTCTGAGAGTATGGTGGAGACAAAATTACACAGCAAGTGATTTTGATGCACTATCTGAGAGTGTGGTGGAGACAGATTCACACAGCAAGTGGTTAGGATCTGGAATGCACTGTCTGAGTGTGATGGAGACATAACTTTCATTCAGTCATAACTTTCAAAAGAGAATCAGATAACTATCTGAAGAGAAAAAAATTGCAAAGCTGCAGTGAAAAGACGGGAAATAGGATTAACCGATTTATTGTTGCAGGCACAGATACACAGGCTGAATTGCTATAACCATTCTGTGATTTTTTTTTACAAACTGTAGCCCAAAACCCAACATCAGAAAAATAATTATCCTGGTCACCTTATCTGGAATTAAATCATGTATGTTCTGTTTCTAATTTTTACATGTTTCCTGTTATTGTCACCCCTTGCTACATTACATACTTGAGTTCACCCTAATGTTTGGCTCTTTTTGCTTATTCTTGGCTGATGTAACTTCAACTTGAAACACTATTTAAGTGAGGTAATCAGGGTTTCAAGTGATCTCCACCAGTTATGTTGGCCAAACAGGAGAACCCATGGGGAATTTGCCTGCATGAAAATTAACAGTCATTCTCTATGCAGGTGTTTAATGGGGAATTATTCTCTTTTTAAACTTAGAGGACGAGGCACACCCAGTCTGTAGAATTGTGTGAAAAGAGTGGGTATTGAGACAATATTTTTAATCTTATAGGGTTGTGCACTTGACACATATGCAGAGGATTAAGACAGTTCTAAACGTCTCGATTTATACCCAGCCACTGACTAATGGAATACAAGTCTCTTCTGTCCTATGCTTCTATGTGAAATAAGTTTAGAAGTCTCAAATGACTTCTTAATAAGAATTAATGTAAACGCAAAATGACCTTGAATTTGATAATAAGTTGTCAATCTCCTTTCAGTAACATCATAGGATGAATGTAAAATATATTGCACCCATTGCAGCATGGTATAATCTTTAATCCATTCACTGCAGCAATCCATATTGATGGACACTTGAGAAAGAAATCTTTAATGTGCAGTTGCCTGCATTTGGAGCAATGCTGACAATGGTAATGATATCTCATTCCACAAACTAACCTCTTTCACTTTAATAAGCGCAACATTTATTAAAAAATAAACATTCATTTGGAGTGGTCAGGACTGGCTTTATTCTATTTTCAATACGTTTATTTTTGTGTTTATTAATGGTGATTGTTCATCTTGCCTATGAGATAGGCATTCACATGGAGGTATGATGAATGTCCTGAACGGGTCATTGATGCCACGTCTAAACACTGAAGGACTTCACAGGATACTTAAGTCCAGTGGTGGTTTTCGGAGCAACTTTAAATGGTCTCACAGGATGTTGTGGTGAACCATAGTTCATTGAGGGATATTGAATGTAGGCTTGCAATGGATATTGAGGTGTGATACAGTTTCTCATAGGATACTGAGATGCAACGTAGGTGCTTAAAGGATTTTGAGCTATGTAGCTCTTAATTGGATATAAGTTTGCAAGATGGAATGCCGTAAGATAATGAACAGGGACATAGCTGCCCACAACTTTTGGATCTGTGCTTCTCACAGAATCCTGTTCTAGGGTGCTATTCTTCACAGGACTTTGGAATGAGCTAATTACTGTAGGACTGTGAGATTCATTTTTGGTGTTTGTAGAACTTCTGGATGAATTTCTGGTTTTCACTGGACTTTCCAATTGGCTTCTGGACTTTACAGAATTCTGGGATGAGTTTCTGGTCTTCACTGGACTCTTAGATGAGGTGCCCTTCACAGGACTCTTGGATAGGATTCTGTCTTTTGCAGAGATTTCAGCTGAGCTGGCCTTCAATGGACTCTGCAATGGGCTATTCATATTTGCAGAACTCAGGGAAGAGCTTCTGATCTTCATAGGACTTTGGGATGGGCTTCTAGTTTTCATTGGACTTTGGGATGGACTTCCAATCTTCACAGGACTATGGGATGGGCTTATGGGCTTCATTAGATTCTGGGGTAAGCTTCTGGTTTTTGCAGGATGCTGGTCTGAGCCTCCTGTCATAGTATGATCTTGGACTTGGGCATAGATCCTTACAGGAGCAGGACTTGAAATGTATGTTCCCATAGGATATTGAGCCTTCAGAAGATACTTGTTTACAGGATATTGGCCTGTGTGATGAGTGTAAATTGGTTGTTGAGGAACGAAGACTGTCTTCATAGGACCTTCTGCTTCAATTTGTGTCCTCTCCATGTCCTGATCTATATTGTTAGTCCTTATTGTGTCTTGGCCTGCATTCATTAGATCCTGATTTTTGCTCTTGGTCTTAAAATGAACCTCATCTCTACTATCAACACTCATAGAGTCTTGGTCTGCACTGTAGCTCCTTTCAAGATCTATGTCTTCACTACTGATCCTTTTAAGATCCTGTTCTGCACTGTCAATTTTTTTCAGATCTTTGTCTGTACTGTCAGCTCTTTCAGTATCCTGAACTGCATTGTTGACTTGATCAAGATCCCAACCTGCACTGTTGATCCTTTCAAGATCTTTATCTGAACTATCGATTCTGTCAAGATCCTGGTCAGTACTGTCAACTCTGTCAAGATCTCCTTCTGTGCTGTTAGAGCTTGTAAGTTCCTCAGCTTTATCAATGATTATCACAGGATTCTGATCCACAACAGCAGTCCTTGTAGAATCATGAAATGTAGCAGATGTTTGTGAATGATGATTTATGCTGTGGGTTTGCACAGGATCAGAAGTCATGATGTCGTTCCCCACAGGATACTGCCGTATGATGTAGGTCATCAGAGGATATTGATCTGAAATGTAGCTCCTTAAATGATATGGAAGCAGGGCATAGGTGCCCATGCCATATTGACCCACGACATAGTTTTTTATAGGATATTGATTTGTTGCATAGTGATCCATTGGGTACTGAGACGTGGCATAGGTCTTGACAGGATATTGAGGTGTGACATAGTCCCTGAAGGGATACTGAGATGTGACATAGGTCCCTACAGGATACTGAGATGTGATGTAGGGGCGCACAGGATATTGAGATGCAGTATAGGCCCCCACAGGATACTGAGATGTAGTGTATGAGTTCAAAGGATACTGGGATCCAGAATAGATTCCTACAAGATACTGAGAGGTGGCGTAGGGGTTTACAGGATGCCTAGATGCAGCATAAGTCCCTGTAGGATACTGAGATGTTGTATAGGAGTTCACAGGATATTGATATTTAGCATAGGTTCCTACAGGATATTGAGAGGTGACATAGTTCCCCACAGGATATTGAGATGTCACAAATGTGCTCACAGGATACTGAAGTGTGGCATAGCTACTCACAGGAAACACAGGATACTGAAGTGTAGCAAAGGTCCTTTCAGGATATTGAGGTATAGCATAGGTGTTCACTGGATGCTGAGAAGAAGCATAGGTGGTTGCAGGATACTGAGATGTAGCATTGGTCCTCACAGAATACGGAGTTTTGGCATAGGCACCCGCAGGATACTGAGATGTGACATAAGCTCCCATAGGATATGATGCTGTTCCATGTTCCTGAAGAATTCACCATCTATTATTTGGGTAACAGCTGGCTTTGCAGTATGTTACACAATCAAATTCAGCAATGACATAGACTGTGGGTAAAGTCACTTTAAAAAGCCATCTGAACTCTCTGACTGTGTCATCTTGTAAAAATCCAAACTAGTCTCTGTTATTTACACTACATGCACTATTTTCTTTGCAAATGAAAAGTTAAATTTAAATTTGTGTGTCCTTGGATGGACAGTTCCTCAGATGTTATAAACTTTAGCACCAAGAGACATAGCACTGCAAAAAATTTTAGAACATGATTATATCACACCTTTAAATAGTAATTCTCCAAACAGTTATAGAATAATAGGCCCAGCTTTTCCATCCCTTTATCATAGATTAAGCCTACTTGACTCATTCTCATTTTTTTTCTGAAGGAATGCATCAGGTGAATAGTTTCACGTTTGGTGAAAGAGCTTTTGAAGCTGGTTAATGAATTTTACAACCAATAATGACATTATTGGCTAATGGTAAAGAAAAGCAAAGGGAATTTGCAAATCATGATGCAGCTGTAATATGCTGCCTTCATATCTTTTAAGCATTCACATTTCAATTATATGTATGTGGAGTGTGCAGGAGAACTAAATTTTTAAGAATAGCTTCAGTATGTAATTCCAAACTTCATGGAAGGATGGATATATTGGAGAAACCCATTGACCTAGAGCTTCCCCTGAGGGCTGTAGTGCATCTGACTTTGCCATTGATACAACTGGAAGTTGTTGAGTTAGTTTATTTTCATAATTAAAGATGAGAAGACAGTTGAAATCGAAGTTGGCATATCACAATTATGCCTTAGGAAACATAAACACAGAAGAGGTGAAATGTAGATTTTGAAATGTTCTGAATTAGAGAAGCTGGTTGGAGGGTGGAGTGGGGTGTAATTTATATAATGGTTGGGGAGCAGCAGGAAATTTTAAAAAGCTGTTGCAGTTAAATTGCTTCATAATTGCACTGAAAATGGCATCAAAACTAAGAAGACAATAATGGGGAAAATACAAGAAGCAGCAAATTTTTCAATCAGAACTGGTGTATTGAATGAGAAACAGTGCAGGGAACCTCGAGAATAATTATTAATTGAGGCAATCCTTCAAGTCAGCAATGCATTCTGTGTGACAGGCAAATATCGTGGTCTTTGTCCCTTCCTAACCCTAAGTTCCTACACCAGTGCTGAAAAATATACAATTAACTCACCAGGGCATATTTTTCTACTTTTTCCTCCATATTTTTCTTCAATGTTTTTAAAGCATGTGGCAATCCTTCATGCCTAGTCATAATCTGCTCAAGGGCTGCTCCACAATGCTGCACTGTTCACTTCCATCACTGTAACATACATGCAAACTGTACATTAGTAAAAAGTTCTGCTAAACACAAAAAAAATCCATTTCTGTTTGCAGGTCCTGTCATTGTTTGATGTATCTTACTTTTCTCATAATGCTTTGTTCAAGTTTCATAGTTCATATTTATACATGTCATTGATGATGACGACATCCAACATTTTTGGGTGTATCATGTCTCCTGATTCATGAGGGAAATTCTATTTCCCAACGTACAGTTTCTCATCGTCACAGAGAAACATTGCAAAAGCCATTGCGGAAGCAAAGTAGGCAGACAAAGATGGTTGAATTGTCTGGTATTTATACAGTTTATAGTTCAGGTGTAGCTTCATTTTTCAGCTTGCTAGGACACCTGCAACTGCTACACAAAATGCTGAAGCTTCCCTGCCAATATTTCAAGTTCCCTTCATCTTTTTTTCCTTCAGACAAGTACAAAAATAAGCCACAGCAGAAAGGTGAATAAATGACCAAGGGCCACAATCCTTATCCATGCCAACATTCACTTTTCCTCTCGCACTCATCAGCTGAAAGATACATTTGGTGTGAATTCATATGGCTATGAGGGTTTATCATTTATTAACACACATAACATAAGGAATTAGCAGTGTAAGTGGAACCTAATATTGCTAAATTAAGGTGTAGTAGATAGGGTCTATGGATTGTGCTCTCAATTGTCCTGTTTAAAATAGATGGCTGCTGGATGTATATCACAGCTACATGGGACACTGAAAATGACTAATTACAACACAATTCTTTGTGCCAATAGTTTCCAATAATGCATGCTGTACCCAGAACATGCTGTAGCTCCAGAAGTATTTATCTTTTAAGGAAGCTTACAGATTAGCCAATGTCTGCAAAATGGATGCATTGAATACTCAGGCTCTGGATGTTCATTGAAAACAATAATGATATATGACTTTTGAGAGTATTGAAGCAGAATTTCCTAGGAATTGTAGGAGCTAATTGTTACCACTAGCTCTCCAATCTTGCTCATGGGTTAACAGTTGGACACAGATTTTAAAAAAATATTCTATGGGATTTGAGAATTGCTAGATAAGCTAGCATTTATTGCCCATTACAATTGAGAAGTTGGTGTTGAGCTGTCATCTTAAACTGCTGAAGTTCATGTGATGTATGTATGCCCACAGTGCTGTTAGAAAAGGAGTTCCAAGGATACAAGTGCACAGTTCAACTGCAGAAGTGCTTGCAAAAACACAAGCAGCATGATTGTGCTCCTGTGTCAGATGGTATTCAGTATGTTCTCTCTGATTTCTGCCAATGTAACTGGATGAAGATTGGCCTAGGCTGCTGATATAATAGCAGCAAAGATGCAGCCCATATCAAAATGACCTGGAACAGTCAGAAGGCCAAAGCCACATCAGTTCAAATGAGTTTATATTTTCAGAGCACCAAGAAACTGGTATCGTTTTCTCAGATAACATCTAGAAGAAACACAAGAATGAGTTTCAAAACAGCAGACAGCAGTATTTAAGAAAAGGCATTAGTCAATATTAATATATTAGTGATATTTTTGATAAATAAATTAAAGTGATTTTAAAAATATTCTCAAGAAGCATGCCTCGTTAGCAAGAGTAATTACTTATTGCTTATCTCTAGTTCCCTTTGAGTGATGGAATTGGGTCTTCTTCGTAAACTATTCTATAGTCTGTGAAATTATAATGTATGCACCATGCTGTTAAGTAATAACTTCCAGGATTTTGACCCTGCAACAACATAAATGAACAGTGTTATATTTCCAAGTCAGGAAATAAATATCCAAGTCAAGTCATATATGCTAAGCCCCTTCAGTCATCAAAGTCAAAGCTTCATGGAGAGCTTCAGAGTCTTTGTAATGTTTTCTTTGTCTTCTGGGGAAAACTGGCCATTTACCAATTGAGAAACAGAATCTGGTGGGGGAGATGTTTTTTCGTTTTGCAGACACATTGTCTAGCTATTGAAATTTATTTTGCAGTTTTTCCTCAATGGCTGGGGAGCTACCTTCAAGAAGACTACCATTCAATAGTCTTCACATTGAATACAGAGGGTATATCAGAGACATTACTGTTGGAATTTTTCTAGCACTCTGCGTTGCTGACACAGTTCAGATCTCACTGCAATATAGGAGTATGGTGACAACAATATCTCTGCACGAAGGTTTAGTTGACTTGTGGAGGTCTTTGTTGTCAATTATTTGCTGCTGTAGTTGTGGAAGGCTAGGCTGCTGCAACTGACCCAGTGTTGGATTTCTTTGTCAACAGTAGTCTTTTCAGTAAGGTGGCTGCCAAGGTATGAGAAGTGCTCAATATATTCTAGAGTGTCTACTCCAACATATATGGGAAGTGGAATATTTGGCTGACTAGGTGTGGTGGTGCTATATATCATTTTTAGACAACACTCAAGGACTGGCCAAGTTTCTTGTATGTAGAACTGAAGAGATCAAGAGCAGTTTATAAATCTGCTGCAGAGTGGGCTTGTGGCTGTTTACAAATGTTACATCTCATAGGTCCTTGCAGCTATTTACAAATGGTGCATTTCATATGTCTACTGTGGTCAGTTCAGTTTTGGCATGGAGGTGACTGAGGTTAAAGGGTTTCTATCAAGATGTCTGTCAAAATCTTGCTGCTGTTCACACCAATGAGATAGTAAGGTCATGCTGACAGTGCATCCCAACTGTGAGTTTCTTGGTGGGAAGAGTTTCATTCAGTGGGAAATCCCATTGACAATCGTGGGGACCATAAGATTTTCTTGAAGATAATTACAATTGTCGCATTCCTGAAATTAGGGTAGAGGGGTTGAGTTTTTTTCTTTACAAATCCATAGAATGAGTGCATGGATCCTTGATATGAGAAAAACCCAAAAAAAGCTTTGAAGACTTCAGCTGGAATGCCTTCAAGAATGCAGGCTTCATCTACTTGATTGCTTGTTGTAGCTCTTCCATCGATGATGGTTCATCCATGGACTTTACCACAGAATACTAGGGCACAGCGTGGAAAGTATCAGCTGCCACTATGGATTCAGTTGGTGAGTTGTTACTAATGTTCTTTCCAGCACTGATGGATTGCATTGTCATCCTTAATAAGAAAACACCATCTTGTAAGCATAAAAGATTTTGTTCATTTTACCTTTTTTTATAGATTGGCCTTGGTGACTTCATAAAACCTTTGCGTATCATGGTGGTCAGCATGATATTTGATTGCTCAGGCTTTCTCTTCCCATCACATGTCCTTTATCTTCTGGATTTGTCCTTGGGCATCAGCCTTGAGCCGTTGCAATGCTGCTTTCTTGACTTGTGACTTCGGGTTCTGCTGCCAGAATGAAGGCTGGTCATTTTTGCTCTGGGTGGTCACATATTCTAGCATTGTTTTCATCAAGCCAATCTTGGTGATGATGATGCTTGAACCAAAGGCCCAGGAACCAAGTACAGTTGAATTTATTTCATCCTGTGGATGTGTGTAGAATTTCCAGATTCATTCTGCATTGTATTTATAATTTCTTTCTTCAGTCGGGCTGCTATAGCTGAGACAGTGATTATCTTCCTCTTGGACCTTTGAGCATTGCAATGTCCTGGTGCTAAATGGATATTCATCACCAATCATTCAAGTCAATGATTTATTCAACAGAATAAACAGACCTCTGCATGAATCAAGTGATCACTTACATCTTTCATTCAAACAGTCACAAAATCTAGAAGCTTTGATCTAAGATGCCTCCGAGTGGTATTGAATTTATCCTACTGGAAGAAAAAGGTCTTTGTTATAATAAGATCATGCTGAGTACACTTGTCAACAGGAGGATGCCATATATATTATCTTTTCCCACCCCATTTTTCCCTATGGTTCTACTCTAGTCATCACAATCATAGAAAACACCAGCACTAAAGACCCCCCAGAAGGATGTCTTTTCCTCTTTTGAGAAAACAGAGGATTTCATCAAAATTAGAAAGGAACTTTGCCTCAACATCTAAGCACTAATAATGGTGGCATATTAATTACAGCTAAGTTATCATTAACCTTTCATTTGTACAATTATGGAGTTTTGGCAGTGCATCCAAGATCCTACTCCATGGAGATGAAGGTCATTGTCAGCCTTCTTTTTCAGTAAAAAGTGTGCCCTCCTGCTTTTTCTTCAGCTATCTCTCCCCAGAAAGATGAATCTTACTGGGAATGATGATGTTAATTTGGATATTTTTGATGTGGACTTCTAGAAGGCATTCGATAAAGTACTTCATAAGACACTATTAACTATAATTAAACTATTGGATTTGAAAGCATATTAATAATCTGTTTACTCAATTGTCTGAATAGAAGGAAACTGTGGTTGAGAGTAGGTTGGTATTCTAATTGGCAGGGGTGCTACTTGAGATGTCTGCAAGGATGTGTTGGGTCCTCAATTGTATTTATTAACCACTTATATAATGGGATATTCAGACTTGCTGATAGATAGATAGATGTGGGATGGGGGGTGTCTTTTGGGACAGATTGATAGATAGTATTATAATCAGTATAGATGTAAGAGTAAAATTATAATGAAATGCTGATAAAGTAAAAACAAAAGCAAATAGATTCCAATGTAGGTAAATATCTGATCATCTATTTTAGATCTATGGAGGAAAGAAATGGGCAGTTTCTAATACTAGAAATACTAGAAACAATAGAAGCTCGAAGGGACTTAAGGGTCCAGGTAAAGGGATCCTTAAAATTTAATAAAAAGGTACAGAATAGAGGAACGTCCCTGGAGAGACGTAGGTTGAGAGGTGACCTGATAGAGGTTTATAAAATGTTGAGAGGAATAGATAGGATGGATTCTCAAAGGCTATTTCCCCGAGCTGAAATGGTCACAGATGGACACAGATTTAAGGTGCAGGGAAGCAAATACAGAGGGGATGTTAGGGGTAAGTTTTTCACTCAGAGGGTGGTGAGTGAATGGAATTGGCTGCCGTCAGAGGTGGCAGAGGCAAACTCGCTGGGGTCTTTTAAAAGACTTCTGGATGAGTATATGGGAACTAATGGGATAGGGGGTTATAGATATGTCTATGGATTGGTAGATATAGATGTGATCGGTGCAACTCGTGGGCCGAAGGGCCTGTTTGTGCTGTAGTGTTCTATGTTCTATGTGCTGTTAGACCTGTTGAGATTTTCCAACATTTTCTACTTTTATTTCAAATATGTGCTTGCTTCTTTTATCAAATATTAAAAGAATCCATGCATAGTACAAAATGGTATGTACGTGAAGTGCATCCATGTAAAGGATGAAGAAAAGATGTCATGGGAAAGTGAAAGGACAACATGATGAAATTAGGTCGTTATATCCATGTCAGTAAAGACAAATGGGTAATAACTTTACCCATCATTCATACATGTGTACATGTGTACATTTTATTATGCGTATATTTCATGTCTTATAAGATTAATGATTTGTAGTTCAATAAGGTATAAAAACATGTGAAATTTGGATTTTGATTAGATAAAGTTTGAACTCAAAGTTTACAATCATTAACATACTCCCTCAATTTAAGTTTCTTAATTTGTAAATATTTATCCTATTTGGAGGAACATTTGAATAAATGATACTTTGCTTGCATGTGTATTGTCTTAATATCATTAATTTAAAATGAGCTAGAAAATATTGAACCTCTCAAGATTATTAGAACAACTCTTTTTTGTTTAGTGCTGATTAATAATCCACATTTGCTTTTGATAAAAATGACCAAGTTCCCTTGCCAGATATGAGCTGTGATGCAAAGGCATCAATAACTTTGGTCTGCAGCAATAACCAAATGCTTCAAAAGCTTGTGCTCCCTTTATCCGTTTCCCGTCTTTTTGTCACTTTTTGTGTCTGATACCAGTTCCTCCTGTAGTCTTCCTACATTTCAAAAAAATATTTCATTGATTGTAGAACACTTGGGACATTTTGAGACCATGAAAGGAAGTCTTTCTTTCCTCTTATCAACAACCTAAAAAAGGCTATTTAGCAATCTGACTACGTCATAGTCAGTGCCACAAACTATTGCCTTCCTTCCTGCACTGTATATTATAATTAGGTATAATGAGACACTATTGTAACTGTCAACAGAAAATAGTTGAAAATTAGACAATTTATAGCTAGACAAAGTTTTCATGGCAAAATGGTATAGCTTAAAATTAAACTCTACCTTGCCAACATAACAGAGAATAATCAAGTAATAATTACAGGTAGATTATAGATAATGTATTGAAGACGAGAGGTAGATCTGAAGGACTTACGAATAATGAAGAGGAAGTGAATAATTGGGTTAGTAATAAAATAAAAAATGATCTGCTTTTTACACTTGCATTGTATTGGAATATTGTAGCATTGCATAGAAGGAATTTGGACTTTTGAAGAGGAATGGAGTGCGATGGCTGAATAAGTCAGTCTTGGGAGAATGCCTGGCATTTCGGGGGGTGGAGGATTGCAGGATACGGAAATCTGTTGGCATTGAGATGCCAGGTTCTAAAAGCACAATCGGTGTGGAATTTTCACAGTTTAACAGGACTAAATGGGGGATGGAGTCTGACAGCAAAGAAGAGTGGCAATGTTGTTTGGGTGTGGAGATGCCAGCATTGGGCTGGAGTAAACATAGTAAGAAATCTCACAACATCAGGTTAAAGTCCAACAGGCTTATTTGGTAATATAGGTGTTTACTACCTAATAAACCTGTTGGACATTAGCCTGATGTTGTGAGACCTCTTACAATGTTGTTTGGGGGCAGAGATCCAGGCGTAATGTGAGAGGGTGTATCAGTACTGAGTATAAAGAGATTTCTGTCTGTGGCAACATTGAGGAATAGGAAATTAGAACTGCAACACTGGAGGAAGTGGCAGGAAGTTTTTCCCCATAGTCATGTATGTTAGGACTAGATTAACATACCTTCCAATTAAATTCTAATATGATGTCAATTATTCAATAGAAATCACTGATATATAAAAGGAATCACAGGTGGCACTATTTTGTTGGTGGAGAATTGAGTGTGAAGTTGGATCAAAGAAATAAAGGTATTTTATTGCAGGGAAGCAAGTACAGAGGGGATGCTAGGGGAAAGTTTTTCACTCAGAGGGTGGTGAGGGAATGGAATCGGCTGCCGTCGGTGGTGGTCGAGGCGAACTCGCTGGGGTCTTTTAAAAGACTTCTGGATGCGTATATGGGATCCAATGGGATTGGGGGTTATAGATAGGTCTATGGCTGGGTAGGTTTTGATGTGTTCGGCACAACTTGTGGGCCGAAGGGCCTGTTTGTGCTGCAGTGTTCTATGTTCTATGTTTATGAAGAAGTAAAACTTGTATGTCCTTTACTCGACAACAACTGAGAAGTTCAAATAATGGTATTAGAGGATGATTGTGGTTCCAAGTAAAGAGCTGTGAGATACAACTTTTTTTGGGGAAAAAAAAAGACTTCACTCAAATTCTAAATCAACAGAGGAGTTTGTTGGAGATAACAAAATGGCTGAACCCAGAATAAAAATGTCTGAATTTGACTATCCATCATTGTTTTCAGAAACTGAACCTTATCATTAAAGTGAACTTATTGTGTGGACCATGGTAACTACTTTGGGGAAAAGGAAATAAAGCATTGGTTCTTTCTTTACCATATAGTAGTAAAATCAGATGCAAAGTGTTTTCCGAGTTGGACCATTTGAACTTGGAAGATGGTCTGGATAATTTATTAAACTTCATTGATAAGATTTATCAAAAGGATGACTTAGAACATAGAGCATAGAACAGACTTAAGTGTGTATGAAGCCTGTTCAGAATTTGATAGGTTTTGGAAATCAGAGGGTCATTCTATTGAAGAATGTGATAGAATTTAGTAGACTATATATAAAAGACTGCAAAAACATAGCCTGGAATTTCCATTGTCTGTATTGGCATTTAAATTTTGGGACTGTGTTAAAGTGGTTTTGACAAGACTTAAGTTTGCAGATAGTACCTTAGTCAATCAAATGAAAGAGGCCTTAAAATTCTTTCAGGGGAACATTTTACTCCTAAGGCTGTCATGACACAAATGGGTCAGTTAGTTATAAAGCAGAATGTGGAAGATACACTAACAGGATGGTGAGATCCTATAGGCACAAGCAGGCTACAAGAGTATGGTAGAAGATTGCCATACACTTATAACCTGGAAATTATCCAGAATTGAGGGCAGAAATACCTTTTAATACCTACAGCACAAGGAAGGATATGGAGAATGGTAACAGGAAATGAACTCCAGAAATGTCCAGGGTATGATAAATCGGTGTGACTCTAAATTTCATAATGCTTTCAACTGTCTGAAACAGTTTAATAGATTTTATTAAAGCTACGCATGACACAGAAGAGGAAAGGGATAGTGACCAGGAGGAAGGTATTGTCCTATTAATGAGAAGTTTTACTCCTGTAGTAAGAGTTTGGGCAGCAAAATCCTTTAATTGTGCTGTATTAGACAGTGACTGCACATCTACTGTGTGTGAAATTGATAGGTTAAAATGCCGCCTGGACTTTTTAAGTGCTGAAAATCAGAGCGAAGTCAAAGAATTTGAAATTTCCCTAATCTTCAGGTTTGAGGTTGCTGCAAACTTGAGGATATCTTAAAATTGCTGCAAAAAGTGGTGGTTCTTACAATGTTGATGGAGTGAATCATTTCATTAGCACAGATACCTTCTCTCCTGAGTAGATGTTGATGAAAGCACACATGAAAGTGGATATGATAAGGCAATAGTTTTTGGAAAAATGGTGGACTTGCAATTTACACAATCGGGATACTATTGTATTCTGTTAATGGCATAATTTTTCAGAAAGAGGTTAAGGAAACGCCATTAGCAGCCAGAAATGGGATCTCAACTGATAAAGTTCATTGTATTGAAACTGCATAGGCAATTTGTGCATCTATTTCCTTGGAGGCTGAAAAATGTATTGAAGGATGAAAGGGTAAGAGATGAAGCTGATAAAACAGGTCAGAGGTTTGTAGGAAGTACAGAAGGAAACCATCATGATTGTTAGTAACTAACTCTATCCTTGGCCAGAGATTTTAATGATATTGTGGCCACGGACCTTGAGATCTGTGATAAAGCAAACAACATTTCTGTCCCTATCCACCTATCCGCCAATGGAAGGAATTTGCTAACAGTGTAGGAATATTTGTGAAGACATTGTGAGTGACCAGCCTCCAGTTTGGGAAGGGACGACAATGAGCTCTGCCTTTGCTGAGCATTTCAATGCATTGCATATAAGTAGAAGATCATTTTTTTTAAAGCAAAGAGCTTGCAGAACTTTAAGGCATAATGTATGGCCATGAAATATACTTTTTTTAGCAAGGAGTCAGGGTGGTTTGGGAGTGGAATGCCCTGCCTGCAGCGGTTGTAGATGCGCCAAGTTTGGTGGCGTTTAAGAGGTTAGTTGATAAGTATATGGAAGAGAAGGGAATGTTTTAGTTTGGAGGGGCATTGCTTTTTATATTGGTCGGCGCAACATCGAAGGCCAAAGGGCCTGTTCTGTGCTGTAATGTTCTATGTTCTACGTTCTATGGTATACTATAAGACAATTCTGATGAATGAAAAGGCCCAAGGAAGGTTATAGGCATAGATGGCAAAGCAATTGTTTTGCAACATGGTATTCAGATTATTAGGGTACATCATCAAGAATATTTGGGTACAGATTATGAACTTGTGAATTTAGAAAGAACAGATGAACAGAAGGAATCAGGGTCGTCTGATACACTCGTGTTACAGAACTGAGGGTCAATTAACTGAGACAGACAGAGTACCTGTAGAGGAACATGATACTTCTGAATTAAAATAGGCCACTTTTCTGAAAGAACAACTACCAAACGTTGGTACAAAAATGACATACTTGCCTAAAGGATCCAGTCAATGGAAAGATGTAACTGTCATTATTAGAACCGGGAAGACCACTGGAAAGTATAAACACTGGTTGATCATACAGAATATACAGGAGGCTGTCAAGACCATGGATTGGGAACAAGGTTGAAAAATAGAGGGCATCAAAATGTAGTGCCAGTCCAGATAGTAAGTCTAATAGTGAAATGATCACAAAGAGATTAAACTATGGAAGGACATCCCAGAGCAGGAGGGAAAGATCAAGCAGTAATAATCTAAAACAAGATATCAGATAGGATAGGGATAGAGCTTGACAGGGTCTCAGAATGGGTAATCCTAATGCTACTAGTAGAAGCCTATATGATTGAGAGATTTTGGAGGTAGATTTGCACAGAAAGGGTGCTTCCTGATGGAACTTAAGGCAAAGGCTAGGTTTGTGGCAAGGGGATTTAAAGAAAAATCAATCTCAGGATTTACCATGATCAATTCACCAAAAAAGGTTATTTTAAGTTCTTCTTGGTTCTGTTACTACAAAGACATGGGAATAGAGTCATAGAGGTTTCAGCATGGAAATAGGCCCTTTGGCCGAACTTGTCCAATCCATCCTTTTTTTTAAAAACTCCTAAGCTATAGATATAAAAGCTATCTTTATGCAAGGCACCAGCTTCAAACAGACATTTTCCTGTCCCAAAGAGGCAGATAACAGGAAGGAGTACTTGAAGTTAAATGTGTATATGGGCTGATATATGGGCTAGAATTTAATATTTTTTGGTCAGTTTTGTAAAGTTAAGCTGTTGCTAGTTGGAAGTAGATCCTGCAATATTTTACTGGCACTATGAAGGAAATCTTTCTGGCGTCTTTATGATGCGTGTCTTTTTTTTTTGTGGGGTGGGAGTAGTGATTTTGAAGTTGTAGAAATCTCTGGGCTGAAGAAGGCATTCATGGTTGGAAGTCAGGCTTCAGGTGCTTTCAAACATATTGGGTTGGAAATCAGGTGTCATTTTACATTTTACACAATCTAATTTGGAGAGTATCAGCCCAATAGCAAGTAGCTGTGGGAGGTCTTCTCAAAAGGATGCAATGGTTTCAGTCCAGCAACATTGCAAGAGACCACCACTTTTTTCAGTGACTTCAAGGTATCAACCTCAAACTTGAAGCTTGTGGAACTTTCAAATTCTTTAACTTTGCCTGATAGCTTTTGAAATGAGACCAGCTCACACCTGGCAGGAAAGCCTCACGCACAATCTTTCTAGCTCATTACACCGATCAATCAGGGAAGCGGACTGGAAAGATTGCACTCAGTACACTTGATTCTCCCCACTCCTGGGATTCTCCAACACTTGGGTGCATCAGAAACCTGGCAAGAGTCAGCCCTGGTCTCCACGATCAAATAGTGATTGCTATGCTGGAAGTCTCAGAGTCACAAGTTCCTGGATAATTAGGGACATGGCTGGGCAGTGCCCACCTGGTAATGTCATTCTCAGTACACAGCTGGTGCTCTAGCAGTGCCAACCAGATGGACATTGTCAAAGTGCTGGGACAGTGCCAAGAAGATGAGGGGTGAAGGTGTGGGACCCAAAGGGGATCATGAAGGGAGACCCAAGAGTTCCAATGCCAGCAATCTTTGTTGGGGAAGAGGATAGAAAAACATGCAATCAATGTCTGTTTGGAAATGCAGGGAGGTCTTTAATTTTACTTTAAAATAGAGATTTCTTTAAAAATGGTGGCTGATGTGATAAGTTGGGCTTGCCAGCATGTTTAGGCCCTGCCCCTCTTAGAACCAGTGCAGAACTCATTCCTCTCCCAAAAAAATAACTGTGGGGAAAATTACTATGATTCACACAGGACATATCACTGAATCACAATGGTTTTCTCACCCAAAATGACACTTGTTTCCAAAATATTGCTCTGTTGACGCTGGCAGGATCTTACAGTCCCTGTTAACACATCCCCACTGTAGGTTTTTCAGTGGTATGGCATGCATTCAATAGGAAACTCTGATAATGCAGGACCATAAATTCCTGCCAGCAGTGAATATACAGCATCTCACTAAACATGCTGTGAAGAGGGAGAAATATCCTGCCCTTAATCATTCGATATTGAGTGGAATTGTGCATTATTTTAGCTCTTGTTTTGGATGAGATGAGCAGTGAGTTGCCTACTGATGCCATTGATAAGTTTCTGTCCTGCAGTTTTAGGCACATTGAAAATTTGCATGAGCTTGTGCTGGGATGACTCTGATTGCCTGCCTTGTTATCACTTGAACTCTTCAATCATGTGGGAGGAGGGACTACATTAAACACCTCAGCATTTGTTCCAATTCTCAAGAGGACGGCTGCCTTGTGGTTTTCTGTGAGAGCTTTACCAGAATGATCAGTGTGGAGCAGAGGAAGGACATATTGTATCCTTGGGCTGGCAGAAAGCCAACTAACAAGATCACCGACCCCAGAGTGATGGAAAGCACAAGCTCCTTGCACAAGAAAACAGGCATTTAGAAAGATGAATGACCTATTCTGTGCTGCTAGGGTAAGTCATTTCTCTCATTTGTCACCGCTTGCACATCCGGGAACTCGCTCACTGCTGTCTCTCGGAACCTCAACACTCACCTTCCCAAATGCTTCCTCATTTCCCCTGCGGTTCCTTTTATCACATCCCAACTCCACTCATCAACCACATAAACCATGCATCCTTATCTAGCTAGGCACTAGTTTTCACTCTCTTTCCAGGACAAGCTGGTTCACAATACAATGAGATGGCAGATGTATAAACTGAAAATGCTTTGCCATTCAAGAGTGCCTTCCAGCTTGTTGAGAAGCAGAGTCTGCACTTGTGCTGAGGTGGGTGCAAAAGTGAAAATAAGGACCCACAACACTCATCCATTTGGAGAGCCTCATGTGATATTTATCCTATTCTTATGCCCCTGCATGCAATGTTGCCATCTCCTTTTCCTTGTAGAAAGATCAGTAAAGCAGCCCAATCCATCCACAAATGTAGCTTTGAAGTCCAGCCAGCAGAGCAGTTCTGAATTCTTGAATGTTGCAATTATGGAGACGTCACAGCTTTCACCTCCATTCTCCACCAAAGTAGAGGCTCAATCTTGATGAAAATGAGTGGTAAACAGGATTCTGGGTCAGTAATTGAGAACCTTACTTCTTAAGGATCCAGCACTCGAGAACTACTTTGGTTTCTCCCCATTTGCGGATCACCTCCCCCCTCCCCCGGTGTGCAACCACCCCCTGCCACTAACCCTTGTCTGAAAACTGCACTCAGGACATGAGGACTCTACTGAGCCCCAGTCAGGTGACATGCCTCTGAGTTGGTGGTTTCAGCTGATGGAGCTACAAAGGTAAAGTCAGAACATCAGGAAGAGATGTCAGCTTCATTTAGATTGCAAGGCTTAATGAAGGAGTCCCATTGTTTTCTGGGAAGATAAAGATGCTTTAGGTAATTGGGCCAACAAGGTGGCAGCTGCAGTGGAGACCTTGGTGCAGGACATTCTCTGTATGGTGCAGAGCATGAACTCCAATACACGGGCATCAACAACATGCCTCAGGAACTTGCAGGCATCCATGAGTGCTAGCATCAGATCTCACTCCAGCTGTTCTCCATTCCAAGGAGAATACTGAGGCCCTTGAGCTCCCATAGGAAGGAGGAGAAGCTGGCGCATAGCCTGGGGCTCCGTCCAGGAGACCCCTGGGGTTGTCCAAACCATTCGACTCCCCTCTTCCTGTGACTAACATGGCTTTGGCCCTGCACACTTAGGGGTTGAAATGATCTTGGATTGGAAGCTGTATAATCCATACAGGTAGACGTAAGAAATAGCTGGTGTAATAGGCTCCCTTACAGTTGCTATAGTCTGTAGAAATATAGAAAAGAGCTGCTACAAGATTGTAAGAAGTCTCTCAACACCAGATTAAAGTCCAACAGGTTTATTTGGTAGCAAAAGCCATAAGCTTTCAGAGTGCTACTCCTTCATCAGGTAAGTGGGATTTCAGTTCACAAACGGCATATAAAGGCACAAACTCAATTTACAAAATAATGGTTGGAATGTGAGTCTTTACAGGTAATCAAGTCTTAAAGGTACAGGCAATGTGAGTGGAGAGAGCATTAAGTGCAAGTTAGTGATGTGTATTGCCTTCAGACAAGACAGTTAGTGAGATTTTGTGAGCCCAGGCAATTTGTGGGGGGATATAGATTGTGTGACATGAACCCAACATGCCAGTTGAGGCCATCCACATTCGCTATCAGCCTCTGCTCAGTGACTCTGCGTTGTTGTGTGTCGTGAAGGCCACCTTGGAGAACACTTACCCGAAGATCAGAATGCTCGTGACCGTGAAATGTTCCCCAACAGGAAGAGAACAGTCTTGCCTGGTGATTGTCAAGTGATGTTCATTCATCTATTATTGTAGCATTTGCATGGTCTCCCCAATGTACCATGCCTCAGGACATTGTTTCCTGCAGTGTATCAGGTAGACAACATTGGCTGAGTTGCAGAAGTATGTATCATGTACTTGGTGGATGGTATCATCACATGAGATGATGGTATCCATGTCAATGATCTGATGTGTCTTGCAGAGGTTGTTATGGCAGAGTTGTGTGGTGTCTTGGTCAATACCCTGAAGGCTGGGTACTTTGCTGCGTAAGAGGTCTGACAACACCAATTTTAAATCCAACCAATTTATTTGATAGTAAACTTGCTAGCTTTCGGCCTTTGTAGCCTTTGTCAGGCGAAGACTACAAAGGCCAAAAGCTAGCAAGTTTACTATCAAATAAATCAGTTGGATTTAAAATTAGTGTTGTCAGACCTCTTACACAGTTTACCCCAGTCCAACGCTGGCATCTCTACATCAAGTTTGCAGCGGACAATAGTCTGTTTGAGGTTGTGCAGTTGTTTGAAGGCAAGAAGTGAGATTGTAGGGATGGCCTTGGCGAGTTGTTCATCTTCATAATGATACATTTTGAAGCTCTGGAGAAGATGTCGTAGCTTCTGGCTCTGGGGGAGTACTGGACGATGAAGGGTACTTTGTCAGAAGAATACTCTGGTGGATTTTAACCTAGTGTTGTGAGACTTCTTACTATGTTTACCCTAGTCCAATGCTAGCAGCTCCATATCATACTATAAGATTGGCAGACTCTGTTAGGTTTTTGTTTAACCAACTTAGATGCATAATTCACTTTATCAATAGGCAGCAAGTTTGGTAGAAATTGTAATGAGGTGTTTTAAATATTTTGTAGTTTTTCAGGTACATGCAATACATTTTAATTAGTCAAAGAACAAAACAGCATGGGAAACAGGCCCGTTGGCCCAACGAGCCCGTGCCACCACCCCGATGTTCCTACCTCTACCCGTGATTCCTGTCAATGTTTATAGATCTATGGATTAAAAACCAAATTTGAGACAATTTAGGGAGAATTTGTTTTGCCAATCAGCCTAAGAGCACATCTTTGGGATGTGGGAGGAAACCGGAGCACCTGGAGAAAACCCATTCAAGCACAGGGAGAATGCGCAAACTCCCACAGATACAGGCCCAAATCCATGTATCTGCACAGCACAGCGATAGTCACTGAACTGTTATGTTGACCATCAAATGGTCCAGGTCAAGTGTACACTAACGATGTGAAGCACTAGGATACTCTTGAAAAAAAATCCAAGAGCAGCCCTCTCACAACCCATCGTGTGTATGCCCCTCGTTAGACAACAAGGTGGACCAAAGCCCCTGTAGGATAAAAACAAGTACATCAATATCATCATCTATTTACACACTTCCCAGGGACTCCCAAGGCTCATGATCCCTATTTTAAATCAGTTTTCTATAGCCCTCCATTCCCATTCTGTTCATGTGCCCATCTAAGTATTTCTTAAATAACTCCAGAGTACCTGCCTCACCACTTTACTTGGCAGCACATTCCATACCCCCACCACCCTCTGTGTGAAAAAACTCCCTCTAGCATCCAAATTATACCTTACCCCCCCTCACCCTAAGCCCATGACCCCATGTGCTATTTGAGTCCATCCTAGGAAAAAGCTTAACCCTGTTTACTCTACCTATACCCCTCATAATCTTGTACACTTCTATTAGATCTCCTCTAAGTCTACGTCTTTCTAAGGAAAACAGTCCCAATTTGCCTAATCTCTCCTCGTAACTCAGACCTTCCACACATATACATATAAATATCTTCTATACAGTTTTAGAAGTTAAAGAAACTTTGCACAGTTAGAGTCCCCCTTTGATACCAAACGTATATAGATACTTTCCTTTAAAGCACCCAACTAGTGGAACCACAAGGCCATAAAGAAAACTTAATTGCCTCACCAGACATCTTATAAGAAACAACTGATACAAGTGTGCGTTTTAATGAAGCTGCCTTCACAGTTTATAATCAAAACAGTCTAAGATACTAATGTCTTAGCTAACGAAAGAGTTATAATGTGGAACTTAGTGGGAACTGATAAGAATTAATGGTACTATGATGATACCCCTGGAAACAGTGTAGTGATTAATAAGATCAGTCATTGAGTTGATAAACAATATATACCTGTGTTTCATTATGTTGGCAATAAACAAAACTTATCACAGCTATAATTGGGAATTATCCTGAAGGCAAGATGAGTTGACCATATCCATTAGTCAGCATGGTTTCGTGAAGGGTAGGTCATGCCTTACTAACCTCATTGAGTTTTTTGAGAAAGTGACCAAAGAGATGGATGGGGGTAAGGCGGTTGATGTAGTATATATGGACTTTAGTAAGGCGTTTGATAAGGTGGCCCATGGAAGACTTCTGCAGAAAATGCAGATGTATGGGATAGAGGGTGATTAAGCTAATTGGGTTAGGAATTGGCTAGCAGATAGAAGACAGAGGGTGGTGGTTGATGGGAGATATTAATCGTGGAGTTCGGTGACGAGTGGTGTGCCTCAGGGGTCTGTTTTGGGGCCCCTGCTGTTTGTAATTTTTATAAATGATCTGGATGAGGGTATTGAGGGATGTATCAGTAAATTTGCAGATGACACTAAAGTCGGTGGAGTGTTAGATAGTGAAGAGGGGTGTTATAGTTTACAGAGTGACTTGGACAAGTTGCAGAGCTGGGCCAAGAGGTGGCAAATGGAGTTTAATGTGGAAAAGTGTGAGTTAATGCACTTTGGCAGGAACAATAAATGTGTAGAGTATTGGGCTAATGGTAGGGCTCTTAATAGTGTTGAGGAACAGAAGGATCTTGGTGTATGTGTCAATAGATCCTGAAAGTAGGCAGTCAAGTGGATAAAGTTGTTAAGAAGGCATATGGAGTCTTAGCTTTTATTGGTAGGGGGATTGAATTTAGGAGCCGCAGCATCATGTTGCAACTGTACCAAAACTCTAGTGCGGCCGCACTTGGAGTATTGTGTGCAGTTCTGGTCCCCACATTATAAGAAAGATGTGGAGGCATTGGAGAGGGTACAGAGGAGGTTTACCAGGATGTTGCTGGTATGGAGGGCAGGTCTTATGAAGAGAGGCTGAGGGATTTGAGGATGTTTTCGTTAGAAAGGAGGCGGCTAAGAGGGGACCTAATCGAAACATATAAGATGATTAGAGGTTTAGATAGGGTGGACAGTGATAGCCTTTTTCTAGGATGGAGAAAGCTAGCACGAGGGGACACAGCTTTAAATTAAGGGGTATGAGTTATAGGACGGATATCAGAGGTAGGTTCTTTACTCAAAGAGTGATTAGGGAGTGGAATGCCCTGCCTGCAGCTGTTGTAGATGCGCCAAGGTTGGTGGAGTTTAAGAGGTTAATTGATAAGTATATGGAAGAGAAGGGAATGGTTTAGTTTGGAGGGGCATTGCTTTTTATTTTGGTCGGCACAACATCGAAGGCCGAAGGGCCTGTTCTGTGCTGTAATGTTCTATGTTCTATGTTAGATTCAGTTAACTTCACTGACAAGGCCATAAAATACTAATGGCTTTTGTAGGCCCCCTTTGTCAATTAAAGGATGCCCATGTGAATCTCTTTTAGTAAAGATGCTTTGAGAGGTTGCTTTCAAAAATAGAGACATGATGTCTAACTAAGACTAGAGGACAGGCTTAGGGATGGTATATTGGAGTACCCACGAGGTATAGTGATCTCCGGTCAGAGTAGTTCAGTATTTATTCTATTGGATTAATAGGTAAAGTATGTCATTTGCAATACTTGATTGGATTGTGTCCAATTGACTGAGCTGCAGAATTGTATAAACCATAATTTTCTTTGTTTGGTGGATGGTGTCTTAACCTATTGTCAGGAACTGACCACCACCCCCGCCCCTTACTACCAAGTAAAATAAAAACAATTAAATATTGTTTTTGTCTGTCAATTAAATATCTTGTGTTAATACATTTGTGTTGGAAGTTGAGATTTTGACAAGTCTAGGACAGAGAATAACTCAGAAGATAACAGCATGTTTAAAAAAAAACATTGCTTTAACCATGGCTGATTTTAATTTTCATATAAATTAGAAAAATCAAATTGGCAGTGGTAGCCATCATGAAGAATTCAAAGTATTTGGGACATTTTCCTTAACTGTGGATCTAACCAGGGATCAAGTTATTATTTGGATTTGGTAATGTATAATTTTAATAGAAAATATCAGTAAAAGATCCCCTAGGAAGCAGTGACCATAACATAGAATTTAGCATTCAGTTTGAGTGAGAAACTTGGGTCAGAAACAACTATGCTACACTTAAATAAAGGTAATTATAAATGAATGAGGACGAGAGTTATCTGGAGTGGACTGGGAAAAGAGTCTAGTCGGAAAAATGGTTGATCAGCAATGACATATTTATGAAAAAAAATTACTGATTCATAACAAATATATGCCAGTAAGGAAGAAGGATTCTACAAAGAGGATAGATCAACTAAAATTAATGATAGTATTAAACTGAAAGAAAAAACATATGTTGTGGCAAGGATTAGTGGTAAGCCAGAGGATTCGGGAAGCTTGAAATCAACAAAAAATGAACACGAGATGGAGAAGAAACAATAAGGGAAAACTAGCAAGGAATATAAAAACAGACAGCAAGATTTTTAAATATATAAAGAGAAAGAGATAGACCAAAGTGAACGTAGAGAAAAACTGAGGAAATAATAGGGAAATGGGAAATAACAGATTAGTTTAAGTACTTTGAATGGGATCCTCTTGGCTTGCTGAGCTGCTCAAGCAATGCTGTGGGATAGAAAGCATTTCTTTTGTCTCCCAATCTCTTTTTATTTAACGCAATCAGCTCTGTGCCAGAAATCAATACGGAGCTGATTATAATATGGAAATGTCTCCGCCTGCTGAGACTGATTCTCGCCAGCGAGGTTTACAACTGCTTCTCCCACCAATGGGGAACAGGCATCCTCACGTTGCTGGTGGGGACAGAGACCATTAAGGTCCCTGCAAGAGGTCAGGTAAAGGGGGGGGATGCCCCTTGGGCAGTGTCAGCTTGGCATTACCCAAGGGGAAAACTGGCACTGTTTGTCAGGCACCTTGGCACTACATACTGGGGGGGCCAGAGGGGGTGGGATATACAGGGGGCAGGGTCTACTGAAGGCAACTAGTAGTAGGCCCACTGTCATTTTGCAGGTGGGATCGGTGGGAGGGAAGAGGGTGCTTAGGGTTTGCCATCAGGTGGTAGGAGGGTGAGGCCTAATCATGGTGAAGGGGTGCATTGAGAGGGGCAGTAGTTGGGGTGGAGAGGAGATTTTGGCAGGCTGTGGTTGGGGAGGAGGTGGAATTCAATAGGCCACATCCTGTAGGGATGAGGTGGGGATGGAAGAATGGAGGGGGAGACAGAACACGTGTTCTATCTCCACACTGACAGATTGACAGATGCACAATGGCCTGCCCAGCATTATTTTGCTGACCTCTCTGGCAGGATTAGAACCCCATCCCCTGCTTTTCAGCATGAATCACACTGAGGCACTCTGCATTGCACTGTTGGAGTTTCATTCAGGTAAGTATGTCTAAAAATGGGCAGGATATATTCCCGTTTTTTCCTCTGTTGGGCACTTAGTCTTATTTTGAATCTCTGCCTTTGTCAGTCACTGATAACATTCCAAAAATACAAAATCAAGGGGTAAAAGAGGTGAGGGTTGGAAATACAATAACAATCGCTATACTAGGAAAACTAATGAGCTAAAGGTTCATTGATGAGTTGCATCCTGGAATCAAAGAAAATGAAGGAAGTAACTAAACAAATAGTAGATGCACTGATAGTAATCTTCTAAGAATCTTTAAGTTCTAGAAAAGTCCCAGAGGATTGAAAAACTGCCTATAAACATTCTTATTCAAAAGGGGAGACACAAAACAGGTAACTAAAGGCCAATTAACTTAACTTCTGTCGCTGGGAAATTGTCAGTCTATTATAAAGAAAGTAATAGCAGAGGATGTAGAAATGTATAATGCAATCAAAGTCAGCATGCCTTCGTGAAGGAGAAATCATGCCTGCAAATTTATTGGAATTCTTTGAGATGGTAATGAACAGAATAGATAATGGGAACCTTTTATATACCTGGATTTCCAGGAAGTGTTTCATAAGGTGCCATACAAATGGCTACCTAAGATAATAGCCCATGGATTTGGGGGTAGTTTATTAGCATGTAAAGCATTGGCTACTGATGGAAGACAAAATTGGGATAAAAGGGCATTTTCAGGATGACAACTTTTAACTAATGCAGTGTGCAGGGATCAGTGCTGAGGCCATAATTATTTACAATATATACTTGGATAAGGGAAATAAGTGTACTATTGCCAGGTTTGCAGATGACACAAAACTAGGTGGACGAGATGAGGATGACACAAAGGGAATTTTGCCTTTTGCTTAGAATTAAGTGCTGGGTGGACTTAACTGGGGGTGTTTCAGATCTGACTTCTAGGCAACCCCATGTGCACTATGCCTGCAAAGAAAAATCAGTGATTCAAAATTGTGATGCACAAGCCTGGGCTTAACATGCCTGAAACCCTGCAGCTCTGATTGGAGCCTACAAGTGTGCATGTGCAAAAAAATGATAGAATGCTACTCCCCTGCCACATCCCCCCGAGCCAGATAATGCATACCCCTTGCCCTCAGACATTGCCCCATCCCACAACATTACTGACCCTCTTATTCCACCACCCAAACTGATCTCAGCCCCCACCTTCCTCCCCATTCACTGATCTCAAGCAGTGGCAGTGGACCCCTCACCCCCTGATCTTGAGCAGAGTGACAATGGATCTTTTTTTTTCCTCCAGCTGATCTTGGACAGAACAGCAGAGGATCCCCCTTTGCTTCCCCTCACCACTGATCTCAGGCAGAGTGGCAGCGGACCCTCTCGCCATCCACTGACCCTGCTGATCTCATGCAATGACTGTGGGGCCCAATCCTCCCCACTGATTTCTGGCAGAGGGATTCCCCCCACCAGCCATCAGCACCCCTGCAAGTGCTCACTTTGCTTTCCCTCAACATTAACAAGTAAACTGCATGTAACTTGCTGGAATGCTCTGCCAAATTGCCTGTAGCTGATCTGCCTAAGGACAGGGCAGGCCCATAAAAATCCCATGATGGACATGTAAGCAGTGCATAAAAAAATGAGCACATGGCCAGTCCAAAATTTATTTGAGGGTGTTGGGTGGGACACTCTTCTTTCCTCCTCCCCTGTCCCCCATCCCAAGGAGGATGCAAACCCGGCAGTAGGCAGGAGAGGGGTGCTGATGGAATACAGTCTGGGAGACAATTGCCACCTCAGTTAGTGCCAGAACAGGGAAGCAGCGCCACAAAAAGGTCAATGACCTCAACCTGGCAGCAAGGGCGAGTGCTTAACTCCATCTACCATCCTCCCCTGAATCACCTCCTTCCTTACCACCTCCCCCAACATCCTCCCCAAGAGGGCGTTCTCCTGGGTAGTTTGCTGCAGAGAATGGTCTGGTTGAGCACTCATCGTTGCTCTTTGGATGAGATCATTGACTTTTTTGTGGCACTCTTCCTGTTCTGGCACTAACTGAGGTGGCAACTGTCTCCTAGGCTGCATTGCCATCAGCACCCCTGGGTTTGTGTCCTCCTTGGGGTGGAGGAGGGCGAGGGAGAAAGAAGACTGTCTCATCCAGCACCCTTAATAAATTTTGGGGCTAGCCATGTGCTCTTTTTTTTTTTAATGCACTACCTACCTGTCCAACCTTGAGATTTTTATGGACCTGCCCTTCACAGATCAGCTGCAGGCAGTTTGGCAGAGCATTGCAGCAAGTTACATGCAGTTTGTTTGTTGGCATCAAAGGAAAGGAAGTGAGCATTTGCTGAAGGAGGATGGGGGGGTAATCTCTGCCTGAAATCATTGGGGGGGGCCTGTGTTCACTGCATGATACCACACAACCCTGCCACGGCAACCCTCTGCAAGACTTGCAGGATCATGACACAGATGCCATCATCTCACATGAGAATACCATTCTCCAGGTACACAGTACATACACTTGCAATTTGGCCAATGTTGTCTACCTGATGTGCTGCAGGAAAGCATGCCCTGAGGCATGGTACACTGGGGAGACGATGCAGACGCTATGACAACGGATGAATGAACACCGCTCGACAATCACTAGGCAAGAGTATTCGCTTCCTGCTCTGGAACACTTCAGCGATCATGTGCATTTGGCCTCTGATCTTCAAGTAAGTGTTCGCCAAGGCGGCCATAGTGAGACACAACAGTCGCTGAGCAGAGACAGATAGCCAAGTTCTGCACACATGAAATCAACCTCAACTGGGACCTTGGGTTTATGTCGCACTCTCTGTAGCCTTAAGATGCCTTGCCTCGGCTTGCAAAATCTCACTAATAGTTCTGGCTGGAGACAATAACATCTCTTTAACCTGTGCTTAACCCTCTCTTGACTCACCTTGTCTGTATCTTTAAGACTTGCATTCCAATCATTATTTTGTAAATTAAATTTGTGTCTTTATATGCCCTGTTTGTGAACACAACTCTAACTCACCTGATGATGAAGCAACATCCAAAAGCTTGTGGCTTGTGCTACCAAATAAACCTGTTGGACTTTAATCTGGTGTTATGAGACTTGTTACTGTGTTTACTCCAATCCAATGCCAGCATTGCCACATCCTTCTGTCTCCACGGGAGAAGACCAACCATAATACCGGAGAGGGTGAAGACAGAGGATGGTTGGACCTGACCTCCAAATCTTCATCCCCTTTGAACAGCAGGCACTGGACTGTCCAAGGAAGGGGAGATGTGGGCTGTTAACAACAGCATAGTCAGGCTGAAGTCGAAGAAGTGAGCAATTGTGAATCCTCCATTTAATTTGAGGCAACATCTAGGGGACATCAGTTTTGGGTTCAAGGGGTAAGGTTTGAAGGAAACATACAAGGCATATTTATTTGCAGAGGATGGTGGATGTTTAGAACTCACAGCTAGGGAGGTCGTGGAGGCAGATACAAGAATGACCTTTAAGGGATGTCTTTACAGTGACATGAGTAGCATATGTTCCCCCGAAGGATAGGGGATTACAATTTAGATGGGCAGCCTAGTTGCTGCAAGCTTGGAGGGCCGAAGGGCCTGTTCCTGTGATGTAATCTTTGTGTTTTGTTCTATGTTCAATGGAGAAATGTCAAGCAACATTCTGGCATCCCAGATTCCCCTCCCTCTTTTGCATTTAAACTTGCATCGTGTGTTGCAGGGACAGACCGGATGCCCAGGGGCCATCTGGCATTGTAGCCCTCACTGTGACTCCCACTCATCCTGCTCCAGACAGCCTGGACAAGTCCTTGAGGGATATGGGTGAAGGGACCTCCAAGAGTTTTTGGTGTCAGCTCCCACTTTGTAGTTCACCATCCCAAATACTGACATGGCAGTAGGTCCAGTTAGTGATGAGACTTCTGAGTCAATGTAGTGAGCATGACATGTCCACTGTTGTATATCAGGTGGAGGAGGGAATATCCAAGATGTCTGGCATGCAGGGGCCTGCCAGTGGTGAGGACTCAGCTGGCCCAGGCTACATTCTGAGATCACTTCTTTTTCAGCTGCTGGAGATGCAGCAACAGAGCTAGGGAATATAGGAAGGGTTGACTGTCATGCCAGAGCCTTCCAGCCAGAAGACTAGTTGTGGCTACACCTTTTGACTGCCCCCCTTCCCCTCCTGACACCAGGTCATTTCAGAAACAGCAGGATGAAGAGGGTGTCATGGAAATATCCCAGACACCTGGGAGCTGACCTCAAAGCCCAGGGCCTCTAGATGACATCTGCCACCTGTATCACGGGTAACAGGACAAGGTAGGCAGCTGGCTCCCTCTACCTCCAGTGTACGTTCTGGGGAGACACTAATGTAGTGATAAACGTAGTTGGGTTAAGAAGTTGTAGTTGTATCAAGATGGCACGGGTGAAGAGCTGCACTAGTTAGCTAAATCTTTAAGCATCTCAACAAAAACATGTGAACAGAAAATATTAAAAGTTATCATTAAATGTTTTTTCACCACTCACCAATCTCAAACAGGAATCCTCTTCCACTGATTGCTAGAGGGATGCTTCATGTTAATGTCAGTGGGGAAGACCACTAAATGCTGTGTCAGAGAAAATGAAGCCATTGGTTCCTCAGAACCCATCAGCAATCCCCACCCACCCCAGGGCAGGCCCTGTATGGGGGTTTCATATCCCTTACCCATTAGACAGATGTGAGCCCAGGTGCCAGTGTACATACAGAGTTCGGGTAAGAGTCAGACTAGCTTGCACCAGGGAATCATCATAATGGTGCTGAGCGAGTCACTAACACAGGAAACTTGCTAATGCAGCGTATCCAGGCCCGTCACTCTGGTGTGATGTTGCAGGAAATAAGGACTTGGTGGGGGTGCTGTGGGGAATAGAACACACAGATGCCTAGTGACTGCCTGATGATCTGGGCCTCACATGTCTCATTCGAGCTGCCAGCTCTCTATGCTTTCTATTGTTCAGCATGCTCCTCCTGCTAGGGTGGCCTCCTCCCCAGTGACACCCAGCTGGTTAGCCTAAATGTTCAATAGGTCACCTCTCTGCTGTGCCAGGTTGTACAGGGCACAGCACACCACCAATGTAAGAAAGATCAGATGGCTGTATTGTAGAGCTCTGCCAGAGTGATCCAGGCACCAGAATCGCATTTTGAGGAGCCCTAGGCATTTCCATTATCATGCAGGTGGCTACATGGGATTTATTATAGGAGGTGTCTGCCTTAGTCACAGGCTTCTACACAGGTGTCATCAGCCATGTCCAAAGTGGGTAATCTTTTTCACTCTCAAACCAGCCACACAGCCTGGCCTCCTTCACAAATGAATCTGGTATGTCAGAGTCCCTGAGAATGAAACTGACATGCACATTGCCAGGGTGTCTTAGGCATAATGTTCATATTGTGGTCACACCAGTTGGACATTCTGGGAGTGGATCCCTTTCTGTTGACAAATCTTAGTGGATTCTGCAACAAGGTATTAAGGGCAATGTTGGTGCAGTGAATGGTCCCCTGTACATTGGTCAATGGCCACGAATGCTGAAGCCCAGGCTTTCTGATGGAACCCTCAGCCCAGGCATCCAGGTTAAATTTGATGTAGTGCTCTGGCATACAGGGCTTCAATGATACAGGTGTGTACAACTAACTGGGAAATGCCACATACATCTCTGCTAGAGATCCGGAAGAAGCCAGTTGCGTAAGTTTAGAGTGGCCGTCAATTTGAGCCACTGAATGGGTGCCCCTACCCTGCAGTGGCACAGGTGTGGTCTCCTTTCAAAGGCAGAGTACATGATGTCCAACATCTGTTCAAATGACACTCGTGCACAAAATTGCCAGAGTCTCTGCTCCCTCTTTCTCCTGCGCCCCCAGTCGGTGAAAGGTGGCCACCTCCTGCCTCTGTGGTCATTTCCCTTTACAAGTGGTAAGGTCTGGACTTCCTGTGCCTGCAATTCTTCCTCCTGTTCCTCTTCCTCAGCTCCAGCAGCAACCAGAAGAACAGTAACATCAATCGGTTGCATTGCAAAAGCCATCTCGTCACTCTGAAGACGGGGTGGCGGATGTGGTTGGAGAAGTTAAGAATGCTGCTCACCCTTAGCCCAGCAACCATCAGTCCATACTACCCATTCCCCCACCCACTTGCTCCCCAGAATCACAACTTCTTAAAAAGTTCAGAGATTACAACAATGTAATTTGCAAGGGCTGGCAGCATGTTGAGTGTGTTAGGACCCAATAGCATCCACAAGGCCTAAGGTCAGTGCTGAGACCTGGATCCGTAACTGCACATCAGCCCCCTACCCACCTTCCCCAACACATTTGCAGAGCCCCCCCCCTCCCCAACCTGAGAAACAAAATGATCACAACAAAACGTAAGCAGGAGACCAATCATACACTAGTCACTCATCTCCTCACTAACCTTCACTGGAGCTCTGCAGTTGGACTTTATTGAAAATATCTGTTCGTGCCAATTCTGGCTGGGTGAATGTGGTGGTAAAGGGGAAAGTGCCAGTAAAGTTGCCCATTAACTTAATTAAACTGGCCATCACAATCATTTCAGGCACAGTCCCAATTCTGGCCATTTTGGGCCTGGGTAAAGGGGGAACTGGTGCAGAGGTGTGCACAGATCACACTATTCACCTCACGCTTGACATTGCCATGTGTTCACACCTAAAAATGATTGCAACTTGATGTAAAATTGGGCCCAAACAGTTTGCAGAGGAATACAGACATATTAAGTGAGGGCAAAATCTTAGCAGATGGAATCTAATTTAGAAAAATGTGAAGTTATGCACTTTGGTGGGAAGAACAAAGGTGCTAATTGTTATTTAAATGGAGCACAGTGATTAGTACTACAGAACCAGGGATGCAGGTTTGATTCCAGCCTTGGGTGACTGTCTGTGTGGAATTTGCATGTTCTCTCCGTACCTGTGTCAGTTTCCTACCACAGTCCAGATTTGCAGGTTAGGTGAACTGGCCATGCTAAATTGCCCCTTAATGCCCAAAAAAAGGGGATTATCAGGGTAAATGTGTGGGGGTTTCAGTGGTAGGATGGATCTAGGAAAGATGTTATGTCAGAGTTGGTGCAGATTCGATGGGCTGAATGGCCTCCTTTTGCACTGTAGGGATTCTAAGACTGCAAAAAGATGCAGCACAGGGATTTGGGAATCCTTTGCATAAATCATAAAAAGCTAGTTTGTAAGTTCAGCAGATAATAGGGAAAGCAAATGGAACATTGGCCTTTATTTCAAAGGGAATAATGTTTAAAATAGGGAATTCTTGCTAAAACAATACAAGGCACTAGTTAGGTTACACTGAGTAGTTTTGGTCTTCTTATCTCAGGAAAGATATGCTGTCATTGGAGACAGTCCAAAGATGGTTCACTAAGTTGATCCTGGATATGGAGGGTTTTTTTAAGGACTGGTTAAATAGGGCTGCACTCATTGGAGTTTAAAAGAATGAGAGCTGACCTTATTGAGACATACAGAATTCTTGCGGGACTTAACAGGCTAAATACTGAGGTTATTTTTCCATTGTGGGAAAGTCTAGGACCAGAGGGCATAATCTCAGAGTAAGGAGTTGCCCATTTAAGCAGAAGAGGAGGAACTTCTTTTCTGAATCCATAGAATTCTTTACTGTACAGGGCTGTGCTGCACAGTGTGGATACCGTTGGCCATTTATATTTAAAGTATGTGAGTACCTCTAATAAACCTAACTTATTGCACTCATTTAGTACCTCCAAGCTCTCATTCTATTGCTCCATAACCTGCCACATGTACAGCAGCTTGCACCTAACACAAACGCAGCATGCTGCCAAATGGCACCTCTTCTGTCTCCTGCTACAAGAATGTCAGCCCACTGGCTGGCCTTCCCTGACACTGATAAGACATGACACATTCATGTCAGTGTCACCCTGGCCATAAGGAGCACTTCCTCTCTGGTCAATTCCATCACTCAAACCAGTCATTTGGGAAAGTCTGATCTTAATGAGAAACCCAGTGGCTACACCCTTGAAAACCTCTGACACTAATTCCACAGATCCTCAGGGGCATCCTAATGAGAGAGGAGCCTGTATCAGGAGAGATGGCTTTCTCTGGGTATCACTGTCCTGATATTACTCTAGATATTGGGTCCATGAGCTGCCTTTAGACAGGAGTCAGATGTTTGTAGTAGATTTTGAGGACCACTTCTCTGTCCTCACTGTAAGTAATTATTGTCTTCCTCCATTGTATAGATCATGGCTAACCACATCCTTCCCATGGTAGAACAAATGCAGGGTTAGAATAGTGTTGTCACCACAGTGAGGAAGGACAACCACCATGATTTGACCTTAGTGCCCAGCCTAGTCCTGGTCATTGATGAAGATAAAAACTATCAGGGCATCCAGAACTCTCCTCCCATTTGGGTCCTCATCACATGATGGCCTTCCTCTAACTCCTTCCAGGTGTTCCCCTATGGCAACCTCAATGTCCTCTTCAGCAGAGATGTGCTACTCATCCATCTCCTCACCTTATTGCATTGCCAGGTTGTGGAAAGTACAGCACACTACAATGATATGCAAAACTTTAAGGTGAGAAGATTGGGTGGGGGAGACAACAATTATAAAACATAGAACATAGAACATTACGTAGAACATAGAACATTACAGTGCAGAACAGGCCCTTCGGCCTTCGATGTTGCGCCGACCAATTAGGAAAAAAGCAATGACCCTCCAAACTAAACCATTCCCTTCTCTTCCATAAACTTATCAACTAACCTCTTAAACGCCACCAAACTTGGCGCATCTACAACTGCCGCAGGCAGGGCATTCCACTCCCTAACCACCCTCTGGGTAAAGAACCTACCTCTGATATCCGTCCTATAACTATCACCCCTTAATTTAAAGCTGTGTCCCCTCGTGCTAGCTTTCTCCATCCTAGGAAAAAGGCTATCACTGTCCACCCTATCTAAACCTCTAATCATCTTATATGTTTCGATCAGGTCCCCTCTTAGCCTCCTCCTTTCTAACGAAAACAACCTCAAATCCCCCAGCCTCTCCTCATAAGACCTGCCCTCCATACCAGGCAACATCCTGGTAAACCTCCTCTGTACCCTCTCCAATGCCTCCACATCTTTCTTATAATGTGGGGACCAGAACTGCACACAATACTCCAAGTGCGGCCGCACTAGAGTTTTGTACAGTTGCAACATGACGTTGCGGCTCCGAAATTCAATCCCCCTACCAATAAAAGCTAAGACTCCGTATGCCTTCTTAACAACCTTCTCGACTTGACTGCCTACTTTCAGGGATCTATGCACAAATATACCAAGATCCCTCTGTTCATCAACACTATTAAGAATCCTACCATTAGCCCTATACTCTACACATTTATTATTCCTGCCAAAGTGCATTACCTCACACTTTTCCACATTAAACTCCATTTGCCACCTCTCAGCCCAGCCCTGCAACTTGTCCAAGTCTCTCTGCAAACTATAACACCCCTCTTCACTATCTACCACTCCACCGACTTTAGTGTCATCCGCAAATTTACTAATCCATCCTTCAATACCCTCATCCAGATCATTTATAAAAATTACAAACAGCAGGGGCCCCAAAACAGACCCCTGAGGTACACCACTTGTAACCGAACTCCACGATGAATATCTCCCATCAACCACCACCCTCTGTCTTCCATCTGCTAGCCAATTCCTAATCCAATTAGCTAAATCACCCTCTATCCCATACATCTGCATTTTCTGCTGAAGCCTTCCATGGGACACCTTATCGAACGCCTTATTAAAGTCCATATATACCACATCAACCGCCTTACCCCCATCCACCTCTTTGGTCACTTTTTCAAAAAACTCAATAAGGTTAGTAAGGCACGACCTACCCTTCACAAAACCATGCTGACTATCCCCAATCAATTCATTTCTCTCTAAATAACTATAAATCCTATCCCTAATAATTCTCTCCAATACTTTGCCCACAACAGAAGTAAGACTCACTGGCCTATAATTCCCTGGAAAGTCTCTCTTCCCCTTCTTGAACAATGGGACCACATTCGCTATCCTCCAGTCTTCCGGAACTATCACCCGTAACCAACGACGACCTGAAGATCAGAGCCAGAGGCTCTGCAATCGCCTCTCTCGCCTCCCAGAGAATCCTAGGGTAAATCCCGTCCGGCCCAGGGGACTTATCTAACTTCAAACCCTCAAGAATATCTAGCACATCCTCCCTGTCTACTTCAATACTTTCCAGTTTGCAACCCTGTACCTCAGTGTTCTCCACAACTACATTTACATCTCCCTGTGTGAATACCGAAGAGAAATATTTGTTCAGTGACTGTCCAATCTCTTCAGGCTCCACACACACTGAAATATACTGAAAAATTTCTAGGAGCTGAATGAGTGTGAAAATGGGAGAGAATTGCACCCTTTTTTTTAGGCAAGCTCGCAGTTGCACTTAGTTGGAAAAAGAGCCACAATACAATTCTTGCCAGTCAGGAAACTAGCTGCTGAGTTCTTGGGCACCATTGTGTAGGTACTCTGATCTCCCAGTACACAGTGTACACAGATTACGGGAAATTCCCTGAAAGTCAGAGTATTACAGCAATGAGCACAAACCCGAATCAAGCAACAACAGTGAAAGAGTAAAATTCTACGGTTTGGTACAATCTTGGAATTCACATCACCAATCTTAGAGCAATTACAGAACTGGAAAAAGAGGTTTTTGAGACAGAGCACCTCTTCTGGTTTACACACAAAAGAAGAAAGAATTGGGTCAGTATATTACGCTATGCAGTTGGAACTATTGCAAGGTAGGGAGTTGATAAGACTTCAACTTTTTATGAAGAAGCCCTGTAAGCATTTGATTCAAATTTCAACGTTCATAAAAATATAATAAAAGGCAAAATTTAGCAAGTAAAATACTAGAGCAGGTGAGAAAATAGATTCATTCATTGACAAATATATACGCAAAAAAATTCAGATTATGGAATATTGAGGAATAAATCGAGTCATAATAATATAGTTGTTGGGTCCTAGTTGAAGCTCCTTCAGCTTTCTTGCAAATGAATGTAGACTTAATTCTAATTCAAGCAGTACAAATTACCAGACAAACTGAGATCAGAAAGCAAAATAGAATATTTGTTCATAGGAAAGGTGTAGTCCCACAGAAACAAATGTGAGGCCATTCGTTTGTAGCCAGAAGAGGGAAAACAGGAGTCCATAAAAATGGAGAAGCATGCCAACCATCATCTTGAAATGCTTTGTGTAGTGGGAAAATTCTGTATAAGGAGGAAGAATGCCAACAGGAGGAACAGAGTGACATAAGTGTAGAAAAACAGGATATTTTAAAATTGTCTGCTAATATAAAACAGCCTGCAAAATGAAAACATTAAAGCGACTCCACATGGAAGAAAGTGGGGGGACCGCAGAAAAAGGAAATTTTCCTTGAGGAAGTAAATGAAAGAGAAAATAAATTCTGGAGTGTAAAACGGGAGTAGATGGAATTTCAATTTAGCACAAGGACAGAAGTTTTTTGTCTAATTTCACAAAGTAAAATACAGCCTTCATCTACTAAGATGAAGAGGGGGTTAAAATTTAAGTCAAATAAGTCAACACCTGACAAATTTGAAGTATAAAGACAGAAATATCTTTGAAACTCATTGCGTACAATTTTTGAGCCCACATTCTTTATCTGTGGTGGCGTGCGCTCAAAATCCAGAGAATGAGATTTGTGCTGGTGAGTTTCCGAGTTCTGATCTTAATGGCCCCTTGCTGTTGTAGTGATGTGAATCATGCCGCAGAACCACAAAAAGCTTGTTTTAATGCATTAGCATGTCATTAGTCAGCACTCTCTTCAGTACTTTCCCTTTCAGCAAATATTCAGCAAGTGCCAGTGTAACATCACACTGGTGCCATTTATACACATACGTGTACATAAATGCTCAGGGACCACCAAAGAGGATTCAGGGAACACATAAGTTTAACTTGGGGATGCAGGATCCAGAATCACCATTTTGGGGAGAGGGGATGGGAGGAGTCACTTGCAGGCCTTACTTTTCTTTCAGGTTGGGCCACCCCTTGTTTTAAAGGGATTGTGAAGGTTGGTGTTCAGGCAACGCTTCATATGTTCTTCTTCCTGGGTTCCTGTCCATGTTGCAGCTGGGGTCTGGCAAGAAAGTAGGAGGGTGCACTCATTAGAGGGAACACATCACCATTCTCACACTTCATGGGATGAGGTATCAGGTGAGTGTGATGGTTCCCCAAGCTTGGTAGCATGAACAGACAGAAATTTATTGCCAAACATGCAAAACAATGATGATCTATCTACTTTAGTGCCTATATTCACCCATATCCACAAAATACCAACAGTTTCTTAATCTTTCTGACCATCCCAGTACATCTAGGTTCATCCTCAGGATCCACAGCTGAGGCTAACGCAGCTTGCTGACTATGATATCATCTTGCCTGCAATGACTTTAGCAGAGGTATCATGGGGGAGCTGAGTTCCTGAGGGTCCAGGCCTGCTTTCGGGCAACACCGATTTTAAAATGTTCCCCACATTGGTGTCAGGTGTTGGGAGGTGTGTTGCTTACAGGGAGAGGGCGGTGTCAGATGGGCTGGAGATGCCGAGCGTTCCTTGCCTTGAGGGCTCTGGGCTGTATTCCAGATCCCCTGTGCTTCTCTATGAGATGGAGGGGCATCTGGTGTGAAATCCAGAAGCCCCACCATGCTCTGGTGCTGACACTCCCACTAGTGCTTGCTAGATGCAGTTGAAGCCCTGCAGCTTGGTGCAGACGTCTTTTGCCATGGAGTACATGCCCTTCATCAAGATTTCCACTGTGAACGCCCACCTTGCAGTGTTGGCCTTGGTGATGGCACAATCTTCTTTGGATAGAAGGCGATGGGACTCCTCCAATCAGCTTTGCACATTGAGGAGGGATGCTGTCATCCATTTCTGAGATTTGTGACTCTGCCTTTGTAGCTCTAGCTGCTGTGAGACAACTGGGTTCAGGAGCACATCATTGGCAAGAGGCTCACCAGAGATTCTAGTATCCACCCAAGTGCCAATTCACTGGGACATACCTGCCTCCATCTGCTGTGGATCTTTAGCTGTGACACGCTCACCAGTGATTGACCCAGAAGCCCGTCTCCTTGCTGGATCCACTGAGGTATGAGTACCTGTGCTGGTGTTACGTGTGGTCATGGTATGGAAATGTCGGTATTGAACTTGGGTAAGAACAGGAAGAAGCCTCACAAGACCAAGTTAAAGTCCAACAGGTTTATTTGGTAGTTGCTTACCAAATAAACCCGTTTGACTTTAACCTGGTGTTGTGAGATTTCTTACTGTCAGGATGTGGATGACAGTTGTGACGCCTCTTCAATGGTAGGGTTGGAGAATCCCCCTCTGAACTGCTGAAGTCTAGTGGGTACAGAGCGTATGAGGATGGCCTGTTCTGTTGGCCAGGCTGCAAGAAAAGGGATCGAGCATTACAGGGGATATGGAGGAAACATTAATTACTCAATTGAGACGTGACGAAAGACAGCATATGTGTTGAGGATTCTCATATTTCTCTGCTGCCCCCACTTCATTAGTAGCACTGTCACGCTCTTCCTCCTCCCCAACCAGATTGAGGGTTCACTTCTTAAAATGCATAAGGTTATCAGCTCAGGTGTGATTCCAGCTGGCTGTGCTCACTCATACCTGTTTGAGTCTGTCCTGCAATGACACAGAGAGGAAAAGTGTTGACATTTATGATGGTGATGAGGTGTGGCAGGGATGGGAACTGGAGTATGAGGGCCATTGCAGCTACTTGGGGAACATGGTACCTGATGTTGGCTAAGGCCAAGGTGACTGAATGAGAGAAAATGTTGTGGATGCGAAGGTTTCCAGTGAGTGACTGTGGATGGCTGAGCGAAGAAGATCATTCATCTTCTTCCAATGTTGCTGTCCCATCCTTTTCTGGAGTGTGCTTGCACTGATCAGAGCTGTTACTGCATCCTGCAAGGCGGTGGTGACCCTGCTAGAAGACAGTTTCCTGGAATAGGGTAGAGTGTGTCCTGACTTTGCTCCACTCTATCCAGCAGCCTTGTGAGGGACCCTTCCGAAAAGCACAGTGCTGGCTTCTTGCCTGTTATCCTCTGCTGTGGTTGTGGAAAAGTGCTGGGGAGTCCCAAAACCAAAAAATGCTGACAACATATCTCGAGAGAGAGTAGAGCCAATGAGTCTGATGACCTTTCGACAGGTCTGAGAGTGCTGGGGAGCCATTTATATGGAGTTCCACACTGTTTGCAGCAGTTAGATCATTGTGAGTAGACGCATTAGAGATAACACACCACTTATCGCTAATGAGACAGAAGATTCAAAAACACGCTGGTACCATCGGCAAGAAACACTCTGTTTTGTGCATCGGAAACAACACTGCTATTTTCTAGTAAGATTTCACGCAATATGTCACCCAGAAACATCTTTACTAAGCATGCTTAAAATTCAACTACTAAGTTGATGAAGTTACTGATGAGCATTATAATACATTCAGGATGTATTTCAAAGAACTTCCAGTCATTTTCCAGAGAACAACAGGGCAGATTCTCTGGGCCAGCTAGCCCCAATCGTGAACTGCAATGGCCTGGAGAATCAGGAGTCAGTAGGGAAGCAGGCTTTGCGCCGGTCGCCAAATCCACTGTGACCTGCCCAGACCATGAAGCTGGTGTCAGTTAGGTTCCTGGCCAGAGCAGGTGGGGAACTTTTAATATTCAAAAACATGCATTTAAATATAATTAGCAGGCTTACTGCTTGAATCAATGGCCATCACTATTCAATCATCTCTCCAGTGGGTTCTCCTGCTGGACTTTGATACAAGTCCTCTCAAGTTAAGACCTGGCAGTTGAACCCCAAGGGTTGAGGAAGGACCACCGAATCCTCAGCAATGAGAGGCTTCCTCCTCCCATACCACACAGGTATGAAGTTTATCTAACCTGCCCCCTCACTCAGCCCTCCCTCTGCTTCAGACATCCACAGCTTCCCTTCAGGCAAGAACCTTGGCAGCTCTCTGTTACCTGGAAATGACACCTTGACCTAGTACATTGGGCCTCAAGGGGGCTGGAGGAGGTAAGTCCAGTGGCCATTTACCTGTGCTGCTGCCAGGTTGCAGACAAAGTGTCTCTCAAGAGTCCTGGGGTTGGATGAGATTGGGATGTGGGCAAAGGATTGACCTCTCTATTAGGATTGTGGGGAGGGGTTTGTCATGGCTGGACTGCCCCTTCTAGCGCCGGCAGACCTGAAGATCACCTCTGGCATAGTGATTTCAGGCAGTTCTGTAATCAACATCTGTATTCCTGCCCGTTATTTGTGCAAATTCTGAAGTGGCCAGATAACTTTAACCTCCATTCCACCCTACCTCGTTCTGGTCACCTGACAGGATTCTAAATCACTGCAGCACTTCATTCTGCAGTTATGCATTCAGCCTCAATGCATACACGCCACTTTTATTTGAAGATGCTGTGACTTCCCAGTGAGTATGAATTGTTGAAACTCTGCATTATATTTGAAGCTTTTGATCTGTAAAAAATTCAGGATGCAGTGGATGTTCAGGATGCCCACGGAAGGCTTCTGCAGAAAATGCAGATGTATGGGATTGAGGGTGATTTAGCTAATTGGATTAGGAATTGGCTAGCAGATAGAAGACAGAGGGTGGTGGTTGATGGGAGATATTCATCGTGGAGTTCGGTTACAAGTGGTGTACCTCAGGGGTCTGTTTTGGGGCCCCTGCTGTTTGTAATTTTTATAAATGATCTGGATGAGGGTATTGAAGGATGGATTAGTAAATTTGCGGATAACACCAAAGTCGGAGGAGTGGTAGATAGTGAAGAGGGGTGTTATAGTTTGCAGAGAGACTTGGACAAGTTGCAGAGCTGGGCCGAGAGGTGGCAAATGGAGTTTAATGTGGAAAAGTGTGAGGTAATTCACTTTGGCAGGAATAACAAATGTGTAGAGTATAGGGCTAATGGTAGGACTCTTAATAGTGTTGATGAACAGAGGGATCTTGGTGTACATGTTAATAGATTCCTGAAAGTTGGCAATCAAGTCGATAAGGTTGTTAAGAAGGCATATGGAGTCTTAGCTTTTATTGGTAGGGGGATTGAATTTCGAAGCCGCAACGTCATGTTGCAACTGTACAAAACTCTAGTGCGGCCGCACTTGGAGTATTGTGTGCAGTTCTGGTCCCCGCATGATAAGAAAGATGTGGAGGCATTGGAGAGGGTACAGAGGAGGTTTACCAGGATGTTGCCTGGTATGGAGGGCAGGTCTTATGAGGAGAAGCTGAGGGATTTGAGGTTGTTTTCATTAGAAAGAAGGAGGCTAAGAGGAGACCTTATTGAAACATATAAGATGATTAGAGGTTTAGATAGAGTGGACAGTGATAGCCTTTTTCCTAGGATGGAGAAAGCTAGCACGAGGGGACCTAGCTTTAAATTAAGGGGTGGTGGTTATAGGACGGATGTCAGAGGTAGGTTCTTTACGCAGAGGGTGGTAAGGGTATGGAATGCCCTGCCTGCTGCAGTTGTAGATGCGCCAAGTTTGGTGGCATTTAAGAGGTTAGTAGAAACATTTATGGACGAAAAGGGAATGGTTTAGGTTAGAGGGTCATTGCTTTTTCCTAATTGGTCGGCGCAACATCGAAGGCCGAAGGGCCTGTTCTGCGCTGTAATGTTCTATGTTCTATGTTCCAGTGCCTCATGAAAGATTCAGCTGCCAGATCAAAGGATTTCTATCATCCTCCAGCCATCTGTGTTCATTTTGATTTCCCTTCAGAACCAACTGCACCGAAGTACCCCATTGATCCTGAGTACAATGTGGACAGAATCTAAACCTGATTGAAAGCCTGTGGTTTCACTTCTTGGCAGTGCACTGTTTGCACTACCAAGGTGCTTCGTCTGAAGGAAGGCTGAGTGGGGGTCTGAAGGGAACATAGAACATAGAACATTACAGCACAGAACAGGCCCTTCGGCCTTCGATGTTGTGCCGACCAAAATAAAAAGCAATGCCCCTCCAAACTAAACCATTCCCTTCTCTTCCATATACTTATCAATTAACCTCTTAAACGCCACCAAACTTGGCGCGTCTACAACAGCTGCAGGCAGGGCATTCCACTCCCTAATCACTCTTTGAGTAAAGAACCTACCTCTGATATCCGTCCTATAACTCATACCCCTTAATTTAAAGCTGTGTCCCCTCGTGCTAGCTTTCTCCATCCTAGGAAAAAGGCTATCACTGTCCACCCTATCTAAACCTCTAATCATCTTATATGCTTCAATAAGATCCCCTCTTAGCCGCCTCCTTTCTAACGAAAACAACCTCAAATCCTTCAACCTCTCTTCATAGGACCTGCCCTCCATACCAGGCAACATCCTGAAGTGGGCCTGAGTTGGGGTCTGAAGGGTATGGGAGCCTGAATGGGGTGGGGGGGGGGGTGTGTGGTCGTGATTAGAGAGGAAGATATACTTTGCATAGGAACAATGGGTTTAATTTAGGATTGTCAGAAAAAGGATCTGGAGAATAAGAAAATAAAGGGAAAATAGCAAATTAATTTACTTACAGTACTCGGGAAGGTTTGAAGTGGGAAGGGGGCTGAATGAAGGTCCAACAAGGGAGGGAGCTAAGTGGGGCATTTGTGTCAGGTCACCCTCACCCCTGTGCAGGAGCATCTTCAGATTGTGCCAAATAGGTGGGAATCAGATATTGGGATGGACCAATAGAAATGACACTATATCAAGTGTCGTATTGCAATGACTAAGATATTTGACATGATAAAGACTGACAATTTAAAATACAATGAAATCGAATTAATCTAAAGACTTAGATAAGAAAAAAGGTTTAATTGTATTTGAATTTTGGCATAAAGTTGAGATCTTTGGATGACTTCGTGGTACTCTGTGCTGCTTGGCAATCTGAGAATCTCCTTTCGGCAAAGTATTGTAGCTGTCTAACGTATGTCTTTGTTCTTTGTACTGTTTAAATGTTTTATAATAAAACTAGTTTTGGAAAATAAATTAAATCTGAGTTGCATTTACCTTTGCAAAGACTATTTACTAGAGTTATTTTCTAAACAATTCGGCCACTGAATACAGAATTCCCTAGTTCAATTTGATGATGGTACGGGATGAGATCGCAAAAGTAAACTGATATCAGTAAATCTGCACTTTGAGTGGATGAAAGCATAGAAGTAAAAAGGCATGCTTAATTTGGAGCGGGGGGAGGTGGGGATGGGAAGATGGGGGGATGGTGGCTGGAGGGCAGAGTGGAAAAGGTCTGGTCCTGCTGCCAAGGACGTAACCTAGCTTTGATAGAGACGTAGGAGGGACGATAATTTACTTATAAGTAGTTGTTAGGGAGAGAAGGGGAGGTGTTACAGTTGATGAAGTTTTTAAGAAGCCCTGTGGAGAGGCGAAATTAAGAGAGGAAGTTATACCTTCGACAGGAGCAATGGGTTTAATTTAGGATTGTCAGAAAAAGGGTCTGGAGAATAAGAAAATAGAGGGAAAATACCAAATTAATTTACTTACGGAACTAAGGAAATTAAAGAAAAGAACTCAAAAGCTTGTAGACACTAGAAGAAAAGGGCTTACAGAAAAACAACTCCAAGGGTAAAGAATGCTCTGTGTAAACAACAGTTCAAAGATGTGTGGATTAAGTTGATTGGCCATGCTAAAAATTACCCCTAAGTAATTTGTTTCCTAAGATGCTAAGGTTAGAGAGTTTAGCAAGTAATAATATGCAGGGGTATGGGGGGGTGGGGGGGTGCGGAGTGGGGGGGGTAGGGCCTGTATGAAGTTGTGGTTGGTGCAGACTTGAAGGGCCAAACGACCTCTTTCTGCACTGGCTTATATGATATGATGCTATGATGTGATTCTTTGACAAGCCAAGTTTGAAATAAATAAAAAAAATTAATCCATTCAGTCCTGAACAGGGATGAATCTTTATGTTTTAAAGATTTGCAACAAATAGTGGGAATTGTTAATTCAAATCAAAATCTAATAGGAAAAATGGAGAATGTTTAATAGAAATTATGCAAAATAGGGTGGATGAGGGAGTGTGAAGTTTACATTTATCCCTGTTGAATAACTTGTGATAACAGCGTCAGCCAACTTAAGGCTATTCAACGATGGTAATAACCAAACAGCATTTTGATAGGACTGAATTTAAAATCAGCAAACTAATCATGAGAATGGCATAAGTAGTCCAGAACACAGAATACATCTAGATATAAATTTTAAATATGGGAAAGTTGAAAAAAGCAACAGATGTAAGGTGGACTCAAAAAGGAATTAATTCAGTAGAATAAGTAAACATTGAAGGAAGTGAACAGGATGATTAATAGACATTAGGAAGCCCATATCACTGACATATGAAGAATGTGTTAAAGCAAACTACTTTAATACAATGATATTATTTCAGATAAAGAATGAGTAATCAAAATAATTAATTGTCTGGAATCAAATTCAAAGTTTGATATCTGTTTCAAAGATATTATTATATTGTGGAAATCAATAAGATAAAGAGGAATTCCAGAGGACTACTAGAAGCTTATGTGTAACGCTCAAAGACTTTTCATCAGAAAAAGGATAAGACAAATATTGAAGACTGTTCAATTATTCCAGGAATTTTGTGAAAGATTACGCAGCGCTTGTAAAGTGCTTACAGGATTCTATCAAAGGGGGGAGAGTTAGAAGGGACACAGTAAAGTGAAAATGAGGAAAACCAGATTTTTACTGATTTAAAATTAGCCATGGTCAGAGTCCTTCCTTGAGGCGTACCCAAACTCAACCATTCCACAGCTTTTGTCAGGGAAATAATGTAATGTAGTGCAGTGGTCACACAGAGACATGGAGATAAAATAAGGCCAGTAGGATATTATTCAGCCTAGTTGGATTCAGTTGCTAGGGAAATGCACAGAAATGTAAGAACATTACCTTGCACCTCATGGGCCATAAGTGAGGGGGAGGTCACCCATTATTTGTGGATTGGGGACGTCCCTGATCAGTGGGGTGAGAATCATTTCATTTTTGAGGAGGGGGGCAGTAAACATATGTGGAAATTTGTTTGTCATTTAGAGTTGGCGGCTCAGTCTCAGAACAGTGTGGCTGGCAGATGGTTTGTTCAATTTGCCTAGATTAGCATCTGCTAATTAGACATTGCTAATGTCAACCCTTCAGGTTTGCCACTGCCATGAACACTTAGTATCAATTCAGGAGAATTGCGGACAGTGTCCCAAACTCTAGAAGGCATGGAAGCAGGAATATGCCATGTGAATGATATGCTAGTACACCTTGAGAGAACAGCATGATCATAGATATGGATAGACCTGTAAGTCTTACTGGATGCAGGCCTAACACTGAATGAAAAACGTGATTTCACTAAACCTGTGATTACTTTCTAGGTTAGATTGTATTAGCTCTGGAATAATAGTTGCCCCAAAAGGAAAAACCACAGTGCCTTAATATCCTTGGAAAGGAAGTCAATCAATACTTGATTCAGATCCCAATGGAGATAAAGAAGAAGAAACAGTATGCAGCTCTACAATCACCAAGGAGAACAACTCATTTTGAATGAAGAGAGAGTTCAAAATGTCTTCAAATTCAGAAAGAGATTAGAATAAAATCAGGGACTGGTCAAAGGACCTTAGACATTTGAATGCTGAGAATTTGGGGGAATACGTAGGAGGATATATGTAATTGGGATAAAGACTTGTGGGGAGATAGCATAAAGAAAATTACAGCACAGGAGCAAGCATTTCAGCCCTCCAAGCCTGCACTGAACATGCTGCCCATGAGAATTAAAACGCCTACCCTTCCAGGGACCATATCCCTCTATTCCCATCCTATTCATGTATTTGTCAATACGTCCCTTAAAAGTTATTATCATATTTGCTTCCGTGACCTCCCCCAGCACTGAGTTTCAGGCACCCAGCATCCTCTGTGTAAAAATATTTGCCTCATACAACTCCTTTAAACCTTGCCCCTCGCATTTCACAAAGAGCTAAGATCAGAAGCACATGATGTTGATGTAATGATGTAACATTACATGATTGAATAAGTGATCTGGAGGTAATGGAACCTCATGCAGAAGTCCCAATATGTATTTGTGACTGTAAGAGTAATTGGTTTAATGAACTACAGTCTCAAAAAACTTACTTTGGGAGATAGACAAACCCCAAAGAACCTCACCTAATTCTGAACATACAATGGAACACCACCATCAGGAAGTTTGACTCCATGTCACACATCATTCCACTTGGAAATATAATGTAATATCTTCATTGTCACTGGATAAAATCCTGGAATTCCCTCCCTAATAGTACTGTGGGTGCACCTACACAACATGGACTGTGATTGTTCAAGGAGACAACTCACCACAACTTTCTCAAGAGCAGTTAGAGATGAGCATAAAAGCTGACCAATTCAGCAAAATTCAGAAGTCCCATGAAAAATTAATAAAAAGTAAAAGCAGAAACGATACTGCTCCAAGAAGAAAGGTTATCCTCAACATTTGCAGATCAGTGATCCAGAAGTGACCGAGGAGTTCCTCATCACCCCCAATCAGGTTCTTCAGCTAACACTGCCCAAGACCAGAATGTGATATCAAAATGGGATTATCTGTGCAATACTATATTCATTGCATTCGGGAGAATCAATCAGTGGAATGTAGCCAATTACCGCAACCAAGTGAATAACCCTCATGATTATAATTAAGTCACCAGTGATCTAGATGCTCTCAGGGCTGCATGAATCAAGTGTCACAAAATTGATTGATAGTGCACCAACCAATACTTGTTGAAACTTTGCAATAGCATACAATCTGTTGCTGAATCTGGGAATGCTAGAAGGATGCATGAAGAAATAAAGAAAGTAAAGGCCCATAAGCAGCAAAATCAGCCCTCGTGCAGTCAAAGATCAGGATGATCACCACTGAATTTGCCAAGTAGATGGAAAGGTAGGTGAAAAACATTGAACTCTATGCAATGGCGAATGTTATCACTGAAGAAGCTCTCAGAACCTCATTCAAGACTTTCCTGTCATAAAGGAGTGGGACAGTGAGCCCATTAGAGTTCAATAAGGCCGTTGACCATCTTACCAGTGGTAAAACCCCAGAAAATGAAGACGTTCTACCTGAAATCATCAAAAATGGAAAAACAGCATTGCTGCAGCATTTCTGTGAAGAAAAACTGTTGTGTCTCAGCTGAAAGAAAAGGTTTGTGTCTCAAGACATGGGTGATGCTAAATAGTCACCTTGCACAAAAACAAAGAAGATCACAATGACTGCAACACCTACCATCTCTCTGTTGAATATTATATGAAGGCCTTTGCTCACGTTACTCTGGCCAGATGTAGTGCTTAGCATCATACATCTGCCCTCAGTCTCAGTGCAGTTTCAAAGCTGGCAGATAGGCAGTTGATATGATTTTCTTATTTTGGTAGTTATAGAAATGCTGTGAATAGTGCAGACTACTCTTATCAGCAGAGGGGGATCCTTTAAACTGTTGCAGAACCTAAGCTGGACATCATTTCTTTTTTCAACAAGAATATTCACAATTTGTCAGTTACAATGGAGCATCATTGGAGGTTTTCAAGATCAGCAGCAAGGTAAAGCAGACTGTGGCTTGGTACCAACTCTCTTTTGCATATTTCTCTCCATGCTGTTCTTGTATGTTTTTGGTGACTCAAATGAGGGTGTCTGCATTCCAGAGCCAATTTGGCAAGACTGATGTGCCAAAATCTAAGGCATAATATCCTAGGTTGTGAGTTGCTGCTTGCTGATGATGTTGCACTGACATCCCATACTAAATTTCACTGCAACAGCTTGTAGATCAGTTCTCCTGGGACTGCAAGGTTTTGGACTGACAATAAGTGTCAGGAGACCAAGTTATGATCCAGGATATAAAGATTCCACATTTCATCAACATCGATAATCATGGTCATCGACACCTTCACAAACCTTGAATCATCAGTTACCAGCAACCTGGCTCTTGATGTTGAAATTAGCACCAGTATTGACAAGGCTGTAGCTACAATGTCAAAGTTGAAAGGGCGAGTGTGTTCCAACTACAAACTAACCAAAAATACAAATCTCCATGTGTAGCAGGCTTGTGTTCTCATCATCTTCCTTTGTGATGCATGAACAACTTATGCAGGCCAAGAAAAATTTTATCATCGTTGTAGGTTTAGTATAGGTTGTCCTTGGATCAGTAGAGATTGCTGGAGGCAAGGCAGTTGGTAGACATTACCTTTCGTTTAACGGTCATCTAACTATATACCGTATAAGGGCTATCAAAAGACTTCATGTCTTTTAGCATGCTTTTTTGTCATGTAATCTTACATCACTGATCTATTTACATATTTCACAGAAATCATAAACTTTGCCATTGCAGTCAATGCCTCCTCCTCTATGGATATTAAAAGGGCAATAAAAAGAGAGTGTGGGTAGCACTGCTGCCTCATAGTAGTGTTCTGTTCGATTCCTAGCTTCAGTCACTGTATGTGTGGAGTTGCACATGTCCTCATGTCTGTGTAGTTTCCTCCCACAGTGGAATGATGTGAGGGTTAGGTACATTGGCCTTGCTAAATTACCTCTTAGTGCCTGGGATATGTAGGCTAGGGAGATTAACAGGATAAATTTGTGGGGTTACAGGGATAAATCCTAGGTGAGATTGTTGTCAGTGCAGACTCAGTGTTCTGATTGGCCTCCTTCTGCAGTGTAGGGTTTCTATGATTTCTATGAACATTAACTCTACATTCCTCCCACTCTCTGACTCCATTCAATATATTACTTATATTAACTCATATCTCCCCCTGAAGTCTTTGTCGTGGTGGTTTCACCAATCTCCCTGACTTTGTTTTTAGCTCTCTGAGTATATATAGTCAGGATGTCAAGTTCTCCATATTCTCTCTAGGACACAGTGGAGTAGTAAGTGAATCACAGTACGTATAGTCAAGATGTCAAGTTCAGCATATTTTCTCTAGAACTCGGTACAGCGGTAGGTGAACCATCAAAGACTATCAGTTCTCTGCTGTTCCTCTGGATAACTGGTCTATTCCATTCATTGTCTTCTTCTTATACATACAAATGTGCTTTTGTTTCTTCTCATTGTTCAGTTTTCAGTTTCTACAAGATAAGATTGAAAGCTGGTTTTCATTAGTCATGAATCTATACTTATTCACATGGCTGGAGTTCTGAAATGTTATACATGCTATAGTGCTGATATAGTTTCTGGTTTGATTTACATGGTACTCATCCTCCTTCTCCCTTACTCTTTCTGCTTTAGAGCATGGCATAAGCATGTGCAGGAGATAAGGAAGTTCAATTCACTGTTATCTTCCCATCAGAAGCTTGGATGGAGTCAACTCATTCAGAAGTACAAAGAACAAAGAAAAGTATAGCACAGAAATAGGCTCTTCAACCCTCCAAACCTGTGCTGATCATGATGTCCTAACTAAAAAAGAAATCTTCTGCCCACGGCCCACCCCTCTATTTCTTCCTTATTCATGTACCCATCCAGATGCCTCTTAAATGTTGTTAATATGCCTGCTTCCAACATATCTTCTGGCACTGTATTCCAGGCACCCACACTCTCTGTGTGGAAAAACTTCCCCCTGAACATCTCCCTTAAATTTTCCTCCTCTCACCTTGAACCTGTGCCCCCTTGTAATTAATTCTTCCACACTGAGAAAAAGCCTCTGATCATCCACCCTGTCTATGCCGCTTATAATTTTGTAGATCTCTGTCAGGTCTCCCCTCAGCCTCTGTCTTTCCAGTGAAAACAATCTTGGTTTATTCAACCTCTTCCTCATAGCCTACCCTCGAGACCAAGCAACATCCTGTGGATCTCCTTTGCTCTTTTTCAAAAGCTTCCACATCTTTCTGGTAGTGTGGTGACCAGAAATGCACACAATACTCCAAATGCAGCCTAACCAAGGCTTTTTGCAGCTGCAACATGATTTCCCAATTCCTGTAGTCAATGCCCAGCTGATGAAGGCAAGAATGCTCTCTACCTTCTTAACCATCTTAGTCATCTGTGTTGCCACTTTTAGGGAATTGTGGAACTGCATGCCAAGATCCCTCTTTACGTTAATGTTCCTAAAGGCTTTGCCATTTACACTTTAATTCATATCTAAATTTGATTTTCCAAAATGCATCACCTCACATTTGTCTGGATTAAAGTCTGTCTGTCATTTCTGTGGACAAGTCTCCAATCTGTCTATATCCTGTTGTATTCTTTGATGATCCCCAGCACTACCAGTAACTCCATCTCTCTGTGTCATCTGCAAACTTACTAATCAAACCAGCCACATTTTCCTCCAGATCATTTACACATATTACAAACAACAGAGATCCCAGCACTGGTCCCGATGGAACATCACTAGCTACAGATCTCCATTCTAAAAATCCTTCCACTGCTATCCTTTGTCATCAATAACCAAGCCAGTTTTGTATCCATCTAGCCAGCTCATCCAAAATCCCATGTGATTTTAATTTTTGTACTAGTCTGCCATGGGGGACCATGTCAAAAGCCTTACAAAAATCTCTATAAACTATTTTCACATTTCTTTGTCACCTCTTCAAAAAACCCAACTGCAAAAAGTAGCATGGAATGGTAGTTAGACAGTGCCATGTTGATATTGTAATTTTTCTTCAACAAATCCTTTATCATCCTTATTCGTCTTTTGTCCTCCTCACCAGCTTGCAGGTATCTGTGTGAATTAGTCACGAGGACAAATCCATACTCTTCTGTGAACTGCTAACATATTTGTTGACAAACTCTGGTTCATTGTCTAAAATGATTTGTTCAGCAATGCCATGTATGGCAAAAATGTATCTTAGAAACCTAATTCTTCTTCTCATCTCTCATTTGGTTCTTTACACAATTATTTACTGTTGTGCTTGGCTGTAGTTCTGGTTGAGTTCTTCCGAATAAGATTTGATAGGAATGCTTTCCTGTAAAATACCTTAATTCTCCTTTATTTTGGGTTACGTCAGAGATTTCCTTCCTTTCACATCTGTTTGCCCGCTACACACTGCCGTCTCCTGTTGCAGTTTGAGTACTATGTTAGCATTTTCAATAAGCTCAATTTTTAAGCCATTACACTGTTTCTTATTCTTTTCCTTTCTCTGAAGTAAAGTCTTTGTCTCATGTACTTCATTGCTTTCAATGAAGTACATGGATGGGTGAGTAAGTTTGCCGATGACACGAAGGTCGGTGGTGTTGTGGATGGTCTGGAGGGATGTCAGAAGTTGCAGCATGACATCGACAGGATGCAAGACTGGGCAGAGAAGTGGCAGATGGACTTCAATGCGGATAAATGTGTTGTGGTCCATTTTGGCAGATCCAATGGGATGAATGAGTACACTATCAAGGTAGGAGTCTTAGCTGTGTGGAAGAGCAGAGGGATCTTGGGGTCCGGGTCCATAAGACTCTCAAATCGGCCTCCCAGGTGGCGGATGTGGTTAAGAAAGCTTACGGTGTACTGGCCTTCATTCATCGAGGGATTGAGTTCAGGAGGTAATGCTGCAGCTTTATAGGACCCTTGTCAGACCACACTTGGAGTACTGTGCGCAGTTCTGGTCGCCTCACTATAGGAAGGACGTGGAAGCTATTGAAAGGGTGCAGAGGAGATTTACAAGGATGTTGCCTGGATGGGGAGGCATGCCTTATGAAGACAGGTTGAGGGAGCTGGGACTGTTCTCCCTGGAGAGACGAAGGTTGAGAGGCGACCTGATAGAGGTTACAAGATGTTGAGAGGAATAGATAGGGTGGACTCTCAGAGACTATTTCCCAGGGCTGAAATGGTCGCGACGAGAGGGCACAGATTTAAGGTGCAGGGAAGCAAGTACAGAGGGGATGCTAGGGGAACGTTTTTCACTCAGAGGGTGGTGAGTGAATGGAATCGGCTGCCGTCGGTGGTGGTCGAGGCGAACTCGCTGGGGTCTTTTAAAGGACTTCTGGATGAGTATATGGGATCCAATGGGATTGGGGGTTATAGATAGGTCTATGGCTGGGTAGGTTTTGATGTGTTCGGCACAACTTGTGGACCGAAGGGCCTGTTTGTGCTGTAGCGTTCTATGTTCTATGTTCAATTGGTAGATGATCAATTTTGTTTTGCCAAGGTATTGTCTCCTTCAGGGTCTTTTGTCTCCCTTGCCTGCTAGTCTCCTGTCTCCCTGATTCTGGGGTTTGCTGTCTTCCACACCCCAGGATCTTGTTGCCCTTCAGTACATTAATGGGAGCATGCTAGGCCTTTTCAAATGTTTACAATCTCTGCAACTTAGAGCTTAAAATATTTGTCAAAGGATTTTAATATCTTACCAGATATGGATTCACTTATACCATGTCTTAAGGTTGCTTCATTTGCAAATGCACCAAACAAGCAGAAACATGAATTAACTTGGATTTCTTCTGATTTCTTGGTTAATTTTGATGTATTGCTGAAATCTAAACATCTTTATGCTGTCAGTTGTGGATCATCATTGGAGCTTTCTTCCAGCTGTGCTCTAGAATGGATGATCCTGATGGATGTCTATTTTGAAAGGTAATCTCAGTTTTTTTCTGAATACAGCTCATAATTTTTGTGATCTGGCTAAGTCCCTTGAATTTGTGTTCAGTCAGGTTTTACTTTTCGTCTGCATAGTGGATTTTTGGTTTTTCTCAGCCTTTTGTGATTACCCTTGTATTCGATCAAGTCTGGCAATTGAAATGTTTTCGGTTTCTGCAGCTGTGTTTCTAATTTAGACACATTTCTTGGAGGTCAGACTGCAGTTTTTTAACTTTTTCATGCTTTGGGATTCATCCTCCACTGCTGCATGTTGTAAGGATTGTTTGGTGTCTAATGGAGAAATCTGAAGGCTTATATAATTGAATGATAATTGTTTATTAACAACTCGTAAATACATGTATCTCCAAGATACCTCCCTACAGGTGTATTGTCTCTATGATGGAATCATAGAACCCTACAGTGCAGAGAGAGGCCCTTCGAGTCTGCACCAAACACAATCCCACCCAGGCCCTACCCCTATATCATACCCACTAATCCCTCTAACCTATGCATCCCTTGACACTAACTAAGGGGCAATTTCTTAGCATGGCCAATCAACTAACATGCACATCTTTGGACTGTGGGAGGAAACCAGAGTACCCGTAGGAAATCCACACAGACACGAGGAGAATGTGCAAACTCCACACAGATAGTGACCCGAGTCGGGAATCGAATCCAGAACCTTGGAGCTGTGAAGCAGCAGTGCTAACCGCTGTGCTACCGTGCCGCCCTCGGATTTGTGCTACTGTGCCGTGGATTCTCTTAGACCACTAGTCTACTCAGTCTACTGTCGTGTCCACTAAAATATGGCTGGTACTACTTAGTCCCAAGCTAACGCTTTCTATGTTGGTCCTTGATATTACATCCACCTGCCATTTTAAAGGGTTCCCAAAGCATCACGACATGGCAAAAGTTCAATCCATTGCTGCTACACCACTGCTTCCCCTTGAGATATCAGAACTGAGATGACACGGAGCAGAATTACAATACAAGACGACATGTTTCCATGTGAAGAAAATTGATAAAAATGTAACAAAAAGATGACAAGAGGAGATTAAGAATTGTAAACAGGAACATACATAACCTGCCAATAATTTTCTCAACGCTTCCGTGTTGGTAAACTTGTAAATTTTCTTTGCCTAAATTTTCAAGTATATTTATATTTAAACATTCATAAACTATTCTCCTTAATGGGATCTTTTTTCGGACTTGAGATCCTCATTTAGGAATAATATTAGGGCTGGTTATTTTATGCACTAAAACAGAAGATCAATTGAATGAATTTAAGCCAATTGCAACAGTAAAAAGAAGGATTAATGTTAAATTAATTTGATTATTGGTGTCTGGGCATGGGAGAAGCTGGTGCATTTTGATGAACACACTCTAACAAACACAACTGGAAGAGCTTCATATTTGTGACCTGGAGGCGCGATCAGTATTTATTGCTTTGGGCAAAGGGACTTTTGAACTGGCTTAACAGTCACATATAATCACATATAAGATGGTTATGGATGTAACTCATTTACAATTAAAATTTAGTATTTTTTACTTTTATTTGATTTAGTTCCATCCAGATTAAGTTGTTATTTCTGTTGAAATCATAGAAAAGCATAACATAGAAAATACAGAACATTACAGCATAGTACAGGTCCTTCAGCCCTCAAGGTTGTGCCAAGCTATGTCCAATCCCAAGATCAAGCTATCTCCTCTCTATAATTCTGGAGTGCTCCATGTGCCTATCCAATAACTGCTTGAAAGTTCCTAAATTGTCCGACTCCACTATCTCAGCAGGCAGTTTATTCCGCACCCCAACCACTCTGAGTGAAGAATCTACCTTGGACATCTTTCTACATCTCCTGCCATGAACCTTTTATAGTTATGCCCCCTAGCAACAGCTTCATCCGCCCGAGGAAATTAGTCTCTGCACATCCACTCCTCCGCTCCAAAGAGAAAAGCCCCAGCTCCCTCAACCTTTCCTCGTAAGACCTATCCTCCAAACAGGCAGCATCCTGTTAAATCTTTTCTGCACTCTCTCCAATGCTTCCACATCCTTCTTATAATGAGGTGACCATAACTGGACACAATATTCCAAATGTGGTCTCACCAAGGTCCGGAATAGTTGCAGCATAACCCCATAGCTCTTAAACTCAAACCCTCTGTTAATAAATGCTAACACATTATAAGCCTTCTTCATGACTCTGTCCGTTTGAGTGGCAATCTTCAGAGATCTATCTGTTCTTCCACATTCCTTAGGATCCTGCTGTTGACCCTGTAATCCGCACTCAAGTTTGTCCTACCAAAATGAATCACTTCACACTTACCAGGGTTGAACTCCATCTAGAACATAGAATATTACAGCGCAGTACAGGCCCTTCGGCCCTCAATAGTTCTACTGGTCGGCGCAACAATCTAATGACCCTCTAACCTAAACTATTCCAATGTTATCTATATGTCTATCCACTTACCATTTGAATGCCCTTAAAGTTGGCAAGTTTACAACTGCTGCAGGCAGGGCATTCCACGCCCTTACTACCCTCTGAGTAAAGGACCTACCTCTGACATCCATCCTTTAAATACCTCCCCTTAATTTAAAGCTATGTTCCCTCATGTTAGCCATCTCCATCTGAGGAAAAAGGCTCTCAATGTCCACCCTATCAAACCCTCTGATCATCTTGCAAGCTTCAATTAGGTCATCTCTTAACCTTCTTCTCTCTAACAAAATAACCTCAAGTCCTCAGCCTTTCCTCATAAGACTTCCCAATACACCAGGCAACATCCTGGTAAATGTCCTCTGCACCCTTTCCAAAGCTTCCACATCTTATAATGCGGTGACTGTACGCAATACTCCAAGTGATGTCACACCAGAGTTTTGTATAATTGCAACACGACTTCCTGGCTCCGAAATTCAATCCCTCTATCAATAAACGCTAAGACACCATATGCATTCTTACCTACCTTATCAACTTGGGTGCCAACTTTCAGAAATCTCTCTGCTCGTTGACACTACCAAGAGTCTTTTAATTAGCCCTATATTCTGTATTCCTGTTACTCTTACCAAAGTGAGTCACCTCACACTTTTCTGCATTAAACTCCATTTGCCACCTCTCAGCCTAGCTCTGCAGCTTATCTATGGTGCAGATATGCTGGGCTTACTTTTCAGCACAGCTCTGCATCCTATCAATGTCTCTTTTCAGACTGCAGGAGCCCTCCACCTCATCCACTATTCCACCGATCTTGATGTCGCCATCAAATTTACTAACCTACCCTTCAGCCCCTTCTTCCAAATCATTGATAAAAGTCACAAAAACAAGAGGACCCAGCACTGTGGTACACTGCTGGTAACTGGCCTCCAGTCTGAAAATTTTCCCTCCACCACCATCCTCTGTCTTCTATGATATAGCCAGTTATGTATCCAATCAGCCAAATTTCCTTCCATCAACTCCTTCTTTATGAGCCTACCACGGGGGAAACTTATCAAACATCTTACTAAAACCCATGTATACAACATCAACTGCTCTACCTTAGTCCACACACTTAGTTACCTTCTCAAAGAATTCAATCAAATTTGCAAGAGGGGACTTACCCCTCACGAAACTGTGCTAACTATCCCAGATTAAACTGAACTTTTCCAAATGGTCATAAATCCTATCTCTCAGAATCCTTTCCATTAACTTACTGACAACCGAAGACTAACTGGCCTATAACTATAGGGTCATTCCTGTTTCCTTTCTTGAAAAGAGAAACAACATTTTCCACTCTCCAGTCCTCTGGCACTCTCCCTGTGGACAGTGAGGACCCACAGATCAAAGTTAAAGGCTCCGCAATCTCATCCTTTACCTCCTAAAGTATCCTAGGATGTATCCCATCTGTCCCAGGAGACTTATCTACCTTCAGGTTTTTCAAAATTGCTAATACATTTTCCCTCAGAACATCTACCTCCTCCATTCTATCAGCCTGTATCACAAATTCATCATCAAAAACACATCCCCTCTCTTTAGTGAACACTGAAGAAAAGTATTCATTCAGTGCCTCACCGATCTCTTCTGACTCCAGGCACAAGTTCCCACTACTATCTTTGACTGGCCCTAATCTCACCCTAGTCATTCTTTTAGTTCTCACATAAGATTAAAAAGCTTTGGGGTTTTCTTTTATCCAACCCGCCAAGGACTTCTCATGCCCTCTCCTGGCTCTCCTAAGCCCTTTCTTTAATTCATTCCTAGCTACCCTGCAACACTCAAACGATCCAACTGAACCTTGTTTTTTCATCCTTACATACGCTTCCTTTTTCCTCTTGACAAGACATTCAACCTCCTTTGTGAACCATGTTTTCCTCACTTGGCTATTTCCTCCATGCCTGCCGGGGACATACCTATTAAGGACACGCAGTATTTGTTCTTTGAAAAAGTTCCACTTTTCATTTGTGCTCATACTTGACAGTTTCTGCTCCCATCTTGTGCTCCCTAATTCTTGCCCAATTGCATCATTATTACCCCTGACCCAAGTATAAACCTTGCCCTGTTGTGTGACCCTATCCCTCTCCATTGCAATAATGAAGGACACCGAATTGTGGTCACTATCTCTAAAGTGCTGTCCCACAAATAAATCTAACACTTGACCCAGTTCATTACCCAGTACCAAGTCCAATGTGTCCCCACCTCTTATCAGCTTATCCATATATACTGTCAGGAAACTCTCCTGCACAGAATATACAAAAAGTGTCCCATCCAAACTATTCAACCTATAAAGGTTCCAATCATTATTTGGAAAGTTGAAGTCACCCATGTTAACTACCCTGTGACCTCCATACTTATCCATAATCTGCTTTGCCATTTCCTCCTCCACATCTCAATTACTATTTGGGGGCCTATAGAAAACTCCTAACAACGTGACTGATCCTTTCCTATTTCTAACTTCAGCCCATATTACCTCAGTAAGTAGATTGCCCTCAAAATGCCTTTCAGCAGCTGTTAAACAATCCTTGATTAACAATGCTACTCCTCCGCCTCTTTTACTACCTTCCCTACTCTTACTGAAACATCTATACCCCGGAACTGCCAACAACCATTCCTGTCCCTGTTTTAACCATGTCTCTGTAATGGCTACAAGATCATAGTACCAAGTACCAATCCACGCTCCAAGTTCACCTACCTTATTCCTTATCATGCAATAAAAAACTCCAGGTCCCTACTTGACACCTCCTCCTTCACCAACTTCCCTTGCCTTCTTGCTGCTTCTTAATTTTTTCAAATTTATCTTATGTGTTCTGCTGTTGGAGTGAACACCATCACAAACATTTTTTTGGGATCAGTGTTGTCAAATTTTCTCCATAATTTTAAAAACTTCAGTTAGGTCCAAATGATCTTTGTTAAAGGAAAGAAACCCAATTTCTGGGAATTTTCACTTTTTTCTACAACTACCCAGCACCGTTTCAGGTATGTTTACAATTAGCCACAGATCACTTACCCTTGACATCAAGCTGAATCAGCACAAAGTCTATCGTTTTTATAGTATGTACTAAATCCTCAGCTGTGACAGGACTAAAAGTGAAGCAACCTTGATGATGTAATCAGCATATGCTAGGAATGGCAAGGGTAGGGTAATGGGGTAGGTTGTAAGATGTGACAGGGTTTACAGTGGGACAGAAGGTGAAGTCAGTCTGCAGCAGGAATGATATCAGGGCTGATTATATTATGTAATCAGCATGACAGTGATGACTACTGCCTTTATGATGTAATCAGGGTAAGACATGGAAAGGTTTTACAAATTTGATGCTTGCTAGGCTTTTACAATCTCAGTTGATGTTATAGATGGATGGAAGATCCCAGAATGAAACCCTGGCTCAAAAGAACAAAGAACAAAGAAAGAACAAAACAGCACGGGAAACAGGCCCTTCGGCCCAACGAACCTGCGCCGCCACTCCGATGTTCCCACCTCTACCCGCGATCCCTGTCTATGTTTATAGATCTATGGATTAAAAACCAAATTTGAGACAATTTAGGGAGAATTTGTTTTGCCAATTAGCATAAGAGCACATCTTTGGGATGTGGGAGGAAACCGGAGCACCCGGAGAAAACCCACGCAAGCACGGGGAGAATGCGCAAACTTCCACAGACACAGGCCCAAATCCATGTATCTGCACAGCACAGCGATAGTCACTGAGCTGTCGTGTTGCCCATCAAATGGTCCTGGTCAAGCGTACACTAACGACGTGAAGCACTAGGATACTCTCGAAAAAAAATCCAAGAGCAGCCCTCTCACAACCCATCGTGTGTATGCCCCTTGTTCGACAACAAGGTGGACCAAAGCACCTATCGGATAAAAACAAGTACATCAATATCATCTATGTACACACTTCCCAGGGACTCCCAAGGCTCATGATCCCTATTTTAAATCAGTTTTCTATACCCCTCCATTCCCATTCTGTTCATGTGCCCATTTAAGTATTTATTAAATAACTCCAGAGTACCTGCCTCCACCACTTTACTTGGCAGTGCATTCCGTACCCCCACCACCCTCTGTGTGAAAAAACTCCCTCTGGCATCCAAATTATACCTTAACCCCCTCACCCTAAGCCCGTGACATCTCGTGCTATTCGAGTCCATCCTAGGAAAACGCTTAACCCTGTTTACTCTATCTATACCCCTCATAATCTTGTACACCTCTATTAGATCTCCTCTAGTCTATGTCTTTCTAAGGAAAACAGTGCCAATTTGCCTAACCTCTCCTCGTAACTCAGACCTTCCATATCAGGCAGCATCCTGGTAAACCTCCTCTGCACTCTCTCCACAGTCTCCATGTCCTTCCGGTAGTAAGGCGACCAGAACTGGACGCAGTATTCCAAATGAGGTCTAACCAATGTTTTATAAACTGCAACATTAAAGGCCAGCTCTTGTACTCTATACCCCTTCCTATAAAGGCTAAGATACTATATGCTTTCGTCACAACCTTCTCCACTTGCTCTGCCATCTTCAGAGACTTGTTCACCTGCACCCCCAGGTCCCTCTGCGTTTCTATACTCTTAATAGCTCTACCCTTTATCATTTACCTCCCCGCTACATTCTTTCTCCCAAAATGCATCACCTCACATTTATCAGGATTGAATTCCATCTGCCATCTGTCTGCCCAAGCTACCAGCCTATTTATGTCCTGTTGCATCCCTTGACAATGCTCCTCACTATATGCAAGCCCAGCCATCTTTGTATCATCTGCAAACTTGCTGATCACTCCACTTACTCCCTCTTCCAAGTCATTTATATATATTACAAATAGAAGAGTTCCCAGTTCTGAGCCCTGTGGCACACCACTAGTGACTGACCTCCAGCTAGAAAAAAACCCTTCCACTATTACTCTCTGTCTCCTATTACCAAGCCAGTTACTTATCCATCTAGCTACTTGTCCTTGTATCCCACTAGTCTTGACCTTCTCAACTAACCTCCCATGAGGGACTTTGTCAAACACCTTACTAAAATCCATATAGATGACATCAACAGCTTGCCCTTCGTCCACCGTTTTAGAACATAGAACATAGAACATTACAGCACAGAACAGGACCTTCGGCCTTCGATGTTGCGCCGACCAATATAAAAAGCAATGCCCCTCCAAACTAAACCATTCCCTTCTCTTCCATATACTTATCAACTAACCTATTAAACGCCACCAAACTTGGCGCATCTACAACTGCTGCAGGCAGGGCATTCCACTCCCGAACCACTCTTTGGGTAAAGAACCTACCTCCGATATCTGTTCTCAAAACCTCAAAAGGTGATATTTCGTCACCTCCTCAAAAAATTCTACCAGATTCGTAAGGCATGACCTCCCCTTAACAAATCCATGCTGTGTATCCCTAATCAGATCGCAACGCTCTAAGTGCCTATACATCCTATCTCCAAGAATCCCCTCCAACAGCTTCCCTACCACTGACGTCAAACTCACCGGCCTATAATTTCCAGGGTTACCCCTACTACCCTTTTTAAACAACGGTACAACATTAGCTAATCTCCAGTCCTCTGGGACCTCACCTGTGTTCAAGGAAGAGACAAAAGACTATAACTTCAATTTTTTTCTCAGATTCACTGGACCACTAATTAGTTTTAACAACAAAAGTATTATTAAACATAGATTTATGATATAGTCCACCTTTACTCTCCTCCTTAAATTCACAATTATATACAGGTTCTAAGGTTAACCAGGATGCTGCCTGGTATGGAATGTCTGAGTTACGAGGAAAGGTCAGGCAAATTGGGGCTGTTTTCTTTAGAAAGACGGAGACTGAGAGGAGATCTAATAGAAGTGTATAAGATTATGAAAGGTATAGATAAACAGTGGTAAGCTTTTTCCTAGGTTGGAAACAAATATTATGAGGGGCCACAGGCTTAGGGTGAGGGGGGGCAAGGTATAATTTGGATGTTAGAGCGAGGTTTTTCACACAGAGGGTTGTGGGGGTATGGAACGCACTGCCAGGTAAGGTGGTGGAGGCAGGCACGCTGGAGTTATTTAAGGGATACTTTGACAGGCACGTGATCTGAATAGAGATGGAGGGATATAGAAGACTGTTTTAAATAGGGATCAAGAGCTTTGGGATGTTCTGGGAATTGCATAATTGTGCACGTTATTGATGTTTTTCTCTTTTATTCCACAGGTACTTCTGTCCGCCTTGTTGTCCAACAAGGGGCATACATGTCAGGGCTGCTGTTGGATTTTTCGAGAGCAGCCTAGTGCTTCACGTCATTAGTGTATGCTTAAACTGGACCAGGTTGATGGGCAACACGACAGCTCAGTGACTATTACTGTTTGCTGTGCAAATACATGTGGGCAAAGTATTGGAGAGAATTATTAGGGATAGGATTTATAGTTATTTAGAGAGAAATGAATTGATTGGGGATAGTCAGCATGGTTTTGTGAAGGGTAGGTCGTGCCTTACTAACCTTATTGAGTTTTTTGAAAAAGTGACCAAAGAGGTGGATGGGGGTAAGGCGGTTGATGTGGTATATATGGACTTTAGTAAGGCGTTTGATAAGGTGTCCCATGGAAGGCTTCTGCAGAAAATGCAGATGTATGGGGTAGAGGGTGATTTAGCTAATTGGATTAGGAATTGGCTAGCGGATAGAAGACAGAGGGTGGTGGTTGATGGGAGATATTCATCGTGGAGTTCGTTTACAAGTGGTGTACCTCAGGGGTCTGTTTTGGGGCCCCTGCTGTTTGTAATTTTTATAAATGATCTGGATGAGGGTATTGAAGGATGGATTAGTAAATTTGCGGATGACACTAAAGTCGGTGAGTGGTAGATAGTGAAGAGGGGTGTTATAGTTTGCAGAGAGACTTGGACAAGTTGCAGAGCTGGGCCGAGAGGTGGCAAATGGAGTTTAATGTGGAAAAGTGTGAGGTAATGCACTTTGGCAGGAATATTAAATGTGTAGAGTATAGGGCTAATGGTAGGATTCTTAATAGTGTTGATGAACAGAGGGATCTTGGTGTATTTGTGCATAGATCCCTGAAAGTAGGCAGTCAAGTCGATAAGGCTGTTAAGAAGGCATATGGAGTCTTAGCTTTTATTGGTAGGGGGATTGAATTTCGGAGCCGCAACGTCATGTTGCAATTGTACAAAACTCTAGTGCGGCCGCACTTGGAGTATTGTGTGCAGTTCTGGTCCTCACATTATAAGAAAGATGTGGAGGCATTGGAGAGGGTACAGAGGAGGTTTACCAGGATGTTGCCTGGTATGGAAGTCAGGTCTTATGAAGAGAGGCTGAGGGATTTGAGGTTGTTTTCGTTAGAAAGGATGCGGCTAAGAGGGGACCTAATCGAAACATATAAGATGATTAGAGGTTTAGATAGGGTGGACAGTGATAGCCTTTTTCCTAGGATGGAGAAAGCTAGCACGAGGGGACAGCTTTAAATTAAGGGGTGATAGTTATAGGACGGATATCAGAGGTAGGTTCTTTACCCAGAGAGTGGTTAGGGAGTGGAATGCCCTGCCTGCGGCAGTTGTAGATGCGCCAAGTTTGGTGGCGTTTAAGAGGTTAGTTGATAAGTTTATGGAAGAGAAGGGAATGGTTTAGTTTGGAGGGTCATTGCTTTTGTCATAATTGGTCGGCGCAACATCGAAGGCTGACCAATTCCATTTCCCGAGCTGTGTTGTTCCTTGTTCTAACATGGATGGCAAAGTATATCTTAAACTATAATGATCTCAGTAACACAATGTCTCCTTTAAATACACAAGATGACAGTGGTCAAATACACTATCCACTCTGAACCTCAAATGAATGTCCGTGGATTTCTCCTTCGAATCGCCCAGATGATTGTTACATAAGAGTTTCCAAACTCCACTCTCAAAAACCAGCTTTGAAATCTTCTCTCAAAATGATGCTTTTCCCTATTGGTTTTCATTCTGAAATCCAGTCCATGTTTTCTGACTTTTAAGCAAAGCTTCCACTCCACTTTTAGCAGCAAATCCAAAGGGTGGCATGATAGTACAGCAGTTAGCACCGCTGCTTCACAGCTATAAGGTCCTGGGTTTGATTCCTGGCTCGGGTCACTGTCTGTGTGGAGTTTGCACGTTCTCCTTGTGTCTGTGTGGGTTTCTTCCAGATACTCTGGTTTCCTCCCACAATCCAAAGATGTGCAGGTTAGGTTGATTGGCCACAGTAAGAAATTTCTCCTTAGTGACCAGGGATGTGTAGGTTAGTGGGTATAATATATGGAGGTAGGGCCTGGGTGGGATTGTATTCAGTGCAGACTCGATGGGCCAAAGAGCCTCTTTTTGCAATATAGGTTCTATGGTTCTAATAACTCCTTTAGGATTTCTTTGCCTTGACAGCTGTAAAATTTGTTTGCAATTAGAACAAAGAAAATTACAGCATAGGAACAGGCCCTTCGGCCCTCCAAGCCTAAACCGATCATGCTACCAACTTAACTAAGTTAAGTTAACTGGTTCCTATTCTTCCAGGAACCATATCCTTCTATTCCCTAAATTGTCTCAAATTTGGTTCTAATGCATAGATCTATAAAAATAGACAGGGATGACAGGGATCATGGGTAGAAATGGGAACATTGAAATGGCGGCGTGGGCTCATTGGACCGAAGGGCCTGTTTCCCGTGCTGTTTTGTTCTTTGTTCTTTATTTCCAAGTGGGTATAAATCCTCTCCAATAATTTCCCTACCACTGATGTATGGCTCACTGGCATGTAATTACCTGGATTATTCTTGCTACCCTTCCTTAAACAAAGGAACAACATTGGCTATTCTTCAATCCTCTGGGACCTTCCCTGTAGCCAGCGAGGATACAAAGATTTTTCTCAAGGCCCCAGCAAAGGTAAGAGAGAGGCAAAAATAGACATTGATCACTGAAAAATGAGACTGGAGAAGTAATAATGGGAAACAAAGAAATGGCAGAGGAACTGAATAGTTATTTTGCATCAGTCTTCATGGCGGAATGCAAATTCCAGTGGGATTTCAGAGCTCCAGGAAAATTAGGAGGCACAGGTGAGTGTAGTGGCCATCACTAAGAAGAAAGTTCTGGGGAAATGGAAGGATCTGAAGATCGATAAATCACCTGGATTAGATGGACTACACTTCAGTTCTAAAAGAGATAGCTGAGGAAATTGTGGAGGCATTGGTAGGGATCTTCCAGGAATCATTGGAGGAAGGGAGGGTCCCAGAGCACTCAAAAGTAACTAATATAACACTGCTGCTGAAGAAGGGAGGGAGGCAGCAGACGAGAAATTATAAGCTATTTAGCCTGACTTCAGTCATTGGCAAGATTTTAGAGTCCGTTATTAAACATGAGATTGCGGAGTACATGGAAATGCATTATAAAATAGAACTGAGTCAGCATGGCTTCGTCAAGGAGAGGTTGTGTCCAACAAATTTGTACTTCTTTGAGGAGGTAACAAGGAAGTTAGATAAAGGAGAACCAATGGATGTGATTTATTTAGATTTCCGAAAAGCTTTTGACAAGGTGCTGCATAGGAGACTGTTAAGTAAGAATCCATGGTGTTAATAGTAAGATCCTAGCATGGATTGAGAGTTGGCTGACTGGCAGAAGGCAGAGAGTAGGGATCAATGGGTCTTTCTCAGGATGGCAACCAATGACTGGTGGTGTGTCTCAGGGGTCAATGATGAAACCACAACTTTTCACAATATACATTAACGATTTGGAAGAAAGAACTGAAGGCACTATTGCTAAGTTTGCAGCTGATACAAAGATATAGAACATTACAGCGAGTACAGGCCCTTCGGCCCTCGATGTTGCGCCGGCCAGTGGACCCTCTAACCTAAACTATTCCAATATCATCCATATGCCTATCCACCGACCATTTGAATGCCCCCAAAATAGGCGAGTCCACAACTGCTGCAGGCAGGGCATTCCACGCTCTCACCACCCTCTGTGTAAAGAACCTGCCTCTGACATCCGTCCTATAACTACCACCTCTAATTTAAAGTTATGTCCCCTCGTGTTGGTCATCACCATCCGAGGAAAAAGGCTCTCACCATCCACCCTATCCAATCCCTTGATCATCTTATACGCCTCAATTAGGTCACCGCGTAACCTTCTTCTCTCTAATGAAAATAACCTCAGGTCCCTCAGCCTTTCCTCATAAGGCCTTCCCACCATTACCAGGCAACATCCTGGTAAACCTCCTCTGCACCCTTTCCAATGCTTCCACGTCTTTCTTATAATGCGGCGACCAGAACTGAACGCAATACTCCAAGTGCGGCCGCACCAGAGTTTTGTACAGTTGTAACATAACCTCACGGCTCCTAAATTCAATCCCTCTACCAATAAAAGCTAACACACCGTACGCCTTCGTAACAACTTTATCAACCTGGGTGCCAACTTTCAAAGAGCTATGTACTTGTACCCCAAGATCCCTCTGCTCGACAACACTATTAAGGGTCCTTCCATTAGCCCTATATTTCCTATGCCTGTTATTCCTACCAAAGTGAATCACCTCACACTTATCCGTATTGAATTCCATTTGCCACCTCACGGCCCAGCTCTGCAACCTATCTATGTCCCTCTGAAAACTGTAACATCCATCCTCGCTGTCTACAACTCCCCCCACTTTGGTATCGTCAGCAAATTTACTAATCCAACCATCTACACCCTCATCTAGGTCATTTATAAAAATGACAAACAGCAGTGGCCCTAAAACAGATCCTTGAGGTACACCACTTGTAACTGCACTCCAGGTTGAATATTTTCCATCAACCACCACCCTCTGTCTTCTATCAGCTAGCCAATTCCTAATCCAAACTGCTAAATCACCTTCAATCCCATGCATCTGCACCTTCTGCAGTAGCCTACCATGGGGAACCTTATCAAACGCTTTGCTAAAATCCATATACACTACATCAACAGCCTTACCCTTATCTACCTCTTTGGTCACCTCCTCAAAAAACTCAATAAGGTTTGTGAGGCACGACCTACCCTTCACAAAACCGTGCTGACATATGTAGAGGCATAGGTAGTATTGAGAAAGCTGGGGGGCTGCAGAAGGACTTAGACAAGTTAGGAAAGTGGGCAAAAAGTGGCATATGGAATACAATGTGTAAAAGTGTGAAGTTGAGGTAGTCTCTGGTTACTCTCTGATATGCACGACACATCTGCTGCTGTGCACCAAGTGGAGGTGGAAACGACCAAGGCTTCTGGCATGCAGGGACCCGATGGAGGCAGGGACTCAGCTTCCCTAGTCTACATGCTGGGCCTCTGCAATCACTTCTGCCTCAGCTGCTGGATATGAAGCACAGAGTGACTGAATGCAGGAGGGGCTGTCAGCAACACTGGACTGACTGTGAGGCTGTTGGGAGGAGTCCCATAGCTTTCGGGTGGACCAGTTGTTGCCTATCTTGTTTGGCTGCCAGGCCAGTGCTGCAAGGTGATGTCCACAGTGGAAAGCCTGGGACAGGAGATCCTCAACATGAGTGACAGCTCCAAGTGATGGCCAAATCACTGTTGGCCACAGCTGAGGGCCTCAACAGTCTTCTCAAGATTCTTTAGCCTGAGGCTGAGAGGCTCGAGAGCTTGCAGAAGATCCAGCAGGACAGCACCGAGACACAACAGGTTATGGCAGCAACTCTTGAGACCATGGCCCTGAGACAGAGGGTCATGTCTGAGGGGCTGCAGAGCATGGCCAGGTCAGAGACTACTTGCCCATACCCTTGACAGGTGGCCATCACAGAGGGTTTGACCACCATGACTAGAATGCAGGTGGTCCTCCAGGACTGGCAAGGACAGATGAAGCCAGAGCTTCTGAAGCTCACTGCAGAAGTACTGCCATCCCATAGAGTGGCCAAAGGGGCCCACAGGCACCCCGAGGGAGAGGGAAGGTCTTGAGCCCACACCAGGGCCTTCCAATGAGGAGACTGCGGCTGTAGCTACACCTTTTGACTCCCCCTTCCTAACACTGGGGCATCTCGGGGACAGTTGGGTGAAGAGGATGTCATGGACATTTGGAAGCTGGTCAGGCTCATAGAACATAGAACATTACAGCACAGAACAGGCCCTTCGGCCTTCGATGTTGTGCCGACCAAAATAAAAAGCAATGCCCTCCAAACTAAACCATTCCCTTCTCTTCCATATACATATCAATTAACCTCTTAAACGCCACCAAACTTGGCGCATCTACAACAGCTGCAGGCAGGGCATTCCACTCCCTAATCACTCTTTGAGTAAAGAACCTACCTCTGATATCAGTCCTATAACTCATACCCCTTAATTTAAAGCTGTGTCCCCTCGTGCTAGCTTTCTCCATCCTAGGAAAAAGGCTATCACTGTCCACCCTATCGAAACCTCTAATCATCTTATATGCTTCGATAAGGTCCCCTCTTAGCCGCCTCCTTTCTAACGAAAACAACTCAAATCCCTCAGCCTCTCTTCATAAGACCTGCCCTCCATACCAGGCAACATCCTGGTAAACCTCCTCTGTACCCTCTCCAATGCCTCCACATCGTTCTTATAATGTGGGGACCAGAACTGCACACAATACTCCAAGTGCGGCCGCACTCGAGTTTTGTACAGTTGCAACATGATGCTGCGGCTCCTAAATTCAATCCCCCTACCAATAAAAGCTAAGACTCCATAAGCCTTCTTAACAACTTTATCCACTTGACTGCCTACTTTAAGGGATCTATTGACACATACACCAAGATCCTTCTGTTCCTCAACACTATTAAGAGCCCTACCATTAGCCCTATACTCTACACATTTATTGTTCCTGCCCCTTTGTTCCTCCTCAAGATCCAGGCCCTCCAGAGGACAATCAGCAAGGGCATCACAGGCCCAGTAGGCAAATAGCTACCTCCACCTCTGATATACATCCTGGGGAGACACTGGGATGCACTGGTAGACCATGTAAAATTAGGAAGTTGTAGTAGTACTAAGATAGCCCGGGTGAAGGGCAGCACTAGGTAGATAGAGAATTTAGGTACGTTGATGTTTCCTGTTCACATGTTTTTATATTATCACTTATCATTAAGACACTTATTGGCAACAATACATGTTATTTCACATCCACCCGTGACTAATTTGTCTCAGATTTGCCTCTAACAAGACCAATCTTATCTGACAGTCACTGGAGGAACACTGCATGTTGATGTTAGCGGGGGAGGTCTCTCAATGCTCTGTCATTGAGAAAATGAAGGTGCTCCGTGGATGGCATGCATTGGCAGTGACTTACACCATTTGCACTGGCATTTCCAAACCCACAAGAGGTTCCCTCCCCCATCTCCCCTTCCCCATGCCCGTATATAGGGGTTTAGTGGTTGCTTACTCAGGTGTGAAGCATAGGTAGGAACTACTTTGTACTAGGGCATCATCACAATGGTGCTTAGCGACTCATCATCATCCTCCTGCCAAAAAAAACTCGCTAACGCAACGTACTCAGCTTGCTACTCTGGTGTTACAATGTTGCAGGAGATTGTAAGACCCAGGGGGTAGGGGTGGGTGGAAGGAAAGTGTGATGGAGAACGGCCTTCAGTTGCCCAATATGTGTTGATCAAGGTTTCCCTTACTGTCTTCTGCTGCCAGTCCTCCAGCACCTAGGAGCTGTTGCTCTTTGCCATTCTCCTTTTCCTTCCCCTCACCTGCTTGGCCATCTCCTTCTCAATGATGCTTGGCAGGTCTGCCTCCAGGTCCTCCTCCTTGCTGCAGCAGATTGTGTAGGGCATACTAACCACCATAATGCGGGCTGCTATCAGTGGGTGATGTCGAACCAGATACCTGAACCACATCTTGAGAAGCCCTATGCACCACTCCACTATTGAATAGGTGGCAACACGGGCCTTAGTCTCAGGCCTCTGCACAAGTGTCACAGCCAAGTCCAAAGCAAGTACCCCATATTATCCATGAACCATCCTGCACCTGGGCTCTTCTCAAAGACCTATGGGACATCGGACTTCCTCAATATGAAGTTCTCATGCATGCTGTTGAGGTGTCTGGCGCAAACATGCATAATGTTGAACAGATGGTCACACACCAATTGCATATTTATTAAATGAAAGTCCTTTCTATTCATGGATCTTCTTGGATTCCTGACCAGGGCCTTGAGGGCAACATGGGTACAGTATATTGCACCCTGCACATTTGGCTACCTGTGGTGGCTGTGAATCCTGCAGTCCAGGCTTTTTGCTGGGCCTGTTCCAGGTTAAATTTGATGTACTGGCCAAACCAAGCTTACAGGGCATCCGTGACCTCTGTCACACGCTTGTGAATGGATATTTGTGAAATGCCACATTTCACAATGGTGGTCTGGAAGGACCTGGTGGTGTAAAAGTTTAAGACAGCTGTCATTTTCATAGTCACTGGGACTGGTTGCACACCCATGCCCCGAGGTGCAAAGTCCTGTAATAATCAGCACAGGCGTTGCTCTGTCTCCTTTTGGAACTGTAGCCATCAGCAGCACACTATGTCTGACAGTTGTTCAATGGACACTCATGTTGGGTCTCCTTTCCCTCCTTTTTCTGCCTTCTGGGGCAAATGTTGGCCACATCTTGCTTCCGATGGCTGACTCCCTCTCCTCCTGTGAGTGGCAAGGCTTGGGCCTCCTCTGCCCAGAATTCATCCTCCTTTCCTCCTCCTCAGCTCCAGCAGTAACGAAAAGAACAGCAAGATCATTGGGTGGCATTGCAAAAGCCATCTCATTGATCTGAAGGGAAAAGAATTTGGGGAAAGGGAGAGAAAGATGGAGAGTTTAGAGATCTCTGGCTCTGCAGCCCAAAGACACACTCTCAATAACGCCCCCCCCCCCCCCCCCCCCCCCCCCCACCCCCCGCCACAGCCCTCCCAGCAACACACATTCCCTAATCGCCACACAGTCCCCCAGCAACACAGATCTCCTTCCTCATTCCCCGCAGCTACACTCCCCCCGTCACTAATACATACCCAGAACCCATGCATAATTGACCACAGGCACTGCTGCTTGACAGGTCCTGCGGCTGCAGAACTGCCACTTCAAGAATGTCCAACACATCCCACTGCTGTACCAGTGCTTCCTTGTGCCTGTACTATGAGCCAGAGGCATCTCTAATAGCAATGGTCAGCACTCAGATCCAGGTCTGAGAATCCCAGGTTGGACTCTGTGATCAAACTCTCCACAAATTTGCAGCCATAAAACAGCTCCCTCTGAACAACATGGAGCAGTTTGAATGTTGAGACTTGCCTCCTTGTTCACCCTTACTGATCAAGTGCTAGAGTATGACTTTTATGAAAGAGATTTTTTCCAGACTGTTCTGGTTGCACCGAACAAAGATATAAAGACAGGTGAACTGGGAAGATTGGGTGTGAAGCACACTAATTACATTGTGATGAATGCAAAAACATGTAAATTGACATCTTGCCCATTTGTGCTCAATTTTCTTTCCATGGTAAAATGGGAATGGGCATGATAAGGGGTGCTATTCATGCTAGCTGCTTTATGCCTGATTTTACAAAATTTTCCTGCCACAAAAGAAATTGTAAAATTCCACCCATTGTGTCTGACCAGCTCTGCAAATGAGCATCAAGTACCGTTCACTGTAACGGTTCAATTTCTTCCTTTTCAGATAACAGTCCAATTCACTTTTGAATGCTTCAATTAAACCTGCCTCCACTTCACTCACAGTCAGTGCATTGCAAACTCTAACTATTTTCCGTGCAAAATTCTTCTCATATCACATTTGCTTAATCAATAATTATTTTTGCCTTCTTGTTCTCAATATTCTCTTGAGTTGAAACAGTTTCTCTTTATTTACTCTGTCCGTATCTGTCAGGATTTTGAACATCTCTATCAAATCTCTTCTCAACCTTTTCTCTAAGGATAATAGCCTAACTTCCCCAACTTTTCTTCATAATTCCTCATCCATGGAACCATTCTTGTGATTTTTTTTCTGCACCCTCTGTAATGCTTCACATTCTTTCTAAAGCATAGAGCTCAAAGCTGGAAACAGCGTTCTAGATGAGACTGAACCACTGACTTATACAAATTCAACATAACCTCCCTGCTCTTGCACTCTAATCTTTATTAATAATGCTTATATCTTTTAACTGCTTTCAACCTCTCAGTAACTTTCAATGATGTGTGTACATATATACCTAAGTCACTCTGCTCCTATACCTTATTTAGAGTTGTGCAGTTTATTTTATATTCTCTCTCCATGTTATCCTACCAAAATGAATCATTGCACATTTCTCTGATCTGAACTTCATCGGCCATCTGTAACCAGTAACTTGTTCTGAATTATTGTTTCCAGGAATTTCCCCACCACTGATGCTAAACTGAATGTAGTTATCTTGACATACTTTTTTGAATAAGGGTGTAACTTTGCAATTCTCAAGTCCTTCTGGACCACCTGAGGAAGAGTGAAAAATCATGGTGAGTGTCTGCAAATCCCAATCTCACATCCTTCAGAATCCCAGGATGCATCTCATCTGATCCTGGTTTTTTATCAACTTCAAGTACCAATAACCTATCAAATACTTCCTCCTTTTCAAATTTAAAATTAATGTTCAATTACTTCTTCTAACAGGCCTTGGATACCATTTTCTTCCTTCATAAGAAAGATATTTATTTAATACCTCAACAATGCCTTTTGCCCCTAAGTGTAAATTCTCTTTTTGGTCCCTAATTGATCCTCCTTTTTCCACCATTTTACTATGTTTATGCTCATAGAAGACTTTGGCATTCTCTTTTATGTTTGCTGCTAGTCTCTTTTTATAATCTTTCTTTGATTCTTCACCTCTCCTCTGACTTTTCTATATTCAGCTTAACTTTCAATTGTATTTTTAACTTAACACCTGTCATAAACACATTGTTTTCTTATTTACCTTAATCTTTCTATCCTTTGTCATCTAGGGGCCTTTGGATTTATTTGCTTTACCTTTCCTTTTTGAGGAAATACTCATTGTATTCTTTATAGGTAGCCAACTGATCAGTTACAAACCTTTGACTCCAATTTATTTAGCTTATATTTATTTGTTATGATATGGAGGTTGACCCCCTTTTGAGATGTAACTCCAAATCCGCAAAGAAGAATAATTTTTTAAAGGTGTGTGAAAAGGTGTGAACTTCTGTAATGTTTAGTGGTTAACTAACAGTGGATGGAGAAAGAATGGCTGCAACAATGATTCAACAACGATATTAGCAATAATAATTTGAAATTTGCTTTTTCTCATTATGCTGGGATTTCTTGTAGCCAGTGGACAGGAAATTATCAAAGGACAGAATATGTCAGACTTTAACAGCTTGTCCTTGGCAGAGATGAGTTCTATACAGACTCTTGGAGCCAGTGTTCCTTAAGTGGATATTGGAATGTAAACAATATGCACTGAAGGGGTCTAGGTATGATGAGACCTGAGGTAACCAATGCCACTATTCAGCTTGCATTTGATTGGCCGAATCAAATGATGTAATTGGGGTTTTAGATTGAAGCTTGGCAGGATGACAGAGAAATTTCCAGAATGAATGGGGAATTGTGGATAAAAAGGCACGAGTCCTTTGTTTGCCAGCGCTAACTCGAAGAGACCAACTATCTGATATTCGACCTGATAGAGGTTTACAAGATGTTGAGAGGAATAGATAGGGTGGACTCTCAGAGACTATTTCCCAGGGCTGAAATGGTCGCGACGAGAGGGCACAGATTTAATGTGCAGGGAAGCAAGTACAGAGGGGATGCTAGGGGAAAGTTTTTCACTCAGAGGGCGGTGAGTGAATGGAATCGGCTGCCGTCGGTGGTGGTCGAGGCGAACTCGCTGGGGTCTTTTAAAAGACTTCTGGATGAGTATATGGGATCCAATGGATTGGGGGTTATAGATAGGTCTATGGCTGGGTAGGTTTTGATGTGTTCGGCACAACTTGTGGGCCGAAGGGCCTGTTTGTGCTGTAGTGTTCTATGTTCTATGTTCTATCACAAGAAGACTTGTGAGCTGAAGGATCTTGTCCTAAACTCATAGTATCTATTTTTAGTTAAATAGTTAAAGTTAGTGTTTAGTTAAAGTTGATGTTCGGTTAGAATTAAAATTCAATAAAGAGTTAATGTGTTTCAAATGGCTAGGTTTGAGTTGATACCAGAACTGTTAAATAAAGGAACTGTTTGTCTCATTCAACTGGAATGCTCAGAAGGTGTTTAAAGTTGTAAAGCATCTGACACTCACTTTAAATGAACTTAATTTATTTATTTAACTAACAGGGAACTTCAACTAAACAAGTGATAATTCAAATAAAATATGATTCTAATGGAATGTTGTTGCAATAAATACAATTTATTAACGAAGAAAAATAATTCAGTCACTCTGAAAATATACAATGAGACTTTGTGATTTTTGGAAACATTTGGATTTTTTCTGTTCATTCCTCTGTTTGTAAATTCTTTCTGATTTGGTACTTTTTAATAGTTAGATGGTGCATTCTCTTAAGAGATATCTGAAGTTGGCAGATTTGAGAGCTCCTCTCTCCCTCTTGAGGTCTGAGAGGAGGCAGTTCTTCAGTTGCTCTCCTATGTTTCCCCCTGCATTCTCTTTTGTATCTATGATGATCTATCAACTTTCCTACAAATAGGATTGGTCTGATGTTATCAACACTATCAGAATCAAATTCCATAGGTTCCTGGTAGCAGAGCACTTCTTTTTTAAAAAAACAGGTTGTCTTGTCAAGACTACTGCTTGACTTTTTGATACAAATATTTCAGCTTGGAATCTATGTACTTTGCATTTTAAACCTCCAAGCACTGAAACAAAACATCAGCTTTTAAAGAAACCACACAATGTTTTTTCCTTCCAGCATTTTTTACAATTTCTTTTCATCTTTACCAACATCACATTCCAACTTCACAAACTTAATTTTACAACATCTTCCCCCTTAAGAAAAAATGAACCACAGAACTGTAGAAAATTACAGCTCAGAAACAGGCCTTCTTGTCTGTACCGAACCATTTTTTGCCTAGTCCCACTGACCTATAGAACCGTAGAAAATTACAGCTCAGAAACAGGCTTTTAACCATTATCATGAAAAGATAGCTTCACATTTTTTTAAACTTGCGGTAATGCATCCATAATATTTTTACGACCAGCAACATGCTCTATCTGTAAATTAAATGTTTGTAACATGAGATTCCAACAAAATGATGTCTTTCTGTCCTTAAAGCTTTCTTGGAATGTCAAAGGATTGTGACCAGTATTAGTATAAATATCAGTCTCTGATATATTGTTTGTAATGTAAATATTAAAATGTTGTAAGGCCACGATTAAACTCGATTACTCCTTTTCAATGGTGGAGTATTTTGTCTGATGGATAGTGTTTTTTTGAAAAATAACTGGCCTTTCAATTCCACAATCATCCTCCTGGAACAATGCAGCTCCAACCTGATATCACTGGCCTCAATGGCGGCATAATAGCACAGTAGTTAACTCTGCTGTCTCACAGTGCTAGTGACCTGGGTTTGATTCTGGCCTGTGGAGTTTGCATATTCTCCCCGTGTCTGCATGGGTTTCTTCTGAGTGTTCTGGTATCCTCCCACAAATCAAAGATGTGTGGGTTAGATTTTACTGGATTGACCATACTAAATTACCCCTTAGTGTCATGCGGACTAGCTTGAGTATATGCATGGGATTACAGGGATAAGGTCTGGGTGGAACAGTGGTCAGCACAGACTCAATGGGCCAAAATGACCTCCTTTTGCGCTATAGAGATTCTATGATTTTGAATGGTTTTGGGAAGTTTGACAAGGCTAAAATAGATATATTGGTTTTTAAATTCTCAAATCCCTCTTGGCATTGTTGGTCCATTGAAATTTTGTATTTTCCACAAATCCATCAATGGTGCTACTAAAGTTTGGTATGAATTTTCTATAATTTCCACTCAGTCCCAAAAATCGTAGCCCTTCCTTCTGCAATGATGGTTTTGGAAATTCCTCTATCGCCTTCATTTTCATGTTTCTTGGTATCATCTGTCTGTATCCGATATTGTTACTTCCACCTTCGTAAATTCTGTTTTTGCCAAGTTTATGATCAACTTTGCCTCTTGCAGTTTCTTGAAGAGCTCTGCCAAATGCTCCATTTGAATTTTCCATGAATGGCTAAAGATCACTAAGTCATCAATGTAGATAGCACAATTAGTCGATCCTGCAACAACTCTGTTCACAAGCCTTTCAAAAGTAGCTGGTGCGCTTTTCAATTTAAAGGGCATATAGCCCATTTGGGGATACAAAAACAGAAACTCTTTTGATCTCTCTGACAAAGATTCTTGCCAGTAACTCCTTGCCAGTTCTTGCGAAGTAAGTCTAACTTTTGGATGCAATGGCTTGTCCTAATTTTTCCACACAATCCTCCAATCTTGGAATTTGATATGTGTCTGATTTAGTCACAATTTTGAGCTTTTGATAATTTACCACAGAATCGTTGAGTACCACGAGGTTTGGGGACCAACACATTCAATGAACTCCACTTGTTTTGAATTAGTTCTATGTCTTCTTTTAGCATGGCTTCCACTTCCTTCTGAACCTGTGATGCTTTGAGAGGATTAAGCTGTAGGGGTGTTGTTTTATTGGAACAGCATTCCATATGTCAACATTATGTGCTATGGCATTAGTCCTGACTCTCTATTTCTACATAGGTCCTCACAGCACTGTGATAAATTTTCAGTTCAGTACTCTGCTCTTGGGACAGATTGCTCACTATCCTATTCCAGTCTTTGAGGACTTCTTCATTATTTAATTTATTTTGAGGTACTCAAAATCTACATCATCATAATTAGATTTGTCAGTCTGATTGGCAGTAACTAATACTTATTTCTTTGATTCCTTTTCCCTGTCATGGTACAGTTTTAACATGTTCACTTAACATACCTTATTTTTTTCCATATCCAGCATTTTTACCAATTTGCTGATTCTACAAGTGTCATCTTTTTCTGTTTCTCTAACGTTTGTTGACAAATTTGGGGAGCATCTTTGACGCCCAGAATCCCTTTAACAATTTTAAGAGCTATTTCCTCACTTAGGTTTATTTAAAGATTTAGGACAGTTCAGATACTGGATCTGAACCCCCAATCTATTATGACGTGGAGGTTGCTCCCCTTTTGAGACGTAATGCCGAATCTCCCAAAGAGGAATACCTCACCTCGTAATCTGTTGAAAGTGTGTGGGAAAGTGAACTGTCCTTCATTAATGTTCAGTGATTAACTAACAGAAATACTTGACATTCACTTAGAACATAGAACAATACAGCACAGAACAGGCCCTTCGGCCTTCGATGTTGTGCCGACCGAAATAAAAAGCAATGCCCCTCCAAACTAAACCATTCCCTTCTCTTCCATATACTTATCAATTAACCTCTTAAACGCCACCAAACTTGGCGCATCCACAACAGCTGCAGGCAGGGCATTCCACTCCCTAATCACTCTTTTGAGTAAAGAACCTACCTCTGATATCCGTCCTATAACTCATACCCCTTAATTTAAAGCTGTGTCCCCTCGTGCTAGCTTTCTCCATCCTAGGAAAAAGGCTATCACTGTCCACCCTATCTAAACCTATAATCATCTTATATGCTTCAATAAGATCCCCTCTTAGCCGCCTCCTTTCTAACGAAAACAACCTCAAATCCTTCAACCTCTCTTCATAGGACCTGCCCTCCATACCAGGCAACATCCTGGTAAACCTCCTCTGTACCCTCTCCAATGCCTCCAATCTTTCTTATAATGTGGGGACCAGAACTGCACACAATACTCCAAGTGCGGCAGCACTAGAGTTTTGTACAGTTGCAACATGACGTTGCGGCTCCGAAATTCAATCCCCCTACCAATAAAAGCTAAGACTCCATATGCCTTCTTAACAACCTTATCGACTTGATTGCCAACTTTCAGGGATCTATGCACACATACACCAAGATGCCTCTGTTCATCAACACTATTAAGAGTCCCACCATTAGCCCTATACTCTACACATTTGTTATTCCTGCCAAAGTGAATTACCTCACATTTTTCCACATTAAACTCCATTTGCCACCTCTCGGCCCAGCTCTGCAACTTGTCCAAGTCACTCTGTAAACTAAAACACCCCTCTTCACTATCTACCACACCACCAACTTTAGTATCATCTGAAAATTTACTGATCCATCCCTCAATACCCTCATCCAGATCATTTATAAAAATTACAAACAGCAGGGGCCCCAAAACAGACCCCTGAGGCACACCACTCGTCACCGAACTCCACGATGAATATCTCCCATCAACCACCCCCCTCTGTCTTCTATCTGCCAGCCAATTCCTAATCCAATTAGCTAAATCACCCTATATTCCACACATCTGCATTTTCTGTAGAAGTCTTCCATGGGCCACCTTATCAAACGCCTTACTAAAGTCCATATATACTACATCAACCGCCTTACCCCCATCCACCTCTTTGGTCACTTTCTCAAAAAAATCAATGAGGTTAGTAAGGCATGACCTACCCTTCACGAAACCATGCTGACTATCCCCAATCAATTCATTTCTCTCTAAATAACTATAAATCCTATCCCTAATAATTCTCTCCAATACCTTGCCCACAACAGAAGTAAGACTCACTGGCCTATAATTCCCAGTTTACTTTAAAATGAAGTTCACTTTAAAATGAACAGTTAACAATTTATTTAACTAACATGGAATTTAACCATATCAAATAAAATACGATTCTACTGGGATGCTGTTCAAATAAATATAATATCCATTCATTAACCAAAAAAAATTTAGTCACTTTATAAAAAACAACCAAGTTTTGTGTCTTTCAGAATCTTTGGGAGTTTCTTGATTGATTTCTCTGTCTGTACATTCTTTTTGATTTGTTACCTTTCATTGGTCAGACGGTGCATTCTTTTAAGAGATATCTGAAGCAGTCATGGGAGTGGTCGGGGGGGGAAAGAAGCTGCTAATTGGTAGTTGGTAGTGGCCATCTTCTGTTTTTCCCCCTTGCATTCTCTTTTATATCTGACCTATCAATTTTCCTGCAATAGGATTGGTCTGATTTTGTCAGCAGCATCAAATTCAAATGTGAAATGTGGTTCTTGGTATCTGAACGTCTGTTTTAAATTCATAGGCTGAATTCAGAACTATTCAAATGCCTGAAGCCTGTTACTAAAGCAGCCATGTTGCCTGGCCTAGAATACAAATGTTTCAGCTTGGACTCAGTATTGAAATAAAAGCAGCTTTTAAAGGGACTACTCAATGATTTTTTTTGCCCTCTAGCATTTTACATTTTTTACATCTTTATAAACTCAACTTTGAATACTAACGAAATGCCATTATGCCAGAGGATAAAATGTGATTAAAGTATATGACAGGCATTATTATTACTTTATGTATTTTGAAAATGATTGATTTCAAGCCAATAAAAGGCAGAGTAATTGATAAGAAAATCGATAATTGATCTGTTTTGAACTGTATACATCAGAATTATTTGGAGAGATCTAGCTGCTCCATCTCGGGTGCTACTTTGACACTTTGATAATTTCTCCCAGTGACTGCTGATCAAAATGAAGATTATATCTTTAAACTGAGACACTGGCTTTGTGAGTTTTCTATTGTCTGAAATTTCTGATGGTACCTGGCTACCTTGAAAACTCCACCAACAGCTTTTTGGCAATGAGTGATGGGGTAGAGTGACTGGAGCAAGGTGTGCCTCCTAAGAAAGAGTGAGTACCTTTATCTTACCACCCTAGCTAGTTAGAAGGAGTAATATGTCAAGTTGTCAGATCCCAAGAATTAACCTATTTGAACGAGTGTTAAGAGTTGCAAAGGCAGTATCACTGAGTAAAGAAATCACACTTAAAGCAGGGTGGGATAATGGAATATTGCTATTGGTCAGTTAGCTGAGCCATAGGGCCACACAGTAGGATAAGACATAAAAACTGTTGGGTGCACTTAATCCGAAAGACCAGGGATGGAATCCGGTATGTTTCGTTTAGCTGAGCCATAGTGCCGTGCATCAGTTAAAGAAAGAGGCTAGACCTAAACAGAGGAAGTGACGCTTAGCCTGGGTATTAGAAGTGCCCCATGTGGGGCGAAAGAGTTGTGGCGCTTTTGTGTTATTGGGTGGAAAACTTAATAAGGTGTTTCCAGTAAGATGAAGTTAGGAGGCAAGGGTTGCTCTCAGCAACTCTCAGGGCTCTGGCCTAGAAAAATTCCAGAGAGGAGTCTGAGGAATCAAAAGGGAAATTGGCTAGAAATTAGACAGAGAAAGAGAGTGAGAAAATTAAAAAAAGTTGATGATACGAAATTGAAAAACCCAGTGAGATTGGAAGGTCTAGGGCGCTCTCGCATGATCTTGTAGAGTATGACAGTGCAAATTTGAAATGTGGAAGGGACTCAGTAGTACAAACAATAGTAACAGAGCACAAAAAATTAATTAGGGAAATGATAGAGAAAGGATATGATTCAGAGGCTTCTGAATCTGAACAAAAGGCCTAGTGCAAAGGCTAGATTAAGCAAAAATGGCCATGATGATTCTTGCTGCTCTGATGAGAAGCAGTTAACAAGCAGTTAGCCACAGCAAAAGCTTCCTGGGAACACTCCAAAAATATGCCCACAGGAAGATGGTAACAAATTCATTGTACCCCCACTCCTAGAGGAGTTGGATAAGGAGGAAATGGAAGACTTATCAGAAAGGGTAATTCAAGGAGACAAAATTCCCCTAATAGTAGCAAGGTGGGATCACTTGTTCCAGTAGCACCACTTCATATTATAATAAAACCTTCCAGGTAGGGGAGAATAGCAACCACTATATCTATTGAGGGAGTGCCATTAATGGAGACTTAGAGGCAGATGCTTATGGATAAATTAGGTCCTTTGTGTCATAATGATCAAATTATGGCTGTTTGGAAAAATATGGATGAGTTAAGAGAGGTTCATAATTTAATATTAAATGAGGTAAAAATTTTAGTGAAGGAAAAGTTAGCTGGACCAGTGTGGCAAATGTTACCCAAGCCTTTAAGAAGAAAGTGGTTGGATATTTGTCATGGATGATAGTGAGGACCAAAGATATGAGTAGTTTAAATGGGCAATAGGCTGAGTTATAGTTAAAGGACAAGCCAACTGAACTAAAATAATGTAGTTAAACAAAATCCCAGAGAAGAATAAGGAGAAACAAAATTCAGGGTTTATGCAAATAACGCAGGGGTTGAAAACCCTACTAGAAACAATATATTACTGGGCTTGCTCAAAGATGGGTTTAGTGCAGCTCTGTCTTGAATCATAGAATCATTGAAACTTTACAATACAAAATGGGGCCATTCAGCCCATCGAGCCTACACCGACAACAATCCCACCCAGCCCCTATCCCCATAACCCCATATTATATGCCCCACCAATCCCTCTAACCTATGCATCGCGGACACTAAGGGATAATTTAGCATGGCCAATCAACCTAACCCACATATCTTTGGATTGTGGGAGGAAACCAGAGCATCTGAGGAAACCCATGCAGATACGGGAAGAACTTGCAAACTTCATGCAGACAGTGACTTAAGTAGGGAATCGAATCCAAGTCTCTGGAGCTATGAGGCAGCACTGTTAACCACTGTGCCACTATGCTGCCCATATTGCCCTGTAGAATATAGATATGGTATTCCAATAGGAAATAATTATCAGGATCTCATGAATTTGGCCATGAAAACAGAATCCAATCACCAGTAAAATCCCAAAATGACTTCAGTACAGATTAATCAGTCACAACCTAAACTTCAAACATGCTTTGCGTGTGGAAAGAAACAGCATATTATTACAGATTGCCGAGGCATTCCAAAAATTAATGGTGTTTACTGCTGTTGGACTTTAACTTGGTGTTGTGAGACTTCTTACTTAGCTCATACAAGCAGAGATAAGATGGTGAATTTAGTTGGGAATTTTTAGTGATGGAAAGGTATGGGAGAAGGCATAGAAAAATTGGTGGCGTGGTAGCACAGTGATTAACACTGCTGCCTCACAGCATCAGGGATCTGGATTTGATTTCTAGCTTGGGTCACTGTCTGTGTGGAGTTTGCACATTCTCAGTGTATCTGCCTGAGATTCCTCTGGGTGCCCTGGTTTTTTCCCCACAGTACGAATCTGGCAACACCAATTTTAAATCCAACCGATTTATTTGATAGTAAATCTGCAAGCTTTCGACTTTCGTCTTCGTCAGGCAAATGCAGTGTTCTGGTCTGCAATAGCACACATATCAGCACAGACAGTCACAGATTGCTGATTAGAATGCGAATCCTTACACCTAACCTGCTATTCAAGTCTTAAAGTGGCTAACAATGTGGGTGAAGGGAACCTTGAGCATTGGTTAAAGAGATGTGTTTGTCTCCAGACAGCACAGTGAGTGAGGTTTTTTGCTAACCCAGGCAAGTCATGGGGTTACAGATAGTGTGACATGAAGCCAAGATCCCTGTTAAGACCGTCCTCATGTGTGCGGAACTTGGCTATCAGTCTCTGCTCAGCGGCTCTGCGCCGTCGTGTGTCATGAAGGCCATCATTTTTCTACATCATTTTTCCCACAGTCCAAAGGTTAGGTTGATTGGCCATGCTCAATTGACACAAGTGTCAGGGCAATTCGTAGGATAAATGAGGGTTACGGGTATAGAGCCTGAGTGGGATTGTGGTCAATACAGACTCAATGGGTCGAATGCCTTTCTGTACTATAGGTATTCTACACTTAGCATCAGATTTTCTTAGGGATTGTGATAGAGTAGGCTTTTAAAGAAATAGATCCTGTACAGGTGGGCCAGGTCACATGAATAGGTATTCACCTGTTTTTAACACATCCAGCCTCTACCTTATTTTCAGTGAAGATGAATCAAAACAGAAAGAGATAATGTGTGCTGAGAATAAAAAAATACCTGGAGGGAACTTTGGCACAAGCAAGTGTCAACACTCAGTAAATTTAATCAGGCGGATATCGGTGGTGGTGGAGGCGAACTTGTTGGGGTCTTTTAAAAGACTTCTGGATGACTACATGGGATTAAATGGGATTGGAAGTTACAGATAGTTTTATGGCCTAGTAGGTATGGGTATGATCGGCGCAACTTGTGGGCCAAAGGGCCTGTTTGTGCTATAGTGTTCTATGTTCTACGTACAGATTCACTCAGTAATGATCATGCAATATTCCATTTGCTTTAACTCTCAACAGTACATATTGGATCTGAGGAAACAAGACATACCCATGGCTACCTATTGGATGGAATGAGTCATGTTACCTTGGATTATGTGGTTCAATATATCTATCATTCTTACTATCTCCCAACTAAGAGAACTGTGAGAATAGACAACTTCGCTGGTGTAATGATACCCCTATATCTGTATATAAACTGTTAACTGAGATTGAAGCCATTAGTTGGTTTTAGAACAGGTTGCCAATGATAACTTTATAATCTTCACTGAGATCAGGGATGAGATGGTTGCTATGTGCACAATGGTTCTGCAAAATCAAATGATTTTCATTTGGCATCCTAAGGTGGAACATACGCCTTAATTGGATCAGAGTGATGCACATATCCACGCCCATTCCAAGTTGGAGTGTCCTCTGCTTCAAATAGGAGTGCCCATTTCTCTCAACTTGGAGTGACCCCTGTCTTGGTTTGGAGTGTTCTATATTGTGATCTAGACTGCCCCCATTAGGACTTGGAGGACTCTCTATCTCTATTTGGAGTGCCCCTATTTAGATTTGGAGCTTATTAGGAGTGCATGCATCTCAAATAGTAGTAACCCCATCAATTAGGAATGCCAACTATCAATTAGCAGTGTCTCCAACTCAAATTGGAGTGTCCGATCTCAATTAGGTGTCCCCATCTCGATTCTGAATGCCCCTCATCAATTTGGCATGATTCTGTCTCAATTTTGAGTACCTCTTCTCTAGATTTGGAGTGCACTTCCTATCTCAATTTGAAGTGTCCCCTCAGTCAAATTGCAATGCTACACTGTCTTGATTAAGACAGCACCCCATTTCACTTTGGAGTTCCCACTATCTCCATCAAAAGTGCACCTTTCTGGATTTGGAATGCTCTGTATCTGAATTTGGAGTGCCCCCTATCTCGATTAGGAGTGTCCCCTATTTAAATATGGAATTCCCAGTATCTCAATTTGGTGTTCTGCATCTGGATTTGAAGTCCCCTTTGCTTGATTTGAATAGTCCCTATCTGTGTAATCTCCATCAGATCCTTCAACATTCCCTATCACTTTCACATCCTGCAACATATACCAACTTCCATTTCTGTAATGTCCTCCAGCCATTATAACCCTCTCTATCTTAGCACCCTCAAAGAGTCCCTACCTACATCTCTCCCTATCTTTGTAATGTCAACCAGGGTCATAAGAAATAAGAATATAAGAAATAGGAGCAGGAATAGGCCATCTAGCCCCTTAAGCCTGCCCCACCATTCAATAAGATCATGGCTGATCTGATAATGGTTCAGTTCCACTGACCCACCTGCTCTCCATAACCCTTAATTCCCTTATTGGTCAGAAATCTATCTACCTGTGACTTAAACACATTTAACAAGGTAGCCTCCGCTGTTTCAATAGTCAGGAAATTCCAAAGATTCATTACTCTCTGGGAGAAGAAATTCCTCCTCAACTCTGTTCTAAATTGACTCCCCCTTATTTTGAGGCTGTGCCCTCTACTTCTTGTTTCCTTTCTAAGTGGAAATAATCTCTCTGCTTCTACCCTGTCTAGCCCCTTCATTATCTTATAAGTCTCTATAAGATCTCTCCTTCAGCCTTCTAAACTCAGGCCCAATCTACTCAATTTCTCCTCATAAGCTCTGGAATCTGCGGAATCAATCTGGTGAACCTTTTCTGCACTCTGTCCAAAGCCAATATATCCTTTCGCAAATAAGGGGACCAAATTGCACACAGTACTCTAGTTGCGGCCTCACCAGTACCTTGTACAGTTGCAACAAGACCTTCCCGTTTTATACTCCATCCCTCTTGCGATAAAGGCCAAAATTCCATTCGCCTTCTTGATCACCTGCTGTATCTGCAAACTGAGTTTTTGTGATTCATGCACAAGGACTCCCAGGTGCCTCTGCACAGTAGCATGTTGTAATTTTTCACCATTTAAATAATAGTCCATTTTACTATTATTCCTTCCAAAGTGGATAACCTCACACTTGCCAACATTATACTTCATCTGCCAGATCCTTGCCCTCTCACTTAGCCTATCCAAATCTCTCTGCAGACTTTCCATGTCCTCCATGCAATTTGCTTTCCCACTCATCTTTGTATCATCAGCAAATTTTGTTACCCTACACTAGGTCCCCTCTTCCAGATTATCTATGTATGTGGTAAACAGTTGAGGCACCAGTACCGATCCCTGCGGCACGCCACTAGTCACCAACTACCAGAAAAGCACTCATTTATTCCAACTCTCTGCTTTCTGTTAGATAACAAATCCTCAATCCATGCTAACACTTTACCCCCAACTCTGTGTATCTTAATCTCATGCAGCAACCTTTTGTGAGGCACCTTAGAACATAGAACATAGAACATTACAGCACAGAACAGGACCTTTGGCCTTCGATGTTGCGCCGACCAATATAAAAAGCAATGCCCCTCCAAACTAAACCATTCCCTTCTCTTCCATATACTTATCAACTAACCTCTTAAACGCCACCAAACTTGGCGCATCTACAACTGCTGCAGGCAGGGCATTCCACTCCCGAACCACCCTTTGGGTAAAGAACCTGCCTCTGATATCCGTCCTATAACTATCACCCCTTAATTTAAAGCTGTGTCCCCTCGTGCTAGCTTTCTCCATCCTAGGAAAAAGGCTATCACTGTCCACCCTATCTAAACCTCTAATCATCTTATATGTTTCGATTAGGTCCCCTCTTAGCCGCCTCCTTTCTAACGAAAACAACCTCAAATCCCTCAGCCTCTCTTCATAAGACCTGCCCTCCATACCAGGCAACATCCTGGTAAACCTCCTCTGTACCCTCTCCAATGCCTCCACATCTTTCTTATAATGTGGGGACCAGAACTGCACACAATACTCCAAGTGCGGCCGCACTAGAGTTTTGTACAGTTGCAACATGACGTTGCGGCTCCAGAATTCAATCCCCCTACCAATAAAAGCTAAAAATAATAAAAGCCTTGTCAGAACGCCTTCTGGAAATCTAAAAACACCACAAATACCGGTTCCCCTCTGTCAACCGCACTCGTTACATCTTCATAAAAATCCAGTAAATTCGTCAAACATGACTTTCCTTTCATGAATCCATGCTGCGTTTGCTTGACTGAACCATTCTTTTCCAGGTGTCCTGCTATTTCTTCCTTAATGATGGATTCCAGCATTTTCCCAACTACGGACGTTAAGCTAACTGGCCTGTAGTTACCCACCTTTTGTCTACTTTCTTTTTTAAACAGTGGCGTTACATTAGCTGTTTTCCAATCAGCTGGCACCTCCCCAGAGTCCAGCGAATTTTGATAAATTACAACTAATGCATCTGCTATTACTTCTGCTGTTTCTTTTAGTATCCTGGGATGCATTCCATCCGGATCCGCGGACATGTCTACCTTTAGCCCCATTAGCCTACCAAGTACTACCTCTTTAGTAATAGTAATCATTTTAAGGTTTTCACCCCCCTACCATCCCATTGGTATACTATTTCTGTTCTCTACCATGAAGACCAACACAAAAAACTTGTTTAAGCTTTTGGCCATTTCCTCGTTTCCCATTATTAGATTCCCCTTCTCATCTTCTAAGGATCCAAAATTTACTTTAGCCACTCTTTTCTGTTTTATATATTTGTAAAAAATTTTACTATCAGTTTTTATATTTTGTGCTAGTTTAGTTTCATAATCTATCTTTTCTTTATTGCTTTCTTAGTAATTCTTTGTTGTTTTTTAAAGCTTTCCCAATCATCTAGTTCCCCACTAATTTTGGCCACTCTGTATACATGGTTTTAAATTTGATAATCTTTTTTTTTAGTTATCCATGGCTGGTTATCCCTTTTCTTATGTTTTTTCTTTTTCATCGGAATATATTTTTGCTGAGTATTAAGAAAAATTTCTTTAAAAATCCTCCACTATTCTTCAGTTGTCCTACTAAATAGTCTATGCTCCCAGTCTACATTAGCCAACTCTGTCCTCTTCCTATCGTACTCCCCTTTGTTGAAGCAGGGGACACTGGTTTGGGACCCTACTTTCTCACTCTCTATTTGTATTAGAAATTCAACCATATTGTGATCACTCATTCTGAGAGGATCCCTCACAAGAAGATCATTAATTTTACCTGTCTCATTATTGCAAGACCAGATCCAAGATAGCTCACTCTCTTGTAGGTTCTGTAACATACTGTTTGAGGAAACTATCCCGTCAGCATTCTAAGAACTCTTCCTTAAGTTCACTGTGTCTGATTTGAGTTGACCAATCAATATGTAGGTTAGAATTCCCCATGATTATTGCTGTTCTGTTATTTGCTTGTTTATAGCCCATCCCATCTCCAAGTTATTATTTGGGGGCCTATAGACAATGGCCACCCAGTGACTTTCTCTCCTTACTATTCCTTATCTCTACAACATTCCCTATTTCTGTAACCTCGTCCAGTCACTACAACCCATCCCATCTCTATAACCTCTGCCAGTCCTTGTAATACTTCCTATTTCTGATTACAGTAGGGCACTGTTTAAAATTCTGTATAGTGCAGGGCACTACTTAAAATCTTTGTTTTGAGTAGGGCATTGTGTAAAATTTGTGTTTATAGTAGGGCACTGTTTAAAATCTTATTTTGGGTTGAGCAATGTTTAAAATTTCTAGTGTGAGATACTGTTTCAAATTCTATAAATTCCTTCAACTCCCTGTTACTGTAAACACCTCACTATAGCAGGTCTCCACCACTGTCTCAGGCCTCTGCATTAGTGCCATCAGCCATGACTTTAGCCGTAGCCCTTATCAGTTAAAGCACACATACTTGCATGATGTTGAGCCACATAAATTGGAATTCATTGAGTGGAACCCCTCGCAGTCCCTTATGCCACAAGAATGACAAAGTGACATGCATAATCAAGTACAGACACCTGAACCTGAGGACACGAGCGATGGCAACAAGGCCAACAACCTGAGTATCTTGCTTGGCCTGGAAGTAATGGATAAATGGGATGCCCAGGCATACAGGGCATCTCTAACCTCCCGGATGCATCTGTGCACTGATGCCTGAGAGATGCCGCAAGTCCCCACTCAAGCCCTGGAATGATCTGGCGGCAAAAACATTCAGGGCTACCGTGACCTTCGTGGCCACCGGAAGAGGGTGCCTTCCTCCTCCACAAAGTGCACGGCCGAGAAGGATATGGTGCAGCTGCCGCATGTTTCCTTGCTCAGGCAAAGTCTTCGGTAGAACATGGTGCCTGGCAGCTGTAGAGCTGAGATCACCTTCCCCGCTGTCTTCTGGCCTCCTCTTTGGGCCAATGCATGGATGGAGACCCTGGCCAGCAATCTGGAGGCTTTGATATTTGGAGAATATCAAATTTAAAACCATGCGTACAGAGTGGCCAAAATTAGTGGGAACTAGAAGATTGGGAAAGCTTCAAAAAACAACAAAGAATTACTAAGAAAGCAGTAAAGGGAAGATAGATTATGAAAATAAACTAGCACAAAATATAAAAACTGATAATAAAAGTTTTTACAAATATATAAAATGGAAAAGAGTAGCTAAAGTAAATGTTGGACCCTTAGAAGATGAGAAGGGGAATCTAATAATGGGAAACGAGGAAATGGCCGAAGGCTTAAACAAGTTTTTTGTGTCGGTCTTCATGGCAGAGGACACAAATAGTGTACCGGTGGGATGGTAGGGGGTGAAAACCTTAAAATTATTACTATTACTGTTGTGTTGGTGCACTCGCCAATAGGGATTGGTTGGGGCAAGGACCCGAGTAAGGTATTCTTTCAGAGAGAATCAGTGCAGACTCGATAGGCTGAGTGGTCTCCTTTTACATTGTAGGGATTCTATGATTCTTTAAGTAGTGATTTCGTGATTTCCCACTGAGGTAGTGGGAACATTTCATGAGGGGGTAATGATTGCATGCCAAACCCATTAATAAGATTGGAATCAAGTCAACCTCATGCTGATCAGCCACATGCCTTTTCTGGGCGCGATTTGATTTGTGCGAGCACAAAGGGATTGGAAGGATCGCAAGCTGTTTGAGGTCTGGTGCAAATTCCATCTTTGGGCCCGCATGCAGTTTTTGAATTAGCACGATCTACACCAGATATAATACAGCCAGAAAATCATGACCAATGTTTCTGATTGAAGATGTTCAGATTTTATTGCATTCATTGTTAACCATGTCATCCCAGGAAAGATATACTGTCTTAAAGACGGTACAGTAATGATTAACCAAAATTTAAAGAGATCAGATTGCATAAACTTATTTCCTTGAGCTTAGAGGGTTGAAGGGTGAGCTAGAATGATACAACACAAGTGGACGCCATTTATCTATCTAATTAACTCCCTTGTCTTTTCCCTTCAAACTTCTGCCAAGAAAGTATATTATTCCTTTTTAAACATTAATATATATTAGACAGTGCAGTACAGTAACTCTGCATATAACCTCTTATCTCACATCTGGTTCTTTTACCAGTTATTGTTAATCTGGTTACTGGCCTTTCAGTCATTGGGAACAGATTCTCCCTAATTATTCTATCAAAATTTATCACAATCTTTAACATTGCTTTCAAACTTATTCTTACCTTCTCTGCTGCAATCATTTCATTACAAATATATTTTACTTTAAAATCACTGTGTGGCCACAACACTGCATTTCAAAGATGTGTCAAATTCCAAAGTTATCATTCAAACACTTCTGTGAAGTGCCCTTGGTTGTTTTTTATTACATTAAATATGCTGTATAAATGCAGGTTGTTGTACATCATACTATTTTAGGAGAAACGCCTGTGCTAAAAGGATTGACAGCTAGCTATAATAAATGTTTCCACTTTAATGGTATGAACAATGCTAAAATGCAAAGAAATTGTTTTCTAATTCTGTTTGCAGTTCCAGACTCTGACCATTGGGTGGTATTAACTTTCTGCTGCAAGGTAAATAAGTGCAACATATTCCAAATGATATCAGAAATGTTCAGTTTTTATCAAATATACACAGTTTTTTCACAGTACTGCAGCTCCTCAGTCTTTGAATTATCTAGCACTCCTTGCAACTTTTAAGTACCCAGGTCAACCTGCAATAGTACCCTGTTCTCCTCATACCTTTTGCTCCTTCACAATGTTTTCAGCCTTAATTTAGAATTTAACATCTGCGAAATGCTGATCCCAGAACACACGGGTAGATCCACTGGAGCTGCTTCTTCTGCTGTCCCTTTCATGAGGTTTCAGCAGCACAGTGATTATATTGTGGGATTAATCCAGAGGCCTGCAAATGACTCCATATCCATTTGAAAATCCAGCCACTGTGGACAATGTCAGAATTTAAATTGGCCTGCACATATAAAATCAAAATATGTGATGCTAAGACCGGACTGTATTACTTTAAAATATAAACCAAAATATCAAAGTTATATCATCCTACATTTTCTACCTTAATTGCCAACACTCAGGTGTGGCAGTACCTGCTTTCTGCTGTAAATCCCAATTTTATCTATGCAGTCAGATCACAGAAGACCTATTTTTTGGATGATTTGCACATTTCCTGTAAATATGAAGAAAATTTATATAAACCCTTAATTTGACCTTTAATAACTGATGAGGAATGTAAATTTTGAATCCACAAACAGTCCAATTAGAGTGCTTAATGAATACTTGTTAGATATTCACAGGTGGGTTTATATTGCAGGGTTTGGCTTGTTCACCAATCTGAAATCTACAGTGTTTATCGCCTATTCTCAAAGTCAATTTCCACATTTTAATGAAAATGGCATCTTGTAACAATATGTTAATTGCCTAAATTAATTAACTTTGATATTTGTAATATTGGTAATGTTACTGGACTGATAATCCAGAAGTCCACACTACTACTTTGGCAATATGAGTTAAAACCCATTTCAGTAAATAGGGCAATTCCAATTAATAAATCTGATATAAAAAATGCAAGTGTCATTAACACAATCTTGAACATCTGGATTATTGTACAATCTCCTTTTCTTCTCTAATGCCTTTTAGAAAACGTGTCTCAGTGACCTGACAGAAATTCATGATGCACATCTGTAAATCCCAGTCCTGGAATGCAGGGAACAGCTGGAAAGTTAAAAGAGCGCGCAGAGGAGTGACACTCAGAGCTGGGGAGTTTAAAAGAACGCACAACAGGCAAGACTCAGACCGGAGACAGAGGGTTAAAACATATAGTTGGCTTATGGGGAACAGTCTGTGAACTGACCAGATTTGGAGAAAATCAACTGAGACATAATAGGAACCAGGAAGTGATTGGTGAGTATTTATCTTCTAAGAACTGTATTGTATTGTATTATTAACAGTAAGAACTTATTGGTAACTATAAAGTTTTATTAGTAGTAAGGCTTTTGTAATAGCAGTAACAAAGTTTATTAAGAGTAGCAAGGTTTATTAATTTTAAAATTAATTAACTGAAACATATAATTGCATAAATATCTGGATTCTAGAAAAGCCTCAAGTAAATATATAAATAATGTATAGAAGAAAGAGCTGACTGGTGGATAAGTCTACTTTACATCTTGATTCCAATTAGTAAGTAGTCCAAAACTAAGCTTCAGCAATGGCAGGACAGCCTGGCCACAGAGAGTGCCCATAATGTGTCATGGGGAGTTGAAGACATGTTGGGTGCGATTTTACCATCTCCCTGCAACTAGCAAACAGTGCAGCAAGCCAGGAGACTAGCTGCAATGCTAAAAATCCTATTGATACCTGGCAATAAATGGTTTACTATGTTCCTGGGCCTTTATGCTGCTGTAGTTAGGCGTGGGGCTAGTTGGCAAGGGAGTGGGGAGTATAAATCAGCAACTCACCTGTGAATCCACCTCATTGTTCTCTGGGACAGAGTGTTTGGAAGTGCTGGTGGCTGAGTGTGAATTTTTCAATTTGTTTTTTTTTCTCTTTGTCTTTTTGAGTGCTTTTTGCTGCTGTAGTTAGGCGTGGGGCTAGCTGGGAAGGGAGTGGGGAATATAAATCAGCAACTCAGCTGTGAATCCACCTCACTGTTCTCTGGGACAGAGTGTTTGGAAGTGCTGGTGGCTGAGTGTGAATTTTTCAATTTGCTTTTTTTCTCTCTCTTTTTGCTGCTGTAGTTAGGCATGGGGCTAGCTGGGAAGGGAACCGGGGAGTATAAAAAGAAAGTGGCAGTAGACAGCGGGCAGTGAGCAGGGGAATGAGTATGGAAACAGAGTGAGAGATATAAGGGCTTTGGCTGCGGAGCTTGGGCAAGAGCAGGCTCAGGCACAGTGTGCTACTGGTTTTCCAGTTGCATTCATACCTCCAAAGGTGTTCATGACAATGGCAGGGATTAAGGGAAGATGCCTCATCTGTGTATGGTGTCATATGAGGGAGTTCCTGGAGGCAAGACCTCTCCCGAAAGTCCATGTATGCGTCAAGTGTTTGGAGCTGCAGCGTCTGTGGGCTCAGGTCAAGCAACTAAAGCGGCAATTGGAAGATGCATTTTTAGTCAGGGAGAATGAGGCAATCATGGAAGGGAGGCAGAGTAAGGTAGTGGACCCGAAGCCTAAGGTGGGGGGGAACCTGACCCTTACAGGTGGATTACTGTAAGGAAGGGGAAGGAGAAGGGAGACAGTCCAAAGACTTCCCCAGTGGCAGTCCCCCAAAATATCGAGGGCAGAGGGTTAAAAAAGGCAAGGCATGAGGACCAGAAAGGGGAGAAAAGGGGCTAAAAGGGAGATAGTGGTGGGAGATGGGAGGGTTAAAGGAATAGATAGGTGCTTCTGTGGTCCAAGACGGGACTCCAGGATGGTAGTTTGCCTCCCTGGAACAGGGGTGCAAGATGTGTCTGACAGGGTAGAGGGCATTTTGAAGGGTGAAGGGACCCAGGCAAATGTGATTATTCACGTAGGAGAGAAGGATGTAGGAAGGAAGAGCAGGGAGGATATAAGTATGTCCCTGTCAGGCAGGGAGGAAATGGACGAGTAAGAGAGCCTTGGTGTACGAAAAGAGTTGATTTGCTGGTTAAGAAGAAAAAGGAGGCTTATGTCAGGATGAGGCTTGAAGGCTCAGGTAGTGCAATGGATAGCTATAGATTAGCTAGGAAGGAGGTAAAAAGTGAATGGAGGAGAGCTAAGAGGGGACACGAGAAGATGTTGGCTGATAGGATTAAGGAGAATCCTAAAGCTTTCTTTCGATATGTTAAGAATAGAAGATTGGTTAGGGCAAGATTATGGCCAGTCATAGACAGCAGTGGGAAGTTGTGCGTGGAGCCTGAAGAGATTGGTGAGGCACTGAATAAATATTTCTCTTCGGTATTCACGCAGAGTGCTGGAAATGTAGCTGTGGAGAGCACTGAGGTACAGGGTTGCAAATTGGGGAGTATTGTAGGAGATAGGGAGGATGTGTTAGAAATTCTCGAGGGTTTGAAGTTGGATAAGTCCCCTGGGCCGGACGGGATTTACCCTAGGATTCTCTGGGAGGCAAGAGAGGAGATTGCAGAGCCTCTGGCTCTGATCTTCAGGTCCTCGTTGGTTACGGGTGTGGTTCCGGAGGACTGGAGGAGGGCGAATGTGGTCCCATTGTTTAAGAAGGGGAAGAGAGACCTTCCAGGGAATTATAGGCCAGTGAGTCTTACTTCTGTTGTGGGCAAGGTATTGGAGAGAATTATTAGGGATAGGATTTTTAGTTATTTAGAGAGAAATGAATTGATTGGGGATAGTCAGCATGGTTTCGTGAAGGGTAGGTCATGCCTTACTAACCTCATTGAGTTTTTTTAGAAAGTGACCAGAGAGGTGGATGGGGGTAAGGCGGTTGATGTAGTATATATGGACTTTAGTAAGGCTGTTGATAAGGTGGCCCATGGAAGACTTCTACAGAAAATGCAGATGTGTGGAATAGAGGGTGATTTAGCTAATTGGATTAGGAATTGGCTGGCAGATAGAAGACAGAGGGTGGTGTTGATGGGAGATATTCATCGTGGAGTTCGGTGACAAGTGGTGTGCCTCAGGGGTCTGTTGTGGGGCCCCTGCTGTTTGTAATTTTTATAAATGATCTGGATGAGGGTATTGAGGGATGGATCAGTAAATTTGCAGATGATACTAAAGTTGGTGGTGTGTTAGATAGTGAAGAGGGGTGTTTTAGTTTACAGAGTGACTTGGACAAGTTGCAGAGCTGGGCCGAGAGGTGGCAAATGGAGTTTAATGGGGAAAAGTGTGAGGTAATGCAATTTGGCAGGAACAATAAATGTGTAGAGTATAGGGCTAATGGTAGGGCTCTTAATAGTGTTGAGGAACAGAAGGATCTTGGTGTATGTGTCAATAGATCCCTGAAAGTAGGCAGTCAAGTGGATAAAGTTGTTAAGAAGGCTTATGGAGTCTTAGCTTTTATTGGTAGGGGGATTGACTTTAGGAGCCGCAGCATCATGTTGCAACTGTACAAAACTCTAGTGCGGCCGCACTTGGAGTATTGTGTGCAGTTCTGGTCCCCACATTATAAGAAAGATGTGGAGCATTGGAGAGGGTACAGAGGAGGTTTACCAGGATGTTGCCTGGTATGGAGGGCAGGTCTTATGAAGAGAGGTTGAAGGATTTGAGGTTGTTTTCGTTAGAAAGGAGGCGGCTAAGAGGGGGTCTTATTGAAGCATATAAGATGATTAGAGGTTTAGATAGGGTGGACAGTGATAGCCTTTTTCCTAGGATGGAGAAAGCTAGCACGAGGGACACAGCTTTAAATTAAGGGGTATGAGTTATAGGACGGATATCAGAGGTAGGTTCTTTACTCAAAGAGTGATTAGGGAGTGGAATGCCCTGCCTGTAGCTGTTGTAGATGCGCCAAGTTTGGTGGCGTTTAAGAGGTTAGTTGATAAGTATATGGATGAGAAGGGAATGGTTTAGTTAGGAGGGTCATTGCTTTTTATTTTGGTCGGCACAACATCGAAGGCCGAAGGGCCTGTTCTGTGCTGTATTGTTCTATGTTCTATGTTCTATGTTCTATGAAGGCAGTTGAGGGAGTTGGGGGGTAGGCTGAAGAGCAGGGCCTCCAGGGTGGTGATCTCAGGGCTGCTACCAGGGCCGGGTAATAGCGGAGCCAGGAGAAATGAGATCCTACAGCTGAATGCGTGGCTGAAGGGCTGGTGTAGGGCAGAGGGCTTCATATTTGTGGATAACTGGGAAGTCTTTGTGAAAGAAGGGCACCAGTATAGAAGGGACAGGGAACAGTTAAATGGGAAGGGCGTGAATATCTTAGCTGGGAGGTTAGCTGGAGTGTTTTGGCAGGATTTAAACTAATATGGAGGGGGGTATGGGCTGAGACCGATAGCTCGGTAGAGAGTGAGATGGAAGATAGAGTAAGCTTGGATGAGAAGAAATACACCGGGGAGAAGGAGGTTCCGAGTGGGCTTGGAGGTCTGGAGTGTGTCTGTTTCAATGCGCGGAGCATAACGGGAAAAACAGATGAACTTAGGACCTTAATGTTTGCGAGGAACTTGGATGTGGTTGCGGTGATGGAGACGTTCTTAAAGGAAGGGGAGCAGTGGCAACTGAACATTCCTGGGTATAAGTGTTTCAGGTGTGACAGAGGAGGGTCCAGAAGAGGTGGAGGAGTAGCGTTATTAGTTAAGGAGAGCATCACGGCGGTGCAGAGGGAGGACAATACAGAGGAGTTAGGAGCAGAGTCGCTGTGGGTGGAGTTGAGGAATAGAAAGGGGGCAATTACTATGCTGGGGGGATTATAGGCCACCCAACAGCCCGCGGATAGTTGAAGAAGACATGTGTAAAGACATTTTGGATAGGTGCAGAAAGAACAGAATCGTTATAGTGGGAGATTTTAATCTCCCTCGGGTGGATTGGAAAGTACCTAGAGCTGGGGGTTTGGACAGGCAGGAATTTGTAAAATGTGTACTGGAAGGATTGTTGGAGCAGTATGTGGCTAGCCCGACTAGCGAAGGGGCTATATTGGATTTAGTTCTGAGTAATGAGCCAGGGCAGGTGGTTGATGTTGTAGTAGGGGAACATGTGGCTAACAGTGACCACAATTCTGTCTACTTTAGGGTACAGATGGAAAAGGATGCTTGTTGCCCTAAAGGCAGGGTGCTGAATTGGGGGAAGGCTAACTACGGTCGGATTAGGCAGGAACTTATGGAAACTGATTGGGAACGGTTGTTCGAGGGTAAGTCCACGCTCGGCATGTGGGACTCTTTCAAGGGAATACTGAAAATGTTGCAAGATAGATATGTGCTGGATAAGAGGAAAGATGGGAAAGGTAGGATTAGAGAACCATGGATTACTAGGGATACTGAGGACTTGGTTAGGAAGAAAAGAGAGGCGTATGGTAGGTCAAAGCAGCTGGGAACAGCGTTGGAGGAATATAGAGAGAGTAGGAGGGAGCTCAAACGGGGAGTTAGAAGGGCAAAAAGGGGGCACGAAATGATTTTGGCGGATAGGATTAAAGAAAATCCAAAGGCTTTTTACTCCTATGTTAGGAATAAAAGGGTGGTTAGAGGAAAAACCGGACCTCTTAGGGACAGAGGAGGGGAACTGTGCTTAGTGCCCGTGGGAATGGCGGAGATCCTGAATGAATACTTTGCGTCGGTATTCACGAAGGAGAGGGTCTTGTTGACAGCTCCTGTCTCTGAGGGAGCTGTGGACCAGTTGAGGGAAATATCCATACCGAGGGAGGAAGTGTTAGAGCTTCTAGGTAGCATTAAAACTGATAAATCTCCAGGGCCTGATGGCATTTATCCCAGGCTGCTTAGGGAGGTGCGAGGTGAAATTGCTGGGTCTCTGACGCAAATCTTTGTCTCTTCCTTGGACACAGGTGAGGTCCCAGAGGGCTGGAGAATAGCTAATGTTGTACCGTTGTTTAAAAAGGGTAGTAGGGATAACCCTGGAAATTATAGGCCGGTGAGTTTGACGTCAGTGGTAGGGAAGCTGTTGGAGGGGATTCTTGGAGTTAGGATGTATAGGCACTTAGAGCGTTGCGATCTGATTAGGGATATGCAGCATGGATTTGTTAAGGGGATTACAAATCTGCTAGAATTTTTTGAGGAGGTGATGAAAATGGTGGACAAAGGGCAAGCTGTTGATGTTGTCTGTATGGATTTTAGTAAGGCGTTTGACAAAGTCCCTCATGGGAGGTTAGTTGAGACGGTCAAGGCTCATGGGATACAAGGACAGGTAACTAGATGGATAAGTAACTGGCTTAGTAATAGGAGACAGAGAGTAATAATGGAAGGGTGTTTCTCTAGCTGGAGGTCGGTCACAAGTGGTGTGCTGCAGGGCTTGGTACTGGGACCTCTTCTATTTGTAATATATATAAATGACTTGGAAGAGGGAGTAAGTGGAGTGAACAGCAAGTTTGCAGACAATACAAAGATGGCTGGACTTGCGGATAGTGAGGAGCATTGTCAGATGATGCAGCAGGACATAGGCTGGTAGCTTGGGCAGACAGATGGCAGATGGAATTCAATCCTGATAAATGTGAGGTGATGCATTTCAGGAGAAAGAATGTAGGGGGGAGGTATATGATAAAGAGTAGATCTATTAAGAGTATAGAAACGCAGAGGGACCTGGGGGTGCAGGTGAACAAGTCTCTGAAGGTGGCAGAGCAAGTGGAGAAGGTTGTGAAGAAAGCATATAGTATGCTAGCCTTTATAGGAAGGGATATAGAGTACAAGAGCTAGCCTTTAATGTTGCAGTTGTATAAAACGTTGGTTAAACCTCATTTGGAATACTGCGTCCAGTTCTGGTCGCCTTACTACTGGAAGGACGTGAAGACTGTGGAGAGAGTGCAGAGGAGGTTTACCAGGATGCTGCCTGGTATGGAAGGTCTGAGGTACGAGGAGAGATTAGGCAAATTGGGACTGTTTTCCTTAGAAAGACGTAGACTTAGAGGAGATATAATAGAGGTGTACAAGATTGAGGGGTATAGATAGAGTAAACAGGGTTAAGCTTTTTCCTAGGATGGACTCGAAAGGAAGGAGGGGTCACGGACTTAGGGTGAGGGGGGGTAAGGTATAATTTGGATGCTAGAGGGAGGTATTTTCACACAGAGTGGTGGGGTTTTGGAATGTGTTGCCAAGTAAAGTGGTGGAGGCAGGTACTCTGGAGTTATTTAAGAAATACTTAGATGGGCACATGAACAGAATAGGAATGGAGGGGTATAGAAAACTGATTTAAAATAGGGATCATGAGCCTTGGGAGTCGCTGGGAAGTGTGTAAATAGGTGATGATATTGATGTACTTGTTTTTATCCTACAGGTGCTTTGGTCCACCTTGTTGTCTAACAAGGGGCATACACGCAATGGTCGTGAGAGGGCTGCTCTTAGATTTTTTCGAGAGTATCCTAGTGCTTCATGTTGTTAATGTACGCTTGACCTGGACCATTTGATGGGCAACACGACAGCTCAGTGACTATCGCTGTGCTGTGCAGATACATGGATTGGCCTGTGTCTGTGGGAGTTTGCGCATTCTCCCTGTGCTTGTGTGGGTTTTCTCCAGGTGCTCCGGTTTCCTCCCACATCCCAAAGATGTGCTCTTAGGCTAATTGGGAAAACAAATTCTCCATAAATTGTCTCAAATTTGGTTTTTAATCCATTGATCTATAAACATAGACAGGGATCACGGGTAGAGGTGGGAACATCGGAGTGGCGGCGTGGGCTCGTTGGGCCGACGGGCCTGTTTCCCGTGCTGTTTTGTTCTTTGTTCTCCAATGGCACAAAGCTGATGACCATATCCAAAGCAGCATAGCCTGTTTGAAACCCAGCACACAACGTCTTCTGGGCGTTGGGCACAGCTTCGTAACAGACACCCTGGCAGTGGCCACCAGGTACCCTGGTAGTGCCAGTTGGGCTAGGGCCTGGGTGGGGGGGAAATGAGGTCATGCAGTAGTAGATTATGGAGTGGGCTATGAGGGAGGGGGGCATGTCAGAGTTGTGAAGGGATGGATTGTGGAGAGGGACATGATGGTGGGGGATGCGGAGGTGAGGGGGTTGGGGGGAACATATTGGGGGTCATGAAATGGCACTCATCAGGAGGGATCTTAGCCTGAAGGCAGCAATCCACTTAGTGGGAGGCAGGGGAAAGCATGCTGTTGATGAGGGCAGGGGTGCTATGTCTGTGCGGATGTCAGAGAGTGACATCAGGCCGTCCCTCTGAAATGGTACCCATGTTCCCTGAAGCTGGCTTACCAGAGTGTTTAGGTGTTGTACCTCCCCCTCAGTTAGAATTATAGACTCCCTGCAGTATAGAAAGGGCCATTTGGCCCATCAAGCCTACACTGACAACAATCCCACCCAGGTCCTATCCCCAGCACCACTCATGTTTATCCTGCTAATCTCCCTGACATGAAGGGGCAATTGAGCATTGCCAATCAACCTCAGCCACATATCTTTGGACTGTGGGAGGAAACTGGAGCACCTGGAGGAAACTCACAAAGACACAAGGAGAACATGCCAAACACCACATAGATACTGACCGGAAATGAACCTGGGTCTCTGGCACTGTGAGGCTGCAGTGTTGCACAAAATCCAGAACAGGCCCCAGAGAGATTTGAACTCATGACCCCTTGTTCACAAGACAGTGTTCCAACTCTGGAGCTATGGAGCTGCCAAGACAAAGGACGTTCTGGCATATACCTTGCCACTCTCAAAAACATGACTGTGTTGAAAAATTACGATGCAGAGCATTCCCGAGAGACCAATTCACCCCATTTTTCTCACCATTAAGACACACGCTTTGGGAAAATTCATGTGACTGAGCTAAGCACATGTGTCAACAGTTTCAGAAACGTAAGCTCTGGGTTTCAGAACTTGAGTGACGGTTGGAGTCACTCTGATGCATCAGTGATGCTGAGACCTATTTGGATAGGACGCTTATGGGATGGTCACACCACAGTTAAGGGGCTTGCAGGCAGAGAGGGAATGGGTGACCTCCAGAAAGCCTAGGAGAACTAGGTAATGCGAAAGCCCTCTGAATCTCTCATTTAAAAACCACTTTTCATTTTGAACACTGGGGAGAGCAATTGTTCATCAGAGGAATGCAGCAAAAACCAAGCTCAAGACAAAATGGGTAGCTCATCTGCATGGGTGAGAAGAGTGGAAACGGAATTGTAATAGGGGACCCAACAGTAAAGAAAACAGACAGGTGTTTGTGATTGTAGATGTGACTCCAGGATGCTATGTTACCTCCTCATTGAGCATGGTGATATTTGTGCAGCCTCCTTCTCCAGTGCATGGTTTCATTATCCACTACCATTCACAGGGCGGCACGGTAACAGTGGTTAGCATTGCTGTTTCACAGCTCCAGGATCCTGGGTTCGATTCTCGGCTCGGATTACTATCTGTGTGGAGTTTGCACATTCTCCTCATGTCTGTATGGGTTGCTCCAGGTACTCTGATTTCCTCCCACAGTCAAAAGATGTGTGGGTTAGGTTGGCTGGCCATGCTAAGAAATTGTCCATTAGTGTCCAGGATTGTGGAGGTCAGAGGGATTAGTGGGTACAATATGTAGGGATATGGAGGTAGGGCCTGGGTGGGATTGTGTTTGGTGCAGATTTGATGTGCTAAAGGGTGTCTTTCTGCATTGTGGGTTCACAACAGGATTGCAGAGTAAGATTTGATCCATATGTTGCGGAATTGCTTAGCTCTGTCACTCAGGAGTTTTGATGTAGAGATGCCGGCACTGTGCTCCTTCCATTCACATTGTTAGCCACTTTATGACTTGAATAGCAAGTTAGGTGTAAGGATTCGCATTCTAATCAGCAATCTGTAAACTGTCTGTGTTATGTGTGCTATTGCAGATCAGAACACCTCATTCGCCTGAAGAAGGCTACAAAAGCCGAAAGCTTGCAAGTTTACTATCAAATAAATCGGTTGGACTTAAAATTGGTGTTGTCAGAACTCTTACTCAGGAGTCTTCTTGGAATTTCAATCATGCATGTCAGTGCTGTTTAATATGCAAGTTGTTTCTGCAACTTCACTAGGTTGGCAGCTCATTTTTAGGTATGCCTGGTGCTACTCCTGGCATGCCCTACTGCACTCTTCTTTGAACCAGGGTTGATCCTTCGACTTGGTGTAATGTGTGGCTGATTGTGATTGAGTACAGTTCTGCTGCTATGGATGATCCACAGCACTTTGTGTTGCTCAGTCTTGGATTGATAGACCTATTTGATATCTATCCCATTCAGTCGTAGTGCCACACAACACAATGGATGGCATCCTTGATGTTGAGACGGGACTTCTTATTCTGGACTCTCTAGTATAATATAAACAATATTTCAACAGCTGAAGTTGTAAGTGTTCTAAGAAATCTTGAAGATGAATTTCCCACAAGAGGGGTTCCACGGTGCCAAAACACTCTTGAGGGCATCAGATTCATTTTGATAAGTGTGATTATTTTGCATCATGCAATCAGATCCTTACCTTGACCATCATCTTTGAAAATAACCTCAAAACAGACACGTTCCTTCTCAATTTCACTGCAGCATACTACACAGTCCAGCACGTTAATCTTCTTGTCAAAATCTCAGGAGTCCTCCCTCTGTGGGTTGTTTATACCATCAAACTATTAAGCTGGGATAGATGGTTCAGGGTGCACATGGGTGATGACATAAGCTCCTGGCAGAAACAATCCAATGGGCCTCTCTAGGGATCTGTTCTATTCCCGACAATTTTCAATCTCTTTATCTTTGATCAGCTTCCAACACTGTCTCAGAAATTCACCTATGCAGATGATATTTGCTATGCCTCTGAGGCTTAGTCATTTTCTAAATTAGAGGTAACACAAAACAACAATGTTGCAAAGTTGGTCAATACTTTAAGACATGTCTCCTTCAGTTCAGCAGCAAAACAGTCTCCACAATGCCACCACCAAGAGGAATCTTAACATCTCCTTGGATGTTTGTCACCCTTGACGGAATACTGACATATGGAAAACTAAATCAGCGCAAGACAGCAGCAAAACTCAAAATGAGAACCAACCTCCTCAACAAACAAGGGCATCATCTTTTGATTGCAGAGTACTGAGCTCCAGTATGCTATAATTCATCTCACACCATTACTTTTTTTCTTCCTCATTGACTTGAGGAAAATCTCCAGCTAAAGCGAAGGGCAACCCTGATCTGCATTCCAGCTCTTGGTCTTTCTTGCTCCATGAGTAAACAAGGCAATCACTCAAATGGAAACCACAATAATGGCAGCAGTGGTGAGCTCTCTTGCAGTCACTTCTTCATTCTTGCCTCCATGGCAACTAATTGGTCACTCAACCCACCCTCCAACCAAGTAACAAATGGCTCCATGAAAATCAAGGCTGTGATTGCTTCTCCCTATGGGATGGATCAGAACAGGGAAACAGTTCTGTCAAACTTTTAGCAACCTCAGAAGAAAAATTAGGCCTATGGTTTTTATGTCTGAGATACATTTTCCACTTTAATACTGTAGACTCAACAACTCCCTAATTTGATTTGTCATGTGCATTGTAAAAAAACCAGCGATATCTGCTTAAGTTAGGAGAGGAGATGGGAACAGACAACGCAAGACTATTTCCTGGCACAGATGTTCCAAGTTTGTCAGCCCATGGGTAATAGAGACTGGTAATAAGAACCAGACTGTGACAAGAAGTTATGCTGAAACAAAAATTAGCAGATTAAAACAGTTGATATTTTTGATTTATATACAAAAGATATTTTCCAATTGGTTCAGTGAGCAATCTATTTCTATCTATATTCTAATGCTATTCAGTCAGTTTAACCATAAATGTCAAAAATTAAACCGTGGGCTGCACTAAATTAAGACATTTTATGTTTTGTTTTAATTAAGGGATCATATTACCCCTCAGTTTTGGGTTTATCTATTTTCTGAATATTTAATCTTTACGAAGTCTGACTCAAAATGTTCACAATTGTATTTAGACAAAGCCATCTTGCTTTGAATTCAGGAAGGTCTGGTTTAAAATTCTGCAGGGCTTGAATAGGATGGACACTGAAAGCTCTTTTGCCCCAGCTACAGAATTAAAACAGGGATTATAAGGGAATGATCATTCTGCATAAATAAGAATGTACACAGCCGAAAAGGCATGGACATTTATTGTGATGAAAAATTATGCACAAATTTACTGCAAAGTGGCAAAATCATTGCAATAAGAGGGGCTGGAAAATTAGAGCAAGTCTTATAATCTATGATAGAAAGCAAAACACTACTCCTTGGGGAGGAAATGGGGGTGACGAACAGGAGGGGGGAATCAGGTGGGATGTGCAGAAGTAGGGGGATGAGGTGGGACGGCAAGAAGGGGAGGAAGAGGAAGCACAGTGGGGAGGGGGAGAGGACTCATTCACCTTGCTCTAACGCTATCGCCTTGGATGCATGCACAACGCATGCACTTTTAAACTCAAGTACTTGTGCCTGATTCTCAAGCACAAGCGCTCTCGCCTCGCTCTGGCGTGCAGGCGCTCACAAGACAAATTTCTCTTGTGCACAAGCTCTCTTGTGCTTTCATACATAAGCGCTCTCACCTTATTCTCACGCAAAGTCGCTCTTGTCTCGCTCTCACGTACTTGCACTCGTGTCTTGCTCTCATGTACCATCGGTCATGCCTCTCCTCACTCCCAGGCATAAACGCTCATGCCTCTCCTCATTCTCAGGCACAAGCACCCTCGTTTCTTTCTCTCTCACGCAGAAGCATTCCAGTCTCTCTCTCTCAGGCACAATTGTTCTCATCTCACTATCATGCACAAGCACTTATGTTCAAAGACATTTATATGTATTAGAACATAGAACATAGAACATTGCAGCGCAGAACAGGCCCTTCGGCCTTCGATGTTGCGCCGACCAATTAGGAACAAGCAGTGACCCTCTAACCTAAACCATTCCCCTTTCATCCATAAACTTATCTACTAACCTCTTAAACGCCACCAAACTTGGCGCATCTACAACTGACGCAGGCAAGGCATTCCATACCCTTACCACCCTCTGGGTAAAGAACCTACCTCTGACATCTGTCCTAAAATCACCACCCCTTAATTTAAAGCTATGTCCCCTCGTGCTAGCTTTCTCCATCCTAGGAAAAAGGCTATCACTGTCCACCCTATCTAAACCTCTAATCATCTTATATGTTTCAATAAGGTCCCCTCTTAGCCGCCTCCTTTCTAACGAAAACAACCTCAAATCCCTCAGCCTCTCTTCATAAGACCTGCCCTCCATACCAGGCAACATCCTGGTAAACCTCCTCTGTACCCTCTCCAATGCCTCCACATCTTTCTTATAATGTGGGGACCAGAACTGCACACAATACTCCAAGTGCGGCCGCACTAGAGATTTGTACAGTTGCAACATGACGTTGCGGCTCCGAAATTCAATCCCCCTACCAATAAAAGCTAAGACTCCGTATGCCTTCTTAACAACCTTATCGACTTGACTGCCTACTTTCAGGGATCTATGCACAAATACACCAAGATCCCTCTGTTCATCAACACTATTAAGAATCCTACCATTAGCCCTATACTCTACACATTTATTATTCCTGCCAAAGTGAATTACCTCACACTTTTCCACATTAAACTCCATTTGCCACCTCTCGGCCCAGCTCTGCAACTTGTCCAAGTCCCTCTGCAAACTATAACACCCCTCTTCACTATCTACCACTCCACCGACTTTAGTGTCATCTGCAAATTTACTAATCCATCCTTCAATACCCTCATCCAGATCATTTATAAAAATTACAAACAGCAGGGGCCCCAAAACAGATCCCTGAGGTACACCACTTGTAACCGAACTCCACGATGAATATCTCCCATCAACCACCACCCTCTGTCTTCTATCTGCTAGCCAAATCCTAATCCAATTAGCTAAATCACCCTCTATCCCATACATCTGCATTTTCTGCAGAAGCCTTCCATGGGCCACCTTATCGAATGCCTTACTAAAGTCCATATATACCACATCAACTGCCTCACCCCCATCCACCTCTTTGTCACTTTTTCAAAAAACTCAATAAGGTTAGTAAGGCACGACCTACCCTTCACAAAACCATGCTGACTATCCCCAATCAATTCATTTCTCTCTAAATATCTATAAATCCTATCCCTAATAATTCTCTCCAATACTTTGCACACAACAGACGTAAGACTCACCGGCCTATAATTCCCCGGAACGTCTCTATTCCCCTTCTTGAACAATGGGACCACATTCGCTATCCTCCAGTCTTCTGGCACTATACCCGTAACCAACGACGACCAGAAGATCAGAGCCAGAGGCTCTGCAATCTCCTCTCTCGCCTCCCAGAGAATCCTAGGGTAAAAACCGTCCGGCCCAGGGGACTTATCTAACTTCAAACCCTCAAGAATATCTAGCACATCCTCCTTATCTCAGGAGGATCTTATTGTCTCAGGTCTTCAAACCCACCTCACTCACACATTCAGAAACCCACATCTCCTTCTCTCTCTCACACACACAAACTCCCAGCTCTCTCTCACACACATGTACACAATGCTGTCTGTCTCACACAATGCAAACAAAGCCACCTCTTTCTAACAGACACACGCAAGAAAACAACCTCCCTCTCACATGCAAATCCACATCTCAGAAAGCTACCTCTCTCACATAAATAAACCCACAACTTCCTCACACACATATACCCACCACTCTCACATGTATGTATACATGACACTTCTCACTCACACATACACACACATCGCTCACTGTCTCTCTTTGACACACAAATACAGTCATACCTTTCCCTTTCCATTCCCCAGAATTGGCTTCCCTCCTGTCCCATCCTGCAATTTGGCATCCCCTTCCATCCTGTATTGTTTGTAATATATTTAAATGATTTGGAGGAAAATGTAACTGGATTGATTAGTAAGTTTGCGGATGACACAGAGGTTGGTGGAATTTCAGAGGATACAGCAGGATGTAGGTCAGTTGGAGGCTTGGGCAGAGATGGCAGATGGGGTTTAATCTGGACAAATGTGAGATAATGCATTTAACACATGAATAGGATGGGAATAGAGGGATATGGTCTCCAGAAGGATAGAGAGTTTTAGTTAATTAAGTAGTTGGTGCAGGCTTGGAGGGCTGAAGGGCCTATTCTTGTAGGCAGCTTTGAGTTCCTCAATTATGTGAGATGACAGTACTTGAAATGTCATAATGGGCTGAGATTAGAAACAGGAGAGGAGAGGTCACCCTGTTGGGAGTCTTTTATAGACCTCCTAAAAGTTCTAGAGAGGTAGAGGAAAGGATTGCAAAGTCGATCCTGGACAGGAGTGAAAGTAATAGGGTAATTGTTATGCGGGACTTTAACTTTACTAATATTGATTGGAATAGCTATAGCTCTAGCTCGTTAGAGGGGTCAGTTTTTGTACAAACTGTGCAGAAAGGTTTTTTGACTCAATATGTAGATAGGCCAACTAGAGGTGAGGCTACATTGGATTTGGTGCTGTGCAATGAGCCAGACCAGGTGTTAGACTTGGAAGTTGGTGAACATTTTGGTGATAGTGGCCACAATTCGGTTACGTTCACCTTAGTGATGGATAGGGATAGGCATGAAGCTGGGGGCAGTAGTTATAGCTGGGGGAATGGTAATTATGAGGCCATAAGGAGGGAATTAGGGTGCATAGATTGGACTAGGAAACTACAGGGACTGGGAACATTTGAAATGTGGAGCTTATTCAAAGAGCAGCTACTGCAAGTCCTTGATAAGTATGTCCCTGTCAGGCAAGGAGGAAATGGTCGAGTAAGGGAACCATGGTGTACTAAAAAGTTAATTCGCTGGTTAAAAGGAAAAAGGAGGCTTATGTCAGGATGAGGCTTGAAGGCTCAGTTAGTGCAATGGATAGCTATAGATTAGCCAGGAGTGAGCTAAAGAGTGAGTTGAAGAGAGCTAAAAGGGGACATGAGAAGACTTTGGCTGATTGGATCAAGGAGAATCCTAAAGCTTTCTTTAGATATGTTAAGAATAGAAGATTGGTTAGGGCAAGATTAGGGCCAGTCAGAGGCAGCAGTGGGAAGTTGTGCGTGGAGCCTGAAGAGATTGGAGAGGCACTGAATCAAATATTTCTCTTCGGTATTCACGCAGGGAGATGTAAATGTAGTTGTGGAGAACACTGGGATACAGGGTTGCAAACTGGAAAGTATTGAAGTAGATAAGGAGGATGTGCTAGATATTCTTGAGGGTTTGAAGTTAGATAAGTCGCCTGGGCCAGACGGGATTTACCCTAGGATTCTCTGGGAGGCGAGAGAGGCAATTGCAGAGCCTCTGGCTCTGATCTTCAGGTCGTCGTCGGTTATGGGTATAGTGCCGGAAGACTGGAGGATAACAAATGTGGTCCCATTGTTCAAGAAGGGGAATAGAGACTTTCCTGGGAATTATAGGCTGGTGACTCTTACTTCTGTTGTGGGCAAAGTACTGGAGAGAATTATTAGGAATAGGATTTATAGTTATTTAGAGAGAAATGAATTGATTGGGGATAGTCAGCATGGTTTTGTGAAGGGTAGGTCGTGCCTTACTAACCTTATTGAGTTTTTTTGAAAAAGTGACCAAAGAGGTGGATGGGGGTAAGGCAATTGATGTGGTATATATGGACTTTAGTAAGGCGTTCGATAAGGTGGCCCATGGAAGACTTCTGCAGAAAATGCAGATGTATGGGATAGAGGGTGATTTAGCTAATTGTATTAGGAATTGGCTAGCAGATAGAAGACAGAGGGTGGTGGTTGATGGAGATATTCATCGTGGAGTTCGGTGACAAGTGGTGTACCTCAGGGGTCTGTTTTGGGGCCCCTGCTGTTTGTAATTTTTATAACTGATCTGGATGAGGGTATTGAAGGATGGATTAGTAAATTTGCAGATGACACTAAAGTCGGTGGAGTGGTAGATAGTGAAGAGGGGTGTTATAGTTTGCAGAGAGACTTGGACAAGTTGCAGAGCTGGCCGAGAGGTGGCAAATGGAGTTTAATGTGGAAAAGTGTGAGGTAATTCACTTTGGCAGGAATAACAAATGTGTAGAGTATAGGGCTAATGGTAGGACTCTTAATAGTGTTGATGAACAGAGGGATCTTGGTGTATGTGTGCATAGATCCCTGAAAGTTGGCAATCAAGTCTATAAGGTTGTTAAGAAGGCATACGGAGTCTTAGCTTTTATTGGTAGGGGGATTGAATTTCGGAGCCGCAACGTCCTGTTGCAACTGTACAAAACTCTAGTGCGGCCGCACTTGGAGTATTGTGTGCAGATCTGGTCCCCGCATTATAAGAAAGATGTGGAGGCATTGGAGAGGGTACAGAGGAGGTTTACCAGGATGTTGCCTGGTATGGAAGGCAGGTCTTATGAAGAGAGGCTGAGGATTTGAGGTTGTTTTCGTTAGAAAGAAGGCGGCTAAGAGGAGACCTTATTGAAACATATAAGATGATTAGAGGTTTAGATAGGGTGGACAGTGATAGCCTTTTTCTTAGTATGGAGAAAACTAGCATGAGGGGACATAGCTTTAAATTAAGGGGTGGTAGTTATAGGACGGATATCAGAGGTAGGTTCTTTACCCAGAAGGTGGTAAGGGTATGGAATGCCCTGTCTGCGTCAGTTGTAGATGCGCCAAGTTTGGTGGCGTTTAAGAGGTTAGTAGATAAGTTTATGGGGGAAAAGGGAATGGTTTAAGTTAGAGGGTCATTGCTTTTTCCTAATTGGTCGGCGTAACATCGAAGGCCGAAGGGCCTGTTGTGCGCTGTAATGTTCTATGTTCAATAATATCAATGTCCTCCTCATGATCTGCATGCTCAATGCTTGAGACATGAGGGTAATGAGCTTTCAAGATTCTTTATTGCATCGGATTTGCCAAAATCCACACTTTGCATCCAGGATTCTGAAAACTTAGCATTAGACACATTGGCTATGACCTGTTCAACAATAGTCATAGAAAGATGGATTTTCAGAAGTGCTTTATTTAGGTAATCTCTGGGTCACTGCAGATCCTGACTATGCCTCCTTTTTGACTACAGCTACCATTGCAAAAAGTCACCCTATGGTCTAAGCTACAGAGGCCAGAATGCTCAGTCCTGCCATTCTACCCAATATATCAACTACCTTCTGTTTCAAGGTAAGGGGCAATCACCCTAGAGTAAGACTACTGGTGTTAAAGTCATCTAGCCTCGTGTGATATATGATGGGCAGCTTTCCAATAATATCACAGTCAAACAGGTCTTTGTGTCCTAGTATCACTGGGGCTTGGTGCTATAGACTGTATACATCTAGCCCAAAGTTGATTAGCCCTATGCAATACTGTCCTGGAAACCCAGCAGCAGCTTGGCACTCTAGCTGACTACTTAAAACTGGAACTTGCTCTGCATGTAGCACAAGATGACTATGTCTTCATGCAATGAGATTTACTTAGCGGAATAGTGCAACACAGAGCTCAATCTCCCAAAGAAGTGACTTCAAAAGTACATTCCATTTTTCCCAGTGTTGAATTTGACTTTAAATTTGGATTGCTACGATCAATGCTTAACATAGTGAATAGTTCAGCCTTTCTTATGATAAAGTCAACACTTTTGCAGTAGAATATTGAAATGCTCTGGCTACTTTGGTTTACCTTCAGCTCATTTAAAGAAAATACAGCACAGGAACTGGCCCTTAGGCCCACCAAGCCTGTGTCAATATGTTGTTTCTATCCTTCTATTTGCTTCCCATTCATGGGCCAATCAAGACATACTTTGAATGTTGCTAAATGCGCCTGCTTCTACCATCTTCACCGGCAATGCATTCCAGGTGCCTCCACCATGTGTGAAACTTTCCCCATACGTCTCTCTAAAAGTATCCTTCTCACCTTAAACCTGTGCCCTTTTGTAGTTGACCTTCTCTGGGAAAAAAACCGCTGACAATCCATGCCTCTCAAATTTCGTAGAGCTCTATCAGGTCACCACTCAGCCTCTATCTTTCCAGTGAAAACAATATATGTTTATCCAACCTCTCCTCATACCTAAAACCCTCCAGACTGGCAGTTGGTAAACCTTCTTTGCACTCTCTCCAAAGCATCCATGTAGTGAGGTGACCAGAACTGCATGTAACATTCCAAATAAGGCCTAACTAAAGTTTTATACCGTTGTAACATAACTTGCCAACTTTTATACTGGATGCTTTAGTTGGTGAAGGCAAGCATGCTATTTGCCTTCACGACCACCTAATCCATCTGTGTTGCCATTTCTGAGGATCCGCGGACCTGTATGCCTAAATCCCTCTGATTGTCACTTGGTTCATGTTCTGAACCTTGGAAGGGTAGTCAGCTGCAATGTGACTTGTGATATGGGCATCTTCCAATGTCTATTAAATGCAAAGCACTAGCTTCTTTTTTGAGAGTGGTGGCAACTGCAGTTCAGTTTGTATGTGTTCTGCATGAGAATATTTTCGTTTCTCTCCTTAATTCCTAGGTGCTCCTTTCAGACAGCTCATTTAATATACACATACTAAGAGTAGACTAATATGAGATTTTTTTCATGATGCAACTACTTGTGCACAGCATCACTGTGTGCTTCACACATTATACTGTCTCTTCTGAATTCATCTGGCATTTTTTAGCCAGAATTTTCAATGTTGAGATATATGATTGTAAGAATTCATCGAGTTTCTGGTTTAAAAATGTGTCTGTCCATGATTGTTTTTTACAGCCATGAATATATGTTCAAATTTATTTTAATAATAACTCAGGGTCCTCTTGGTCTTCCACTCCTTGGAAGACAAAGGGTTCAGAATTTTTGACCACCTCTGGGCTCACTAGATTCAAGAGTGTGTATGCTTGTATTTTCTTCAATTTACTGGCAAGACAGGATGGCTGTATACACACTATTCCTTTTCAAACTTTTGACAATTATTGGCGATGTTCTCATGGAGGTGGGTGTGCTGTAGTCATTGTGTCATCTTGACCGGCTCCTGACACCATGTAAAGTTACTGAGTTGTGTAAGACTGATGACAAAGGACTACAACTTAAGCAGTTTACTAGAAGATCTTCAACAGCTGTTACACACCATGCCTGTAGCCACACTGGTGAGAATTCCAGTGCTGTCTGGACATATCACTTCCTGTGTACAGATCATGGAAATATATACATGAGTACACATTCTACTGTCAGAGAACTGTCTTTCACGTGGTCTTTCAAACATTTGCAAGGTACATCTTGGTCTTATTGGAGATAGTTCACCATAAAGCACTGTTTGTGACATTCTGGAATCCAATGTGTCACACGTGCAATTACGAGAGAATGAATGCATGAAAATGAATCCAATACAGAGAAAATTGGCTTCTTTGAGGGCTTCATTCTTTGTGATGAGATCGTGCCATCTGGTATTCATAATGGATTGAAGGAAGCACTCCAGCAGTTGCATCTGTCTTTTGTGATTCTGAGTTATAAGAGGGTGGTGGCAACAACTTCTCTATTTATTTGATTTTTGGTAGCTATGTACAAGTTCTAAACATACTTTGAAAGGTAACGGAACTATTGACCTTAGACTGTTGACTGTCTTTTTCCTTGTCAACAGTGGCATCATTTGAGTTAATACCACTTAAATAGGTAAAATATTCCATTGCATTGACGTTGCTACTATCAATACTGATCTGCAGTAGATTCTAATTTCCTCAAGGCCATGGGTGGTACAACACTTCTGTTTTCTTCAGGGTATAGTTAGGACAGAAGGCATTTGCTACCTCAGAGAAGCGGCTACATTACTTCTGCATGTATTTGTGAAGGGCACAATCATCAGCAAGCAGAAACTGATAAGCTGTTCTGTGGTTTTGGTATGTGCCACAGGTTGAAAAATTTGCTATCTGTGGAAGCAGTTCCATACGCTTGTTATCAAGCCTGCCTTTACCTCTTTAAGCATCACACTAAAACATAAGAAAAGAATGAATACTAGAACACACCTGTGTTGAATACTGTTAGAGACAGTGTAGTTGTTTCAAAGGGAGTCCATTTTGCTTGACCCAACTTATCTGGCCTTGATACAATTAATGGAGAATGGTGAGAAACGTTGGAGAGCATTTTAGTATTTTCAAAAATTTGTCTGGGCTGATTGAATCGAATGCCTTTATGAAACACACAAGCCCATGTTTTGTTCTCACTGCTCTTGGGTCTTCCTCAGGAAAACTGCAGGCATGATTTGTGTATAAGGCCTGAATCTGCACTGACCTTCAGTAAAGCTTTTTTTAGCTAATTGTCAGAATAAGTCTACTTAAAAGTTCTCTGACCAAGTAGGGTGATAAGTCTATAGTCAGCGGCTGACCACCTCCACAGTTGTGTCTTGCAGAGTGGTTTACAAGTATTTGCCTGTTCTGGTGGGTTATCAGTTTTTGGAATCAGGTCATTGCAGAATGTCTTCAAGCTTTCTCTGGAAAACAACTTTTATTTTGGCAGATAAGAGTCAATGGAATCATGGTTTGCTTGTTTGTGGGCTTCGCCATGAAGCCTGTGATCATGTAACGATCAAGACTGGCATAACCCTGGTATGAACCTATATGCCAACAGAATATAATTCAAAAGGTATCAGTGCTTTGAGCAGGGGTAACTCCAGTTAAAGGTGTTGTGTTTATTCTCCAAGCAGAATTACAGCAGAAGTTGACCATTGTGACTACAGTTGCCAATGCCATATCCCTGAGATATCTTGCCAATTCTCTTGCTGACACCTATCTCTAAGAATGACAATGAGAGTTAAATCTGCTGGGAACTTTGTTCAAGTCACAATTAAAACACCAGATGGAAGTTAGAAATTGCTACAAGTCGTAACTTGTCCTTTTCTGGAACAAAGGAAATGGATGTGGCAGTAGTGGGAGGTCAATGATTTCAGTCCCAGGACATCACTCCAGAAGTTCCTCAGTCCTAGGCCCAACCACTTGCAGCTGATACATCAAAATTTTTTCCTCTATCATCAGGTCAGAAGTGGAAATGTTCACTGATGATTGATGCCGAACAATATGCAGTCTAAAATGTTCTCTTACTAAAAGAAATAAGCCTTTCCCTTGTCATATTTAATGGGAGGATTGATGCTGGAAAGCTGATACTCATAAAAAACAAAAACACATCCTTCTCTCTCGCATACCCATATCCCCCTGTCTCCTGCGCACGTGCCTGCCCTTTCTCTCCCCCCCCAACTTCTCTCTCCCACCCATCTCCCTTCCTCTCTCATCTGCCCACCTGCCCTCCCTTCTCCCCTCCAGCCAGTAACCCTCCTCGTTCTGCCCTTAACCCCATCTAGTATCCGTCCCTCTTACCACCATAACCCCCACTCACACACATGCAAGCCTGCCCTTACTTCTCCCCTCGCTCCTCCCCTCTCGTGCACTTGTCCTCACCCCACCTTGTCCCTTCTCTTTCTCTATTGTGCCCCTTTCTACAAGTGCACTTCAACCACATGCCTTGCCCCTCACACCCCCACCAGCCCCCTCACCATTCTACAAGCACCCATGTGCCTCTTTGGCCTCCATGAGCCCCTCATTCTCCTCCCAATCCCTTGTGTGCCCCTCCTCCTCCTTCAACCCCCAATCCCCCCATGCCCCTCCTCCACTCCAACTTCCCTGTTGCCCCCTCCCCCTACCTTCCCCCCCTGCTCCCTACCCCTTTCTCTCCCTGTTCCCCATCTCTCCCACCATTCCTTACCCCCTCCCTCCTCCCACTCCCCTACCCCACCTCCGTTCCCCTACCTCTCCCACCACTCCCTACACCCTTCTCCCTCTCCCCCTACTTCCTGCCCCCCTCACCCTTCCTCTCCCCTCTTCCCCTACCCCCACCTCCCCTTCCCCTCCTCTCCCCTTCCTCTCTTCACACTAACTCCTCCCATCCTTACCCCCCCCTCCACTTTCCTCCTCCCCCACCCCCTGCCCTTTCCTCTCCCCTTCCCTCACTACACCAGTTGCCCTTCCTCCCCCACGTCTCCTTCTCCACTCCCTTTTCTCTCTCTTTCCCTCACCCCTCCCCACCCATGGCCATTCACAGATATATTCACCCATTTGATGTTTATATACCCATTCTAACCATTTAATGGATTCGTTTTTTTCCCACCCATATCGTTCCCCTTAACCCATCCCTCCCACTCCCCACCCTGCCCTCTCCCCACGTCCCTCCTCTCCCCACCCAACCAACCTCCCCAATCCCTCATCGCGTGCCCTACGCTTCACCCCGTGCCCCACCACCCTCTCTCCACCATCTACCCCCTCCCCATCCCCCTCACCGCCCTCCTACCCCACTGATCAAATCGCCTCGCCCATCCCTCTAACCCAACTCCCCATTGCCATCCCTCTATCACTCACCCCCACCACCCTCCTCCACTTCTCATCCCTCTCTCTGTCCCCATCCCTCGACACACTCCTCCCCATCCCTGCGCCCCACTCCCCCATCCTGCGCCCCACTTCCCCATCCCTTCCACCCCTCCCCATCCCCTTCACCACCTCCCAACCCCTCCTACTCCCCATCCCCCCCGACTTAGCCCTTCCCCCCAACTTCCTCTCTAATTTCCCTAACATCCTCCCCACTCCCCCCTAGCCTCCTCCCTTCCCCGCTCCTTTCCCAACCCCCTCCCCATCCCCCCTGGATCCCTTCCAACCTCACCCCTCCCCATTCCTCCACTCCCAATCTCTTCCCCTCCCCCTCCTCCCCTTGCCTACTTCCTTCCTTCCCCTCCTCTACCCTCTCCCCATCCCCTCCTCCTTGCCTCCCCCACCCCTTCCCCCCACCTCCTCTACCTCTACCCCACCACTCTTTACCCTCTCCCCTCCCCCCACTCCCCTCCCCATCCCTTCTCCCTCCCCCACCCATTCCCCTCCCTCCACTCCTCTACCCGCGCCCCCACCTCCTTCCCCTCTCCCCCCTTAACCCCCCTCCTCTTCCCTCTCCCCCTCCCCACCCCTCCCCTTTTCCCACCACTTCTCTACACCCTCCTCTCCTCCCCCTCCGTCCCCTCCCTCTCCTCATGCCCTCTCCCACCCCACCTCCTTCCTTCTCCCACCCCATCACCCTTCCCCCTTCCCAATCCCTCTCCCCTATCCTCCTCACTTCCCTCTCCTTTCCCATACACTCCCCCTTTCCCTCCCCTCCCCCATCTCCATGTCTCCACCACTCCCCCTCCCCCTCTTCACCACTGCCTCCTCCCCCATCCCTTCTCCCCTCCCTTCTCCCCCGCCACAACTCCCCCCCTCCCTTCTCCTACCATACTCCCCACTCTCCTCCCTCCTCCCCATCCCCGTATTCCCCTCCCCATTTCCACCTCTCTACTCCTCACCCACTACCACCCGCCACTTCCCATCGCTCTACATGCCCCGTCCCACCACTTTCACACCCCCTCTCCATTCCCTACTCCCCATCCCCTCCTCTCCGTACCCCCACTCCCACACCCCATTCCCCCTCCTTTCCCCTCCCCACCCCACACTCCCCATCCTCCTGTCCTCTACTCCATTCCCTCTCCCCCCTACCCATCCCCTCTGCCCTCTCCCCCCCGGTCATCTCTCTCCCCCTGCCTCCCCTTCCCCATACTCGCCCTTCCCTCTTGCCCTCCACCCCCTCCCATTGTCCCCCCTTCCCCAGTCCTGCACTCCCCTCCCCATTTCCCCACTCCCCTCCAACACTCCCCACCCCATTCCCCACTCCCCCTCTGTACCCCCCCACTCCCCTCCCCATCCCCCACTCCCTTTCCCATTTTCCCCACAACCCATCCCCCTACTCCCTCTCCCATATCCCGACTCCCTTCCCCATTTCCCCCCAACTCCCCTTTCCTCCATTCCCCTCCATTCCCCATCCCCCTCTCCACTCCCCGTTCCCCCTCCCCCTTCCTCACACCTCCTCATTCTGCCTCCTCCACGTCCCCATTCCACCACTCCCATCCCCCCACTCTCCTCTGCCCCCCCATTCCCGCCCATTCCCCCACTCACTTTCCCTACCCCCGCGCCCATTCCCCAATCCCCATACTCCCTCCCCATCTCCATCCTTCTACCCACTCCCCATTGTTCCACATCCCATCCCCTCACCCCTGTCCCCATTGCTCCACTCCCCTCCCCATCCACCCACTCCACTCCCCATTGCTCCACACCCCATTCCCCCTCCCCACCCCCATACCCATTAGGATATTACCCTCTGGATAATCTTGACAATAAGCCCTCAACATTGTCTTCAAAAATTTGATACCATCGTTCTAATGCTGGATGGTGCGCAGGTGATTGAAATTGTTTTACTTCTAAGCTAACCATAACCTCCTTGAATAACTGCAATGAAAAATTTGATCCTTGACCTGATTGTATTTTTCTGGGTAGTCCATATCTAGTAAATAATTTAAATAACTCCTCTTCAATCCTTTTTATTGTAATGTTACATAATGAAATGGTCTTTGGAAACCTTGTAGACACATCCATTATGGTCAATAATATTGATTCTCATTTTTTGTTCAAGGAGGGGTCCTACACAATCAGATAAGACCCTTGTAAATGGCTCTTCAAATACTGGAATGGGTATTAAGGGTACTGATTTTATAACCATTTGAGGTTTCCCTATCACTTGACATATGTGACATGATCAACAAAGTTTAACTACATCCTTATGCAGTCCAAGCCAATTAAAATGCTTTTGTATTTTAATTTGAGTTTTCCTTACTCCCAAATGACTTCTGTCGTGTGCTACTTGCAATACCTCCGTTCTCTACCCTACTGGCACTTTTCATCCACTTGAATATGTAAAGGTCTCCATTTCCTCATTAAGAACTTATTTTTAAAGTAATAACATCCTGGTACACACTCAGATTCCTCTTCCGTGTACATTTTCTGATACAACTGTTTTATTTCTACATCCTTCTGTTGCAAGTCTATAAATATTCCTGAATTAAAAATATCCACCTCATCTTCCACCTTGTCTTGTTCTTTTCCAACCATTTAATCAAAAATTGTTTCTGACAATTGAACTTCAACTTTTTTATCTTCATTCTGATTTTTCCACCTGTCTTAATCTGTGACTTTGTGACCGTGTTACTACACAATCAGGAAAAATCCCAGACGATGCGTCCTTCAGATCCTCAGGGATCTGTTTTGGGGCCCCTGCTGTTTGTAATTTTTATAAATGATATGGATGAGGGTATTGAAGGATGGATTAGTAAATTTGCGGATGACACCAAATTCGGAGGAGTGGTAGATAGTGAAGAGAGATGTCATAGTTTGCAGAGAGACTTGGACAAGTTGCAGAGCTGGGCCGAGGTGGCAAATGGAGTTTAATGTGGAAAAGTGTGAGGTAATTCACTTTGGCAGGAATAACAAATGTGTAGAGTATAGGGCTAATGGTAGGACTCTTAATAGTGTTGATGAACAGAGGGATCTTGGTGTATATGTGCATAGATCCCTGAAAGTTGGCAATCAAGTCGATAAGGTTGTTAAGAAGACATATGGAGTCTTAGCTTTTATTGGTAGGGGGATTGAATTTCGGAGCCGCAACGTCATGTTGCAACTGTACAAAACTCTAGTGCGGCCGCACTTGGAGTATTGTGTGCAGTTCTGGTCCCCGCATTATAAGAAAGATGTGGAGGCATTGGAGAGGGTACAGAGGAGGTTTACCAGGATGTTGCCTGGTATGGAGGGCAGGTCTTATGAAGAGAGGCTGAGGGATTTGAGGTTGTTTTCGTTAGAAAGAAGGCGGCTAAGAGGAGACCTTATCGAAACATATAAGATGATTAGAGGTTTAGATAGGGTGGACAGTGATAGCCTTTTTCCTAGGATGGAGAAAACTAGCATGAGGGGACATAGCTTTAAATTAAGGGATGGTAGTTATAGGACGTAGATTCTTTACCCAGAGGGTGGTAAGGGTATGGAATGCCCTGCCTGCTGCAGTTGTAGATGCGCCAAGTTTGGTGGCGTTTAAGGGGTTAGTAGATAAGTTTATGGGGGAAAAGGGAATGGTTTAGGTTAGAGGGTCATTGCTTTTTCCTAATTGGTCGGCGCAACATCGAAGGCTGAAGGGCCTGTTCTGCGCTGTAATGTTCTATGTTCAATATCTCAGTTATCTGATTTTCTACTGGCTTGTCATTCCAACTGTGACCCAGCTACATTGTTACCCCAAATAAATTGTATTCCTGGACAAGACAATTTCGCTATCAATTCTATGACCACTTCACCACAAACCATTGGACTCTCCAATATAATTGTACAATGGAACACTACTCCTTTCACCCTGAATTTCACATATTACCTCCTTTTCTGGCAATATTGTGCCCAAACTACACAACTCCTCATCTCTTACCACCAAAGGTTGATTTGCTCCCATATCTCTAAAAATTTTAACATCTTTACCCATTCCTGCTAGGCAAGAAATGATTCGGCACAGACAAGAAGGACCAAAAGGCCTGTTTCTGAGCTGTAATTTTCTATGGTTCTATGGTCCTGGTACACATAAGTAAACTTTACCCATGCAGTAAATTCTTTAAAGAGATCTGGCGCCATCTTATCAATAAACTGCTGATCTGGCTGTACCTTCTTTTGCACCTCATTCACTTTGATTCAACTTCTCTTTACAATTTTAACAAATCCTCCTAGCCTATCTTGTTTTACCACGTCAGTCTTCCCCGTGATTTTCTTAAATGCCCAATACTGTGACTTTACATGGCCTAATTTATTACATAAGAACATCTGAAGCTTTTCATTTCTTTTCCACCTTCCTAGATTTCTTTTCTAACTTGAAATACATTTTCTTTATTATCTCCTTTCCGTTTACTACCTGAGTATTTCTCTTTTGTCTAGTTTCTATCCCTCAGCTGCTGAAACTGTTGTCAGAAACCAAACTTCGATTTGTGAACTAATTCATAATTATCTTCCATTTCTGCTGCTAATCTCACAGTTTTAACACTCTGCTCTTCCACATGAGATCTCACATCAGGAAGTGAATTTTTAAGCTCTTCCAAAATGATCATTTATCTAAGAGCTTCATAAATCTGCTCTATTTTCAAAGCTTTTGTTCACCTATCAAAATTACACTGCTTGATCCTTTCAAATTCTATGTACGTTTGACTCAGTTCTTTCCTTAGATGTCTAAAACTTTGTCTGCAAGCTTCTGGCATTAGTTCATACGCACCTGAGATGGATTTCTTCACCTCCTCATACGTACCAGATACCTCCTCTGATAGTGATGCAAACACTTCACTAGCTCTACCTACCAACTTTGTTTGAATCAATAATATCTACATATCCTGTGGCCATTTCATTTGTTTAGCCTCATATCTCATATGAGGCTAATCTCATATTAATCTCATATTAAATGAAAAAGGCTTCTATATCCTCATCAAACTTTGCCAATGCTCAGATATATTTAAATAGATCCCCACCAAGCCTTTGATTACGATGCTCTTGCTCCTTCTCACTATCCTCATCACTACACTTCACCCTTTACTTCTGCCAAGCGTACCTGACATTCACTTTTCAAGGCCAGTTTCCAAAGTTCAAAGTCTCTCTCTTTTTCTTTTCCCCTTTCCCTTGCCTCCCTTTCTTCTCCTGGAAGAGAGACCTTCCAGGGAATTATAGGCCAGTGAGTCTTACTTCTGTTGTGGGCAAAGTATTGGAGAGAATTATTAGGGATAGGATTTATAGTTATTTAGAGAGAAATGAATTGATTGGGGATAGTCAGCATGGTTTTGTGAAGGGTAGGTCGTGCCTTACTAACCTCATTGAGTTTTTTGAAAAAGTGACCAAAGAGGTGGATGGGGGTAAGGCGGTTGATGTGGTATATATGGACTTTAGTAAGGCGTTTGATAAGGTGGCCCATGGAAGGCTTCTGCAGAAAATGCAGATGTATGGGATAGAGGGTGATTTAGCTAATTGGATTAGGAATTGGCTAGCAGATAGAAGACAGAGGGTGGTGGTTGATGGGAGATATTCATCGTGGAGTTCGGTGACAAGTGGTGTACCTCAGGGGTCTGTTTTGGGGCCCCTGCTGTTTGTAATTTTTATAAATGATCTGGATGAGGGTATTGAAGGATGGATTAGTAAATTTGCAGATGACACTAAAGTCGGTGGAGTGGTAGATAGTGAAGAGGGGTGTTATAGTTTGCAGAGGGACTTGGACAAGTTGCAGAGCTGGGCCGAGAGGTGGCAAATGGAGTTTAATGTGGAAAAGTGTGAGGTAATGCACTATGGCAGGAATAATAAATGTGTAGAGTATAGGGCTAATGGTAGGATTCTTAGTAGTCTTGATGAACAGAGGGATCTTGGTGTGTATGTGCATAGATCCCTGAAAGTAGGCAGTCAAGTCGAGAAGGTTGTTAAGAAGGCATATGGAGTCTTAGCTTTTATTGGTAGGGGGATTGAATTTCGGAGCCGCAACGTCATGTTGCAACTGTACAAAACTCTAGTGCGGCCGCACTTGGAGTATTGTGTGCAGTTCTGGTCCCCACATTATAAGAAAGATGTGGAGGCATTGGAGAGGGTACAGAGGAGGTTTACCAGGATGTTGCCTGGTATGGAGGGCAGGTCTTATGAAGAGAGGCTGAGGGATTTGAGGTTGTTTTCGTTAGAAAGGAGGCGGCTAAGAGGGGACCTTATCGAAACATATAAGATGATTAGAGGTTTAGATAGGGTGGACAGTGATAGCCTTTTTCCTAGGATGGAGAAAGCTAGCACGAGGGGACACAGCTTTAAATTAAGGGGTGATAGTTATAGGACGGATATCAGAGGTAGGTTCTTTACCCAAAGGGTGGTTCGGGAGTGGAATGCCCTGCCTGCAGCAGTTGTAGATGCGCCAAGTTTGGTGGCGTTTAAGAGGTTAGTTGATAAGTATATGGAAGAGAAGGGAATGGTTTAGTTTGGAGGGGCATTACTTTTTATATTGGTCGGCGCAACATCGAAAGCCGAAGGGCCTGTTCTGTGCTGTAATGTTCTATGTTCTTTTTCTTTTGCCTACAATTCAAACAGTTTTAATTATTTTGCTTGCTGTTCCTTCTTTTTTCCCTATTGCCTGCAATTCAAATAGCTTTAATTCTTTTTCATATTCAAACTGCTCCACTTAAATTCTTGCCATTTCCAATGATTCTGACTGTGCCTTTGGCAATTTCAAATGCTGTATTATCACCACAATTATGTCAACTGCAATATATTTGCCAATTCCAAAACCTTTATTTTAGTTGTGTTTTGTAAGATATCTTGCATGACTTTCTCCGTCTCCAGAAACTTCTCAGGAGTTTCTGGGGGTGGAGAAAGTCATGCAAGATATCAGGTGGCCAGGTATTCAACACAATGACAGGTATACAAATTTCTAAATTATTGATTAGCTGGATAGAGAGTTGTTAAAGTTGTAAAATTGAAGTGTTTTACTGTTTGGAATAAAGTTGTGAATTGGTTACTTACTATTGATTCACATGTGTAGTCCTTTTGCCTTATATGCACGGATGTTTGGGATAAAACCTGTTATACACAGTGCTGTTGAGTGAGTCTGAAGGGTACTAGCATTACCCTGTATAACAGTTCCCTGCTTTCTGTCTTTCTCCCTTTTTAAGCAAGGGAGTAATATTGGCTGTTTTTAAAATCTACTGGTACCCTCCTAGAATCTAGCATGTTACGAAATATTTCAATCAATGGATCAACTACCTTTGCAACCACATCCATTACCTTGGGTCCTTGTGTGTCATTAGTGACTTGTCTGTCTTTTGCCCCTTGAATTTCTCTAATACTCTATATCTTGTGATTGGGATTTTTTGTAAGTTCTGCCATGTTATTCGAAATCAGTCCATCTGATATCTTTGGGATATTTGCAATGTCTTCCACAGTGAAGACTGATGCAAAAAAGCATATCTGCTATTTCTTTGCTGTAACTAATTCACCAGCCTCGTTCAGTAGAGATCCCATATTTACTTTAGCTTCCTGCTTCCTATTTATATATTCTGAGAAACTTTTACTGTTTGTTTTTATGCTGCATGCAGGTTTTCTCTCAAAATTCAATTTCTCCCTTATGAGCTTTCCAGTCTTTTGCTGCTGGATCCTAAAAACTTCCCAGTCCTCTGGTCTATCACAATTGTTGCAAAGTTGAGTTTGTGAAGTTGGAATTTGATGTTGGTAAAGATGTAAAAAGTTATAAAAGTTATAAAAGTGCTGCAGGAAAAATAAACATTGCAGTGTCCCTTTAAAAACTGGTGTTTTGTTTCAGTACTTGGAATGCAAAATACATACAATGTCCAAGCTGAAACATTTGCATTAAAAAGTCATGCAATGGTCTTGACAAGGCCACCTTTTCTTTAATTTAGCCTCATCAATTTAAAACAGGCACTCAGCTACCAGGAACCTATAAAATTTGAATTTGATGGTGTTGACAATATACCACTGGGGGGCAAGGAAGGCAGAGGATCACCTTATCAACCTTATAAACAAGTTCAAGCAGAGGGTGGCCAAGGGGGTCATCCGATCCATGACCGGGTGAATCTGGAGAGGGAGCATGCAGTATCTGAGGGCACTGTTGATGTCCTCTGTGCCGTTAGACACCAAAGGACTGGGGTGCATTATCAACCCTTGTAATCACATTTTAGTTTTATATTTTAAGTTTCCTTTCTGCTTCATCTTTTGTTTTGGGCAGTTCCACTTCTTCTGGTAGCTTTCTCTTTTTGATTTATCTCTCAGTTAATTTGAATTAGTTTAATTGGTTATAGCCAGAAAGATTGACAACATCAGACCAATCCTATTGTCAGAAAATTGATAGATCATCACAGATTTTAAAAAAGAATGCAGGGGTGAAAACAGGAGGAGCAATAGAAAAATTTCCACCTCTCAAGTCTTGAAAGGAAGAGAGCAGCTTCAGATACCTCTTAAAAGAACGCACCACCTAACTTGTGTAAGGTATCAAATGAGAAAAAACTTACAGAGGAATCAACAAGGGAACTCCAAAATGTTCTAACAGCCACAAAGCTAAAATCAAAATTTATTTATTAGTCATAAGTAAAGCTTACATCAACACTGCAATGAAGTTATTGCGAAATTCCCCTAGTCACCACCCTCTGGCATCTGACTCAATGCTGGTTGCGCTTTTAACTGACAATTTTTTTTTGGTTAACAAATGAGTATTGTATTTATTTAAACAGCATTCCATTAGAATCTTATTTTATTTGGTATGTCGCTTGTTTAGTTAAATAAATTATTAATTGTTCATTTAGAGGTGAGTGTCAGTATTTCTATTAACCACTAAATGTTAATGAAGAACAAGTCACACCTTTGCACACATTTTCTACAGATTACAAAGCCAGGTTTTCCTTTTTGTGGGATTCATACTACTTCTAAAAAGAGGGTCAAACTCCGCGTCGTAGTGAGAGGTGTAAGTTCTTCTGTTGCTCCTCCTGTTTTCACCCCTGCATTCTCTTTTAAAACCCGTGATGACCCATCAATTTTGTATCTCCCACTTTTCAATTCAACATTATGCCTTTAACATCATTCTGTTAACTATGGATTTTATCTCTTTTACGTGGAATTATTCTTTTTGATTGGCATGAACTTCTGCTGAACGTTGTGAATTAGCTTTGGATCATCTGACCTTCAAAAGTCCCGCTTTTCCCAGACCCAGTCCCAATATCCCATGATTGTACGCAGCATGACCACCCCTTTCTGCCTTGCTGAAAGCAAAGTTTGAGCAAATGGTATTGGATGGTAACAGAAAATTGCAGAAGACTTTGCTAGAATTAAATAATTAAGAGTGAACCAGGTGGAGACATTGATGTTACAGATGAACAAGATTGATTTGGACTGGTTGCAGGAAGTGGGCGAGGAGGAATAATGCAATATGATAAAAGCAAAATAATGAGGATGCCGGAAACCTGGAATAAAAACAAATAAATATTCAGCAAAGCTATTAGCATCTGTTCAGGTTTGGAGTCTATCATGACTCTTGTTTGGGAGAAATAATGCATCAAAGTCGCATTAGGTGCTTTTAATAAAAAGTTTCTCGTTATGATTCGTACTATCTCAAGCTGGTGGATGGCACAATTACAGGATAAATTTACTTGAACCACACTCTTTCAACCAAATATCAACTAAGATAACCTTGCAATTTGTAAAAAAAACTTGCCGTGCGCAAAAACCGGCGACCACATTGGTCAAAGTAGTTGAAGCTTTGAATGTCAAATTTTAGTTCTCAGTGTTGCCCGTATGAAAGTACTCCCCGTCCTTTCCCCAATCTTACCCAGTGTCCACTCCCCTCCTCCACTCCGTTTCTTCCCGCCATTTCTTTTCAAATCCTAACGGTTTTCCTGCGTCGCGGCTCTTCCTCCTCTCCTCTCGAGCCGTTTCAACTCAGCGGAACCTGCCCTCCGATTGACATATCTCGTACCCCAAGGAGGAATTCAGGTTGGCATGTTTGTTGATCTTTCTTAAAGGAGCTAAACATTAATCATCGAGATCTGATCTCCAAGACGTGCTATTGATTTACTCGTTGGGTTACTGGAGGAGGAAGAATTTTTATAACCTGCTATCGTATTTTATTGGCCATAGCCAACTCCCAGTCTGATTCCACATCAGAAAAATTATAAACTTGAATTGAACCCGGGTCCCTGACGCTGAGGCAGCAGTGATAACACTGTGCCGTCCTCCTGCCATTTTATATTTTATTCACCGTACCCAACTCTCACTCTGACTCCAGCATTAAAGGTTATGGCACCATTAATGCAAGTCAACCATGCTGCCTTTTGGTTAGAACCTTTTTCTTTACAGTTTTTCAAAAGGTTTTATTTATTGGCGTGACAAATAGGCTTACATTAACACTGCAATGAAGTTACTGTTAAAATCTCCTAGTGTCCACACTCCAGCACCTGTTTGAGTACACTGAGGGAAAATTTAGCATAGCCATTGCACCTAACCAGCATGCCTTTGACTGTGGGAGGAAACCCATGCAAACACAGGAAGAATGTGCAGCCTCTGCACAGATATTGAGCCAAGCCGGGAATCAAACCCTGGAGCTTTGAGGAAGCAGTGTTAACAAATGTGCCACCATGCTACCCTCCTGCCTTCTTAAATTGTATTTTGTTGGTCATAGCCAACTCTCAGTCTCAGCCCAGCTCTAAAGATTAGGGCATCATTAATGCAAGTCATCCATATTGTCCCTTGGTTAGAACCTTTGGTTTTGTTTACAGATCTAGTGCTGAGGAGGCTCCCAATAAGATGGTTGCCTCTAAATTTCATTAACAGCACAGCTAGGGGCACTTTCGTTAGAAAGGAGGCGGCTAAGAGGGGATCTTATTGAAGCATATAAGATGATTAGAGGTTTAGATAGGGTGGACAGTGATAGCCTTTTTCCTAGGATGGAGAAAGCTAGCACGAGGGGACACAGCTTTAAATTAAGGGGTATGAGTTATAGGACGGATATCAGAGGTAGGTTCTTTACTCAAAGAGTGATTAGGGAGTGGAATGCCCTGCCTGCAGCTGTTGTAGATGCGCCAAGTTTGGTGGCGTTTAAGAGGTTAATTGATAAGTATATGGAAGAGAAGGGAATGGTTTAGTTTGGAGGGGCATTGCTTTTTATTTTGGTCGGCACAACATCGAAGGCCGAAGGGCCTGTTCTGTGCTGTAATGTTCTATGTTCTATGTTCTATGTTCTATAAAAAGATGAGCTGGGATGCTCCAATTGGTCTCCGTTTACCCAAAGGGGTGAGCAGGAGGTCTGTTGCCAGAAGATGGGCACTCAGTGGCAGGCTGAAGTACAGTTGTTTGGTAGGCCTACAAGATCCTCCCTCCAAGCTCAGGTGCAGCTAAGTCACTGTGTACTCACTCCCATCTCCCTAAATATACATTGTAGTGGCCTGGCTGCCTTTTTAATTTAAGCTTTTATAAAAACTGGTGTGTGAGCGCCTCCATGTTTAAGCACACTCTCAGTTACTTATCTTGTTGCTCTTCTCAAGCCAGAAAGCCTCAAATTGACTCGCCAAAATGAACTTACTTGTCATTCTTAATTGGACAGAAAATTTGTTTCCATTCAATTAAGAGGAGTTTCTGTGAAAATCTCAAGTCAATGACTATTGCCTTCCCTGTTTCAGCTTTTTGCATGGTCTGGATGGCATCCTTTTGGTCCTGATAGGTTGATTTAAAATTTTATTTGGGATTTAATAAACACAGTATCTTTCTGTGAATGTGTTTTTAGATATATTCTAGACCTTCACATAAGTTTCCTATTGCTCATATCCTGACTTAGGGTATAGGGGGTGTCAGGGAGTGATGGAGCGGGAACATTTTTCAGGGCGGATTGTTCACCCTTTGTCCCCACCTAGCACTCAGCTCTCACCTGTGTTTCCCTGTAGCTGTTTGCATGTGGTGCGGCCACAACCAGGGCAACGGCTTCCATAAGCCGGCTAAACTAGGTGAGGGTAGCCGACAGGTCTCAACTCTCGGTGAGATAAGGAGATGTCTAACCCAGCATATGAAGACAGACTCTGGCGGATTTGAGCGGACAAGACCAATAGAAGGTCCAATGTCAAGAAGGCGGCCTTTGCAAGCATTGTGGAATGCGAAGAGCAGGACAAGATACAGAGACATCCTGGGCATCCACTACTCCAAGTCCTGACTCTTGTCTTGCCACTGGATCTAGATGGGAATTGGGAAGAGAGAGTGAGGCTGACGCTGCGTAACTCTCCCTCACTTTAATCCAAATCAAGCGCTAGTTTTGACACCATCATCATCATCGTCCTGTTCAACCTTTGAAGTCCCATGGTGATGGGCAAGTGATGAAACAGCAGGTGCAGATACACTGGGAGCTGTAGTTACGGATCTGCATGTAGGCGGCTCAGGTCTAATGGTCATTTTCCACTAACCGAAGCAGTAGTGAAACTTGGCATTTATCTGGGCGGTCCTCTTCAGGAACGCACTGTTCACCTCCGTAGAATGAGGAAGGGGCTAGAAAAGATGTCTTACACATTGCCTGCTTCACTACACCCTGACCAGTTTACTGCAGCTGATGGGGATCCCATCTTGCAGTCGAACAAACAAAATAAAACACAAGATGACACTGTTCACCGTTGGGATTTAGAACGTGCGCGCACTTTTGGACAACCTACAGCAGACTGACCAGAGAGAAGAACAGTCTTAGTTGCCAGAGAGCTTGCAAGATACAACATTGACATTGCAGCCCTAAGTGAAGCTCGTCTTGCAACATAGGTCGGTTGGCTGAAACTGGAGGTGGATACATTTTTCTCTGGAGCAGTTGCGGCAGCGATGAGCGTCACGATGCTGGAGTTGGATTTACGTCAGGCGTCACCTTGTTCGAAAACTTGCTAGTCTACCCAAGGGTGTGAACAACCAGCTTATGACATTACAGCTTCCGCAACAGAACAGGAGTCAATTCCCCTAATCAGTGACTGTGCCCTCACAGTGAACAACCCGGACGAGATGAAAGACAAGTTCTACGAAGAACTAGATGCCCTAATATCAGCAGTGAGCAGTACCAACAAGCTGATCTTGCTTGGTGATTTCAATGCAAGAGTAGGGTGTGACTCTGCAATCTGATAGGGAGTCATTGGGAGGCATGGAGTGGGCAAGTGTAACAGTAATGGCCTACTGTTAATGAACACCTGTGCAGCACACGACCTCCTCATCACGAACAAACCTTCTGTCTGTCTACCTGTGACAAGACCTCCTGGATGCACACTCGCTCTAAGCATTGGCATCTTATCAACTATGTCATTGTCAGGAGAAAAGACAGGCAGGATGTCAGAGTAACCCAGGCCATGTGTGGTGCTGACTGCTGGACAGATCACAGGCTCATTGTCTCCAAAATGAGGCTCTGCATCAGACCCAAGAGGCAACCATAAGGAAGCAATGTTATGAAAAGAATCAATGCGGCCAAGCTAAAGAACCTCAGCATAGCTTCAGCACTAGCTGAAGACATAGAAATCATGCTTGCTGACCTACACCCCGCAGGCAACACTGAGGACGACTGGGAATGCTTCAGGGATGCTGTCCATTAATCTGCACTGAAAATGCTTGGGCCCTTTACCCACAAGCATCATGACTGTTTCGATGAGGATGATGAGGAGGTACAGGCTTTATTTGTTGAAAAGCACTGTCTTCATCGGGCTTGTCAGAATGACCCATCATCAGCTGCCAAGAAAAATGCTTTTACCAGTGCTCGCAGGACAGCCCAGAATAAACTCTGTAAAATGCAAGATACCTGGCTGAACGCCAAGGCAGATGAAATACAGGGATATGCTCACAGAAATGACTTGAAATGGTTCTATGAAGCCCTCAATCTCTCGGGAGCTCCACCTCCTGAGTACAGATGGTACAACTCTGATTACAGAGAGGGCTCAGATCCTGCAGGGATGGGCTGAAAACTTTGAAGCCAACCATAATCTATTAATGATGAGGCAATAGACAGGATTCACCAGATCGATATCAACAGTGCCGTGGATGTCCCACCGGTAGTAACCAAAGTCACAAAAGCTGTCAGCCAGCTATCCAGTGGCAAAGCCCCAGGGGCAGATGCCATACTTGCAAAGATCTACAAAGTTGCTGATCCCGTGCTTATCAAGAAGCTTATCAAGTTGTTCCAGTCCTTTTGGAAGCAAGGACCCATTCCTCAGGAACTTAACAGTGCTTCAATTGTACATCTCTACAAGAGGAAGGACAATCAGCAAGTATGCGACCACCACCGAGGAATCTCGCTGCTCTCCATCAGAGGAAGAACTTTCACAAGAGTCCTGCTAAATCGTCTGGTCATTCTCTGGAGCTGGGCCTGCTTCCAGAGTTACAGTGTGGCTTCCGCAAAGATCTGGGACTATTGACTTGATTTTTGCTTCACACCAACTTCAGAAGAAGTGTCAGGAGCAGAATCGCGAGCTCTACACAACCTTTGTTGACCTTGCAAAAGCCTTCAACACTGTCAGCTGACAAGGCTGTGGAGGATCATGTCAAAGTACGGCTGCATCCCAAATTCATTGAAATGGTAAGCCAGTTCCATGATGGCCAGAGTATTGGATGGCAGAGTATCCTCTGAGGCATTCCCTGTGTCCAGTCGCGTCAAACAGGGCTCTGTACTCGCACCCACACTGTTCAGCATGATGTTTACTGCCATGCTGAATGATGCCTTCCAGGACATTGTTGCAAGAATCAGCCTCAAATACAGGGAACCTCTTCAACTTGAGGAGACTTCAAACTATTACCAAAGTGAAGGAGACTGTTCTGAGAGACTTCCTCTTTTGCCATGACTGCCTCCTGTATACTGGTTCAGAGCCAGAGATGCAAGTCAGTGTGAACAAATTTTCCACAGCCTGCAACAACTTTGGACTCACCATTAACATCAAAAAGACCGAAGTCGTGCTCCAGCCTTCTCCTCATGCATTGTACACAGAACCCATAATCACAATCAAAGGGCAGAAACTACAGGCAGTGGACCAGTTCACTTATCTTGGCAACACCCCCTCTTAAGCAGTGACTATTTGATACAGAAGTTAACTGCAGAATAGCAAAAACAAGTTCTACTTTCAGTAGACTGTGCTCCACTGTATGGGAACGTTAAGGACTCAGCCCAGCAACAAAACTGAAAGTCTACAGCGCCATGGTACTCACCACCCTACTGTATGCCTGTGAAACGTAGGCTATGTATTGAAGGCATGCAAGACAGCCCAATCATTTCCATGTGACTTGTCTTTGCGGAATATTAAGCATCAGATGGCAGGACAAAGTACCAGACACTGAAGTTCTCTCTAGAGCAAGTCTACCATAAGTCCACACGCTGCTGATGAGAGCACAGATGGCAGGGTACGTCATCCGTTTGCCAGGTGAGCGCATACCCAAACAGATCCTTTTAGGGGAACTCTCTGCAGGAAGGCGCTCGTATGGAGGGCAGAAGAAACGTTATAAAGACACACTGAAGGCCTCTCTGAAGTCGCTTGACATAGATATGACCACCAGGGAAACGTTGGAACAAAACTGCCCTACCTGGTACTGCCTCATCTACAAGGGCTGTCAAGATTACGAAACAAGGTTCATAGCTGAAGCATAACTTAAGCACAAGCTGTGTAAGTCCAGAGCCACTAGTGCAACAAATACAGTGCCTACAAAAGTCTGTCCAATATGTGCCAGGATATTCTGTGCCCAAATTGGCCTGATCGGTCATCTTCAGACACACCGCATCCAGCCTCAAAATGACTCATGGTGTCGAGGTCATCATTGACGATGATGGACGAACAACAATCTTAACTTATAATCAGCTATCAATCCTCTATTTGTTGACCTAAATTTGCTCTCAATTTGCCAATGCTTCAATGTTAAAGTCACTCACCATCTTGACTTGGAAGTATATCACTGTTGGCTGAAGACTGACACCTGTAATGCTGAGGACCTCTGAAGGAGGCCAACATGGATTGTTTACTTGGCACTTCTAGCTGAAAATTGTTGCGAATGCTTCAGCTTTGTCTTTTGCATTGATGTGCTGGACTCCGCATTCATTGAGGATAGGGACATTTGTAATGATTTCTTCTCCAGTGAGTTGTTGAATTGTACACTACCATTCACAACTGAATGTGGCAGGACAGCAGAGCTTAGATCTGGTCTGTTGGTTGTCAGATTGCTTATCTCTACCTATTACTTGCTCTTATGTTCAGCATGTAAGTGGTCATGTTTTGTAGCTTCATCAGGTTGACACCATCCTGCATTGTGCATTGAACCATGGTTGATGCCCTGACTTTGTAATAATAATAGAAAATATGCAAAGCCATGAGGTTATAGATTGTGGGTGAGTACAATTCTGCTGCTGTGATGGCCCACAGCACCTCATGAAGGCTCAAATTTGAGCTGCTTAGTGTATTCGAAGTGTATCTCATTTAATATGGCGGAGTGCTACATAGCCAGATGGTGATATCCTCAATGTAAAATTGAAACTTTGTCTCCATAAAGACCATAGGGTGGTTACTCCTAGCGACACTGCCATGGACAAATGCATTAGTTGATGAGGATGAGGCCAAATAAATTTTTCTCTCGCGTTGGTTCCCTCACTATAGTCTCAGTCAAACAGCCAGCTTGGTCTGTGGTGGTACTATCGAGTCATTCTTGGAGATGAACATTGAAGTTCCCAACCACAGTACATTCTGTGTCCTTACCACTCTCATTGTTTCCTCCAAGTGGTTCCATCCTCAGCAAGGAGGAGTACTGATTCATCAGCTGAAGAAGTACAATATGTGGTAATTAGCAGGAGCTTTTTTACCTATGTTTTATTTGATGCTATGAGGCTTCATGGCATCCAGAGTTGATGTTGAGGGCTCCAAGGGCAATTGCCTCTAAACTGTATATTGCTGGGACTGTCCTGCTAGTCACTCAGGATATACCCAGGAATTATTTTGGTCATGCCTGGGATATTATCTGTGATGTATGAATATGACTATGTCAGGCTGTTGCTTAACTAGCCTCTGAGAGAGCTCTCCTAATTTTGGCACAAGCACCCAGATGTTGGAAAGGAGGACTTTGCAGTGTTGACAGCCCTGGCTTTGCCATTGTTGTTGCCAGTGCTGGGTTGATGCCTGGTGGTCCGTCTGATTTTATTCCATTTTGTTCCAATTGTAATGATTGAATACAACTGAGTGGCTTGCTAGACCATTTCAGAAGGCATTTAGGAATCAGCCACATTGCTGTGGGTCTGGAGACACATATACACTAGACCAGGTAAGGATGGCAAGTTTCCTTCCCTAAAGGTCATCAGTGAACCGGATGGGTTTTTATGACAATCAACAAAGGTTTCGTAGTTCATTAGGCTTTGTAATTTTAGATATTTTATTGAGCTTTTAAATTCCACTATCTGCTGTGGTGGAATTCAAAGTCAGGAACCCAGAACAATACCCTGAATCTCGGGAGTACTAGTCAAGTGACAATGCCACTATGCCAGTGCCTCCCCATAAATCAATGAAAATATATTTAACTTGTACATTGAGATATCTTTTAAAATTTAATTTAAAAAGGATGGGAGAAAAGTGGACTTCAGCAATGGTCGAAGGCATTCTACAAATATGTGAAGAGCAAAAGGATGAGATGTGAAGAAATAGAACCTATCAAATGTGACGATGGGAAAGTTTGTATAGAATCGCTAGAAATAGCAGAGGTGCTTAATGAATACTTCAGTATTCACAGTGGAAAAGGATCTTGGTGTTGTAGTGCAGGCTTGCAGCAGACTGAAAAGCTTGAGTAAGAAAGAGGATGTGTTAGAGTTTTTGAAAAGCATCAAGTTAGATAAGTCGCTGGGACTGGATGGGATGTACCCCAGGTTACTGTGGGAGGCGAGGGAAGAGATTGCAGAGTTTGTGGCAATGATCTTTGCATTGTCAATGGAAATGGAAGAGGTTCTGGAGGACTGGGGGATTGCGGATGTGATTCCTCTATTCAAGAAAGGGAGAAGAGATAGTCCAGAAAATTATCGACTGGTGATTTAACCTCAGTGGTTGGTCAGTTGATGGAGAAGATCCTGACAGACATTTGTGAATATTTGGAGAGGTATAGTATGATCAAAAATAGCCAGCATGGCTTTGACAAAGGAGATCTTGCCTGGTTTAGTTTTTTGAAGATGTGACTAAACATATTGACTAAGGAAGAACAGTAGACGTGGTTTATATGGACTTCAGCAAGGCATTCGATAAAATCCCCTGTGCAAGCCTTATTGAGAAAGTGAGGGGGCATGAGATCCAAGGGGACACTGATTTGTGGATCCAGAACTGGCTTGCCAACAGAAGGCAAAGAGTGGTTATAGATGGGTCTTTTTCTGCATGGTCAACAGTGGAGTGCCCCAGGGATCTGTTCTGGGACCCTTGCTGTTTGTGATTTTTACAAATGACCTGGATGAGAAAGTGAAGGGATGGGTTGGTAAGTTTGCCAATGACACAAAGGTTGGAGTATTGTGGATAGTTTGGAGGGATTTCAGAAGTTGCAACGAAACATAGATAGGATGCAAGACTGGGCGGAGAAGTGGCAGATGGACTTCAACCCAGACAATTGTGTGGTGTTTTATTTTGGCAAGTCAAATGGGATGAGAAAATATAAGATAAAGGGTAAGACTCTTACTAGTGTGGAAGATCAGAAGGATCTTGGGGTCCGAGTTCACAGGACGCTCAAATCAGCTTCGCAGGTAGAGGATGCGGTTAAGAAGGCGTATAGTGTACTGGCCTTCATCAATCGGGGAATTGGGTTTAGGAGTTGGGAGATAATGCTCAGCTGTCTAAGACCCTGGTCAGACCCCACTTGGAGTACTGTGCTCAGTTCTGGTCGCCTCATTACAGGAAGCATATTGAAGCCATAGAAAGGGTGCAGAGGAGATTTACAAGGATGTTGCCTGTATTGGTTGGCATGCCTTATGTGGATAGGTTGAGAGCTCGGTCTATTCTCCTTAGAGAGACAAAGGATCTCTCTGAGGTGAGGTGACCTGATAGAGGTATATAAGATATTGAAGGTATTGATTGAGTGGATTCTCAGAGGCTTTTCCCAGGGCTGAAATGGCTACCACAAGAGGACACAGGTTTCGGCTGCTGAGGAATAGGTACAGAGGAGATGTCAGGAGTAAGTTTTTCACTCAGAGGATAGTGGGTGTGTGGAATCAGCTGCCAGTGGTGGTGTTGGAGGTGGATTCGATAGGGTCTTTTAAGAGACTTTTGGATAAGTACATTGGACTTAGGAAGATAGAGGGTTATAGATAAGACTAGTAGGTAGGGATATGTTTGGGGCAATGTTTGGGCTGAAGGGCCTATTTGTGCTGTAGTTTTTCTATGTTCTGTGTCCGAAACAGTATAGTGACAATTCAAAGCATTTTCAGCTTTTTATGTCTCTTTTTAGACAATACTTCATCCTCCAAGTTAGTTATCAAACTAACTATCATAACTATCGAATTAATTTTGAAATATAGGCTTATTTGCACAAAGCAACCAGTTACAAAAGGCAAGTATCCACAGAAACAAATTAAAATTCAATCTGTTTTGGTAGTGAAGATGCATTGCTTCTTTTTAGTAATGCTATGGGATATTTTTCCTAAACAGGCTGAGAACACTTGCAGTAATGTCTAATCCAACAATTCACCACTACTGCTCATGCAAGAACTAGATTATAATAGAATCATGGAACCCTACAGTTCAGGAAGAGGCCGTTTGAGTCTGCAAAAAACACAATCCCACCCAAGCCTTATCCCCATATCCCTACATATTATACCCACTAATCTCTCTAACCTACGCATCCCTAGACACTAAGGGGCAATTTCTTAGCGTTGCCAATCAACCTAACCCACACGTCTTTGGATTGTGGGAGGAAACCAGAATATCCGGAGGAAACCCACATAGACACAAGGAGAATGTGCAAACTCCACACAGACAGTGACCCAAACAAGGAATCGAACACAGGACCCTGGAGCTATGAAGCAGCAGTGCTAATCAGTGTGCTACTGTGTTGTGCTATTATATACTTGAAATCTGAGTAGGGATCTTATGGAGGTGAGTAAGCTGTCTTTTTGATTTAAAGAAGATTTGAAAGTTTTGACAAATAGTGTGTTCCTTATCAAATTTTCCAAATTTTGTACCAAGGTCTTTTTCTGTGTTTTCCCTACTTTCTTGAGGGGTATTGTTCTATCAGATCCTCTGGTATCTCACAAAAGTGTTAGGTTTTGGGATACAAGTCTTGATTGCAATTACTAGGAAGTTATTTCATTGTGGATAGATTTATAGTCAAACCAATCCATGTATATTGTTAACATTAATGCATGCAAAGGCACGTACATATACAGAATCATAGAATTATAGACTCCTTACAGTGCAGTAAGAGGCCATTTGGCCAATCGAGCTTGCACCAACAATAATCCCACCCAAGCCCTATCCTCATAATCCTATGTTTTTACCTTGAGCGTGGCCAGGCAACCAAACCTGCACGTCTTTGGACTATCGGATGAAACTGAAGCACCTGGAGGAAACCCACGATGACATGCAGAGAATGTGCAAACTGCACACAGTTACTCAAGGTCAGAATTGAACCGAGGTCCTTGGCACAGCAACAATCATTGAGACACCGTTCCACCATGTTATCTGCTAACTTTTTTGAGATTGAGCGGATGGGTAGAATGGGCTCTTGACAGATTTGTCCTCTTCATGGCCTCTGAAGCCAAGTTGCCTAATTGCTGTTTTGGCTGTTGTCCGAGTCTTTTGGGACCGGTCAGACACTTTGACCAAATGAATTCACTCAAGTAACTCATTTTGGTTGAAAATATGCATCCCTTCTTTGTTTGGTTGATACATTATTGGGGATATGTCAGTCTAGGATAACGGTTGCTGTGATATGTCTTTTTACATCATCCTAATGTCATTAGCACTTAGCTGCGACATTTGCATTGTGTCTAGTTTCTGGAGTTTGCAATTTGCAGAGTTTTACTTGGCCACCATTTCCCATACCTGGCATGCCTTACTGTTTGGCCGGGTTGGCAGTCTGCTTGTGTTGTAGCAGCCATGAGGCTGCTATATGGCTGAAATCAGCTAATTTGCTAAATGGTTAAACCTGAGAACATCTGCTTTATGGAATTCAGGGCCACACTTTTACTCATCAGGAAACTACATTTTAATATATCCAAACGTTAAAGTATTAAAGTAAATGTACACTGATTGTGTGCAATCATTGGGAGTTTTCAAAGTCAAAGACAGGTTTGTCCAAACTTTTTGTGTAGGGGAGTCATATTTCAATTTCTTTGCCTCTCTAGGGGCCGATAAGCAAATTTCATAAAGATAAAGTTTAGCACAACATTAAACATGAATTAAAAATAAACTCCCTCATAGTGAGACTGAACCAGGCTTATGGATACCTTCTGTCCCCATATATTCACTCCCCCACCCCTTGGCAACCTCTTAACTCAACCCTTACTCTCTCACCCTTACTAACACCCCACACTCTTTACCCTTGGAAATAAATCATCATTTTGTCAATGTTGCTGGACTAAAATCCTGAATTGTCTCCGTAATAGCATTGAAAATATACGTATGCCAAAATATACTTCTGGCAGTATGCAAGAAGGCTGTTCACCATCACCTTCTTGTGGGCAATTAGAAAAGATCAATAAATGCTGGCCTGGGCCTTGATGCCCACATCCTGTAAATTAATTTAAAAGAAATCACAACTGCAGTGGCGGTACTGCAGAGCACAGATCTAATCTAATCTTGGGTTGCTTAGGTCTGTTTATCATATGATGCTTCTGTTTTCTGGCAAGTAAATAGTTTCACCAGGTTGACGCCTCATTTTTGAGAATGCCTGGAATCTCTATTGAATTGGCATTGATTCCCTAGCTTGATGTTAATGGTACCGTGAGGGATATGCGGGGCCGTGAGGTTACAAATGATGGTGGTATACAATTCTGCTACTGCTAATGACCCACAGTGCTAGATATGTTCCAAATGTACCCCATTTAGCATTGTGATAGTATCCTCAATGTGAAGGTGAGACTTTGTTTCCACAAGCACTGTGGGGTGGTCATTCCTACCAGTACCATCAAGGACAGATGCATTTGTGACAGATAGTTTGGTAAGGGTGAGGTCAAGTAGGTTTTGACTCTTGTTGGTTCCTTATAACCAATGTAGCATAGTGGTTGGCATTGCTGTCTCACAGCGCCAGCGACGCACATTCAATTCCTGGCTTGGGACACATCCTGTGTCCCCGTGTCTGCCTCTGGTTTCCTCTGGGTGCTCCAGTTTCCTCCCACAGTCCAAAGGATGTGCTGGTTGGCCATGATAAATTCTCCCTCAGCGTGTTCGAATAGGCATCGGAATATAGCATTTCAGGGATTTTCACATTAACTTCATTGCAATATTAATGTAGGCCTACTTGTGACATTAATAAATAAACTTTAAAACTTCACCACCTGCTGAAGAGTGCTTTTAAAGCTGCATTTATCCAGGTAAGTGAACATTATTTCATCACAATCCTGTTTTGTGCCTTTTATGAGATGGACAGGCTTTGAGAAGTTAGGAGATGAGTTATTTGACACTGAATTTTTAGCCTTTGAATTATCTTGTAACCACAGTATTTATATAGCATTTTGTCGTTACGTTTCTGATGACCACCAGGATATGGTGGTAGGTGATTCAGATTTGGGTGTACTGTTGAACAACAAGAGCAGATGGTTAAATTATCTTTTGCTGGAGATGTTAACTGCCTGCCTTCGTATGAAGTGCATTGCTTGCCACTTCTTAGCCCAAGTCTGAATATTGTCCAGGTTTGCTGCACGAACATAAGAACATAAGAAATAGGAGCAGGAGTAGGCCATACAGCCCTTCGAGCCTGCCCCACCATTCAATAAGATCATGGCTGATCTGTAGTGGTTCAGTACCACTTTCCCGCTTTCTCCCCGTAACCCTTAATTCCCTTGTCAATTAAAAACCTATCCACTCTTGACTTGAACACATTCAGTGAGGAAGCCTCCACCATCTCATCAGGCAGAGAATTCCAAAGATTCACCACCCTTTGCGTGAAGAAACCCCTCCGCAACTCCGATCTGAACCCCGCCCTGCAATCTTGAGTCCTGCTATCTTTGCTAAGTGGGAAGAGTCTCTCAACCTCTACCCTATCCATCCCCTTCCTTATTTTATACATCTCTATAAGATCCCCTCTCAGCCTTGTAAACTCCAAAGAGTACAAACCTAGTCTCTTCAGTCTCTCCTCATAATCCAACGCCTTCATCTCCAGTATCAGCCTAGTAAACCTTCTCTGCACCCTCTCCATGGCCAATATATCCTTCTTCGAATGCGGCAACCAAAACTGCACATAGTACTCCAGCTGTGGCCTCATCAGCACCCTATACAGCTGCAACAGAACCTCCCTGCTTTTATATTCTGTCCCCCTAGCTATAAAGGCCAACATTGCATTCGCCTTCTTAATCACCTACTGCGCCTGCATACTGTGTTTTTGCGATTCGTGCACAAGGACCCCAGGTCCCTCTGCACTGTCGCATGCTGCAGCTTTTCTCCATTTAAATAGTAGTCCTTCCTACCATTATTCTTACCAAAGTGGATAACTTCACACTTGCGAACATTATACTCTATCTGCCAGGTCCTCGCCCACTCACTCAACCTATCCAGATCCCTCTGCAGGCTTTCCACACCTTCCACGCAATTTGCTTTTCCACTCATCTTCGTGTCATCAGCAAATTTCGTCACCCTGCACTCTACCCCTTCCTCCAGATTCCTCCAGATAACCTGCAGCAATATCTTGAGGCTGAATGATTGGCCCCAAACAAGCACAACCATCCTCCTTTATTTTGAGTATGGTTCCAACCTTTGTTCAAGTTCCTTGATTTCACACTAGGTCAATTTTTGCCTTATTGTCAAAGGTAGACATTCTTATCTCCTCTCTGCAGTTCAGTTCTTCTGCCCATATATACACCAAAGTCCCACTTGGGTCTGGAGCTGAGTTCAGTTGAAACTCAAATTGAGTTTATTACTAAGCATTTGATAGATCTGTCAACAGTACCTTGCATTATATTTCTGGTGGTTGGGATTCACTGATGAGTTGGTAATTGATTGGATTTGATTTGTCCTGCTTTCTGTGAACAGGACGTAGCTGGGAAATCTTCCACATTCTGAGGTGGATGCCTATCTTGTTGCAGTTAGTTCTACAGCACAAGCCACAAGTGTTAGAGCTGCCAGAGACAACTGACCATAATCCATTTGCAGAAGTTGAAGGATATAAATGCAAAACTGTTTAGATGAAGCTTATTATTATAGCCATATAATTTGAAAATTATGCATATGGCTGGAAGAGAAATATGATTGCAGTTGCTTTATCACCACTATGGTATGTAAAATGATAGAGTGTTCAACGTTGGAAAATAAAGTCTGAACTGGGCTAGACTCTTGTTAAATTTGCATGCATAGATGCAATAAGATAGAATACTAATAGTGTGAAAAACTAGAGGCTTTAGGAAAATGAAACCATTTTTTCATTTGTTCTCTTTTAAAGAGGAGGTGTGAAGCGACACATGCAATAAATATACATATATAGACATACACACACATATTTGTTTAAGGGAATTTTTAAAATTCCATGCTTTTCTGCAGGTAGCCGATATGTCTAGAAAATGTTTAGCTCAAATCCTGAGAGAGGAGGAAAATTATTCATTTTAACCATGTTGTGTTCACTTAGGATAGAGCTAATGAATTTTTGTTCATAGGTTGAGATTTCTCTTGGGATTTTGATTAAAGGAATGGAAACTGGATTTAGATATGCAGGGTAAAGTGATATGGTTAATGGGAGGAAGTAGGTTTATAACTATAAAGCAAGTGGGCCCAGCAGCTTGCTTCCTGGGCTCACTAATAATATTAAAATAAGATACTGAATATTTAAATCAGCCTTCCATCCTTCCCAGGCATGAGGTTGATTATGCTAGCAGAACGAAGCTGGTAATATCACAAGAGGTGAAAAACTGAGTGCAAACCTGGTTTTTCACTTCTTGCGTAATCTTATCGGCTTGTCATACTAGTAAATCGTCCTCTAAGAGTCTCATTGTAATGGAGTCTTGGGTTAATTGCTGCCTGTATGAGTCACTGCCTATCAGTGATTTCATTTTCTTATAATGACTAAGGACTACAAAGTTTGTCAGGGTTAAATAAAGTCCCAATAAGCCTAAAGACAGAAGCTTCAGATTCAGTCTGTGAAACTCAGGGGGACAATTCTCTCAAAAGTCCTGAATTGGCGAGAAAATGAATGTAAATTATGACTGTTATTCCAGTGCAACTTCAGACCTGAATCACCCCTTTCTGTGCATTGTAGAGGTCATAATCATGAATATCATTAAGCGCTCGGGCGGGATCTATTCACGCCAAAGAGCCTGAAATTCGCAGGATAAGCGAGAACCTGTGCGCGCACACTTCTCTGGGAGACTGCTGAAAAGATCTCCCAGCATCAAGACCACTGCTCTTCAACCCTCACAGACATTGATGGCCTCATCACTGGCCCCGCCTCAAACATTCCCCTCCCCACAGACATCGCTGGCCCCCACAACCCTCCCATAGACATTAATGGCCTCATTACTGGTCCCTGCAAACCCCCTTCCCCTCACCCACAGACATCACTGGCCTCTCTGCTTGTTTCCACAACTAGCCCCTCCCCACATTCATTGCTGGCCTCATTGCTGCCCCCACACCCCTCTCATCCTGCAGACATTGCTGGCCTTATCGCTATCCCCTCCTTGTAGATATCACTGCCTCCCTCATTGCTGCCCTCTGCCCTCCCCCACACCCCAAACAGACATTACCCCCATACAGACATTGCTGCTCCACCCTCAAACACACACACACACACACACACACACACACACACACACACACACACACACACACACACACACACACACTCCGGGTAATGGGGGTATCTCATTCCACCATTCCTTCAACACACTGACCTCACTGCTGTCCTGCAGAGAATTTGCATTGTGCTGCCTTGCATAACGCCAGTTTGCAAACATTCCCTCTCTTGAATGGGAGCCCTGAGTATTGCATCCCGACCCCCACCCCAACCCCCCTCCGTCCCAACCCCCCTGGACATAGCAGCTTATTGAATGGCAGCCAATCAGCATCCTGAGGGATGCATGACACTCAATTGAAATCAGCCTTCGAAATTCCTCACAAGGATTCATTGCCAACTCGCTTTGACTGGCGAAAGTCACCACCCTGGTAAGCCAGACTTGTATATAAGCTGTAAGAATGGACAGACACAATCAGTCACACCATGAGGATGCATTTGAGGAAGGCAGCCCCTAGATTCGCTGAGGCTTACCAGGAGTGCCTCCTTGATGTCATGAGAAGAGGCATCAGTGGTCTTCTCTGGCCAGGACCCTCGCCCCACAGGTGCAGCTGTCCACAGTATTGTGGAGGAGATGGTAGAAGCGGTGACTGCCAGGAGCCTGACACCACATTCTGGCTGGCATGTTGGAAAAAATTGTACAACCTTCTTTGACCAGCAAGGGTGAGTGAGCATCCCATTGCTTGACATGGATCTCAAACTATGCTTAGGAGCCTGAAGGGCATGCGACAAGATACCCAGGTACAGAATCTAATCCCTTCCCCTCACCTCTCAACTGGCTCACTTGAATGATAACCCTTTTCCCTGAAACTGCATGCACAATGCGTGAGACATAGGCACACATTGCATGCCATGCACTTCAATATATTAATACTTGCTAGCCACCTTATGTTCCATAGGAAAAAAGCATACATACCTAGCGGGTGACTGCACAGACTATTGGTGGTGTGTCTGTTTGCAGCAGCTGACCAGCCTTAAAGAGCATGCATATAGCTGGCAGGGGGTGATGGGTCATTCAGAACGGTGACGGACAGCCAGGTCAGCATCCAGCATGGCAAGTGAACATAAGCATAGCCCCTAACCTAGGTTCTCCTCGAAATAAGTGCAATACTGTGTAGAATGTTTTACCTTCCTTCCCCTAATGTGTGTTCTTTATTGCAATTCTGGAAGAACCCGACCCTTCAGTGTTGCAGTACCCCCCAGCGCCCCCTGCACTTGAGCAAACTGCCCATGATCCTGTAGATGACATCCCAGAAGGAGACTTTGAGGAATCCTCCGAGGACAGCACCATTGAAATGGCACTGGCATCTACCAAAAACTCACCAACACCAAGACTATCAGCACTTTTAGTACGTACCTTTAATATCGAGGGCTTCTAGGTTATTAACTGATGAGCACATCACAGACACCGATGCACATCGGGTGGAGTGGGCACATCCAAGGGCTGAGGCACAGGGACATCTGCCAGAGGCGAGGATTTGACTGTCCCCAAGCTAGATGATGGGCCTTGGGATTCGTTCAACCCAAGGCTGGTGGAAATGCATCAAGAAACCCTGGGAGTTATGGAAGGACTGTCAGCAACTGTGCAAGATTGTTAGGGGAGTCCAGCAGAGTGCTGTTGCAGGAGGTGGTGCCAACACAGCATATGAATCAGGCCAACATTACAAGAGTGGCGACTGCAGTGAAAAGTCTGGCTGAGGGATCTGTCCTCATGGGTGACAGGATCCAAGCCATCCTAGAGATACGGGCGAGGGTGGTGCTGGCATCCAGGAGGCACATTGTTCCATGGCCATGGGCATCTGGGGCGTGTGGGAGACATTGCTGGGCACGGCTGGGGTTCTCGTGGCATTCTGGATTCACAGCAGGCCATGGCTGTGTGACAAGTTAGCTCAGTCTCTGAGGGCTGCTGCTGAGGGGCTCCAGAGCCTTCCTCACTCACAGAATGCCATCGCCTTCATGGATGTCTGCCCTCGCCTTAGGTGTCAGTGTGCAAGCACCTCAGAATGGTGCTGAACTATGCTCTTGGAGAACACAGTAAGAAGTCTGACAACACTATGTTTAAGTCCAACCAGCTTATTTGATAGTAATCCCACAAGCTTTCGGAAACGGTGTTCCTTTGTCAGCTGTGTGCAAGGTCCTGATCAGAGAAAGGCATATAAAGACACACACGGTTTACAGAATACTGATTAAAATGCAAGTCTTTGCAGCTTTTCTGCCTTATCATGACTACCTCTTGGAGAACTGCAGCCGGCAATGGCGCATCTCTTCTGAGGGGGCCTTGAATAAATTGCGAAGCCTGTACTTCCTTGCCTTTGGCACCCTCCGCCTCCTGTGCATCCTTTTGGGAGAGTGCTAACCCATCTCTTGTCCCTCAGTAGTAGCCCCCTGCCCTCCTTCCTGAGGGAATGGTAGCGGTTGCTTCTGCAGTGGTCTTTCCATGCCTGCCACCTCTGAGCCATCTCCTCTTCTTCTGCCACCACCATAATGACCAGCTCCAAATCTATCAGTCCAAGATCCATCTGCACAATTAATGTCATTGGCTGCATAGACCCCGCATCAGTCTAATCCCTCACTTGGGCCAGAATCCCCAATTGTGTGTAGTGGCAACACCACAGAATCCATGGTACCATGCGTGACATGATTAGGTTGTGTGACATTCCCATCGTGACAAATGCTGGCAAAGATTATGCAGTTTTGGACACTATGCACTTTTGAGCCATTGCTATGTATGCAACTTCAGCATCTGTTACAGGCATGTGTTGATGGTCCGTGTCACAGGGTAGGAACAGACTACGAATCATCACCAGATGGGTGCCAGTTACAGCAGATTCCATGCAGTCTATGTCTGAACCTCAGCACCCAGTCTGGAGCAGCAGCTGCTTCATCTGGTTAGCCTCAGTCAGCACATAGTGAACTCCTCCCCCACTCCAGATGACCCCGTTCAGTGCAGTCTCTGACAACACCATGACAAAATGATGCCACTGCACAGTGCCCTGGAGGGGAAGGCTGAGCAGGACTCCTTCTGGAAGCCTCTCACACTGTGCTATAGCATGCTTTCAAGGGGAAGGCTGAGAAGGACTCCTTCAGAAACCCTCACCTATTGAGCTAAAGCGCTGCCTTTGATGGGAAGGCTGAGCAGGACTCCTTCAGGGATCTCATCCAGAAAGTTCTGAGAAAATAGAAGCTTCCTCCACCCCAAATATCACAGGTCCATGGGTTAGCATCTGAAGCCAGCAAGCATCTCCGGGGTCTGCCTGCAACAACCCCCACACTCCGCCAGCAGCACTTACCTCCTCATGCCTATTCAAGGCTGGTTGAGACTTTTATATTCCTACTCTGATGCGCGTCAAAGTGACATCACTCCAAGGAAGTGGGAGACGCTAACGTGGGCGAAGATTTCTGTATTGATCCCAATAATAGCACGCTAAAGTATGGTAAGTAATACAGATCAATGACCTGCTGATTTTCATTGCCGCCCCGGTAGTGCCATATTTTTTCTGTTGAGAGATGCTTGTGAGTCATAAATGCTTGCAGAGAACCCATGAAATGGCCAACATGCATCTTCTGACCCACCAAAAAAATGTGCACGTGCTTTGGGAAAATTGGCCCCTTAATTTCTTCATAATTTACTTATACACAACATATAAATAAAACAAAGGCAGACATACATACTTTTGGAGTAGGACTTGTTTAATTAGTTAATTTTTTACAAAACACTGTATTGAGAAACAAGAAACCCTTGTCAAATTTGATTTATTGAGGGATGGAACAGTGTTGTGTATATACATTCTGCCAGTCCATTTTATAATAAATATGGTTTTAAATAAGAAAGGTATTTTTGTCCAGAATGCAAAGGTCCCCATCTTAGTATGCATGACAGGGAAGAATCTGAAACCACTAAAGAAATAAATAATTTCTTTTGTTCTGTGAAAAACTATTTACATAAAATATTACACACATACATGCAATGCATACACACACACACACATACACACACACACATGCATATACTAGCCATTACGCAGCAACTAAAACTATTTGGTCTCAAGATAAACCAGCTGCTTTCTTAGATTCACTGTGAACAGAGGTACTACAAGTCAGAAAATTCAAGCACATTTAATGACTTGGTGGCTTTAAGAAAGAATTGTAAAATGAACTCATATTGGACATAACCAAGCTGTAGGCTACATTATCCCTTTTAATTTGAGCTCACAAGCTACATTTTAACTAAAAACAGATGAAGATGGTGGGCTAGATTGTACAACGTACTGAATTAAATTGGAATCAGCTTCATGTGTACATGCTTAAATAAAGAATCATGAGGAACACTATGCACTCGCTCCTCACTATCTCTTAGCCGACAGTACAGGTTTTTATATTTCATAGTGTTAAATCTGTTACAGGAAACTGCTGTCTGATATTCCTGCCACTAATACTACACATTAAAATAAAGAAGGTGAAGTCTGTCACTCCAACTGGGACCAGATGAGGCATTGTTAGAGGCAGCATAAAAGATCAGGCAGCATGCTTGTACAGGCCAAAGGACATGACAGGACTCAAAGCAAGGGAACTTGACTGATAGCCCAACTTGACGGTCTTTGTACTTGCTTGACATCTGGAATAACATGAGTAATTAATCTGGATTGACACTAGGATATCTTAATAATTGATCTACGCATTTCTAATATAATTATTGACTGTTAAATGATCAATTGTTTTCTTATTTGGAATTGTAATTTACTTTATAATAGCTGAGCCTTGACATCTTAACGCCTGTAAAATAATGATATATGGCTTTTTTAGATGGCTTATTTAGGCTACACTGCAAGGTCATCCTGCATGAGCTATAATAGCAAAATGTCTTTACAATGTATGTAACATATCTGTCACTCCAGAAATCCACTCCAGTCAATTGGGAAAATGAGTTCAGTACACAATTATGACATCCTGTACTGAGTTACATCCAGTATTATTATCCTTTCACTGTCATAATTTTCTCCTTTCTTATTCTAGTGATATTCAGTTGCAATGGGAGGAATATTCTCACTTTAGTCTTCTCCTTGGAGATTAGGACTATTTTTGGATTGTAAATCCTTTTGCTGCATTAGTGTGGTGGTGGCATAAACATCCATTGACAGGCACTTAGTCAACTATGGCAATACAAGCTCATCTTGAATATGGTCTGGGTGAGGATGTAGATTTCAGCAGTGACCTGCCATGATTGCCTGAGACATTGGTGCACAAACATAAAAGGATGGTTGATATTCTGTCTTTAGATTGTGTATTAGGAGTACAATCTACTTACAACTGATCTTGGTATCCATTCCACACATCCTGTAGAGGGGCATGTGGCTATGGAGAAAGTAATTGGCATTACTGTTGATATTGCTTTTACTGCTGGATTATATAGCATTCCAAAATCCCTTACCTTTGACTTTCATCAGACGGGAGTGGTGTAGGTACACAAACTACTTCTATGCTGCTCTGATGGCTGGTTGTAGGGAAAAGCAACAATAGGTAGCTGAGCTGCAGGGCCAGTGCTGTCTTCTAAGCAGTTGGCATTCACTGTCTGGTAGTGATGGCACTCTATCACAGAGAGCTTTGCAAGGCAGCTTAACAATCTGGCCATGTCTGTAGCTCTTCAGCGTAAGTATCAGTTTGTTAGTATCCCTGAGGCAAGAGATGTGCTCTTGCTTCCTCCAAGCTTTCATTTTGGGAACACAGCATGAAACTGCCACTCCTCCAAATCTTAATCAAAAAATTGCTCATGATTGAGAGCTTGGCAAATTTATTATTCCCTCTCAGGAGGTTCCAAACAGAATATACTTTCACAAGTCCCAGGCAGTTTCTACCCATAGGACCTTTTATTTGGAGGGACGTGATATTTCATTATATTTGAGTTCTAAAGTTGCTTGCCTGCTCACATAGAAATGCCTAAATACACAATTAACATCGATCTGCTAGCATATGTTCAGACACACGTCTACATTTAAGCTTGTGTAGGTACCCTGACCAGCATTCTATGGGATGTTGGGAGCATGCTTTGAGGCAGGCAGGGCACAAAACATCAGGTTGGATGGTGGGGGTTATGGGTCATCACATTTCTTTTATCACCTGCGAAGGGTTTCTCCTGACCTGATGCTGTCAGGTGATTAAATTGCCAATTGAGGATCATTTAAGGACTGTTTCCTAGGGCCACCAGAATTTTACCAATGGTGTGTTTGGCTTTGTATGGTGGTCCAAGGAGGACCATATGTAGCAAGGACCACCTCTCAGTGTCAGCCACCCTGCCCTCAAGAATGACTCACTCTACCCCTTAATTAAAGCAAATTACTGTGGATGCTGGAATCTGAAATCAAAAGGAAAAAATGATAGAAAATCTCAACACATCTGGCAGCATCTTAAGGAGAGAGTTGATATTTCGAGTCCAGGTGACCCTTTGTCAAAACTAACGTATAGAAAATGGGAAATACTTACACAGTTGGGTGAGGGAATGAGAGATGAGTCATAGTCACAAAAAAGAGGAAAGGCTGCTAATGGCAGTCCAGATAAAATGGAAGCTGTGAATGACCAAACAGCAGAGAAGCTGAAATGAGAAGGTAAACTGTGACAGATGAAGATGTGGGGGGAGGGGGAAGAAATAGGTGGTTGAGAGGTAAAATTGAGAAAAAGGGGTAGAAAAGGTAAGGGGGAAAAGAATAGCGGAGGAAGAAAAAAACAATGATATGAAAGAAATAAAAGGTAGAGAACACTTAAAAATTAAATAAAAGAAAAAACAAAGGGGTTGAGGTGGAATACAGCTAATCACCTGAAGTTGTTGAATTCGATGTTGAGACCAGAAGGCTGTATTTAACATGCATAACCAGAAGATGTAATACTATTCCTCAGCGCTTGCTGAGCACATTCGATCTGCTGCAATTAGGACACTGACCATCCTGTACTTTCTATTTTAACACAGTCCTGCTCCAATGCCCACATTTGTCCTTGGCCTGCTGTAATGTTCCAGTGAAGCTAAATGCAAGCTGGAGGAATAGCATGCTATCTTCCAGCTAAGCATGTTACAACCTTCTGGTCTCAACATCGAATTCAACAACTTCAGATGATTATTTCTACCCCATCCTGACCCCCTTATTTTTCTTTAATTTTTTAACTGTTCTCTATCTTTATGTTTATTGTTGTTTTTATTTTTCTTTCTTCCCCACTCTTTTCTCCTATTTTATCCCCCTTTTCCTTATCTTTTCTCCCCCTTTGCTTCCCCTTTCTACCTATTTTCTCAATTTTATCTTTCTCCCATCCATCTCCCCCTCCTCCCATATCTTCATCTATCACAGCTTACCCTCCAATTTCAGCTTCTCTGCTGTTTGGCCATTCACACCTTCTACTCTCTTTATGGACTGCCATTAGTAGCCTTTCCCCTTTTTTTATGAGTATGATTCATCTTTCATTCCCTCATCCTTCGGTAAAAATATCTCCCACTTTCTATGCCTTTTAGCTTTGACAAAGGGCCATCTGGACTCAAAACGTCAGTTATTTTCTCTCCTTACAGATGTTGGCAGACCTGCTGAGATGTGTCAGCATTTTATCTTCTGGTTTCACTCTATCCCTTATTGGGACCTGCCTCAGTGGCTCTTTTGAGCCCAACAACACTTATCTGGATTCCAAAGCCATTCCCATTGATGCTACTGCTGCCTGATTGCAGTCCCAGCAGTCACCACTACTCCAATTCAATTGGCCAGAAGCTTTTGGGTGGTCTAAGTAGGAGTGGAGGGGGAGGGGGCTGGGGTGTGGCTTGCAGTCCACATCTTATAAAGGGAGGAGCTTCCCAAATGAAGACAGTTATTTTCCTGTTATATGTTAAAATGGGTCAGGCAACCAGCTTTGAAGGGTTGCCCCGACTTTCTAACCAGGAGACAGGGGCCACTGTAAAATCCTGGTCTGTGTGTATGTTGTATGAGTTAAGGCAGATGTATCCTTAAAACATGATCCTTCTATGGAAGAAAAGCATCAGTTGACTATGCTAAGTAAGTTTACTAAATTCCCATTAGGAACTGCAGCCTTTGTACATCAAACGAGCTACAGCATACATGTGGCTACACTTTGTACTAATATTTGAGAATCACTCATGGATTTCTGTAAAATTCTGTATTACATTTGAGATATAAGCTACTAAGTGATTTTAAATCAAGCAATCCTCAGTCAACAAGTGCATGTCCAAAGGTATGTTTGTGGTGTGTGGCATCCATAGATAGCATTGCCAGGTGATAGCAGGGTTCCCTGATCTGTGAGAGATTACTTAACAAGATGAGTCCGAAGTGGAAAACAGTACAAGGAAAATGTTTTATCAAGATGTTGATCTTGAATTAAAGTTTTAAAAAATCATGACGATTGGATGATTGCTTTATTTAGAAGAAGCTTATGTCATAGTAACTTAGTGGAGATTTTCCCTGATTCACTTCAAAAATGAAAATCTGGAATTTATCAAACTTTAGAAGGTAAATTATTTCTGAAGAACAGTATGAACTGGAGTTTGCACACAATATGAAAATTTAATCAAGGTTCAATCTCATTTTAATCTCATTTTAGGGGTCTCTTTGGTCTGGGCTTTTCCTATGTTCAGTGTACATCCCTCATCAATAGTAGAAGTATTTTAGACTGTTCCTGAATAATCAGAAAAAAGAGTAGGCTGAGGTTACCCTAAGTAAGCAGTGGTGTATGCAAGCTAATCAGGATCAATAAAAAAATTAGGGTAAAATCAAAATGATTTGGTCTAGCAGCACTAAAATTATCTTAATATCCAAATCCCTCCATGTCTTTACCCCTCCCAACATCTATAATCTCCTCTGTATTGAGTTCTTGTGCTCCTTCAACTCTAGCCTTTTTGCTCATCCCTATTTTAACTAATAGCCATTGATGACTATGTCTTCAGATATTTAAATTCTTAGCTGTGGAATCCTCCTGCTGTATATTTCCAGATCTCTACCCTTTTCTTTTCCTTCAAGGCCCTAATATATCCTTGGTGTTATTTGATTTTATTCCTATGAAATACCTTGGAAGTAAAGATGCTATATAAGTGCAAGATGTTTTTTTTTCCTGATAATCAGGGAGAATGAACAGCCCCAGATATTGTAGGTAATCAGAAATGTAGATTTCTTTTTAAATATTGATTGAACAGGTAAGATGGATTGTGGATTGTTGTATGTGAATTTTCTGGAAATATATAAATATAACGCTAAGCTGCTGGGCTGCAACTCATTGGCTGGAATTTTCTAGTTCACTTTGGCAGAGTTTTCCAGTCTCACTGTCAGTGAACCCTTGCTGCAGGTTTCCCAGCTGTGGGGAGAGGTTGCATAGAACAGGAAATCTATTGATTGTGGTGGGATCAGAAATCCTGACATAGGCCAATGGTAAATAGTCTTTGCTACAACGAAACACTGCAAGGGTACAGAAAATCCTGCCCAATGGAAGGGATAGGGGAAGGAAGCTCCTAGTGTCATCGATAGAACTAAGGGACATAATTTAAGAATAAAGTGGCTTTCCTTTTAAGACTGAAATGAGAATTTTTTTCTCTGAGGCTTGTTTGTATTTGGAATTTTCTTACTCAGAAAGCAGTGAAGTTGGGTCATTGAATTTATTCAGGGCAGAGTTAGATAGATTTTTGATAGGCAATGGAGTCAAGTGTGATGGGGCAGATGTGAAAGCAAAGTTGAAACCACAAGCAGATCGGCTGTAATCTTATTGAAGGCAGAGCAGGGTTCAAAGGCTGACTAGCCTACTCCTAAGTTCCTATGTTTCTGATGACATAGAATTGCATAGAAATCATAGAATCATCATAGAAATCCTATAGTACAGAAAGAGACCATTCGGCCCATCAAGTCTGCACCAACCACAATCGCCCTTGGGCCCTATCCCCATACCCCTACATATTTACCTGCTAATCCCTCTAACCTACACACCTCAGGACACTAAGGGGCAATTTCATCATGACCAATCAACCTAATCTGCACATCTTTGGACAGTGGGAGGAAACCGGAGTATCATGCAGACACAAGGAGAATGTCCCACACTTCTTTGTTAACATTAGTTAATTCAGCATAGCTTAGGTTTCAAACCAGCCCTAAATTTGACTTCTAAATTCAATACACCACTGAGTTTTGTTTTAAATCTACAAATCTATTATCCCGGCATGAAAAAAAAATTCCTGCACAGCTACTGTGCACATGGTGATTTTCACTATATTTCTATAATTTTCATGGAATAAATCACGGAACTGCTTAGTTTCCAATGAGATTATCGCCTGAATTTTACATATGGGACATACCCAAAGTGGGAATGGTTGTGAAACCTGTGCCACCTGAGATTGCATTATTAATACAATATTTTGCTGGCTGACCAATTAACTGCTATCCAACATGCTCTGGGAAAGGCTGAGCGTTGCCAGGGAGGGTAGGAAGAAGATGAGTGCTGAGAAAAGGAAGGTGCAAGCAGGTTCCCAGTGTGCTCCTGCATGGGGAAAACCATTGTGGAGCTGTCTGAGGGAACTTCTGATCTGGCTAAAGAAAACTATGCCATGTGTGTCCAAGCAGCATGATCACAGACCTTAGTCCCAAGATACATTAATGTTATTTGAACCCTGTCTTGCATTCCATCCTAGCTGGAGGTTACAATTTAGGTATAGAGGCTGCCATGCCATTTGGCACACTCACCAACTATAAAGGCAGACAGGCAATGTAAAGTTCCAGTTTATTTCTGTTTAGTTAAATTAAATTGGCTTCTTGATTGTCAGTGTGTGCACCTCTTACTCTTGCATGTGTCTGCTGACCAAAATATTGCCTAAGGACACATAACCACATTTTTTCACATGAATTTATGCACTTCAGGCTGGGCTCATTCCCAAAATTTATACATAGAAGTTCAGCTTGGGGTAACAGTTGAGCATTAACCCAGACGTATCGAGTTATATTGCACCTCAGACCTTGGATATGGATTTTCTTTCTTGCTGACATTAAGTAGTTAATGGGAAAGTAATAAGTCAATTGTCAGAAAATGTTCTCTCCTCACTAAAAATTGCAAATCTATCACCAAACATGTTTTAAAATTTGAGTTAACCAAGGAGGCCTTTCTTCTCAGAAACTTTGCTGATATTGCTCTAAGTATAGAAAGATTTAATGTACAGTCAATCTTAAAAAATAAAGATCATAAAAAAATTCTCAATATACAGTTAGATTTTCTTTTAAACAATGTCAGACCATTCGGCATGTTGACTTATCACGGAAGATCCGTGACTCGCAGTCTTTCCAACACCCATCAAATAAGGTTCCTCTTCTCTCTCTGATGCTAATGACACCCACATGCTCTGACCACCATATTCCTGTATTTTTTTAAGATGACATTTGAGCTGTCATCAAAGTATAGCACGGATATGGCATTGAGCTGTGTGGGAGCACAGCATGGCTTCGGAACATTCTCTGGGTTTATTAAATGAACCTAAATGAAAAATTAAGAGAGAAAACAGTATTTCAAAGAAAATTATAAAACATTTAACCACGCGCACTGTCCATACGACACAATCCATGCACACTTCATTTTAAACAAAAATTGGTCTCAAATGAGAATTTTCCTTCACCTTAATTGACAATACTTTGATACCTATAATCATGAACTATAATAGAGTTCCTGTTGTTCTCATTTTCAACTCCACCAGCCTCCATGTTCAATGGCCCATCCTGTGCCATTTTTGTACCCTCCAGTGTGATATCACCATCAATCACATTTTCTCTTCGACTCTCAGCATTCCAAAGAGATCATTCCCTTAATAGTATTTTGCACCACTCCTCTAATACCCCAACTCTCCTTACCCTACTCACATCAAACAATGATTCCTTGACAGGTGGGACGGGAAAATTCTGCCCTCTGTCTCTGCCTTGTAACCTGCTTTAGTGAATCTCAATGTAAGTTTGAGGACTAACTCTTCGTCTTTCAAAAGGCACTTACCCAGAAGAAAAAAATAGTTGGACCAGTAACTTTTATTCCGCTGTTTTTTTCCTGGGAGCCTTTCAGATTCAATGTCAAGTTCAAAAATTTAAGATCATACCCTCTGCCTCCATTTTTCCACATGTTAGCTGTAGGCAATTGTACTGCCTCCATTTACACTTCTAGATTCTGTTTCTTTACTTTTCCCAATACCATTCCATTTAGCCTCTCACCATCAAATCTTTTGTCATCTTCTCTCATCTTTCACTCTAACACAGATCTTTGCTTCTGTTTTATCATTTTCCCATTCTCTGTAAAACCTGTTATATATCTCTAACTTTTTCTAGTTCTTTTGAAAGAGCACCAATCTGAGACCATGGCTTAGATTTTCTGGTCAGCTGTGATTCAGGGATGATCACTACTGACTGCTAACATCTCTGCAGTCTTATCACTATGTGTTCTTCTGATCCTGGCTGCAGTTGCAATGTTTCTGTTAGGTGCAGTGACAATGCTGGAGTGAAAATAGTCTTTAATCATGGTATAAAATGGACAGCATTGAGATGAAGGCCTCCTTTCTAGTCAGTGGAAACTAAATTTGGGCTGACTGTAAAACCAACTGCTGATTTCCTACCATCTGGTTGCACCATTGCTGAAGACTTATTTCATCACCTGTGTCTATTTCCGTATCAAAGAAACAAATAAGAACTTACAAGAGGAAACAACATGGAACCTATCTTTAGGCCCATCCAATCCATGTTGGTGTTTATCCTCCACACAAACAGTACCCTCATCAGTTTTCCTTGTACACGTGTGGCTGCACAACCCTTCAGCAATGCAGAAGTTCCTGGCCAGGGCACGCAGAAGTCAGCAGCTTTAAGTTACCATGCATGTGGGGTCATGGAGAAAAATTAAAGAATAGGGTTGATCATAATCCCATTTTGTCATCTGCTCCCACTTTATGCTCCTTTTTCTGACGTGTCCAATTAACCTATTTTTAAATGTTCACATGGTCTCTCCTCCTCTTTGGTAACGTATTTCCATAGCCTTGCACTTGAAGGCCTGAACTTAAACTATACTCAATGTCAGCATGTTTTTAAAAATATGAAAATATGATTGGGAATCATTGTTTCAAATTTTGCATACATTGTAAGGACTGTTTCTGTATCATATATTTGTTATATAGTACTTACCAGAGTTTGAACAATTGCATGATTTGTAGCATTCATGTAAGAATTCAGTGGGAATGAGCATTCTCCCTCACAATAATATGCAGCATATCCCTCTGGAGCTATGATCCAGTCCTTCAAGGAGAGGAACAAATAGATACATGTTCAGAACAGAGTATCTGAATATTGCTGTCATTGAATAACTGGTTGTGTATTTTTCTAAAAACTACATGCAACCATATTTACAAAGAAAATACACTTAACTTTAAATAGCAGTTTGATAGTGAACATCAAAAGAAAAAGAATAAACTACTTCTGGAATTCATTCAAAAAAAGTAAATAATGCCATTCCAGAATCCAGTTTTAACATTTGTACTATAATTATGACAAACTCCACTGCAGTTATTGGTGGCGCAGATCTCCTTCAGCTGCCATGAATAGTCGATTTTACTGTGAAACTTCATGCTTATTGAAGTGAAGAAGATTATTACTAGGGAATGGAATACTTCATTTCAGTCAGCCTCAAACACTCTCGGTCAGATGCAAAGTAAAACTCTGTCTATGGGGGCACAAGTTCAAGGTGAGAGGGAGAAAGTTTGAGAGGAAAAAGTTTAAGGGAGATGTGCAGAGGAGGTTTTACATGCAGAACTTGCCAGGTGCATGGAACGCGCTGCCAAGGAAGTGGTGGAAGCAGCTACATTAGCAGCATTTAGGAGGCATCTAGATGAGTATATGAATAGGGAGGGAATAGAGAGGCACGGTTCAAGTAAGAACAGAGATTTTTTCATTTCAGTTAAGGCATCATGATCAGGCACAGGCGTGGAGGGCCAAAGGGCCTGTGCCTGTGCTATACTTTTCGTTCTTTGGTTGTCCTATATAGCCCTAAAATCGTACTTTAACATAATTTTTAATGATCATCTTTATTGCATCAATGTGACAATTGTCATTATTTGCTGCAGGCAGTCGTGCTAATCAGGGTTCATTTTGGGTCATGAATCTATGCTTGCTAGGAACTGGACAGACACAATGCAAATTGAGTCACATGAAATACTCACTTGTAGCAAATTGAAGAGCCTTTTGTCTTATCAGTCTGAACTAGATTTGCAATCAGACCTCAGAGATGCAAAGCTAAACTTTGGTTTTCCTACCTATGCCAACAGTAACTCATTTATTCAAATAGATCAGTTAGTCACAAATTTACATACCAATCAGAAAATTTAGACTCTGTTTTTAATCTGGTCCCACAAAAGTTTATTTGGCAGTTGAATGAAATAGTTATAAAATATATGTATATTTAAGTTGTGACAATCCCACTAATTGCTCTCACTGGTCTAATGTAATGCTAAAGGACATTGCATTTATGTTGTTGGAACTTAAGATATATTAAAGGGGGTTCTACTAATCTAGGTTGGATTGCAATTTACTATTGATTTACTGGCATCACTTGTAATTATTTAAAATACTGAGACATTGAATCTACAGGACATTTACTTCGCACATTTTAAATAGGTTTTACGTTTTTTCTTTCAAACTTATTACTTGGAGACAATGGCTAGAAAAATAAAATACATTTCCCCCAACTTCAGAGTATAAAGTATCATCAAATCTATTACTCAATGTTTTTGAGATCTTTCTCAGAACTGCACCGGAGTGCCATTATGCACTGAAGTAGCACTTGAACATTGAATCAATTTTTACTGTTAAATTTTTACCAATGAAGCTAAGTTTACATTGAGGTTGGATATTACAGTGAAGGTACAGAAGTCTGAGTGGGATTCCAGAGATTCAAAACCATAGCTCAGACAATGTCGCATGCTACAATTAATCTGCATCATTACACAATAAAACCTCTCACAACCAGGAATGAGAGGGGCTAATGTCAATGAGAATTCAGAGTTGTTATGGGTATCCAAAAGTGGAACAACTTTAAATTTGTGTTCTATAGGAGGAAATTAACTAGATCTAATAGAGGATGCATTTGTTCTCTGAAGGTTGTGGAAGTACTATTTGCAAGAGCTGTTTTGGCTAAAAGATAACTGTGAAATAATATTTTTAAAAAAATCCTATACCAGTTGAAATCTTCTGAATGATTTTGGGTAATGAACAAAAATGCTTTTAGAGTCCTTGATATTACGGAATTACCTGCCATCCCAAGTCACGAAAGCTGACATACAGCTCATGCTTCATGCAGGCTTGGCGTTGGTCACTGCTACTGTTCTCTAGTAATCATAAAAGATAGAAACTGTTAACAACTGGATATCAGCATAAGGTTTGCTTCACTTATCTCCTCTAAGTTGATTCATTAACTAATTGGCAAGGAAAGCAGGATATTTGTAGGCATGTTTCAAATAGAAAGAGTTTTGGGAGCTATGCAGAGACAACAGAACAAGACTTGCATTTAACATTCCTCAATCTCATGATATTCCAAAATGTTTTACTGTAATTAAGTATTTTTTAAAGTATGGTTATAACTATAATATGAGAAATGCAGCAGCCAAATTGTACACAGTAAACTCCCACAAACAGTCATATTATAATGAACTGAACAGATAATCTGTTTTTGTGAAATCACTTGGAGGATAGACATTGGCCAGGACACTGAGGAGAATCCTTCTGTTCTTTGAAATTATGCCATGGCATTTTTTACCTCACAGAGCAGTCAGCGTTTCAGTTTGTGTATCACCTGAATGGTAGTAGGTTTGACAGGCAGCATTCTGTCAGTGCTGTGCTGGAGTACTAGATTTTAGTACTCAATTTGAACCTACAATCTTCTAATTTAGAGGTGAGAGTGCCACCCACTAAGCTATGGCTGACAAAATGCCTGGAATAATTAAAATTGAATTGCAGCCATCTGAGTATTCCACATAATACTTAATCTCACAAATACCTGTAAATTGTTTCTTCCATTTGGAAAATATTTGCCCGTTGGTGTTTTTCATGATTTCCATCAGTGGGAGATCTGAGATCTCATCTTCGCATTTACTGTGGTCTCTCTCACTTTCCATCTGTACATTCACTGATCTCCATCAGATCAGTCATTTAAATGACACAGAGTATAACAGACAACTAGTTAACTTAAAGTTTATTTATTAGTCACAAGTAAACTTACATTAATACTGCAATGAAGTTATTGTGAAATTCCCCTAGTGACTACACTTTGGCACCTGTTTGGGTCAATGCAGCTAACCAGCACTCGTTCCAACTGTGGAGGGAAACCAGAGCACTTGGAGGAAACCCTCATAGACACAGGGAGAACATACAAACTCCACGCGGACAGTGATCCAAGTTGGGAATTGAACCGTGGTCTCTGGCATTGTGAGGGAGCAGTGCTAACTACTGTGCCACTGTGCTGCCCTTTTGGGCTAAGCTTCAAATAGCAAACCAGATCCCTATTAAAACTAAATGTGGAGGAAACAGTAACGAGAAATAAGATCATTGTTCCTTACAATTGATTTTTAAATGATTGAAAACCATCCAATCTTAGTTGTAACACTGAGCTATACAATATATGCAGTAGCAAGGGATTACAGGTCAACAAAAGTTCCATCATGTTATCCCTGGGATAAAGAGATTGTTCTATGATTTCAGGCTGAGGAAATTGGACCTATATTCTCTGGAGTTCAAAAAAAAAGGGGACGCACACTGAAAGATTAAAAAAAACACTGAAGGGGCATGACAGGATAAATGGTGAGAATGTTTCCTCCCATTGGAAAGGGGTAAATTCATCTCAGGACAAGAACAACACAATGGTTAGCACTGCTGCTTCACAGCTCCATGCACCAAGGTTGAATTCTGGCTTTCGATGACTGTGTGGACTTTGCACAGTCTCCTCATGTCTGCATTGGTTTTCTCCAGGACCTTCTATTTCCTCCCAAAGTCTGAGGATGTGCAGGTTAGGTTGATTGGCCATGCTAAATTGCATTGCCCCTGAGTGTCCAAAATGTTTAGGTTAGGTAGACTAGCCATTGGAAAAGTGTGGGATTGGGAGAATAGTACAGAGTGGAGAATATTTTCCAAATGGAACAGTTAAGAAACATCAGTCAATTTACAAATATATGTGAGATATGTATTATGTGAAACTTCAGATAGATATAATTTCATTTTAATTATTGCAGGCATCTTGCTGTCCCTGGGTGTAATGCTCCGGGTTGGTACAGTGGTCTCTTTCTGCACTGTAAGGATTATTATGGTACTAAAGGATTGATCAATTAAGACAAGGACGAGGAAGAATTTCTTCACTGAGAGGATTGTAAATCTTTGGAATTCTCTTCCTCAAAGAGCTGTATTTTCTCATTAGTTGAGTAAATTCAAGCTGAGATAGATAGATGTTTGGACTCTTGGGGAATCAGGAGATGGGGGAAGAAAGTGAAAGTAAACTCAAAGGCCAGCCATGATCTTACTGCATTCAGAAGGGAGCCATATGGCCTATTCCTGCTTTTACTTCTGTTGTTCTTTTATCATGATGTGGAGATGCCAGCGTTGAACTGCACAGTAAGAAATCTCACAACACCAGGCTAAGATCCAATGTTGTGTGGAATTTGGCTATCAATCACTGCTCAATGACTCTGTGACTTTTGCAACTTGGCTATCGTTGTCTACCTGATATGCTGCAGGAAAGGATGTCCCAAGGCATGGTACATTGGGGAAACCATGCAGGTGCTATGATAATGGATGAATGAACACTGTTTGACAACAGGCAAGAATGTTCACTTCCTGTTGGGGAACACTTCAACGGTCATGGGCATTTGATCTCTGGTCTTCTGGTGAGCGTTCTCCAAGACAGCCTTCACAATACACGACAGCGCAGAGTCGCTGAGTCAGAAACTGATAGCCAAGTTCCACACACATGAGGATGGCCTCATTTGGGATCTTGGGTTCATGTCACACTATCCGTAACCCCCACGACTTGCCTGGCTTGCAAAAGCTCACTAACCGTCCTGTCTGGAGACAGTACACATCTCTTCACTCACATTATCTGTATCCTTAAGATTTGATTACCTGTAAAGACTCACATTCCAACCATTATTTTGTAAATTGAGTTTGTATCTTTATATGCCCTGTTTGTGAATTGAAATTCCACTCACCTGATGAAGGAGCAGCGCTACAAAAGCTAGTGGCTTTTGCTACCAAATAAACCCATTGGACTTTAATCTGGTGTCGTGAAACTTCTTATTGTTCGTATGATCAACAGATACGTATGTTTATTTAATATTGAAGGCGTTAATCTATTTTTAATTATTAGTCTGAGTGTGATATTTCAAATAGCTGTTTGTTTTAGACAAAGTGTTCTTGCAGAAACCAGTTTTATCTAAAACAGGGGTTCCCACTGCATAGTGGTTAGCACTGCTGTCTCACAGCGTCAAAGCCCAGGTTCGATTCTCAGTTTGGGTCACTGTCTGCGTGCTCCAGTTTCCTCCTGCAGTCTGAAAGTGAAGTGCATTGACCATGCTAAATTCTCCCTTGTGCATCCGATCAGGCACCGGAGTGTGACAGATTTTCACAGTAACTTATGACACTAATAAACAAACTAAACAACTGGGGTCTGCGGAACCCCAGGAGTGCGTGAAGGGTCTCCACATAGAACATAGAACATTACAGCACAGAACAGGCCCTTCGGCCTTCGATGTTGCGCCGACCAATATAAAAAGCAATGCCCCTCCAAACTAAACCATTCCCTTCTCTTCCATATACTTATCAACTAACCTCTTAAACGCCACCAAACTTGGCGCATCTACAACTGCTGCAGGCAGGGCATTCCACTCCCGAACCACCCTTTGGGTAAAGAACCTACCTCTGATATCCGTCCTATAACTATCACCCTTAATTTAAAGCTGTGTCCCCTCGTGCTAGCTTTCTCCATCCTAGGAAAAAGGCTATCACTGTCCACCCTATCTAAACCTCTAATCATCTAATATGTTTCGATTAGGTCCCCTCTTAGCCGCCTCCTTTCTAACGAAAACAACCTCAAATCCCTCAGCCTCTCTTCATAAGACCTGCCCTCCATACCAGGCAACATCCTGGTAAACCTCCTCTGTACCCTCTCCAATGCCTCCACATCTTTCTTATAATGCGGGGACCAGAACTGCACACAATACTGCAAGTGCGGCCGCATAATAATAATAATAATAACATAATAACATAGTCAGCATAACTGGCTGCTGTATATGACCAGCAAACACCAATTCAAAAGCACCAACTAACCCATTTAAAACGAATTACTGCAGTAAAATAGGCAAATCAGATCAAGAAACACTGAATGCTGATATGATGACATATTAACATCCTTTGATCCAAGAGGTTTTTCTGTGATTGGGCCATTTGATTTATATTATCTTGCTGTTGCTGGGCAAGAAAGCTCATGGCCAACAGTGAGGATTAATGCTGAGAATGGAACCGGCAAAAAGAGATGACAAGAAGAGATGAAGGGCCTTGAACATGAGTGTGCAAGAGAGTGAGGGTGTTCAGGCCTCAGAGAGGCATGCTTGAAAGACAGGGGTTCGGGCTTCATAGGGGCATGTGGGGGAGACGGTTTGGGATTTGGAGAGGTGTGTATGAAAGAGAAAAGTGAGTGAGGGTGAGTGACTGTGTGTGTTGGGGTGTGATGTGTATTAGAAAGAGAAGTGGGTAGGTGAGAAAGATACGTGTGTGTGTGAATGTGAGAGCAAAATATGAGACTGTGAGTGAGGGAGTAAGGTGAATGTGTGAGGGAGAGGTGCTTGTGTCCTATGTGAGAACCAGCTTTCCAGCATTAATTCTCCCATTAAACATGAACACAAATATCAAATGTAAACAATCTTTTCTAGCTATATGTATGCATATATTCTGAATTAAGAAGAGGCACATCATCTACACGGCCTTCTCACATTAACCCCTAGCCAAGCCATCCTCTCAAGGTCCATTAACAATAACCTCTGGAAGTAGTACTCACTTTAGGAGTGGATGATTTAGTAATAACTAAAAAGTTATCTCATTAAAAAGAAAATTAAGTTTGACTGTAACTACTAATAACAAAAGCCTGAAGGCAGTAGATACCATTACCTCTTTTGGAAGCACAACCTCCAGTGACAATGAGGTGGCAAATAGAACTGAACATAGAACATAGAGCAGTACAGCACAGCACAGGCCTTTTGGCCCTCGATGTTGTGTCAAGCTATGTCCAAACCCAAGATCAAGCTATCCCACTCGCTATCATTCTGGTGTGCTCCATGTGCCTATCCAATAACCACTTGAAAGCTCCTAAAGTGTCCAACTCCACTATCATAGCAGACAGTGATATCACACCACACCCCAACACTCTCTGAGTAAAGAATCTATCTCGGACATTCCTCCTATATCTCTCACCATGAACTTTATAGTTATGCCCCTCTAATAATAGCTACATCCACTTGAGGAAATAATCTCTGCACATCCATTCTATCTACCCCCCTTATCATCTTATAAACTTCTTTTAAGTCGCCTCTCATCTTCCTCTGCTCCAAAGAGAAAAGTCCCAGCTCTCTCAACCTTTCCTCATAAGACCTACCCTCCAAATCAGACAGCATCGTGATAAATTTCCTCTGCACTCTCTCCATTGCTTCCACGTCCTTCTTATAGTCAGGTGACCAGATCTGCACACAATATTCCAAATATGATCTTACCAAGGTCCAGTATAGTTGCAGCATTACCCCACGGCTCTTAAACTCAAGCCCCTGTTAATAAATGCTAACACACTATAAGCCTTCTTCATGGCTCTATCCACTTGAATGGCAACCTTCAGCGATCTGTGGGTATGACCCCTAAGATTTTTCTGTTCCTCCATGTTCCTCAGAATCTTGTTATTGACCCTGTAATCCGCATTTAAGTTTGTCATTTTTGGTTAAACTCCATCTGCCACTTTTTGGCCCAGCTCTGCATCCCATCAATGTCTCTTTGCAGCCTACAAGAGCAACCGCACCCCACCCCCAACCCCCCGAAAAGCTGTAGCAAATTTCCCTCCCAGGATATTGGTGCCCCTCTGGTTCAGATACAAACTGTCCTGTTTGTACAGATCTCACCTTTCCCAGAATGTGCTCCAATTATCCATGTAAATTAAACCCTCCCTCCTACACCATCCCTGCAGCCATATGTTAATCTGCACTCCCTCCCTGTTCCTCAACTCATGAGCATGTGGCACAGGCAACAAACCAGAGATGACAACATGCTTTGTTGTGGCTCTCAGCTCCCATCCTAGCTCCCTAAATTCCTGTTTTTAATTCCCCCTTCCTTCTCCTATCTACGTCATTGACACTGATATGCATCATGACCTGCGACTGACCCCCCATCCTGCTTAAGGATCCTAAAAACAATTGCTTGAGTAAGCTCAACATTTAGTTGTTAATGCATGAGACTGCAAGAAATGAGTGGGGAGAGGTGATTCTTAGGGGCCTGAACAGGCGAGTGCAAAATTGGGATTCTCGCCGGGCTTCCATCCCATCCTGAGTCCGCCCCTCCCAATTCTTTTGCTATCTTTCAGTACTTTAATTCTAATCAAATTCAAATTAAGTCCAATCATCGTCCAATCATGAGGGACAAACAAGATCCAAGTTGACAAGACAAGACATTGCAACCCATCTTGGACTCGATTTAATAAGATCCAAGCAAACAGGATGAGGCACTACACTTTGACCCAGATTTGATCTAAAGCTTTATCTTAGCCAAAAGCCCAAGATAGTATTGAAAAATTACATCAGATAAAGGATCAATTACCCTTATCCTTTATTCTACCCTAGCTTAGACAAATCACTATTGCAGGCATCTGCACACCAGGTGCAATGGACTAGCCTTGTCTCCCAATCATAGTTTCACCTCTGCCAGTTTGTAAAAATCAGGTCCTTGTCTAAAGCTGGTGAAAAGCTGTTTGAATCTGATTAATTTGCATTTAAATATAATTAACAGGCTGGAAGCCCAATCTAAGGCTTCCTGGTGCCGCCTATCACTCACCCCCTGATGGATGTCCAAACAGCACACCTCCTGAGAAGCAGGAAGGGACCAGGTGTTGTGGACTCTAAGGGGGTGGGAGGGACAAGGAGGTAATGCCTCTGGTATTGCCCACAGACCCTCTGCTGCTTTTGAGCAGAAGAGGAATCGTTCCTGAAAAAGACCTGTGGGTTGGGAGATGGGGGGGGCCTTGGGTTAGGAGGGAATGGCTTGACTTCAGGGGATTTCCTCCAGGTTGGGGTTCTTATGGTTAGACTTCTCCTTTGTTGCCCTGGAAATCACACTGAGGATAGTGATTTCAGACACCATTCTGGTAAAGATCTTCATTATTGTGTCTGTTCTTCAAAACCTTTGAAATGGCCTGATCTCATTAAAATCTATGCCTCCACCACATGCTAAATTGCCCCTTAGAGTAAATACATGGGGTTATGGGCATAGGGCTTGGGTGGGATTGTTTTTGATGTAGGCTCAATGGGCCAAATGGTCTCCTTCTGCATGTAAGAATTCTATGATTCTAAACACCTGGAATCCATCCAAATTACAGCAGAACATAATTGGATATAGGGATTGCCCTTGATCAATTTCATAAGCCCTATTTTGTATCTGACCTCTTTAAACTGCTCTGTTTGAAAGGACCTGACAGTTGCAATAGGGAGATCCCCCTGTTTTCTCTCAGAAGTTCCAGCTGTTCTAAAACTTCTTTGAACTGCTTTGATTGACAGAAAGCTGTCAGTTTCACTTGGGATATTCCTTTTGACTTTGAAAGAGTTTTTAAACCTCTTTGAACTACAGTGATTGACAAGAAGCTGTTTGTTTCACTTGCTCCATTGAGTTTTAAGAGGCTGCTCCATTGACATCCTAATTCACATCAAAGTAAAAATTGTAGGCCCAGGGGAAATCAAAGCCTGTATTATTGAAACAATCATTTTAGGTCTTAATAACCGGAAATACTTCCTCTTTCTACTACAGCTGTTGTGTCTGGCCCCATTTTTTTAACAGCACTTTTTTTTCTCAAGCCTCTGAGCCTTCCTAGAAAGCAAAAAGGATTTCCAGTTACAGCTTTTTTTTATCATTGGCTATTTAGTCTTTCCTGCAAAGCTTTGCACCGAACTTTTTTTAAAGCTTCAATTTTCCACTTTTGTCACTTATTATATTTTTTACTCTCCCAGCTTCAAGATTGGATAGGCTGGGGGTTTTTATCTTTGAGAGAGGGGAAGCTGAGAGAAGGTTCAGTTCAACTGCATAAAATAATGAGAGGACCTTGACAGTTTGGAGATGCAAGAACATCTTACATAAGGGGGTGGGGGGCGGCAGTAATTGGTAGTCAGTGGCTGAGGGCTAGATTGACACATGGGTTGAGAGGAGAGGCAGTTGGAGGATGTCATCAAGGACTGAGTGAAGCAGTTTCTGGGCATATTAGTAAGTCAGTTAAACATTTAGGGTGGAACTGTCCCGTCCCGCTGCTAAGGGAATCATAGCAGGTGGGATAGAAAATTTGGCGGGTCTTGCAAACATCCATTGATATTGGGTGGGAATAGAACATAGAACATTACAGCACAGTACAGGCCCTTCGGCCCTCGATGTTGCGCCGGCCAGTGGACCCTCTAACCTAAACTATTCCAATATCATCCATATGCCTATCCACCGACCATTTGAATGTCCCCAAAGTAGGCGAGTCCACAACTGCTGCAGGCAGGGCATTCCACGCCCTCACCACCCTCTGTATAAAGAACCTGCCTCTGACATCCGTCCTATAACTACCACCTCTTAATTTAAAGTTATGTCCCCTCGTGTTGGTCATCCCCATCCGAGGAAAAAGGCTCTCACTATCCACCCTATCCAGTCCTTTGATCATCTTATACGCCTCAATTAGGTCACCGTGTAACCTTCTTCTCTCTAATGAGAATTGAACAGTGTGGCTGGAAAATTCCACCAATAATCTGCATCTTCTCAAGCAACTAGGCAGGAAAGAAAATGATTTTGAAGTGAACTCCTGTCACTGGCAAAATTTTATGCTTAATCTGCTGTTAGCAATTAAAAATCTAGTTTGGAAGGTTTTTCTTTGAAGTGTATGCTCTTCAAAACATAATTAGATTTTGTGAAGAATTGATTTATTTCTAATGCTTCCGTCAGGTTATTCAGATTTTTCAATTTTAGACCTTTTAGATCAAAATCCTGATTGTTATATATCCAGACTTGATTGAATTCTCACATCTTTTGCCCATTAACTGCAGATTTTGAATCTGGCTCACCCTGCCTCATGAAATGTTGCACATAAACCTCTCAAAAACACAAATTATGCTAGCTAATATCAAGGTCTTTACTACACTAAGATGTCTAGTTTTCAGAGACCGTAGTTCACAGATTGTTTTTGAATTCAAATGTTTAATAGGTGAAAAAACTCCACCATGATTTGTTTTAGGTCAGACAAGTAAAAACTGAGTTGTAATATTACAGCAATGCTTCAGGTGCATGTCTACCTGCTAAACTTGTTGTTCTTAAAGATTCCTGACTCTTGGAAGACCTAGATCGACCCTGGTTTTTCTGTTTACCACCTGCTGATCGTGCACTCCGGATGTGAACCTCAGTGGCTTTGAAGAAAGCCACCATGAATGGTTGTTTATTCTGAGGCCCGAGTCTTCCTATCAGACCTGCCGTCTTGGGATTGACACTTTGTCCTTTAAAAACAAATGTATTAAAAATTAGTTTATTCACCATTACATATGTCTTTATGCATATTTCCACTCCTTCTGCCCTGTTCTTTCATCTGTAGAATTGAAGCATTCAGTTTCCGAAGGCCACCAAAAATGCATATCAATTTGTAGAAGATCTGATGACATTTTTCCCTCATCTAAGTAACTAACTGATAACACGTGAAATTTGTCAAGAAAAATCTATGTCTTGGACGGAATGCAAATAAGATTTACTGGGGATTAAAGACTTCAGTCACAGAGAGAAACCAACAAAAATAGCTTGTTGTCTTTGAAATAAAGAATGTTAAGGGGAAATTAGATAGAAGTGTTCAAAATCATGGATGTTTAGATATAATAAAACAACTGTTTTCAGTGACTGAATGATTGATAACCAGAGATACAGATTAAGGTGATTGGCAAAAAAAGTTGACTTAATAAAAAGCCTTGTGGCTAATTCATCTAATCTATACTAAGGGGCAATTTAACTGATCTGCACAACATTGGGCTGGGGAGGAAACCCACGCAGACACGCAGAGAAAATACAAGTTCCACACAGACAGTCACCCAAAGCTGAAATTGTCCCTGGCACTGTGAAGCAGCAATGCTAATCACTGTTTAAAATCCCTTATTAACCTTTTTAAAGTATATCATAGAATTCCTACAGTGTAAAAGTGATTGGAGTTTGACACTTTTTGATAGGACAGTGAAAACAGATCCAATAACAGACTTTGCAATTTTTTCTCGTTCAAATATTTTTGGAGGTAAATCAAAAGATCAGGAACATGACTATCACTACAACACTATGAAAATTAAGGGCCAAGATTGTTGTTGCAACACCATGAGAATCAGAGACAGAACTGCTATTTCAGCATCATAATAATCAGGGACAGGACTGTTAATATAGCATTTTGTGAGGATCAGGGACAGGACTGTCACTACAGCATCATGAAAATCAGGAACAGGACTGCTATTACAGCACATAAGAATGAAGAACAGGACTGTCATTACAGCACCATGAGGATCAGGGACAGGATTGTTACTATAGCATCGTGAGAATCAGGAACAGGACTGTTACTATAGCACCATGAGAGTCAGAAACAGGACTGTTCCTATAGCATTGTGAGGATCAGGGACAGGACTGTCATTACAGCACCATGAGAATCAGAAAAAGGACTGCTATTGCAGCGTCATGAGAATCAAGAACAGGACCGTTACTATAGTATGAGAATCAGGGACAGGACTGTCATTACAGCATCATGAGAATCAGGAACAGGACTGCTATTACAGCATCGTTAATCAAAGCAATTCAATGACCGTATTGATCCTTAAGAGACCCTACTCTCTCTGTAGTTACTCTTTTGCTCTTTACGTATTTATAGAAACTCTTTTGACTCTCTTTTGTATTAGACAAACTAATGAGGCTAAAGGCAGATAAATCCCTAGCCCCGATGGCTTGCATCCTAAAAGAAGTAGGTGCAGAGAAAGCAGATACGTTGATTGTAATTCTCCAAATTCTGGAGAATTGGAAAACTACCATTGTGACATTCCTATACAAGAAGGTAAGGAGGCTAAAACTTGGGTAAATCGTTTTGCCTAATGTCTATTGTTGCAATCAGTTATTAAAGAAATAATAGCAGCACATTTCGTTATCGTAATCTAATCAAGCAGTCAGCATGATTTCATGAAAGGAAAATTGTTTTGTAAATAATTTATTACAATGTTTCAAGGAAGCCTTGACCAGATGGATAGAAGGGAATCAGTAGATAAGTTCAAATAAAATCCCTACAGTGCAGAAAGAGGCTATTTGGCCAATCAAGTGTGCACTGACTCTCTGAAAGAACATCCTACCCAGGCCCCTCCCCTTCATCCTAACCCCGCAAGCACATGCATTTATTATGACTAATCTCCGGAACATTTGATACTAAGGGACAAATTAGCAATGCCAATCCACTTCACCTGCACATCTTTGGATTATATTCGGACCTGCAGAAGGGGCTTCAGAATCCATGGTGTTGGAGGTAGTATATTAGCATGAATAGAGAATTGACTAATGTGCAGGAAACAGAGTGGGGATAAAAAGCTATTTCTCAGTTTGCCAACCAGTGGCTTCCACACGGATCTGTGACCAAATGGACCATCTAAAATAGTGCTTTACAGAGCATGCTGAGATAATTGGACAGGCAGTGAAACTGCAGACTGCAGCTTAAAAGATGGAGATAGACAGGCTGCGCTCAAGACGAGTGAATACACAGGAAACAGGCCATCCCAAAGACAATGGATACTCTCTGGTCAAATAAGCTTCTTTACCAGACAAAGGGGAGCCTTAACCCCTTATGATCTTTGTGCCTCCAGTGCCTATAGGTATGGACGTTGGGCACACATCCAGAGATTGGTGTGGCAGCATCTGATTGGACTCTTATTGATCAGAATGATCGAGCCCTGACTGATTGATTGACAAGAATCAGGAGACCACCCAAAAAGGACACAAAATCAAGCAGGGATAAAAGCTGCTGCACAACAGAAGCTTCCTCTCTCTCTGTCTGACCCCATGAACGAGCTACAACAATGGTGACTATCGCCAGCAACAAATAGCATGAGGAGAGCCACCAACCAAGAAGAAAGGAAGACCACAGCAGAGTGCCAGATCAGCCCAAAGGATCAGACCATGCAGAGGGCGACAGAGACCAGCGCACAGATAAAAGCCAATATCTGCTTGGGTACTTGCCAGTCACGCAAAGTGAAATCAAGCTCTAGTATTGGATTTGAGCTTCAGTATTTTCTGTAAGATAACTTATTGTTTGTTGGGTGGGTGATTATTGATTGTGTGTTTTAAATAAATATCGGTTGTACTAACAAGAAGTCTACTTGCAATTCTTTATCCATTGTATAAGGGTTAAAATAAATTGTGCGGCAGGCACAACAATTGGCGACTCTGCCGGGACATTGACAAGAAGTAACATTGTTGCTCCAATATCGAATCCCACAGAATGTATATTGAACCATTGTTTAAAACTCAGAGCCAACAGGTATAAACTCTTTATTGGACAAATAACTGTTATTGGGAAATTGTTCATTGTTCATGCATTGTTACTAATCAGGAGTACAGGGTAAACTCCGTAAGTTTACATTAGAATCTGGAGGGATTAGGACCGGAACATAGCCCAAAACTACCTGCAGTGCCATCATCTCCCTACTCCTTGTCGTTGAACATAGAGTGGCAGGAAATAGCACAGAGGCAAAGTGTCCCATTTGGGAAACAAAAATCAGAGAGTATATTGAGAAGGAAGTATACAGATAGTACACATGGGTTAATCCCCATAACTTGCCTGGATTTGCTAAACTTCACTTACTGTACTGTCTGGAGACAATACACATCTCTTTAATTTGAGCTTAATGCTCCTTCCACTCACATTGTTGGCCACTTTAAGACTTGAATAGCAGGTCAGATGTAAAGACTCGCATTCTAATCAGTAATCTGTAAACTGTCTGTGCTGTTATATGTTCTGTCTGAGACCAGAACTCTTCATTCACCTGACGAAGGGGCAAAGCCCATAAGCTTGTGAGTTTACTATCAAATAAATCGGTTGGACTTAAACTTAGCGTTGTCAGACTTCTTACTGTGTTTAGGCCAGTCCAACACTGGCACCTCGACATCATTAATTTTGACTCTGCAGAGACAGCACTCAATGAAGCATGGTTCTCAGACGCTTTGCTCAAGTCTGGCAACAGGAAGTTCAGGGAGCCCCAATGTCACAGTCAGAAAGGGAGATGAGAATGTTTCTGATGATGGCTAACCAATATGGAGGGTCCAATATGGAGAAACAAGGGTAGAGAGGATTCCCAACACCAGAGAGGTACAGCTCCACCTTACAAGCAGCCTTGGGGAGAGATAGAGGGACATGTTTTAGTTGTGGGCAGCCAGGACACTTCGACTGCGATTGTAGGAGACCCCATTATACACGGTGCCTGAGACTATAAGGACCACCGTCTCCACTAGTTAGGCCAGTTCGTAGAGTTTCACACAGTCAAGTGTGCAGCATGACTGAAACAGGAAAGTTATTTGTCGGTGACCTGAACTTCGGCACAGACAAGCAGTCCCTGGAAGAGGTTTTCTCCAAGTACGGGCAGATCTCAGAGGTGGGAGTGATTAAAGACAAAGATATCATGGTATCCGACAGTTTCAGCTTCATCACTTTCAAAGAAGAGGCCAAGGATGTGCTGCAGGCAATGAACAGAAAATTCCTCGATGGGCACCAGATTCAGGTGGGTTGTGCCAAGAAAAGGTCTGGAAGCAGCCATGGGCATGGTTGATTTGGCCATGAGTATGGTCAAGGCAACTATAGCAGCAGCTACAGTAACAGTGGCTGCAGGAGAGGAGCAGGAAGTGGCTATTGGGATAGTAACAGGAAAGGTGGCTGTAGCGGCAGAAGCCAGTGCAATACGGGAGACCAAAATAGCCATTTGAGTGAGTACAAGGTCCAAAGTGGATACTGCTATGGTGGTCGTGGTTACGAACGCTACTCATGCAGGGACTGACTGATTAAATCAACAAAAGCACTTCTGCCAGATTCAGGATTAACTTCCCACCTTATTCCTAAAATGGCTCCTGGAACTGCAGAAAGCAGTATCTGATGAAATTTGATTTGCCTTTATTTAAAATGCTAGAAAGCCATTTTCACAATGATTAATCTTGTTATCCAATTGTTGACTTGGCTAATTCATCATGAGGATTGAACATTTCTTTAAATAAAAGCCGTATGACTTTTAATGAATTTTAATGCCTTCACTTGAAAAATTGGTCTGTCAAGGGACCGTAAATACCCAGTCACTTTTGAATCATTTTTCTTGCTACTGGAAAGTAATGAAAGACCTCTCGACACAGCAGCCTTTTCCTGTAATTTATTACAAGAGTCTTTGAAAACAAACTGATGGTCTTTTGTTTTAAAACACGTATCTTGAAAACTGTGTACTGATTTTTAAAAACCAGATGTCAGTTGTTTTACTTTCATCAGCTGGCATGGTCCTTTGAACAGGACATTGCCACTTGGGAGTCAAATCTTTTGCCAGTGGATTACTTGAATATAATGCAGCTTCAGAAAAAAAAGGGGGGAAGGGCATGAACAATTTAAATATATTTATATCCATCAAATGTTAGATGCAATAATAGCAGAAATTACATTGATCTCCTTAGAACAACGATGGACGACGACAAAGATGCAACCTCGGAGCTATCTCATCGGACTCATCATCAGGATAAGCATGCAGGAAACTACAAGCTGAACTTTTCATATTCTGGCTATTTGTGGTTTGACACAATGACATGGGGGTTCCTTCTCGAACCATGGTCCCCCCCAATTCATTAGCAGAATGTTGACAGAGAACCCGTCAGATTGCTATTTGCACTAATGGACAATAATGGGCAGTTGAAAATCTTAATATTGGAACGTATCCTGGATTTGCGAATACTTACTGTAATGCTTTGTTGTTTAAATGTTGGTTTGTAATTACCTTATTGTAATAATGGTGTTTTGAATATGTGGTTGTTTCTAGAGTGTCTAGAATGTAAATATGGTATATGGATGTATCATTACTGTGCATGCCAATACCTGAGCCTTGCTTGACTGTTGAATGACTGGGGAATTCCTGACAGATACTGGTCCTGAGTTTGTGATCCATCACACTTCATGTTCAGGATCAAAGGGTGACTGTGGCCAAATGGGCTACCAAAAATGGTGATTTACAGAGCATGCTCAGAGAATTGGACAAGCACTGAAACAGTAGACTGCAGCTTAAAAGACAGAGATAGACAGGCTGAGCTCAAGGTGACTGAATACACAAGAAATAGGCCATCTCAAAGACAATGGACACTCTCTGGTCAAACCAAACAAAGGGGAGACTTAACCCCGTATTTGGGAGGGAGGTATGTGACCTATGTGCCTCTGGCACCTATAGGCATGGCCGTTGGGTACACACCCATCGATTGGTGTGACAGCATCTGATTGAACTTCAGTATTTTCTGTAAGATAACTTATTGTTGGTTGGGTGGGTAATTTAAATAAATATTGGTTATACTAACAAGAAGTCTAATTGCAATTCTTTATCCATTGTATAAGGGTTAAAATGGACCTTGCGGCAGGCACAAAAGATCAATGCTGGGACCAAACTGTCTACAATATATATTAATGAATCGGAGGAAGGAAGCGAATATACTGCTGACAATTTTGCTGACAATATAAAAGTAGTGTGAAAGGCAAGTTGCGAGTAGAATACAAACAATTTACAAAGAGATACTGATAGGTTAATTAAGTGGGCAAAATGTTGACAAATAGAGTATAATGCAGGAATGTAATGTGAGGTTCTTTATTTCGGAACGGAGAACAAAAGAATAGAGTTTTATTTAAATGGAGAAAAACTGCAGAAAGCTGCAACAAGAGAGACTTGGGGGTACTTATACATATAACAGAACGCTAGCACACAGGTGTAGCAGGTAATCAGGAAGGTAATGAAATGTTGCTCTTATCTCAGGCAGGTTGGAGTATGAGAGTAGGGAAGTCTTAGGAAGACGAGGGAAACTACAACTATGTAAAGTATTGGAGAGACTACATCTTGGAGTACTCAGAGTTGTTTTGTCCCTTTATTTAAGGGAATAGATGATTGCAGTAGAGGCAGTTCAGAAAAGGTTCATGAGGATGATCCCCAGATGGAGGGACTGTCATATGTGGAAAGATTAAACAGGTTGGGATTTGTCACATTAATATTTCTATTAAAGTTGACACTAAATAAAGCTTGCTACAGTTAAATTATGGAGGCATTATATTTGGATAATTGAAAAGTAGTGTTACTCGGTTGACGGGGATTAGAAAGAGTTTTTTTAAAAAGACTTAAAATATACTTTGATGAAGGAGTGTGGAATCAAGAACAAAATAAAGCATCAAATAACAAGAGGTCTTTCCATGTACCAAATTTCAGCCATACCAAATGTATGCTCTGTATAATAAACATTACTTATTAAAATATTACAAAAAAGAGCAATAAACATAAAGATTGAAAGGATTTTAGACTTCAGAAAAGGAGGGCCAAGAAATTGATAAATGGAAGAAAAATAAGTAAATTAGACACCTGGCCTGGATTTTTGCCAAGTCAGCATGACTTGGTAGCATTTTAAAAATGGCAAATGGATTCCAATCCTTGAATTGCTGACCCTATTTCTGGGTTGTCAGAATTTCAGGAATGCCTTGAAAGGGGTTGGACTAATTCCTGTCAAAAGCCCACATCTGGCACTCCAAATCTGGCCGTAAATAGGCATGTCCTTCTTAGCAATTTTCATGGATTTGGGCCATGTTTTTAAAGAATCATGGTTCATGGGCTCTCAGGGGAGTTGTGAAGGCTATGGTACTTTCAAACATAGTATTTCATTCATAACTTTCTAATGTTAAAATAAAGTAATTTCACTTAGAAGTCAATAGAAGTATCCGTCATCCCAACTGTACCAAATATCAAAAAAAAAGTCAATTTCACAATGCCTGTTTGCAGGAGATTAAATTGTTCCAAGGGTTTGCAGTTTTTGTTGTGTTATTTTAAAGGGTCTGGATGATTAGGGCCTGGATGGGTTTGTGGTTGGTACAGACTCAATGGGCTGAATGGCCTCTTCTGTACTGTAGGGTTTCTATGATTTTCTTTGATAGTTTCTTCTATGATGTAACACTCATGGCTTCTAAGTGAATGCCTTTTCTAACATAGAAAATTATGAATGAATTGCTTTTTAAAACACTTTTTATTGTTACTTGAGGGTTCATTTATTCTACATATAGTGGGACAGTGAGCATGGAATTGCATAGCTTGGCACTGGGGGCATGAGTGGCCATAATGAAAACAGTGGGTGGAAGAGCATAGATTGTCATAAGGAGTTTGACAGGCCAGAAAGGGTAGGTGGGAGCATGAGGTATCAACATCAGGAGTATAAGAGATGAGGGCTGGAGGGCCTTGATGTTTTTAATATGTCTGGGGCAAAGTCTTATTGCCATCAGGTAGTCTTTTAAACAGCCAGTCACCAGTCCCTCTGGCTACCTCCAAACATTTTTCTGAATCCACCAGCTTGCACCCACCCAGGTTTTTGAAGATACCACCTTTTCAGGCACTTTCAGAATTTTCCTGACTTTCACTATCTGCCTCATGAACGAAAATGCAGGCCATAAAAACAGATTGTATAAGTTTATATTGGCATGTAGAAAGGAAGAGATTAACAAAAGTAAACATGGGTAGTTCTGAGACAGAGCAAGGAGAAATTATAGTAGGAAATAAGAAGATGGAAGTGACATTGAATTGAAATTTTGTTTCTGTCTTCACAGTAGAAGAGACAAAAAAAATCCAGAAATAATGATGGACAAAGAATACAAGGGAAATGAGGCAAAAAAAGAGGTAAGTGCTGCTCTTTTTATACAGTGCTGCTGTTTTGTACAGGGAGATGTTGGCCCAGTGATATTGCTAGATTATTAATCCAGAAACACAGTTAATGTTCTGGGGAACCAGGTTCAAATCGCGTCACGGCAGATGGTGGAATTTGAATTCAACAAAAAAAAATCTGGAATTAGAATCAACTGATGAGCATGAAACAATTCTCAATTGTCGGAAAAACCCATCTGGTTCAGTCATGTCTTTAGGGAAGTGAATCTGCCATCCTTACCGATTGGTTGTGATGTGACTCCAGAGCCACAGCAACGTGGCTGACTCTCTATTGCCCTTGGACAATGACGGATAGGCAATAAATGTTAATGATTACTGGGACGAAATGGTTGACTAATGAGAAAGAGTTGAGCAGGTTATTGAGGTTTAGAAGGATGTGTGGTGATATTGTTGAAACCTATAGAGTGGAATTTTTTGTTTTTTTTTCGTAAGTACTGGCTCAGTTGTGAAAAGTGGTGTGCAGCACACCAGCTGTGCTGCCAGTTTGTCTCTCCATATTGTCCAGCTCAGAGAAAAAGTGCTGGAGGTGTGACTCACACTGTCACACTGACGGAGCTCACCCAGCTGGCAACATTGGCTTTTCAGATATCTGGGTGCCTTCATTTACAGTACAAAAAATGAAAATGTAGAACTGCATCGTTTTCCCCCCCACCTCCCCCACCCATCTTCTCTCCCCTAACATGCCACACTATTAAGCCCTTGAAGGAAGCCCCCACTGGCAGTGCCGGGCCAGTGCCAGGGTACTGCTATGGCATATCCTCCTCCTGGACCTCCCTTTGAGGACTGCATTTACCTCTACGTCCCCACTGGGGTCTCTTTGCCTAGCTTACATTGCTCCAGACTTGTTGTAAACCTCACCAATAGGAGAAATCCCAATATGCAGGGAAGCCTGCGGATGAAATTTAAATTTATTTAAATGAAGTTCCTGTTCTTCCTGAGCACGAACCTCATTATATCAATGTTGGGGGCAGGACATTGAGACACAAAAAGTCACCAGTGAAAAGCTCATTTTTGGCCTTTCATGGGATTTTGCTCCTATGTTGCCATTTACACCTGCTGCAAATGCAGGCACAGTAAGATTCCGAGCAGACTTGAAAGGGCGGATACTAGACGGATGTTTTTGCTTGTAGTTGAGAACTGGGAATACAATTTAAAAATAAGCTGGGAAGTTTTCTCGTCTCATCCTCCACAGGAATCGTAGTGGACAGGGGGCAGACCTTGCAAAGATCCATTCAGGAGGGATTTTCTAGTTTTGGGGTGAGCACAGCCAGAAAATCCTGCTCCAGGAATATCCCAATTAAGATCAAATGTTATGAGACTTTGGAATACTGTTCCTCAGAGAGCATTTAAGGCTGCATCAATGAATACATGTTTTTTATTCATTCATGGACATCACTGGCTGACTAGCATTTATTGCCCATTCCTTGTTGCCCGAGAGCATTTGAGAGTCAACCACATTGTTGTAGCTCCAGAGTCACATGTAGGCCATATCAGGTAAAGACAGCAGATTCCGTTCCCTAATGAGCATTAATGATGGGTTTTTCTGACAATGGTACCATGGTCATCAGTAGATTCTTAATTCCAGATTTTTTAATTGAATTCAAATTCCACCATTTGCAGTGGCTGGACTCGAACCTGGGTCCCCAGAACATTAGTTGAGGTTCTGGATTAATGTTCCAGTGATAATACCATAAGACCATTGCTCATACAGACATTTTGTTGATCAACAAGGGAGTCAAAGGCTATTGGGGTCAGGAAGGGATGTGAAGTTAATGCCATAATCAGATAAATCGTGATCTTCTTGAATAGCGGAGCGGATTCGAGTGGATAAATGGCCTACGTTATTTTTTATGAAGGATATAATAGCCAGATTTTGCCAGCAGCAGGTAAGAAGTGACTAACAATGAGGAAAAACCTTCCAGACCAGATCCTCATCAAGCTACCTGACATAACCACATCTTTCCTAGACAGTATAGGTAAGATTGACACAGTCTTTGTAAAGCGGAATCACTTCTTCACACTTAGCATGCCCTCCATTATGTTATTTGGCACTACCACTATGCTAAATGGGATAGATTCAGGAAAGATCTAGTAACTTAAAACTGGAATCCATGAGGCAGTGTGGATGGTATTCAGCAGCTGAATGGTATTCTGTTATGATGGCCAAAAAGGGATCATCAATAAATTTCTCCATGAGCTTCGTAGAATACAAACTTTCCTATTAGACAAGTGAAGGCTGTATGAAGGAATAGCAGAAGGTTTAAAATCATCTGATTCCATTCAGGGCAACAGTCAAAAGATTTCAGGGTTAACCTGTACTCTAAAGGCACCAGGCGGCACTTTAAATCATAGAATCCTTACAATGCAGAAGGAGACCATTTGGCTTATCAAGTATCCAATAACTCTCCAACAGAGGATCCCACACAGGCCCTTGCGCACAACCCCACGTATAACCCCGTTAAGTCCCCTGAAATATACATTATGGGACACTGAGGGACAATTTAGCACGGCCAATCCAGCTAACCTCTTTGGACTGTGGGAGGAAATCGGAGCACCCGGAGGAAACACACAGACACACAGAGAACATGCAAACTTCACACAGTCACCCAAGGTTGGAACTAAACACAGGTCCCTGATGCTGTGAGGCGGCAGTGCTAACCACTGCACCACCCCTTTGGATATGTTATAAATATAAAGTGATGGTGACAGAAGACTAGCCTAGTAAGATTATTACATATTCAAATACAATCGGCAATGGCATTTTCCAGCATATCCTTCACTCCATAAAGCCAAGAGATTAATCTGATTCAGTGAAGAATGCAGGAGGCCATGTTAGGCGCAGAACCTGGCACACTAAAAGTGAGGGGCCAACCTGATGAAGCTACAGTAAAAGAAGATTTGCATGCTAGACAACATTAACAACATTCAATAGACAGATTTAAGTGCTCCCATAACCAATAGATCAGATCTACATCCTGCAGTCCTGCCACAACCAGTTGTGAATGGTGGCAGAAAACTAAACAAGTAACTGAGGAGGAGGCTCCACTCATATACCCACCTAGAACGACTGCTGTCCTTATGGTGTAGGTATACACACAATGCCAATAGGGAGGAAGTGAAAGAACCAAGTCATGATGTGGAGTTGCTGGCATTGGACTGGGGTAAGCACAGTAAGTAGTCTCACAACACCAGGTTAGAGTCCAACAAGTTTATTTGGTAACATGAGCTTTCAGAGCACTGCCCCTTTGTCAGGCAGTGCTCTGAAAGCTCGTGCTACCAAAAAAGTAGTTAAACTTTAATCTTGTGTTGTGAGACCATTTCTAAGTCAGGGTGGTGAGTGACTTGGAGGGGAACATCCAGATGATGATGTTCCTACATTTCTTCTGCCTTCGTCCTTCTATGATGTGAAGATGCTGGTGTTGAACTGGACTAGGCATAGTAAGAAATGTCACAACACATCTGATGAAGGAACATTGCTCAGAAGCTTGTGATTGTAAATAGACCTGTTGGACTAACCTGGTGTTTTGAGACTTTTTATCTTGTCCTTCCAGATAGGGGTCGGCTTGTTTGACTGGACAAGTGGTTAGTGATTCAGAGCAATGCCAACAACGCAGGTTCAATTCCTGTACCGGCCTTATTAAGAAGGCCCACCTTTTCAACTTTGCCCCTTGTGGTCACCCTCAGTTTAAGTCACCACCCATCAGTTCTCCCTCTCAAAGGGGAGAACAGTCTATAGTCATCTGTGATTGTGGCCAATCCCTATCGAGAAGGATAAGATAAGAAGTCTCACAACACCATGTTAAAGTCCAATAGGTTTATTTGGAATCATGAGCTTTTGGAGCATTGTTCCTTCATGGTAACAGTCATGGATTTGGAAGGTGCTGCCTAGGGAATCATTATGAGTTCCTGCATTGTTGCCATTGTTCATCAGTGTTGGAGGGAATAAATATTTGTGGAAGTGGTGCAAATCAAGTGGATTGCTTTGACCTGGACGGTGTTGAATGTCTCGAGTGTTGGAGCTATGCTCATTCAGGCAAGTGGAGAGTTTCCATCACACTCCGGATTTGTAACTTGTAGATGGTGGATGTACTCTGGGGAGTCAGGACATGAATTACTTGCTGCAGAATTCCTAGCCTCCAATCTATCTTGTAGCTTGTCAAGTCCAGTTCAGTTTCTGGTCAATGGTAACTCTCAGGATGTTGATAGCAGATAATGGATTCAATGGTAATGTCATTGAATATCAAGGGAAGGTGGTTAGAGTTGCTCTCGTTGGAGATGGAGATTGCGTGGCACTTGCATAGTGTGAATGTTATTTACCACTTATCAGCGCAAGCCTGGAAATTATCCAGCTCTTGCTGCATTTGGGCATGGACTACTTCCATATCTAAGGAGTCACAAATGGTGCTGAACAACGTGCAGCCATCAACAAACATTCCCACTTCTGACCTTACGATGGAAGGAAGGTCATTGATGGTAATGGTTCTGAAAATGGTTCCCTTAGGAACTCCTGCAGAGATGTAATGGAACTGAGATGATTAATTTCAAACCATCACAGCCATTTTCCTTTGTGCCAGGCATGACACCAACCAGCAGAGAGTTCCCCCTGATTCCCATTGACTCCAAGTTTTCTAGGGCTCCTTGATGTCACACTCAGTCAAATATGACCTTGATGTTAATGACAGTCATTCTCACCTCACCTCTGGTGTTCAGCTATTCTGTCTATATTTGAACCAAGTTGAGTGTCCCTGATGGAACCCAAACTGAGCATCAATGAAAAGGTTATTGCTCAGCAAGGGCCACTTGATAGCACTGTTAATGACTCTTTCCATGACTTTACTGATGAACGAATGTAGATTAATGCGACAGTAATTAACTGTGTTGGATTGTCCTGTTTCTTGTATTCAAGAATTTCTACATTGCTGGGTCGATGCAGCTGTTGGAACAGCTTAGCTAGGGGTGCAGTAGGTTCTGGACCATAAGTCTTCAATACTATTGTCAAAATATTGTCAGGGCCCATAACCTTTGCAGTATCCACTGCCGACAGCTGTTTCTTGATATCATATGGAATGAATCAAATTAGCTGAAGCCTGACATCTGTGGTACTGGAGACCTCTAGAGGGTTTAGAAATGATCCATTGGGTGTGGAATTACTTAGTTTTGTGTTTTCCTTGCTGCTTATGTTTTTTGGCATGTAATTAGTCCTGTGTTGTAGTTTCACCAAGTTGGCACCTCATATTTAGCTATGCCTGGTGTTGCCCCTGACATGCCCTCATTCACTTCTCATTGAACCAGGGTAATTCCCTTGCTCACTGATAATGGTAGAGAGGGGAATATGCCAGGCGAATAGGTTATACTGTGGTTGAGCACAGTTCTGCTGCTGCTGATGGCCTGAAGCATCTTATGGGTGCCCATCTTGACTCGTTTAAAATCTATCCCATTTGGTGAACTGGCAGTGCACAACATAATGTAGTATCCTCAATGTAAAGACTCAAAATTATATCAAGAAATGGCTAAAGGAACTGAATACTGCAAAGACTATTGGCCTAGACCTACACCATGTAGGCAACAGCAAGAAGGTAGCTCACTAACAACTTTCAGGAGCAATTAGGATGGGCAACAAATGCTGACCTTGCTACCAATGTCCACATCCCATGAATGAATAATAAGTGTCAATATTTATTACTCTATTTGTATGTGTCTTGTAACTCTTATTAAGCCAATATTCCTATTTAAAGTTCTACTTTATTGTTCTCGTTTTTGTACAGACACAGTCACGCATACATACAGATGTACATTTCCAGATGTTGATATAGTTTTTGACGCATGTATAGGCAGAGATACAAAGGGTAAGTTAAAACTAACCTCCCAATGGGAAGTTGGGGATTGAATTGAATTGGTCATTTTATCCTATCTGATTTAACTCTCCACCAAGCCCAGCAAAAGCAAAAGGATCTAATGGCCCAATCCCGTCCACCTTTTGCTGAGCACATTGGATTAAAAATCCCCTCACTGGCTCGTATATCCATATAGATACAGGTGAAGATACCAGTACAAAGTACAAAGGCATATACAGATACTGGTATACAAATGCAGACAAAGGTTCAGCAACAATAGAGCTCACTAATTCATTTTTTTCCATAATTCAAACATAGCATAGTGCTAAAGTCTGAATCTTACCGGTTGTTGTCTGCACAAATAGCTGGAGGCCCAGGTTATTGTTTGGATTCACCACCCAATGATTACTTGTGGCTGTAATATCAAATACCAGCCACCCTTCTTCTGCAGCCCAGATAGTTCTCGAGTCCAAGGGAAACAAGTCGGACTCACTGAAAGAAATAAAGGGATATTAAGAAAATTCACGATAGCTTGTATGAAAAAAATCTGACAGTACAGAAGGAGACCATTCGGCCCATTGAGTCGACACCGACCATAATCCTGCAAAGACCTCATTCCCACAACCCCATGCATTTACTCTAACTAATCCCCCAGACACTAAGGGGCAATTTAACATAGCCAGTACACCTAACCCACACATCTTTGTTTCACCTGATTCTGAATTTATTTGTGCATTGTATATTTTAAATATAGATATTTAATATATTAAATATACATATTTAATGTACATATCCAGTGAGAATTGGGAAAAAAATCTACTAGTTGGAATCATAACTATTATTCTTGTTTCCAGATATGATTGTTGGAGGCCAATCATCTCAGTCCCAGAATATCACTGTGGGATTTCTTCAGGGTAGTGTCCTAAGCCCAACCATCCTTGATAGACCAAAATAGCCTTCTGTTGCACTGTGGGAATTCTATGATTTATTCCAACATAAGATCAGAAGTGGGGATGTTTACTGACGATTGCACAGTTTTCAGTATCATTTGTAACTCTTCAGATACTGAAGCAGTCAGTACTCACATGCAGCAAGACCTGGTCAACATTCAGGCTTGCCAACATTCAGGTTTGAATTGATATGTAACAAATGACAGTTGTGCCTGATATGTGTCAGGCAATGATTATCTCCAACAAAAGAAAATCCAACTATCTCCATTTGATGAAAGACAGGATACTGTGGATACTAGGAAATCTGAAATAAAAACAGAAAATGCTGCAAATGGTCAGATAGAATCTGTGGAGAGAGAACAAAATTAATCAGCAGAGGCATCTGTCTATGTTTGTACATGAATCACAAAATGTGAGCATGCACCTGCAAGATACACTTGGAAGGCATATGGAATATTGGCCTTTATTTGTCAGGGTAATATTGTATAAAAGTAGGGAAGTCTCACTATAATTGTTCAGGACCACACCTAGAATACTGTGGAAAGTGTTAGACTCTGTGCTTAAGGAATGATAGACTTTCATTGGAAGCAATTCAGAGAAAGTTCACTATACTAAGTTGAAAAGATTATGGTGTGAGCAGATGTTGAGTAGGTTGGTCCGATACTCAGTGGATAGAAATAATAAGATCTTATTGAAACTAGCAAATTCCTGAGAGAAACAGTAAGTGCTGGAAAAAGTCAATAGATCTGATAGCATCTGTGGAGAGAGATGTCCAACCTCTCCATCAGAAGTCAGCCTTTGACAGAGTGCATTTCCACATTAGATGGCCGTTAATTGGCTAGCTGACATAATTTCAGGATTAGGGGAATGGTTTTCACATTCATTCCCGCTACATCAACTTCAGGCATGCCTTGAACATAAAATCCCAGTCAACTGTAGTTTAATTAATTTATCTTGGTTTCTTAATTGTTGGCGGGCGCACATTCGACTTGTACTGCCGACTGAAATTTTGTGACTGAGTCTCTGCTTTGACAGACTAGATCATGCCTTGCAGCTCCATGCCAAACTGGTTTCTATGGATAGATGCTGGGTATAGATTGCTCCTGTAAGGCCTGTGACTCTATGGCTTTTAAATGGCCTAGACGTTTTCACAGGATGACATTTCCCATGCAAACTTTGTATGATGCTGGTCCTGTCCTTGTACCCATGTGGGGCCGTTGCCATGGTTTTTTAATAACATCCTGATGCCCACTTTCAGGTATCTCCCCTGTTGAGTGTTGTTGTTGGCTCAGCACTGGGCTTCTTGATGCCTTTCCACTTGGTCTCCTGGATGGTATTCCAATTGATAATTGTAGGTGGCCATTAACAACACCCATTGTTGGATTCAGGCTACACTATGGTCAGCATTACCTTACCTTCCTTAAGCAGTCCTAGTAGTGGCTTATGGCCTGTGATAATGATGAATTTTCACTCATATAGTTACTAGTGCAATTTCTTAACCTCAAGTATCACTGCCAACTCTTTTTGTTTAATGTGGGCATATTTGTGTTCTGTGATAACCAAGATCTGGGAAGCTTACACAATTGGACGTTCATCTATATTTTCCAATCTATGTGCCAATATCACCCAGATTCCATATGGGGATGCATCACAGATCAGTAATGGTTCTCTCCTGGGATTGTCATGTTCCAGAACTTTTAATAAAGAAAGCTTTACTAAAAGCCAAGAATTGATGGGAAGCCCATTCCCAAGGCTGATTCCTTTTTTAGGAGTTGGTGTAATAGGGCCTAGATGGAGGCAAAGTTAGGTATAAATTTCTCAATATAGATTATCAACTCCAGAAATGATCTTAGCTCCTAGATGGCTGTGGGAGCCAGAGCACTTTTGATCACTTGCACCTTGTCTTCCAAAGGATATGATCAGACTTGTCTACTCTGTAGCCCAGATAGGTCACTTGGGATCTGAAGTGCACATTTCTCCTTTCTTAGGCATATGTCTGCGTTGGAAAATCAACTTAGAACTTCCTAAAAGTTCTCTAGGTGTTTCTTATTCATTTTTCCACTTATGAGGATATCAGCCAGGTAGTTAGCCAACTGAGGTAAGATGTTCTCCATCATTCATTGGAAATTTGTGCAGGCTGATGATACCCCAGTGGTAATCTGGAGTATTGGGGAAGGCCTTTATAAATATGAACGATTGAATATCTCTGGGAATTCTCATATAGTTGTAATTGTAAGTACGCATGGTTCTTGAAAACAAGAGATCTCTTGCCAATTTTGCATGTAAGTACTCCATCCGAGGGTTTGGGTATTTACCTAGCTGTGGGAAACGATGTACTGTTTGTTCAAAATCCCTGCAAAGGAAGACTGATCCATCTGACTTCAAAATTAGTATGACTTGTGTTGCCCATTCTGCATATTGGACTGGTTTGATGATTCCTTCATGCCCCAGTCTTCGGATTTCAATTTCTACTTTTCCTGCAAGGCAAATGGTATTAGACAGGCCTTGCAAAACTGTGGAATCATTTCTTAGCCAACATGTAAGGTTGCCTCGGCTCCTTTGATAGTCCCTAGACTTCTTGGAAAAATCTTAGTGTATTTAAGCAGAACTTCACTAAAACAGCCATTCTCTAGCCGAAAATGCTTGAGCCAACCTAGATGATCTCTCACAACCAACTTTGCCCTATTAGCCCTCCACTATGATCATTGGCAACTAATTGCCTTTTAACAGGAGACTGAGACACAGTTTGTACCCACAATTCTCCTGTACAAGTTCTCAGCCTTGCTGTACTTTATCAATACTTCTTTCATCATCACCTCTTTTTTCTTTGTTATTTACTGCATTACGACATTCAGTCTGAGGTCTTGGTTAAAGTTAAGGGTTGGAGTCCAGAGCAAATTTTATGGAACACTGATACTCAATATGCACCTGTATTGATTTCCATTAGTACCAAATGTCCACTTAACCATATATTTATCTTGATTGAGTCTGATTTGGACATCGCAATGCAATTTATTTGTTCCACGTCAGATGTAGGTGGGCCTTCCAAGTTGTGAAGTTTCCTGGATATCCATTTAATCATGCATTTGTCTTTACTGAGTCTGATTTGGACATCGCAATACAATTTAATTATTCCAAACCAGATGTAGGTGAGCTTTCCAAATTGTGAAGTTTTCTGATTGTCCATTTAACCATATATTTATCTTGATTGAGTCTGATTTGACAATAACAATGCAATCTAATTGTTCCAAATCAGATGTAGGTGGACCTTCCAAGTTATGAAGTCTCCTGACCTACACGTTGGTTTACTAAATTTAAGTCTTGTAGGTTTCTTTTTCATTTCAACTCCCCGTACCTGCAACAGTTATGGTGCACTATTGGGCAGGATTTTGAAGGGACTTGTAAATGTTTGTTCAAAGTTTGGCATTGCTTTGGCATTCTGCTATGAACACTCCTGAAGTTACAAGTATCTGAATATTTTCTAAGTAAGGCTATGTAATCGCCTGTGCTCAAGTGGTAGTCCCCAAACTCAGTTGAACTGAGGTGGCTATCCACTTCCTGTGGGATATCTACCAATTCACATGGTTCACTTGCAGCATTCTCCAGTGAAAAGGCCAGCTGTAATGCCTATTTGAAGTCTAGTTCGGCTTCTGCTAATAGGTGTGTTCGAATAGTTATGTTATTAATTCTGCATACCACGTGGTCTCTAAGCATCTCGTTCAGGGCTAAACCAAATTCACATGCTTCTGCCAGGCCTCTTAATTTAGATAGGAATCCACTAACCGATTCCTTTTGACTCGCAGATTGCAAAGTAAAAACAATGACACCTCAGAATCAGACATGGCTTGGGGGTCGTAGTATTCTCTAACTATTTTAAGTCAATTCTTGAAAGGTGTTAGTATTCGGGTTTTAGTATCATAGAGCCATAGAGCAATACAGCATGGAAAAAGGTCCTTCGGCTCAACCGGTCCATACCAATTATGGTGCCCTCCTAGCTCGTCCCAACTGTCCATATTTGGCCCATATCCTTCTAATCCTTTTCCATTCATGTCCTTTTCCAAATAACTTTTGAATATTGCTATTGAACCCGCCTCAACCACTTTCTCTGGCAGCTCATTCCGTATACATATCACCATGAAGAAGTTGCCCCTCAGGTCCCTTTTAAATCTTTCACCTTAAACTATGCCCTCTAGTTTTCAATTCCCCTACCCTGGGAAAAAGACTGTGTGTGATCATCCGATCTATACCCCTCATGATTTTATACAAGTCAATAAGTTCACCTCTCACTCTCCTACATTCAAACGAATAAAGCTCTAGCCTGGCCAATTGCTCCCTATAATTCAGGCCCACTAGTTCCGGCAACTTCCTCATAAATCTTCTTTGCACTTTTCACAGTTTATTAATGTCTTTCCTATAACAGGCTGACCAAAACTGTCCACTAAAATTGGCCTCATCAATGGCTTACAAAACTGTAACATAATGCCCCAACCTCTCTCCTCAGTGCCCTGACTGATTAAGACCAGTATGCTAAATGCCTGCTTCTCTATTCTGTCTATCTGTGATGCTGCTTTCAATGAACTATGTACTTGTACTCCTAGGTCCCTCTGTACTTCAACACTCCCCAGGGCCCTACCATTCATTGTATAAGTACTATCCAAGTTTGACTTTCTAAAATGCAACTCTTCACTCTTACCTGTTTTGAAATCCATTTGCCAATCCTTGGTCCACTCTCTAATTGATCAAGATTCCTCTGTGATCTTTGATAACCCTCATCACTCTCAATGATATCTCCTAATTTAGTATTGTCCATAAACTCACTAACCATGCTTTGTACGTTCACATCCAAATCATTTATATACTTTGAGGATTTTGAGGACCCGTTAAAGGAAATAATCATTGTGAGGGACGAAGTGTTGGGGCTTTTAGGTAGCATAAAGACTTATAAAGCCCCGGGGCCTGATGGTATTTATCCCAGGCTGCTAAGGGAGGTGAGAGATGACATTGCTGGGCCTCTGACGCAAATCTTTGTCTCTTCTTTGGACACAGGTGAGGTCCCAGAGGACTGGAGGATTGCAAATGTAGTACTGTTGTTTAAAAAGGGTCAGAGGGATAATCCAGGGAACTATAGGCCGGTGAGCTTGACTTCAGTTATAGGTAAGCTAATGGAGAGGATCCTCAGGGACAGGATGTATGAGCATCTGGAGCGCTGCGATCTGATCAGGGATACGCAGCATGGCTTCGTTAAGGGGAGGTCGTGCCTTACGAATCTGGTGGAATTTTTTGAAGAGGTGACAAAAACAGTTGATGAAGGACAAGCCATTGATGTCGTCTACTTGGATTTCAGTAAGGCGTTTGACAAGGTTCCCCATGGTAGGCTGATAAAAAAGGTGAAGGCGCATGGGATACAGGGCCAGGTATGTAGATGGGTTGAGAACTGGCTTGGGAGGAGGAGACAGCGGGTAGTAGTGGAAGTCTCTTTTTCCAACTGGAGGTCAGTCACTAGTGATGTGCCACAGGGCTCAGTACTAGGACCTCTTCTATTTGTGATTTATATAAATGACTTGGAAGAGGGGGTAGGTGGTGTGATCAGCAAATTTGCTGATGACACTAAGGTGCTTGGATTGGCGGGAACTGAGGAACAGTGCCAGGCAATACAACAGGACATAGATAGGCTGGTAGACTGGGCAGATAGATGTCAAATGGAATTTAATCCGGATAAATGCGAGGTGATGCATTTTGGCCGGAATAATGTAGAGGGGAGTTATAGGATAAAAGGTAAAACTATCCGGAGTATAGAGACGCAGAGAGACCTGGGGGTGCAGGTTCACAAGTCTCTGAAGGTGTCAGTACAGGTGGAGGAAGTGATAAAGAAAGCGCATAGTATGTTAGCCTTCATAGGAAGGGGTATAGAATACAAGAGTAGGAGTCTGATGTTACAAGTGTATAGAACGTTGGTTAGGCCTCACTTGGATGACTGTGTCCAGTTCTGGTCGCCGTACTACCAGAAGGATGTGGAGTCCCTGGAGAGAGTGCAGAGGAGATTTACCAGGATGCTGCCTGGTATGGAAGGGCTGTCTTACGAGGAAAGGTTGAACGCACTGGGGTTGTTTTCCCTTGAAAGACGTCGGCTGAGAGGGGATCTGTTAGAGGTATATAAGATTATGAGGGGTATAGATAGAGTAAATGGTGGTAAGCTTTTTCCACCATTAGATTCGGATAGAACGAGGGGTCACGGCCTTAGGGTGAGGGGGGCTATGTATAAGACTAATATTAGAGGGCATTTTTTCACACAAAGGGTAGTGGGGGTGTGGAATGCACTACCGAGTAAGGTGGTGGGAGCAGGCACGCTAGGGTTGTTTAAGGGTCTCCTGGACAGCCACATGAGCGGTCTGCAGATAGAGGGATATAGGAGGACTGTTTAAATACTTTAATTGTTTCCACAGGCTATTCGGTCCACCTTGTTGACCAACAAGGCGCATGCATTCGGCAGGTCGTGCGAGGGCTGCTCTTGGATGTTACTTCAGGAGTGGCCTAGTGCTTCATGTCGTTAGTGTATGCTTAAACTGGACCATCAGATGGGCAACATGACAGCTCAGAGACTATTGCTGTTGCTGTGCAGACACATGGATTTGGGCCTGTGTCTGCGGGAGTTTGCGCGTTCTCCCCATGGTTGCATGGGTTTTCTCCGGGTGCTCCGGTTTCCTCCCACATCCCAAAAATGTGCTCTTAGGCTGATTGGGTAACAAATTGTCCCTATATTGGTCTCTATATGTCATTAAGACGTTAGGATGGCGGCGCGGGCTCGTTGGGCCGAAGGGCCTGTTTCCTGTGCTGTGTTGTTCTTTGTTGTTCTTTGTTCTATAAGTAATGAATAACAAGGGACCCAACACTGACCCCTGAGGCACATCATTGGTCACAAGCTTCTGGTCCAAGAAACAACCTTCAACTGTCAACCTTTACTTCCTATCATTGAACCAATTTTGAATCCAATTTGCTGGGTCTCCCTGGATTCCATGTGACCCAACCTTCCAGACTAGCCTATCATGCAGGGCCTTGATAAAGTCCACATAAACAACATCTACAGCCCTATCCTCATCCGCCCTCTTGGTTATCTCTTTAAAAAAACTCTAGAAGATTTATCAGACATGACTTTCTATGCGCAAAGCCATTCTAACTATCCCTCATTGAACCTTGACTATCCAAATGTTGGTAAATCCTCAGAATCCTCTCCACCCACCATTGATGTCAGGCTCATTGGCCTGTATTTCCCTGGCTTGTTTTGTTATCCTTCTTATACAGCAGAACAATATTAGTCAATCTCCAGTCTTCTGGAACTTTGCCAGTGGAAAGTGATGAAGCAAATATCTCTGCAAGGACCCAGCAAGGGCCTCTGCAATTTCTTCCCTAGACTTCCACAAGATACAAGAATGCATTTGGTCAGCCCAGAGGAATTATCCACTTTAATGTGCTTTAAAGCTGCAGATATCTGCTCCCTAGCAATATGCACCTGACCCAAGACATCGCCACTTGTTTTCCCTTGTTTCCTTAGCACCCATGATGTTCTCTGCGATAAACACTGAGGAGAAACATTTATTAAAAATCCATCTCCTGTGGCTCCACACACACAGACAATCATGCTGATCTTTAAGGGCATCTATTGTCTTTCTAGCCACCCTTTTACTCCTTTTATGTGGAGCATTTTGGTATTTTCTTTAATCTTACCTGCCAGATCCATCTCATACCCTCTTTTTGCCCTCCTGATTTACTCTTAAATGAACTCTTATACTTTTTATAGTCATTGAGGGATTCACTTGTCCTCAATTGCCTGAACCCAAAGTATGCTTCCTTCTTCTTCCTGATCAGAGCCACAATGTCCCTCGTCAGCCAAGAATCCCTAAACTTTCCAGTTTTTCCCTTCATCTTAACAGGAATATACTGTCCTGGACTCTTGATATAGTATTTTAAAAACCTCCCATTTTCCAGTCTTGCTTTTCCTTTAAACAGACTCACTCAATTGACCTCTGCTAGATCCTCCTAATGTTCCCAAAATTGGTCCTGCTCCAGTTTAGGACCTTAAACTGCAGTTAGTCATAATTGATGGTGGACAATTAACAACTAACTGGAGAAAGAGACTCCATGAATATTGGCATCCACAGTTTTGGCAGAGTTCAGCATGACACTCTAAAAAATGAGGCTGAAGTTGTTACTACTTTCTTCAGGCAGAAGTGGAGTGAATGACCCGTCTTTGCCTCATCCTGCGTTCCTAACTGTTTTCAGTTAATTCCTTTGAATTATTTGAAATAGCTAAGCACAGGCTTTGAATCAACATTACCAGATTATCATAAAAACTCACTCGCTTCACTATAGTCTTTCAGGGAAGGGAATCTATTGCCCTGAACCAGTCTGGCCTACATATGACCACAAGTCCACAGCGTTGTGGTTGACTCTCAATTATCCTCTGAAATGGTTCTGCAGTTAAATAATCAAACAGCTATGGGAAAATGGAATAAAAATAGATCATCATCCGGCATTGATCTAAGTACCAGAGCTTTCATAGTTGCTGGAACATCCTTCCCAAAAGCACTGTGGATGTATTTGTACTGCATGGACAGCAGGAGTTAAATAAGGTGGCTCAACAGCACTTTCTCATGGGCAATTAAGGATAAGACCATAAGACATATGATTGTCTCAGCCCATCGAGTCTTCTCCGCCATTCAATCACAACTGATATTTTTCTTATCCCCATTCTTCTGCCTTTTCCCCATCACCCCTGATCCCATTATTAAGCAAGAACCTATCTATCTCCTCTTAAAGACATTCAATGACCTGGCCTCCACAGCGTTCTGCAGCAAAGAATTTCCCAGATTCAACACTCTCTAGCTGAAGGAATTCTTCATCAATTCTGTTTCAAAGGATCGTCCCTTTACCTGATGTTGTGCCCTCTGGTTCTAGTTTTTCTGACTAGTGGAAACATCTTCTGTGTCCACTCTAAACAGGCCTCGCAGTACCCTGTAAGTTTCAGAAGGATCCCCCCTCACCCTTCTAAACCCCAATGAGCACAGACTCACAGTCCTCAACAGTTCCTCAGATGACAAGCTTCCAGGGATCATTCTTGTGAACCTCCTCTGGACTCTTTCCAAGGCCAGCACATCGTTCCTTAGATATGGGGCTCAAAACTGCTCACAATACTCCAAATAGGGTGTGAGCAGAGTCTTATATAGTCTCAGAATTACATTCTGCTCTTGTGTTCTAGCCCTCACGACATGAATGCTAATGGGATGGGCAACAAATGCTAGCCTTATATATATAAAACTCTATGGTTGGCACAGTATTAGCACTGCTGTCTGTGCCAAATAATTATACGGACAGCATGGCGACACAGTGGTTAGCACTGCTGCCTCATACACCAGGGATGCAAGTTCAATTTCAGCCTCAGTCTGTGGCGAATTAACTACCATCCGGACCTCTAGGCTGAACTTTAGTAAAGCCCCCTGACCTTGCCCCTGCCCCACCCTCCGTTGAATAGAATTAAGTGACGTTGGATAACTTATATTGTTGTATGATATAAGGTGTACTACATTATACATTATAGAACATAGAACAATACAGTACAGACAGGCCCTTCAGCTCACGAGTTGCGCTGATCACATTTATATCTACCAATCCACAGACCTATCTATAACTCCCTATCCGATTCATTTCCATATACTCATCCAGAAGTCTTTTAAAAGACCCCAGCGAGTTTGCCTTAACCACCTCCAACGGCAGCGGATTCCATTCACTCACCACCCTCTGAGTGAAAAACAAAGACAAATTATGCGACACTAAAGTTCTCTGTAGAGCAAGTCTACCATCAGTCCACACACTGCTGATGAGAGCACAGACCTGGTGGGCAGGTCATGTCATCCGTATGTCAGATGAGCGCATACCCAAACAGCCCCTTTTTGGGAAACTCTTTGCTGGAAGATGTTCGCATGGAAGGCAGAAGAAACAAGACTTACTCAAGGCCTCCCTGAAGTCGCTTGACATAGGCATGACCACCTGGGAAACACTGGAACGAAACCACCCTATCTGCCCCTGCCTGATCACAAGGGCTGTAAGCTTATGAAGCAAGGTGTATTGCTGAAGCACAACTTAAGCAGGAGCTGCGCAAATCCAGAGCTATCAGTGCAACTACAGTGCCTACACAAGTCTGTCCGAAGTGTGCCAGGACATTCCATGCCCGAATTGGTCTGATCAGTCATCTTCAGACACACTGCATCCAGCCTCAAAATGACTAATGGTGTCGAGGTCCTCATTAACGACGATGGACGAACAACGACACAGTATTGATCCAAACATGAACAAAAGAGCTAATTCTTAAGGTGAGCTGAGAGTGATGGCCCTTGACATCAAGGCAACATTTGGTTCAGTATGGCATCAAGATGGCCTAGTAGAATTAAAGTTGATGGGAATTGAGGAAAACTCTCTTTTGGTTGGAGTCATATCTGGCACAAAGGAAGATAATTGTGGTTTTTGGAGGTTAATCATTTTAGTCACATGGCATCAATGCAGTGTTCCAGGCTCAACCATCTTCAGCTTATTCATCGCTGACATTTCAATGATCATAAGTTCATAAATAAGGATGTTTGTAGATAATTGCACAACATTTAGTTATGTTTGGAATTCCTTTTATTTTGAACCAGCCTCCACCTACTTGTAGCAAAACTTGAATATCATGCTGGCTTAGTTTGATAAATGACATCCACTTCCAGCAAGAGAGCCTAACAATCCAGTATATAACCAGTATGTGATATACATGATATGGAAATGCTGGCATTGGACTGGTGTAGGCAAAGTAAGAAGTTTCACAACACAGGGTTGAAGTTCAACAGGTTTATTTGGTAGCAAAAGCTTTCGGAGCTCCAAAAGCTCATGCTACCTGATGAAGGAGCACTGCTCACCTGATGAAGGGGCAGCGTTCCGAAACTTATGCTACCAAATAAACCTATTGGACTTTGACCTGCTATTGTGAGATTTCTTACTGTGACCAACATGGTCAGTGATATACACCCAGTAGGTGTCATACAACCAGTATATGCTATTTACCCAGTGTCTGAGATACACCTTGCATTGCACTCAATATCAGCTTTCATAAAAAATAATCAGGAACTGAATCCTTCTGGCCCCACATGGCATAAACTTTTAAACTATACTTAATTCCTGCGGATTGATATCAAAACAAAAGCAGTCTAGGATCCATGAGTGGATGTTTAATAGAATCCATTCACTTAAAATTGAAATGAGAAATATTCACAACCTGCCAGCATAATGCGTCACTCCCACAGTGGTAATAAAAATATACTTTCAAAACCTTCAATTGTTTAATGTGCCTTTCAAGAAAAACAAAGTGCTGTTGACTTTAGTGGCCTATATGAAGGCTCGGTGCCAAAGTTTCAGTATTTTATGTCAGATAGAAATGCATATATTGGTGCAGTAACAAATGACATGGCCCACAGTGCACCAAGCAGGGCGTGCCATCATCTGGGTCCCTTAATCACTGTCATCTGTATTCAGTTTTATTCATAAAACTAAAGAACTTAACTATGATAATCCAGACTTCAACTTTGCAATTGAAGAACCTGATTTATATTATAAATAAAGAATCAGTGAGAAAAAAAATCATTTGATCCATTGAAGTCCATTCCATCGCTTGTCCAAATTTTTGATCTCAGCATCCAGATAGTCAGCCATGACTTAATAATGCTCCCTTATCTTAGTAAGAAGGATGTGGTTCAAGTCCAAATACTTGTGCACATAATAACTTAATCAATTATTTTCTCTTAATATGAAGTCAGATGTGAGGATATTTGTTGACTGTTATACCATTTTCAATCCTGGAATTACCTCCCTAATGGCATTCTGGGTCAACCCACAGCACGTGGGCTGCAGCGATTCGAGAAGGCAACTCACCACCATCTTCTCAAGACCCACCAGGGATAGGCAATAAATGATGGCTAGCCAGTGGCACCCATGTCTCATGCATAAAGAAAATAAATACCATTCACAAATCGTCAAGTAATGAAATAATTTGTGCCTGGATAATATTCAGGCTTCAGCTGATGAGTGGCAAATAATATTTGTGCCATATGAGTGCCAAACAATGGCCGTCCCCGACAACAGAGAATGACCCCTTGACATCCAATGGCATTACCATCACTGAATCCTCCATTATCAATATCCAGGGGGTTACCATTGACTAGAAACAGCTGGACCAACCGTATAGATAACTGTGGCTACAAGTGCAGATCAGAAGCTGGGAATTCTGCAGCAAGTATCTCACCCCTTGACCGTCCAAAGCCTTCCCAGCATGTCATGTATGATGAAATACTCTCCAGTTTTCCTGGATGGGTTCAGGCCCAACAACACTCAAGAACCTTGACACTATTCACAACAAAGCAGCCCAACTACCATCTGAAATATTCATTCCCCCCACGACCAATGCCAAGCCTTCTCAACAGTTTCTTCCAAACATATAACCTCTACCAACTAGAAGAACAAAGTCAGCAGACAAATGGGAACACCATCAGATGCAAGTTCCTCTTCAAGTCACTTACTATCCCTATATTGGCACTCCTTCATCGTTATTGGGTCAAAATCTTGGAACAACCTCCCCAAGAGCACCATGGGTGTGCCTGTATCACTTAGTAGCTTAAAAAGGGGGCTCATTCTCTCTTCTCAAGGGCTAAAAGAGATAGGGAACAGATACTGGCCTGGTCAACAGTGCTCAAATCCCAAGAATAAGTTTTAAAAAATCTAATCTGACACCTCGGTGAATACTGAGTGCTGCACTGTTGGAAGAGATGCCTTTCTGACGAGACATTGAGACATTAACCTGAGACTCCATTTGACTTCAGTTGGATGTAAAAAAGAAATCATGTGGGATTATTTGAAGAAACAGAGTATTCCCCTCGATGTTCTGACCAATATTTACTGATAAACCAAATTCACAAAAAAATTAATCATTATCTCATTGCTCTTTGTGGGATCTGTATGCAGTAAAATACTAGGGATATTCATAAATTACTGTAAAAAGTAAAGCATTTTCTTTCAATTGTATTTTGAATTATCAAGATCATAGGATCTCTACAAAAAGAGGCCATTCAGCCTGTTGAATCTGCACCAAATAGCATTTTATTCAGGTCCAGCTCCCCACCCTATCCCTGTAACCCTGCCCATTTACCATGGCTAATCCACTTAACCTCTACTTCTTTGGACACTAAGGGAAAATGTAGAATGGCTAATCCATCTAACCTGCACATCTGGCCAACGGCGAGATGCCAGAGGATTGGAGAATAATGTGGTCCCAGTATTTAAGAAAGAGATAAGCTAAGGAACTACTGACCAGTGAGTCACATGTATGTGGTTGGGAAAATACTGAAGAAAATTCTGAAGGAGAAAATCTACCTCCATTTGGAGAGGTAATGTTTGATCAGGAATAGTTAGCATGGTTTCTCAGAGAGGGTCATGCCTAACAAATGTGATTGAATTTTTAGAGCATGTAACCAAGTGTGTACATGAGGGCAGTGGGGTTGATGTAATTTACATGGTTTCAACAAAGCCTTTGACAAAGTCCCACATGGGAGACTTATTAATAAGGCACATGGGATACAAAGCAATTTCATAAGGAGAATTCACAATTGGCTTAGCAGAGGAAACAGTGGATAATGACAGATGCTTCCTTTAGTGACTGGAGGCCAGTAACCAGTGGCATACCACAAGGATCTGTGCTACGCCCCCCCTATTGTTCATCATTTATATAGATGACATAAATGACTATGTGGGGTATAAGATCGGTAAGTTTGCTGATAACATAAAGGTTGGCCAGGTGGTTAACAGTGAGGTAATGTGTCTTAGGTTACAGGGAGATATAGAGGAGATAGTCAAGTGGGCAGATAAGTGGCAGATGGAATTTAACTCTGAAAAGCGTGAAGTGGTACACTTTGGAAGGAATAATTTGACAAGGAAGTATACTATGAAAGGTTTGAATCTTGGAATAGAGTCATAGCATCCCTACGGTGCAGATGGAAGCCATTCAGCCCATTGTGTCTGCACTGACTATGATCCCACCCACGCTCTATCCCCATAACCCACCTATTTACCCTAGCTGGTTCCCCCTGACACTAAGGGCAATTTAGAATGGCCAATTAACCTAACCCATATCTATTGCACACTTGCATTTACAAAAGCAGAGTAGTCATGATGGAGTTGTATAGAACTTTGGTTCTATAGCTGGAGTGCTGTATGCAGTTCTGGTTGCCATATTATAGGAAGGATGTGATCAAGCAGAAAGAGGTGTAGAGGAGATTTACCAGAGTGTTGCCTGGGATGGAACACTTAAGTTATAAAGAGAGGTTGAATAGGCTTGGGTTGTTTTCTCTGGAGCAGAGAAGCCTGAGGGGTGACTTGATTGAGAGGTATGGACAGGTGGATAGGGAGCAGCTGATCCCTCCCCTTAGTTAAATGGTCAGTTACAAGGGGATGCAAGTTAAAAGTTAGGGGTGGGAGGTTTAGGAGGGATTTGAGGAAAACCTTTTTTACCGAGGGTGGTTATAGTTTGGAATGCACTACCTGGGAGGGTGGTGGAGGCAGGATGCCTCACATCTTTTATAAAGTACTTAGATAAGTACTTGGCCTGCCATAACATTCAAGACTATGGTCCAAATGCTGGCAAGTGAGATTAGGTGAGCAGGTCAGGTCCTTTCAGGCATTGGTGTAGATTCTCTGGGCCAAAGGATCTCATCTGCATAGTCATATTCTATGATTGTGTGATCTTTTTAATTGGGGAGGAAACTGGAGCATCTGAGGAAACCCATGTAGACACAGGGAGATTGTCTGTGAGGACTTGCACAGTCACCCAATTGTCAAATAAATGATTCCAATATTTATCTTTTAGCTCTTCCCTGTTTTAGATTTAAAAGTTAATGCAAGTCAGTAAATTGGAATTAGCAATTAGATTGTGCCAATCTTCAAAAGTATAGATTGCAGGAATGAAGGAAGGATTGAGGAAATAAAGTGATCTAGTTTTGAGGGGTTGTAAATGTTTGATTGGGAGTCTCTGGGATGATTCAATGGATTGATAATGTAACATTCATTAATATATTTGCTTAGAACATAGAACATAGAGAACATAGAACATTACAGACTTCTGTCCGTAAATGTACATAGAACATTTATGGACTTCAGCAAGGCATTTGACAAGGTCCCACATGCAAGACTTCTTGAGAAGGTGAGAGGCCATGGGATCCAAGGGGCTTTGGCCTTGTGGATCCAGAACTGGCTTGCCTGCAGAAGGCAGAGGGTGGTTGTGGATGGCTCTTTTTCTGCATGGAGGTCGGTCACCAGTGGAGTGCCCCAGGGATCTGTTCTAGGACCCTTGCTGTTTGTCATTTTCATAAATGACCTGGATGAGGAAGTGGAGGGATGGGTGAGTAAGTTCGCCGATGACACGAAGGTCGGTGGTGTTGTGGATGGTCTGGAGGGATGTCAGAAGTTGCAGCATGACATCGACAGGATGCAAGACTGGGCGGAGAAGTGGCAGACGGACTTCAACGTGGATAAATGTGTTGTGGTCCATTTTGGCAGATCCAACGGGATGAATGAGTACACTATCAAAGGTAGGAGTCTTAGCTGTGTGGAAGAGCAGAGGATCTTGGGGTCCGGGTCCATAAGACTCTCAAATCGGCCTCCCAGGTGGAGGATGTGGTTAAGAAAGCTTACGGTGTACTGGCCTTCATTCATCGAGGGATTGAGTTCAGGAGTCAGGAGGTAATGCTGCAGCTTTATAGGACCCTTGTCAGACCACACTTGGAGTACTGTGCGCAGTTCTGGTCGCCTCACTATAGGAAGGACGTGGAAGCTATTGAAAGGGTGCAGAGGAGATTTACAAGGATGTTGCCTGGATTGGGAGGCATGCCTTATGAAGACAGGTTGAGGGAGCTGGGACTGTTCTCCCTGGAGAGACGAAGGTTGAGAGGCGACCTGATAGAGGTTTACAAGATGTTGAGAGGAATAGATAGGGTGGACTCTCAGAGACTATTTCCCAGGGCTGAAATGGTCTCGACGAGAGGGCACAGATTTAAGGTGCAGGGAAGCAAGTACAGAGGGGATGCTAGGGGAAAGTTTTTCACTCAGAGGGTGGTGAGTGAATGGAATCGGCTGCCGTCGGTGGTGGTCGAGGCGAACTCGCTGGGGTCTTTTAAAAGACTTCTGGATGAGTATATGGGATCCAATGGGATTGGGGGTTATAGATAGGTCTATGGCTGGGTAGGTTTTGATGTATTGGGCACAACTTGTGGGCCGAAGGGACTGTTTGTGCTGTAGTGTTCTATGTTCTATGTTCTATATTACAGCACAGTACAGGCCCTTCAGCCCTTGATGTTGCGCCGACCAGTGGAACCAATCTAATGACCCTCTAACCTAAACTATTCCAATGTTATCCATATGCCAATCCACTGACCATTTGAACACCCTTAAACTTGGTGAGTCCACAACTGCTGCAGGCAGGGCATTCCATGCCCTTACTACCCTCTGAGTAAAGAATGGATGTAAAAGGAACAAGAAAACAAAGTACAAAGAAGCCCTAACCATGATAAAATTAATAAAATAGAGAAAGTTAAGGAAGTCTTCAATAGAGGGAGAGAGGCTAGAAGTTAGGGAGTCAGTGCAATGTGGATTCTTCTCCTCTCCCACCCTAACTTCTGAAGATGCACTGTTTACAATACTTTTTAGGGATGAGTGATGGCACAGTGGTTAGCACTGCTGCGTCTCAATGCCAAGGACTTAGGTTTGATTTCCGGCTTGGGTGACTGTTTGTGAGAGGTGTGCACGTTCTTCCTGTGTCTGTATGGGTTTCCTACAGGTGCTCTGGTTTCCTCCCATAGTCTAAAAATGTATGGGTTAGGTTGATTGGCCATGCTAAATTGCTTCTCAGTATCAGGGGGATTAGTAGGGTAAATATGTGGGGATAGGGCCAGGGTGGGAATGTTAGTGCAAGCTCGAAGTCTGAGTTTTGAAAATTCTAGTTTAGCCCATTCCTTTTTTAATTTTACTTGCGCCAGTTCATTCTATACATATTAACACAAGTTTTTTGTTCTTTAAGGAATTATTCACATTTATATTCAATTTAATTTGCTACCTGTTCATTTAACAGATATAAATTAATCCCAAAATTATTATAATTCCCCGTGTTGGTAAATCTGATAAATTAATACTTGATTTCTCAAACCAGGTTAACTATGGCAACTGCCCTGTTCCATAGGCCAACAGGTAAGAAGAAAGTAAGAATGTGCATTTAAGTAGCATCTTTCATAATCTCAGAATGACCCAAAGCTTAGTCAATGAAATAATTTTGAAGTGTAGGTAATGTCGGGAAATGCAGCAGCCAAATTGACCAAGCTAGATCCCAAAAATAGAACAAATGTTCAACCAGTCTGTTTTAGTGAGTGATGAATATCGGTTAGGACACCAGAATAATATTCCTTATTCTAACGTTGTCACAGGATCTTATTACATCCATCTGAAATGACAGATAAGGCAACAAATCTCTAGAGTGAGCATTAAACATACCATTTTTTGACTCGAGGTGAGACTGAGCCAAGGCTGACTCACTTCGACATTTAAAAGCTTTCCAAATCAATGTTTTACATTGTACCTCTAAACCCATCTGTTCACCCCAATTCTATATTTGTTCTCTGCTCCCCTCCTTCAAGTTGTGCACATTTTGCATTTTAGCATATGTTGGAATAGGCAGGTATATCTCTTTTCAGACTACATTGTCCAATTTCTGTCCTGTATTTTATCCCTGCAGACTGTGGCTAACCCCTTATAATGTGGAGATGCCAGCGTTGGATTGAGGTAAGCACAGTAAAAAATCTCACAATACCGGGTTAAAGTCGAACAGATTTATTTGATAGCACAAGCTTTAGGAGCACTGCCCCTTCATCAAGTGAACGGGAGTTGTGTTCACAAACAGGACATATATAGACACAAACTCAATTTAAAAGATGATGGTTGAATGTGAATCATTACAAGTAATCAAGTCTTAAAGGTAGAGTGGAGAGAGAGTTAAGTGCAGGTGAAAGAGATGTGTACTGTCTCCAGCCAGGACAGTTAGTAAGATTTTGCAAGCCCAGGCAAGTTGTGGGGTTACATATAGTGTGACATGAACCCAAGATCCAATTGAGGCTGTCCTCATATGTGCGTAACTTGGCTATCAGTTTCTGCTCAGCGATTTTGCATTGTCGTGTGAAGGCTGCTTTGGAGAACATTTACCTGAAGATGAGAGGCTGAATACCTGTGACTGCTGAAGCGTTCCATGACAGGAAGAGAACACTCCTGTCTGGACAGTTGGCCATCCTCAATTGCTAACGATTGAGACAGGGAGAATAATCAAAAATAATAGGGGGTGATATTGAGTCTATGCTCACCATCCTCAGGAATTGTGACCAACTCAGTAGTGCCCATGTGGCAGTGGCAACCTGGCATTGCAACAGAGCAGTGCCAATGGGCAGTCCCCAGTGGAGCCTCATGGCGAAGGAGTGAATTAATTTATTTGTGGTTCAGGAGAGCTAATACGGGAGCTGGGGATGCTGACGATGACTGTTTGGGGTGTGTGTGGTGGGTATAGTCATTGACTGTGTGCGTGAGGGGTTTGAGGGAAAACGGCCTGATGCTCAGGGAAGAGATCTGGGGGGAAGAAATGCGAGCTCCTGATCTGGAGTGTTGTGGGCAGAGGATGCCGGGCTCTGATTAAGAGTGAGGGGAGCCCCTGAGACCTCCGCGGTGGGCTGGGAGGGAAATCTTTGCTTGATTTTTAAACATGGCGCTCCAATCTCATTGGAGACAGGCTTTACTGGCACGTTGAGTCTCTGCCCGCCTACTTGATGGTGTGAAACATGTTTACTTTTTTTTATGGTATAATGTGGCAAAATCTGAATAGGAGAGAGGCCTGTTTCTCTGGTGAAGCACACTATTTTTCTCACTGGAATCAACACTGCCATTTTTTACTAAGAATTTGCTCAAAGATTGCAAATTAATTCATTGTGCTTCATTTACTTCATGGTCTAAAACAGGCTGGCAAAATTCAAATCCACAAAAAAAATACAACCCATACACCCCCCAATTTCCAGCATAAAAGTTTTATGTCAAAGTTCAAAGTGTCAAAGTGGGCTCTCTGACCTTGTTATAACAAAGAACAAAGAACAACACAGCACGGGAAACAGGCCCTTCGGCCCAACGAGCCCGCGCCGCCATCCTAACGTCTTAATGACATATAGAGACCAATATAGGGACAATTTGTTACCCAATCAGCCTAAGAGCACATTTTTGGGATGTGGGAGGAAACCGGAGCACCCGGAGAAAACCCACGCAACCACGGGGAGAACGCGCAAACTCCCGCAGACACAGGCCCAAATCCATGTGTCTGCACAGCAACAGCGATAGTCTCTGAGCTGTCATGTTGCTCATCTGATGGTCCAGTTTAAGCATACACTAACGACATGAAGCACTAGGCCACTCCTGAAGTAACATCCAAGAGCAGCCCTCGCACGACCTGCCGAATGCATGCGCCTTGTTGGTCAACAAGGTGGACCGAATAGCCTGTGGAAACAAATAAAGTATTTAAACAGTCCTCCTCTATCCCTCTATCTGCAGACCGCTCATGTGGCTGTCCAAGAGACCCTTAAACAACCCTAGCGTGCCTGCTCCCACCACCTTACTCGGTAGCGCATTCCACACCCCCACTACCCTTTGTGTGAAAAAATGCCCTCTAATATTCGTCTTATACATAGCCCCCTCACCCTAAGGCCATGACCCCTCGTTCTATCCGATTCTAATGGTGGAAAAAGCTTACCACCATTTACTCTATCTATACCCCTCATAATCTTATATACCTCTAATAGATCTCCTCTCAGCCGACGTCTTTCAAGGGAAAACAACCCCAGTGCGTTCAACCTTTCCTCGTAAGACAGCCCTTCCATACCAGGCAACATCCTGGTAAATCTCCTCTGCACTCTCTCCAGGGACTCCACATCCTTCCGGTAGTACGGCGACCAGAACTGGACGCAGTACTCCAAGTGAGGCCTAACCAACGTTCATACACTTGCAACATCAAACTCCTACTCTTGTATTCTATACCCCTTCCTATGAAGGCTAACATACCATACGCTTTCTTTATCACTTTTTCCACCTGTACTGACACCTTCAGAGACTTGTGAACCTGCACCCCCAGGTCTTTCTGCGTCTCTATACTCCGGATAGTTTTACCTTTTATCCTATAACTCCCCTCTACAGTATTCCGGCCAAAATGCATCACCTCGCATTTATCCGGATTAAATTCCATTTGCCATCTATCTGCCCAGTCTACCAGCCTATCTATGTCCTGTTGTATGCCTGGCACTGCTCCTCAGTCCCCGCCAATCCAAGTATCTTAGTGTCATCAGCAAATTTGCTGATCACACCACCTACCCCCTCTTTCAAGTCATTTTATAAATAATAATTTGATGATGTCAATGGTGTGTTTGATTCAGACAGCTGCAGATACTGCTATTTAAAATATCAGTTCTGTTTCTTAGGGGGAAGATAGGAGTAGACCATTTGGACCTTCAAGATTAGAACATAGAACATAGAACAATACAGCACAGAACAGGCCCTTCGGCCTTCGATGTTGTGCCGACCAAAATAAAAAGCAATGCCCCTCCAAACTAAACCATTCCCTTCTCTTCCATATACTTATCAATTAACCTCTTAAACGCCACCAAACTTGGCGCATCTACAACAGCTGCAGGCAGGGCATTCCACTCCCTAATCACTCTTTGAGTAAAGAACCTACCTCTGATATCCGTCCTATAACTCATACCCCTTAATTTAAAGCTGTGTCCCCTCGTGCTAGCTTTCTCCATCCTAGGAAAAAGGCTATCACTGTCCACCCTATCTAAACCTCTAATCATCTTATATGCTTCAATAAGATCCCCTCTTAGCCGCCTCCTTTCTAACGAAAACAACCTCAAATCCTTCAACCTCTCTTCATAGGACCTGCCCTCCATACCAGGCAACATCCTGGTAAACCTCCTCTGTACCCTCTCCAATGCCTCCACATCTTTCTTATAATGTGGGGACCAGAACTGCACACAATACTCCAAGTGCGGCCGCACTAGAGTTTTGTACAGTTGCAACATGATGCTGTGGCTCCTAAATTCAATCCCCCTACCAATAAAAGCTAAGACTCCATATGCCTTCTTAACAACTTTATCCACTTGACTGCCTACTTTCAGGGATTGTTCCGCAATTCATGATGATCATGGATGATCATCAACTCAATAGCCTGATCTGGCCTTCTCTTTGTTCCATTTGGTATATCTATTGAAAGCATACGATGTTTTGGCCTCAACTTCTTTCTGTGGTAACAAATTCCATAGGCTTATCATTCTTTGGGTGAAGAGAACATCTTAGGTTCACATGGTCATATTTTCTATTTTATTTTGCACTTGCATTATGTATAAGATGCAAACATATAAGATAATGAAGGGGATGGATAAGGTAGAGCTTGAGAGACTCTTCCCGCTTAACAAAGATAGCAGGACTAGAGGGCACAGACTCAAGATTAGGGGGGAGGTTCAGATCGGAGTTGTGGAGCGGTTTCTTCATGCAGAGGGTGGTGAATCTTTGGAATTCTCTGCTTGATGAGATGGTGGAGGCTTCCGCACTGAATATGTTCAAGTCAAGAGTGGGTAGATTTTTAATTGACAAGAGAATTAAGGGTTACGGGGAGAAAGTGGGAAAGTGATACTGAACCACTACAGATCAGCCATGATCTTATTGAATGGTGGGACAGGCTCGAGGGGCTGTATGGCTTACTCCTGCTCCTATTTCTTATGTTCTTATGTTTGATTTCAATTATATTGAAAAAAATTCTGGGAATAAAACCCGGCATCAGTAAAAGTGACCTTGAAACTATCGGATTACACAAAAATAACAAGATTCACTAATGTCCATGTGTAAGTTTATCACTCTAACCATTTTTTTTAAAGCAACACAGCACAGGAAACAGGCCCTTCGGCCCAACGAGCCCGTTTTGACTGCAGTATCTTTTATTCAGTTTATGACTGACTAGTCTTATATTTATAGTCTTGTATTTGGATTTCTCCTAAAGTGGAAGCACTTTCTCTGACCTATCTGATCAAATTCTTTCATAATTTTGGAGATCTGTAACTGGTCAGTCTCTTAATCTTCTCTCTTCTACAACAAAGCCCCAAACCTATTTTGAATATTTCCTGATAGTCATAGCTTCTCAGTCTGATATCAGTGTTTTTTGCACTTTCTCCAGTGCCTCTATATCTTACAGTATCAAGAATAGATGCAGAATTTTCTTGTCCCACCTACCACGGGAATTGTAGTGGGAGGGGCATAGATCATGCACAGGCCTGTTGCCCTTCTGGCACTGGGGCAAGTGCAGCTGGAAAATCCGTCCTAGAAGTGAGCACAGTGCTCTAAGCAACTTTCTGTTGTAGATGTTTTGCTTCCAGAATGGCAATGAAACTACAAAGTTGAATCTCTGTGAAGAGGAAGAAGGAAGCTTATGTAAAGATGAGACATGAAGGCTCAGTTAGGGCCCTGGAGAGTTACAAATTAGCCAGGAAGGAGCTAAAGAGAGAGTTAAGAAGAGCTAGAAGAGGACATGAGAAGACTTTGGCGGATAGAATCAAGGAGATCCTGAGATCTATAGGTATGTTAAGAATAAAAGATTGGTTAGGGTGAGATTAGGGCCAGTCAGAGACAGCAGTGGGAAGTTGTGCATGGAGCCTGAAGAGATAGGAGAGGCACTGAATGAGTATTTTTCGTCAGTATTCACGCAGGAAAAAGTCAGTGTAGTCGAGGAGAATATTGACATACAGCGTTGTAGACTAGATGGGATTGAAGTACATAAGGAGGAGGTGTTAGCAATTCTTGAGAGTGTGAAAATAGATAAGTCCCCTGGGCCGGATGGGATTTACCCTCTGGGAGGCTAGGGAGGAGATTGCAGAGCCTTTGGCTTTGATCTTCATGTTGTCATTGGCTACAGGTATAGTGCTAGAAGACTGGAGGATAGCAAATGTTGCCCCTTGTTCAAGAAAGGAGTAGAGACTATCCTGGGAATTATAAACTGGTGAGCCTTACTTCTGTTGTGGGCAAAGTTTTGGAAAAAATTATAAGAGATAGGATTTATAATCATCTAGAGAGAAATAAATTGATTAGGGATAGTCAACACGGTTTTGTGAAGGGTAGGTCATGCCTCACAAACCTTATCAAGTTTTTTGAAAAGGTAACCAAAGAGGTGGATAAGGATAAGGCAGTTGACTTGGTGTATATGGATTTTAGTAAAGCGTTTGATAAGGTTCCCCATGGTAGGCTACTGTAGAAAATGCAGATGCATGGGATTGAGGGTGATTTAGCAGTTTGGATCAGGAATTGGCTCGCTGATAGAAGACAGAGGGTGGTGGTTGATGGGAAATATTCAAACTGGAGCCCAGTTACAAGTGATGTGCCTCAGCGATCTGTTTTGGGGCCATTGCTGTTTGTCATTTTTATAAATGACTTAGATGAGGGGGTAGAAGGATGGGTTAGTAAATTTGCTGATGACACCAAAGTCAGTGGAGTTGTAGACAGTGAGGATGGATGTTACATTTTGCAGAGGGACATCGATAAGCTGCAGAGTTGGGCTGAGAAGTGGCAAATAGAATTTAATACAGAAAAGTCTGAGGGATTCACTTTGGTAAGAGTAACAGGAATACAGAATATAGGGCTATTGGAAGGACTGTTAGTAGTGTCGATGAGCAAAGAGATCTTGGTGTACATGTGCATAGCTCCCTGAATGTTGGCACCCAGGTTGATAAGGTTGTTAAGAAGGCGTACGGTGTGTTAGCTTTTATTGGTAGAGGGATTGAATTTCGGAGCCGTGAGGTTATGTTGCAATTGTACAAAACTCTGGTACGGCCGCACCTGGAGTATAGCGTATAGTTCTGGTCGCTGCATTATAAGAAAGATGTGGAGGCATTGGAAAGGGTGTAGAGTAGGTTTACCAGGATGTTGCCTGGTATGGTGGGAAAGTCTTATGAGGAAAGGCTTATTTTCATTAGAGAGAAGAAGGTTAAGAGGTAACCTAATTGAGGTATACAGGATGATCAGAGGGTTAGATAGGATGGACAGTGATAGCCTTTTTCCTCGGATGGTGATGGCTAACATGAGGGGACATAGCTTGAAATTAAGGGGTGGTAGTTATAGGATGGATGTCAGATGTAGTAAGAATGCCCTGCCTGCAGAAGTTGTGGACTCGCCAACTTTAAGGGCATTCAAATGGTCAGTGGATAGGCATATGGATAACATTGGAATAGTTTAGATTAGAGGGTTCCACTGGTCGGCTCAACATCGAAGGCCGAAGGGCCTGTATTGCGCTGTAATGTTTTATGTTCTATGTTCTACATTGTATGACATTCCAAGGTGTTTTCCATTAGCAATATTAAACAAGAGATGGAACCTATTACAACTCACTAACACAGATTTTGTGGCGGGAAACGCTACGAAATCGTTGGCATAGTTGAGTCGGAACCCTCAACTGATTCAGCTGATAGCTGAATTGAATAATTAACTGAAAGACGTTGAAGCAACGAATCCATATCAACACGGAGAGAAGCATGTTGCTGAATGGTATTTCACATAAATTTTGGACTTAAAGGAATGGTGTGCATGAAAGTGAAAGCTGGTGAGAAAACTGGTAAGGCAGCCACTTCACCATTGTCTTCAAAGGAAGATGGAAGGAGTTTGCAAAATTGCGATCTCAGGGGCACAGATCAGAGAGAAGAGGGGACCTGATGGAACAGTTTGAGGAGCATAGAATGGAACATTAAATCCAAAGGCAGCAGCCAGAGACACGTTTTGTCAACTGAACCTCAATATAGCACAACTTCTCTGATATTGGAACTTGGATTGTGAGAAATATTTGCTACCGCAAAAATGATCAAACAGCAACCTTACTTTGCATACAGAACACATCGCCATTTATTGTATTAAGAATAATCTTACAGAACCTTGGTATGGAACAAGATTACTGTATGTTCCTTCTACGAGCAGTATAACTCAGCTTCATTTTTTTTAGTGGAGATCATTATATTGGATGCATGAGGCACCACCCTTTTGAGAATCACACTGACTTCTGATTCACTGGTGGGACTAAAGTTTCCTGGATGAAATTCCACCCATGATGACTGAATGACTAGACCAGTACCGTATTCTAAAGTCAAATGTTCCGGGAGACTCTCCAAGTTACTTATACACCAGCTGCCATATCTCTACTCCTTCACTCACCTTTCTGTGTTCTCCTCCAGTACTTGGTAAATTGTAATCTGGAAGGTCTCATTTACAAAGCGTTCTCTGGTATAATCTTTATAGATTCGGAATTCTGCTGCTGTCACAGCCTCCCCCTCTGGAATCTTCGAGAGGTCAAACCTGAACTCTCTGTGATGTCGCCGCTGGTGGAAAATCTCCTTGTCATATTCCACTAGAAACAGGAAGCACAGGAGGATATTCAATAGACAGAATGTAATGTAGTACTGCACCCTATAACCAGCTGTAAATCTTCACTTTAAAGAAACAGACTGAATTGAAAACAGACTTGCATCTGTTGCATCTTTTGCATTTATAAGGAAGCCGAGTAAGGGTTTTTATGTATTTTAACTGATGCAAGTGTAAATTTAGTATTTCAACTGACAAGTTTTTTGACATTCTCATGTCAAGAGTCTGAAGCTAGAAATTCTGGGGCATATATTCCACTTGCTTGCTAAGTTCTATGTTGGAAAATAAAATGTTTAGAAGGAAAGTCTTTTTTTTTTAACGTGATTAGTCCTCTATGAAGAGCCTTAGGATGTTTTATATATATTACGCTTGCTGCATAAAAGTAAATAATTGTGAATTGTTGGTATTTAACATCCCAATTTTGACAGCAAGTGTGATGAAATGTCATCGGTTTGAAACATTAACTTTGTTTCTCTTCCCACAGATGTTGTTAGACCAGCTGAGTATTTCCAGCATTTTCTGTTCTTATTTTATTTTAATCTGTCCTTTAGCTATTGATCCTTCAGCTATTGGAAAAAGTTTATTTATTCTTTCAAAACAGCACATGATTTTGAGTACCTCTATCAAATCTTCCCTTTTATCTGCTCTAGGGAGGCCAATTCAGCTTCTCCACATAACTGGAATCCTCATCTAATAAATCTCTTTGTAAACCTCTCCAAGGCTTCAACACCCTTCTTAAAATGTGTTATATAGAATTGAATACAGTACAACTGGAGCCTAACTAGTATTTTATGAATGTTTAGCATCATGTATTTGCTTTTGCGCTTTATTCCTCTACTAACAAAGCCAAGGGTTCCATTTTTTTAACAGCTTTCTTATCACCCTGTCACCTTCAAGGATTTGTGTATTTACACCCTTCTACCTGTCTGTCCCTGCATTCCCTTTAAAATTAAACCAGTTCATAATGCCTTTCCTCATTGTTACCAAAATGTATAATTTCAAACTTTCCTTCATTAAATTTCAGCTGTCATGCGTCCGCCCATTTCAGTTTGCCGATGTCCTTTTGAAGTCTTCCAACTCTCTGTTGACTATATTTCCATGTTTCATATCTCCGCAAGAAGATCTATTTCATATTTCCTATTTAGCCCATCTTTCCTTAACTACCATTTTATTATTTATCTGTTAATAAAAGGCATTTAATTTCCCTTTTCTGCTGGCTTTGAATCTATTCTCATTCTCTCTCATTCCCTTTTTAGACTTCCTCTGACTTTCTGTATTCAACTTAGTTCTGTATGGTATAATGAACCTTGTACATCTTAAAAATCTCTCCTTCGATCATATTTTAGCTTTTAAAGTTTTATAATCCACGGAGCTCTAGCTTTGGATGTCCTTCCTTTCCCTTCAGAAATGTGTCTTTTCTGTACCACGCTATCTCATTTTTGAAGGTCTCCTCCCATTGTACAATTGCTGCCAATTTCTGATTCCAGTTCACCTGGGTCAGATCCATTTTTAACTCACTGGAATTAGCCAGGTTAATTATTTTACACTGAATTATATCTTGTCCTTTTCCATGACTGTTCTATACCTGACGATATTGTGATCATTGCTGACCAGATTCTCTCTCATTGAAATATGCTCCACTTGCTCCAGTCCATTCCCAGAACTAGATCCAGCATTGCTTCTTCTCATTGGACTGGAAGTACATAGATCAAGGAAGTTCTCTTGTACGCTTCAGGAATTCATCTTGCTTTTTTCCTTTTACATTGTTACTTCCCCTATTTATATGAGGATAATTGAAGACCTCATTATCAATACTCTGTATTTCTTGCATCTGACTCTAATTTCTGTAATCCTGTATCTCCTTGCCATTATTAGGTGATCACTGAAAATGTCCCTCTTCTATTAAAAGCTTGAAACATTTACAGAATCCTAAGTAGTGTAATAATTATGTCACAAAACTAATAATCCAGAGAACATGAGCTCAAACCTTACTTGGCAGTTGGAAAATTTTAGCACAATTTTTAAAAATAAATTTGAAAGTAAAACAGTAATATTCTTAAAAGTGACCATGAAGTTGTCAGATTGTTGGAAAAATTTGTTTTTTTAATGCCGTTTAGGGATGGAAAGCTGGTGCCATTACCCAGTTAAATCTATATTAACTCTGTCCACATCAATGTGATTGATGCTTAACTACCCTTTGAAAAAATTGAGCAAGCCATTTAGTTGTATGAAGTTATTCAAGAAGATGACCTGTCACTACCTTCTCAGAGCAAGTGAGGATTGTAATAAATAAATCTTATTGAGATATAGAAGGTAGATTCATGCAATGATAAGCTGAGTTAGTTGGGTACAAAGAGAGGTGAAGGTGAGATCTTGACTGAGAGATACAAATTGTCTCCAGTTCTGAGTACTGCATCTTAGGAATGGTGTGAAGGCTTTAGGAATGGTGCAGAAAAGATTTATGCGAAAGGTTTAAGGGTTGAGGGACTTCAGTTATATGAATAGTTTGAAGAAGTTGGCTTGTTCTCATTTTCAGAAGGGAAAATTAAAAGCACGTTTGACAGAGGTGATCAAAATCACGAGGGATTGAGACAGGTTAAGTAGTGAGAACTTTGACAGATTCACCAGGTTCTGAGTCAGGCAGGTCAGGCGAGACAGGTGCTTAAGACACAGGTAAGTTGGTATGAGTGGTAATCCACAGCAGGTTGCCACTTTAAAGAATGTATAACCAATTATATTATGTTTATTTTGAACCACTGATATCTTGAAAACACAGAGACAATTTCTCTCTAAAACTCATTCAAGCTGCAATTCCTTCCCCTGTGGGCAGAAGACGGTAAGAATTGGTAAAATGTGCCATATACCTTTTTCACCACCCTATTAATCTGCCTTTCCACCTTCAGAGATCTATGGACAAAGACACTAAGGTCCCTTTGTTCTTCAGAACTTCCCAGTGTCAGAACTTTATTGTATTCTTCTTGTCAAATTACTCCTTCCAAAATGTATCACCTCACATTTTTCAGAATTAAATTCCATCTGCTACTTATCCGACAGTAGAATTTGTCCTTCTGTGTTAGTTTTAAGTAGATCCCTGGCAGCATCTGAAGCAACCCTCAAAATGCCTCTGTTAACAGTGAGTTTGTTGTATGACTTCCATCAGCAGCACTTCTTCAATTCAGTGCCAGGAACTGAGTATGTAACATGGAATGAGATTGAACTGGATTGATTGAAGATAACAGATGCAGTTGAGAATAAGACCAATTGCAAGAGTAGCTTTGAAGTGACTGCATTTGGAGACATCTGGCGTGTTATGTTCAAACCTGTTTAATATTAAGCTGCATTGATTTGATGGCCTGGGGGGATAGCCACAGGATTGTGAATGAGATACAGATTTCAATCAAGTACAATTTCAGACAAATGTTCGTTCATAAAATGATCCAGAGACATTGTTTTCATGTTCTTCTTATTAGAGATTAATCTGATCAAATGCTTCATGGAATTCAGTGGGATCTGTGTTACCGAGGCCTGAGAGGTGGGAGGGGGGGAAAATAAGATCTTCTGGAAGGCAGTAGACTAATGTTAAACATGCTAAATGTGAAAGGATACTTAACTACATAATTAACTATGTACTTAACACAGAGAATGTTTATACCAAGTAATGGGCTCGGATGTCCTTGATCAGAGGGCAGACTACCTGTGATCTGTGGAAGGTTCAGGATTGACAGACCAACCATAACACCACAAGACATAGGAGCATAAGTCGGCCATTCAGCCCACTGATTGGCCAGATGGTTAACAGTGAGGTTGAATGTCTTGGACTATAGGAAGATATAGAAGAAATGGCAAAATAGACAGATAAGTAACAAATGGAATTTAATCCTGAAAAATGTGAGGTGATACATTTTGGAAGGAGTAATTTGACAAGAAGTATACAATAAAGTTCTGACACTGGGAAGTTCCGAAGAACAAAGAGACCTTAGCGTCTTTGTCCATAGATCTCTGAAGGTGGAAAGGCAGATTAATAGGGTGGTGAAAAAGGTATACGGCACATTTTACCAATCTACAAAAGCAGAGAGATCATGATGGAGTTATATAGAACTTTGATAAGGCCACAGCTGTGGGCAGTTCTAGTTGCCATGTTACAGGAAGGATGTGATCGCACAGGAAGGAGTAGAGAGGAAGATTCACTAGGATGTTGTCTGAGATAGAAATTATAAAAAGAGGTTGAACAGGCTTGGGTTGTTTTCTTTGCATCAGAGAAGATTGAGAGGTGTCTTGATTGAGGTATTCAAGATTTTGAGGGGCATGGACATGGTAGACAGAGAGCAGCTATTCTTCCTAGTTGAAGGGTCAGTTACGAGGGGACCCAAGTTAAAATGAGGGGTGGAACGTTTAGGGGAATTTGAGAAAAATCTTTTTTACCCAGCAGGTGGTGATGGTCTGGAATGCACTGCTTGGGAGTATGGTGGAGATGGGATGTATCACGTCCTTTAAAAAGGATCTGAATGAGTACTTGGCATGCTATAATATTCAAGGTTCTGGGCCAAGTGCTGGCAGGTGGCATTATGTGGGCAGGTCAGAACTTTTCATGCAGACTCGATAGGCTGAAGGGCCTCTTCTATGCTGTAGTATTCTGTGATTCTGAGTCTGCACCACCATTCAGCGAGATCAAGACTGATTGGATATGATAACCTTCAGCTCCATTTTTCTGCATTATCCCCAAAACCCTTGATTTCCATACTGATTAAAAATCTGTCTATCTCAGCCTTTAACATATTTAACGACCCAGTTTCTACAACTCTCTGGTAAAGAATTCAGTATCCTCTGAGAGAAGAAATTTTTCCTCATATTTGTATTAAATGGCTCCTTATTCTGAGATTATGCCCTCTAGTTCTAGATTCTCCCACTAGAGGAAACATTCTCTTAGCATCAATCAAATCCCCTAAAATCCTATGAGTGGAATTTTCCTGTCCCGCCCATCACGAAAATCATAGTGGGCAGGACACAGACTACACAAAGATCCACTGATGTCAGGCAGGATTTTCCTGCTTTGGAAGCACAGTTGGAAAATCCTACCCGATATACTTCAATAAAGTCACGTCTCATTCTTCTAAACTCCAATAAATACAAATCCAACTTACTCTTTCCTCATAAGAAAATCCATCTATACCCAGGGTAAATGTAGTGAAACTAGGACTCCCTCCATTCTGTTCTTTCATTTAATCATAGAACACACTCATTAAGCCTTTTTACATCTGTCACTCATGACATAACAATTGTTGAATCCCTTACTATCGACATCCTGGGTATAACCATTGAACAGAAATTAACTGCACCAGCCAGGTCAAAGACTGGGAATTCTGTGGTGAGTAATTCACCCCCTGACTCTCCAAAGCCACCATGTACCTGGGACAAGTCAGGAGTAATGGAATACTTTCCATCACTCCTGTATGTGTGCAGTTCCAACAACACTCAAGAAGTTCAACACCATAAAGGACAAAGTTGCCCATCTGATTGGCATCAGCTGAAACATTGATTCTCTCCACCCACCACTACACAGTGACAGCAGTGTGTACTAGCTACAAGATTCACTGCTAGCGACTCACCAATGCTTCTTCAAAGCACCTTCCAAACCCACAGCCTCTACTACCTGGAAGGATAAGGGCAGAACATTCATGGGAAGACCATCACCTAAAACTTTGCCTCTAAATCATGCACCATTATGACTTGGAATTATATTGCTATTTCTTCACTGTTGGTGGGTTAATATTCCCGAGTCAAAATGGCACAATGAGTGTATCTATACCATATGGACTGTAGTTCATGGAGATGGCTCACCACCATCTTATCAAGGGTAAGAGAGAGGCAATAGCCCATGACACTCACACACCTTCAACAAATAGATTAAAAAAAACTAACACTCACACCCCTTCAACAAATGGATATAAAAAACTAACAACAATGATTCTCCAATCTTACTCGTTCCCAACTTGGTGCCAGCAGGATGGAGAATTTGGCACACACTCACTTAAACATACGAAGACAAAGCTCTCCTAATAGTTAAGTGTATAAACATAGCTGGCCGAGGCTAACAAACCAGGAAAATTTTAGAATTGACTCCTGGCTTTACTACATCAGGTTGGGAATGCTAATCATCCAGATTTCCACTTGCATTCATTAACATATTGCATATCTGTGGGCCTGGAATGACAGCAAGATTGGCATCGGCTCTGATCCCTTCATGGATAAATAGCCTGCCAACTCTCTAAATTCAAAAATGCAGAAAGTCCTTTGGATAAGGTACGAAAGGGTAACCAATCATACATTTAGGAGTGGCAGCAGGTAAAAGAAATAAAAAAGAAGGAAGTCAAAGGAAAACAAAATAATTAAAGGTCGAGCTATATCCTCATCCTCTCTAAACTTTCTGAAATAAATTCTTTTTGGGATTTTTTTTCAAAAATGACTGAGTAACAATTAATCTGCCTGAGCTTCTCTAAGTAAATATTGTTTCGATAGAACAAACAAGGATGGATTTTTCTTACAAATTCAAGGAAGCTAATTTTCCAATACTGACTGAATCCTAAATGATGTCAGTCTTTTCACTTTTAGCTTGCCGCTTACATGCAATGTTGCCACTTGCAGGCAAAATAAAATACTTTGAAAACATACATCAGCTAAAAAGTAATATTAGGAGCAGAAATAATGATAGTCAAGAACAAGCCAATTTAGCATATCACAACTATATTGATTTGTTTTGAATCCATACAGTTGGATAATGAGCCGCAGCATCCTGCTTTTGTATGTGTACTTGTGTATGCGCATGTTAGTTGTACAAGCATATATACATGTAAATATATACATATATATAGGCATAAACATATAAATTATATTTCAAATTAAAGGAGGACTCTGTTCTGCAGATATTTTAAAATAGAGCCTATGTGCAGTTACGATATGGAGGTTGACCTCCTGTTGAGAAGTAACACCAAATTGCCCAAAAGGAATACCTTGCTTCGTAAAATGTAAAAGCATGTGGGAAGATGTGAACTGTTCTTCAGTAATGTTTGGTAATTAACTGACAGAAATAGCTGGGACTCACTTTAAAATGAACACTTAATTTATTTATTTAATTAAACTAGCAACATAGCAAATCAAATAAGATTCTAACAGAATACTGTTCAAAAAACTACAATACTCATTCGTTGACCAAAAAAAAAGAATTCAATCACTTGCAAAAGTATAAACAGGTTTATGGCTTTCGGAATCTTTTGGAATTCTTCTCTTGAATCCTCTGTCTGTAAGTTCTTTCTGATTTGTTAACTTCTGCCAGCTAGATGGTGCTAGATAGATCTCTTAAGAAATATCTGAAGTTGGCAGGGTTGAAGGCTGCTCTCTCCCTTTCAAGGCAATCTCAACTTTGCGACAGTACTTAACCAAACTCTACATTGGAGCTCACTGCATCTGTGAAATACACTGATATTAACAGTCAAAATATGTATAAGTAATGTGTATGTGTGGGTGTGTGTGTGCGTGTGTGTGTATGTGTGAGACAGAGAGAGATAACGTGTGTGTGTGTGTATCTGTATGGACACAGTTTTATGCACTCCCACTGGTAGATGTTTAGGCAGAAGGGCGGGGTCTCAGCTCACCAGTGAAGCTGGCGCCATTACGCAGGCACCCCGTTCTCCCAGTGAACTGGGAGAGCTTACTGTCACAAATGTCAATTGTCATCAGATCCTCCACTGCCGCAATCGTCAGTGGCAGTGTACCACCCTCCCATCCCCAATCATAGCAACACAGGTTACTGGCATCGGGATCCTGCCAATGAGATCCCTCATCACAACCCCCTCTGCAGACCTTGCATACCTCTAGCATTTGCTGATCGTTGTCCATATGCCAATCAGCCCCCATTTGCCAATCTTCCCCCTTTCATTCCCTACCTTGCATAAACCCCTGCACAGCTCCTGCCTTCCATACCACCCCCCCCCTGCAGAGCACCTCTCCTTGCATAACCCTTTCCTTGCATACTCTCCCTTGCAGCATTCCTTCCTCATATGTACCCCTCCCCCCAGAATTCCCATCTTGCGTACTCCACTCCACACACAGCTCCACCACTTTGCAAACCCCCATCATAGCCCCACTCCCACTCAAGCTCTAACTCCTTGGCACTGGCCCAGCACAATTATGGTGTCCAGTGGGCACTTTCCAGGCATTGCCTGACCGTACCCCAAACTACTCGGGGGCTTCATTGTCCTCCAATCCCCAGGTGTGGCCATGGCGCCTGATCCCCGCCAGTGGGGACCATGAGTGCGTCTCATCGATGGGACTAATGGCTGATGAGGGGAGGGGGGGAGCGTCCAAGAGTCCTGAAACGGCTAAGCCAGCCCCACTAATGTAATGTTAATCATGACATTCATTTTCAAATCAGCTATGCGCTCATTCTGGACATGAAGCCCATCCCGCCAGTAAAACCGGGCCGGGAAGACAGTGTGAGGTGCAAAACCTCTCACGCTATCTTCCTGACTTGCCACACCAATCATCAGGCGCATGTGTGTGTGTGTGTGTGTGTGTGTGTGTGTGTCTACCTCACAGCAAGGCCTCAAAAGAAGGTAGTATTTCCATTGCCAGCATTTCCAGCCTCTCATTACAGTCAGATGTGAGGAAAATGTGTGCCTCTGGGATTGTATAGATGAAATATCTGAGATTGGGGATACCAATTACTGTATCATTATGTTGCCCACCAATCATTATCCCAGCTCTGCAACACTCATTATCCTATCTCCCTACCAGCAGACTCATCCATTTCTCCCTGTTAATTACGACAGGCCAAACTCCATGCAGTGGGATTTAATGGCCCCGCTTAACCTGAGATCAGAAAATCCTGCCCAAGTCAATAGACCTTCCCATTTTCTGCCCACTTGCCTGCTCCAATTCCCATATTGGGCAAGATGATAGAATTCCAGTGCATGAGTGTTTTAAAAAAAATACTCAGTCCAGATGCAGAATGGACAGATTGCATATTACAAGTCAGGGCAGCTCTAAAATGAGCTCAAGATCAGATTACAAGAAACAGAAAAATTTGCCTTAGTCTCAGACCCCACCTAAGTAACAGCAATAAACTTCTGAACATCTGAAAAATTTACATGGCAGTGAGTAAACAGCAGGAGCATTCAGAGTAATTGGTTAACTCTTTCAAGGAGCCAGCGCATGTATGATGGGACAAATGGCTTCCTCCTGTGTTTTAAGATTCTATGATATTTCTTTCTTCTGGCAATTAAGTCTGGATTATTAGAGCCTGAGGTTGCTGGAGAGCATCTCAGTGCTACAGATTTATTGAGGATTACCAGTTATCCTGTCAAGCTGCTGGCTTTCTTTCAACATTGTGAATTCCACACATTTCTACTCCCCTCCCACTTAAGGAATTGATTTGTAAGACAGGGCTGTGTAATGAAGCCATGCTGAGCATGGTGTCTCAATCTATTGCAGGCTGACTATTTGAGTATGAATGGAGTTTCAAAGTCTGCATGTTTTCAGGCATACCCTCAATGTCCCCATAATCATTATTGAGTTAAGCTACTTTAAAGCTTTGCCCCTCACTTTGGCTCCATCTCCTAACCCTTATAGATATGTAAACATATATTGAGAGAGAGAGAGTTGTGGAATTCACATCAAAGTGACTTAGCACAATCTGATCTTAAAGGTTGTAAAATGTTCACAACCTTTTTTTTTATTTTAGGAGGGATGCAGAAGAACATAAACTAATGAAATATAGGTTTGACCAATACATCCTCAGAATTGAAAAAGCAAAATACTGCAGATGCTGGAAATCTGAAATTAAAACACAAAATACTGGAGACACTGAACAGACCCAATATCATCTGTTGAGGGAAAAGCAGAGTTAAATGTTTCAGCTTGATGTTACTGAGGTCTGTTCAAATGAAAGATCATTGAGCTCAAATATTGGGCTGAATTTTCACCATAGAGGTAGGAAACAGGAGTCAGGTTTGTTTTAGGGTCAGCAGCTCTGATGGAAAACTGATGAAAGTTTTCAAATGCAGTGGATAGGTCGTTGAAGGTGGAGGGAGCAATCAGCTTCAGCAGAGCACAGCTTAACTACTTAGTTAAGTAACTGAGACAGCACTACAAAAGAACCCAAGTCCGCTTCCACCAACATGACTGGTGCTGGTAACACCATTCCAAAACAGATTCCTCAACCAGTGCTGGTATGATTGGGTAATCATCATTTACATTTCCAATCACAAGGGGGTCCAATAGTTCAGTCCATTAACTCTGCTGCCTGATGTGTGGGGTGGGATTTTTCCACCTCATTGGTCAAGTCGCACAGTATAAAGAACAAAGAGCGAACAAAGAAAATTACAGCACAGGAACAGGCCCTTCGGCCCTCCAAGCCTGCAGCAACCATGCTGCCTGACTTAACTAAAACCCCTACCTTTGGGGACCATATCCCTCTATTCCTATCCTATTCATGTACTTAGCAAGACACCCCTTAAAAGTCACTACCTCCCCCAGCAACGAGTTCCAGGAACCCACTACTCTGGGTAAAAAATCTACCTTGTACATCTTCTTTAAACCCTGCCCCTCATGTCTTAAATCTATACCCCCTAGTAATTGACTCTTCCACCTTGAGTAAAAGCTTCTGACTATCCACTCTGTCAATGCTTCTCGTAATCTTATAGACTTCTATCTGATCTCCCCTCAACCTCCATTGAGAACAAACCAAGTCTCTCCAATCTCTCACAGCTAATGCCCTCCATACCAGACAAAATCCTGGTAAATCTTTTCCGTACCCTCTCCAAAGCCCCCAGATCCTTCTGGTAGTGTGGCGACCAGAATTGAACACTATATTCCAAGTGTCGCCTAAGTTTGTATAAAGCTGCAATATGACTTGCCAATTTTTAAACTCAATGCCTCTGCCGATGAAGACAAGCATGCCTTATGCCTTCTTGACTACCTTCTCCACCTGCATTGCCACTTTCAGTGACCTGTGCACCTGTACACCCAAATCTCTTTGCTTATCAATACTCTTAAGGCCATTTACTATATATTTCCTATCTGTATTAGACCTTCCAAAATGCATGACCTCACATTTGCCTGGATTAAACTCCATCTGCCATTTCTCCTCCCAAGTTTCCAACTGATCTATATCCTGCTGTATCCTCTGATGGTCCTCACTACTTTCTGCAAATACACCAACCTTTGTGTCAACCACAAACTTACTAATCAATCCAGTTGCATTTTCCTCCAAATTGTTCATATATATTACAGACAGCAAAGGTCCCAGCACTGATCCCTGAGGAACACCACTTGTCACAGCTCTCCATTCAGAAACACACTGCTACCTTCTGTCTTCTTTGATTGAGCCAGTTTTGAATCCACTTTACCAACTCGTCTCTGATCCCATGCGACTTCATCTTCTGCACTAGTCTTCCATGAGAAACCTTGTCAAAGGCTTACTGAAATCCATGTATACAACATCCAATGCCCTAGCCTCATCAATCATCTTCAACACTTCCTTGAAAAACTTGATCAAGTTTATGAAATACAACCTCCCCTTCACAAAACCATGTTGCCTTTCACTAATACATCCATTTATTTCCAAGTGGGAATAAATCCTGTCTCGAAGAATCCTGTCCAATTATTTCCCTACCACTGATGTAAGGCTCAACAGCCTGTAATTAGCTGGATTATTCTTGCTACCCTTCTCAAACAAAGGAACAAAATTGGCTATTCTCCAATCCTCTGGGACCTCCCCTGTAGTCAGTGAGGATACAAAGATTTCTCTCAAGCAATTTCCTCCCTTCCCTCTCTCAGTATTGTGGGATATATCCCATCAGGCTCTGGGGACTTGTCTACCTTAATATTTCTCAAGAGCCCCAGTACCTCCTCCTTTTTGATCTCAACATGACTCAAATTATCTACACGTTCTTTCCCAGACTCATCATCCACCAAGTCTTCCTCTTTGATGAATACTGATGCAAAGTACTCGTTTAATATCTCACCCATTTCCTCTGGCTCCATACATAGATTCCCTCCCTTGTCCTTGAGAGGGCCAACTCTCTCCCTGGCTATTCTCTTTCTCTTTATATGTATGATATACTTGGGATTTTCCTTAATCTTGCTGGCTAATGCTTTTTTTATGACCCTTTTAGCCCTTCTTACTCCTTGTTTAAGTTTCTTTCTACTTTCCTTATACTCCACACTTGCTTTGTGTGTTCCCACTTCCTAGCTTTGACAAATATTTCCTTTTTCTCTTTGACCAGGCTCACAATATCTTTCATTATCCAACGTTCCCAAAACTTGCTGACACATTCATCCTGACTGGAGTGTGCTGGTCCTGAATCCCTATCAACTCACACTTGAAAGCCTGTCACATGCCAGATGTTGATTTGCCCTCAAACATCTGCTTCCTATCTACATTCTTCATTTCCTGCCGAATATTGTTGTAATTAGTCTTCCCCAAATTTAGTACCTTGACTTAAGGACTGTACTTATCTTTATCCATCAGTATCTTAAAGCTACTGTATTGTGTCACTGTTCCCAAACTGTTCCCTTATTGAAATATTGACTACCTGGCCGGGCTCATTCTCCGAAACCAGATTGAGAATAGCCCTTTCCCCAGTTGGACTATCTACATACTGTTTCAGGAGGCTCTCTTGGATGCCCCTTACAAACTCTGCCCCAAACATGCCCCTAGCACTAAGTGAGTCCCAGTCAATATAGGGGAAATTAAAATTTCCCACCACAACAACCCTGTTACTTTTACACCTTGCCAAAATCTGCCTACATACTTGTTCCTTAATCTTCTGTTGGCAGTTGGGTGGCTTACAGTAAACCCCAACATTATAACTACACTTTTTATATTCCTGAGCTCTATCCTTATTGCCTCACTATATGAACTCTCCGAGGTGTGTCCTCCTGGAGTATAGCTGTGATATTCTCCTTAACCACTAATGCAACTCCCTCCCCTTCTCCATCCTCCTCTATCCCCCCAAAACATCTGTACCCTGGAATGTTAAGCTGCCAATCCTGTCCTTCCTGTAACCAAGTTTTGGTAATGGCAACAACATCGTAGTTCCTAGTACTAATCCAAGCTCTAAGTTCCTTACCTTCCCTGTCACACTTCTCGCATTGAAACAAATGTACATCAGTCCACCAGATTTCTCTGATTAGCAATCTTACTTTGACTGTTCGTTCTCTATGAGTCTTACTGGCCCTACTCTCTGGTTCCCCTTCAGCTAACCACCTGCCAAACTGGTTTAAATATTCCCTTGTGGCACTAGCAAACCTTCTGGCCAAAACATTGTTGCGCTTCCAGTTTGATGCAACCTGTCCTTCTTTAGGATGATAAATATGAATGAGAGATGAAACGTTGTCTTCATGCCCAATGTCTTGCCTCTCGTGATATTGCCAGCCCAGTTCAGCTGGAGAAATCAGCCTCACATAATAGTCTGGGCTCATTTACCTTAGTCTGCTCACCAGTGGAGGCCCTCGCTGACAAGGATCACGAACGATCTCCACCCATTGCCGCATGCCCTAACAGCCCCTACCCCCAATCACCACACCACCACTTGATTGCCGCCACTACCCTCCCATCAATCTCTATCTCCTCAGATGCAAAGGTCTGTCTTCATGTCTGCTCCTCCCCAGTTACACTCTCTTTCTCTGGCCCCAGTCAATGGCACCATCAGGTGCCCAGCTGGAACTGCACAGGAGAGGGGGAGGGAGAGGTGATGTCTGTGGGAGAGGGTGGAGACGATGTCCATGACTGGGGGAGGGGGTGACTGATCTCCCAGTATACAGTGTACACAGAATAATGTGAGATTGGGGTGCCTGTGCATTTGAGCCCCAGTGCTCAGCAGCAGGATTCCCAGTGAGTTGAGACTCTACCACCTTGGGGATAGGGCTAGGCAGTGCACATGGGGCATGCCAGACTAGCACACTGACAGTGCTGCCTGGCACACTGGCATTGTCAAGGGGCAGGGTATAAAGGGGCAGGATCTGAGGGTTTGGGGCCTCACTGGGAGGAATCTGGCAGGAATGAAGCCTGACCAGGTGGAGAAAGGTACATAAGGGGTGGGGGGGGAAGAGGGAATGGGCAATTAGCCACGGTAGTGATCAGAAGGGTGGAGGTGGTGATCAAGGCTAGGGGGCAGCGACTGGGAAGGGGAAGGGGCAGTGATTAGGGGTGGGAATGATATCAAGAGGTGGGATGGTGAGGTGGTGACAGATCTCCCAGTATGCTATGTATACTGGGAGATCAGGACACCTGTGCAATGGTACCACTAAGTCTCAGCAGATGGCTTCAAAGACAAACTGAAACTCCACAGCCCCCCTTCCCCCTCACTCGGGAGATCCACATCATGATTTCTGCAGTGCAGAGTGTCGTAAATTCACATAACTTAGCTCACTAAAAAAAATAAGAAAACTCTACCATTTTCTCATTCCCATTCTACACTTAGAACTTTTCTGAAAAAATAATGCCCAGAAAGCTTGAAGACATCAGCAGCAGAACTACATATACTGCTTTCTGCTCACAGGCCAAAATTAAACCAAGACTGGATCATGTGACACACATTCTTTGTAGTGATGGCATGCTGCTTTCCCTTAAAGGCATGTTACAACATCTCATTTTCTTTTGAAAGATACATTCCCTTCCCCACACCCCACTTCTGAAGAGACATAAGTACATCTTCCTGTTTAATTGCTGTTACGTAAGTATATAGAACAGAGGAACTTAAGAGTCTCTACAGTGTAGAGGTGATCTGGTGGTACAAAAATTACAAATTTTGTAATTGCAATCTTTTGGAGATTTTTTTTAATTAGTCACTGTTATCTATTGGGTTATGATGTCGAGATGCTGGCATTGGACTGGTGTAAACACAATAAGAAGTCTGACAACACCAGGTTTAAATCCTACTGATTTATTTGATAGTACACTCACAAGCTTTTGAGGCTGTGCTCTTCATCAGGTGAATGAGGTGTTCTGGTCTCAAACAGCACATATAACAGCACAGACTGTTTACAGATTACTGATTAGAATGTGAATCTTTGTACCTAACCTGCTATTCAAGTCTTAAAGTGGCCAACAATGTGAGTGGACGGAACACCGAGCACAGGTTAAACAGATATGCATTGTCTCCAGACAGCACGGTAAGTGAGGTTTTTTGCTAACCCTGGCAAGTCATGGGGGTTACAGAATAGTGTGACATGAACCCAAGATCCCTTTTGAGACCATCCTCGTGTGTGGAACTCCAGACACTGAAAGATGTCCTCATGAGAACAGGATATGGTGCTCAAATCATCGATCAACAGTTCCGATGCGCCACAGTGATAAACCGCACCAACCTCCTCAGAAGACAAATATGGGACATGGTGGACAGAGTACCCTTTGTTGTCCAGTACTTCCCTGGAGCGGAGAAGCTACGTCATCTCCTCCTGAGTCTTCAACATATCATTGATGAAGATGAACATCTCGCCAGGGCCATCCCCATACCCCCACTTCTTGCCTTCGGACAACCGCGCAACCTCAAACAGACCATTGTTCGCAGCAAACTACCCAGCCTTCAGGAGAACAGTGACCACAATACCACACAACCCTGCCACAGCAACCTCTGCAAGACATGCCAGATCATCGACATGGATGACATCATCACACGTGAGAGTACCATCCACCAGGTACACGGTACACACTCTTGCAACTCGGCCAACGTTGTCTACCTAATACATTGCAAGAAAGGATGTCCCGAAGCATGATACATTGATGAGACCATGCAGACACTATGACAGTAGATGAATGAACATCGCTTGACAATCACCAGGCAAGACTGCTCCCTTCCTGTTGGCGAACACTTCAGCGGTCACAGGCATTCGGCCTCCGACCTTAGGGTAAGTGTTCTCCAAGGCGGCCTTCACGACACACGACAGCGCAGAGTCGCTGGGCAGAGACTGATAGCCAAGTTCCGCACACATGAGGACAGTCTCAACAGGGATCTTGGGTTCATGTCACACTATCTGTAACCCCTATGACTTGCCGGGGTTAGCAAAAAACCTCACTTACTGTGCTGTCTGGAGTCAATACACATCTCTCCAACCTGTGCTCAGTGCTCCATCCACACACATTGTTAGCCACTTTAAGACTTGAATAGCAGGTTAGGTGTAAAGATTCGCATTCTAATCAGTAATCTGTAAATAGTCTGTGCTGTTATTGGTGCTGTTTGAGACTAGAACACCTCATTCACCTGCGAAGAGCACAGCCTCGAAAGCTTGTCAAATAAATCGATTGGACTTAAACCTGGTGTGTTGTCAGACTTCTTACTGTATCTACTGGGTTGTTATTTTTGGATATCATTCCTGGTCACTGAAAACTGTATTATCTGAATAGAGTACACAATGGGACTTCTCCGTGAAATTTATTGACCAGTAGCCACACTTGCCATCAAGTTACAAGTTACTTACCATCGGTTACAAGTGGTGTACCTCAGGGATCTGTTTTGGGGCCCCTGCTGTTTGTAATTTTAATAAATGATCTGGATGAGGGTATTGAAGGTTGGATTAGTAAATTTGCGGATGACACCAAAGTCAGAGGAGTGGTAGATAGTGAAGAGGGGTGTTATAGTTTGCAGAGAGACTTGGACAAGTTGCAGAGCTGGGCCGAGAGTGGCAAATGGAGTTTAATGCGGAAAAGTGTGAGGTAATTCACTTTGGCAGGAATAACAAATGTGTAGAGTATAGGGCTAATGGTAGGAATCTTAATAGTGTTGATGAACAAAGGGATCTTGGTGTATATGTGCATAGATCCCTGAAAGTTGGCAATCAAGTCGATAAGGTTGTTAAGAAGGCATATGGAGTCTTAGCTTTTATTGGTAGGGGGATTGAATTTCGGAGCCACAACGTCATGTTGCAACTGTACAAAACTCTAGTGCGGCCGCACTTGGAGTATTGTGTGCAGTTCTGGTCCCCGTGTTATAAGAAAGATGTGGAGGCATTGGAGAGGGTACAGAGGAGGTTTACCAGGATGTTGCCTGGTATGGAAGGCAGGTCTTATGAAGAGAGGCTGAGGGATTTGAGGTTGTTTTCGTTAGAAAGAAGGCGGCTAAGAGGAGACCTTATTGAAACATATAAGATGATTAGAGTTTAGATAGGGTGGACAGTGATAGCCTTTTTCCTAGGATGGAGAAAGCTAGCACGAGGGGACATAGCTTTAAATTAAGGGGCGGTGGTTATAGGACGGATGTCAGAGGTAGGTTCTTTACCCAGAGGGTGGTAAGGGTATGGAATGCCCTGCCTGCGTCAGTTGTAGATGCGCCAAGTTTGGTGGCGTTTAAGAGGTTAGTAGATAAGTTTATGGACGAAAAGGGAATGGTTTAGGTTAGAGGGTCATTGCTTTTTCCTAATTGGTCGGCGCAACATCGAAAGCCGAAGTGCCTGTTCTGCGCTGTAATGTTCTATGTTCTATGTTCTAAGTTTTGAGAAGAATTTTGCACCTGCAAATCTTGGGTTTAACTCTTCTAATGTCGGTATTTTGTAACGACAATATTTCAAAGCTGAGGTTAAATATCATGGCTCATGGCATACTTTCAATTATCTGTGTTTACAAAACCTAATTTACAAATTGCAAAACCTAAAGTAAAGGAGAGGGTACGTATGCAGGTTAATGTTGAGGATGTTCCACTAATTAAAGGAATAGGGGCCAAGAGAGAGGTAAGTAGCATTTCTACAAATAAGGTCCAGATAAAGGCTGGTGTAAAGACACTTTACCTGAATGCACAAAGCATTTGGAACAAAGTGAATGAGCTGATGGCTCCTCAGAAGACAAATACGGGACATGGTGGACAGAGTACCCTTTGTTGTCCAGTACTTCCCTGGAGCGGAGAAGCTACGACATCTTCTCCGGAGTCTTCAACGTATCATTGATGAAGATGTACATCTCGCCAGGGCCATCCCCACACCCCCACTTCTTGCCTTCGGACAACCGCGCAACCTCAAACAGACCATTGTTTGCAGCAAACTACCCAGCCTTCAGGAGAACAGTGACCACAATACCACACAACCCTGCCACAGCAACCTCTGCAAGACATGTCCAAATGGGAATGATCTAGTGGCCATTACGGAAATGTGGTTGCAGGTTGACCAGGACTGGGAACTGAATATCCAGAGGTATCAGGCATTTAGGAAGTATAGACAGGAGAAAAAAAGTGGGGTAGCTCTGTTAATAAAGTATAATATCAGGGCAGTAGTAAAAGAAGATATAGGTCCAAAGAGCAAAACGTGGAATTGTTGTGGGTGGAGATATGAAATAGTAAGGAGAGAAAAGCACTGGTGGGTGTAGTCGATAGGCCCCCAAATAATAACTTTGAGGTGGGGCGGGCTATAAACAAACAAATAATTGATTGTGCAGCAGTGGAATGATGCTAATTATGGGGGATTTTAATCTACATATTGATTGGATGATGCGTTAGGCTTGAGGAAGAGTTCTTAGAATGCTGTCAGGATAGTTTCCTTGAACAGTATGTAATGGAACTTACGAGACAGCGAGCTATCTTAGATCTAGTACTGTGTAACAAGGCAGGTAGAATTAGGAATCTTCTTATGAGGGATCCTCTTGGGATGGTGGTCATAGTATGGTTGAATTTCTGATGCAGATGGAGGATGAGAAAGTAGGGTCCCAAATCTGTATCCTCTGTTTGAACAAAGGGTAGGATGATAAGATGAGGGCGGAATTGATGAATGTAGATTGGGGGCACAGATTGGTTGGTAGGACAGCTGAGGAACAGTGGAGGATTTTTAAGGAGATCTTTTTTGGTACTCAGTAGAAATATATTCGATGGTAAAGAAGGACTGAAACAGAAGAGATACCCAGCCATGGTTATCAAAGGAAATAAAGGAGAGTGTTAAATTAAATGCTGATGCGTTCAGAGTGGCTAAAAATAGTGGGCAATTAGAAGATTGGGAAAGATTTAAAAAACAACAAAGAATGACTAAGAAAGCGATAAAGAAAGGAAAGATAAAGTATGAAACTAAACTAGCTCTAAATATAAAAAATGATAGTAAAAGTTTTTATAAATATATAAAGAAGAGAAGACTGGCTCGAGTAAATGTTGGACCCTTGGAGGACAAGAGGGGGATTTAGTGGTGGGTAACGAGGAAATGGCTGAGGCTTTAAATAAGTTTTTTGTGTCAGTCTTCACAGAAGAGGACACAAATAGTTTGCCAGATGTTAAAGCTAGAAGGATGGTTTTACTATCACTAGAGAGGTAGTGCTTGATAGACTAACGGGACTGAAGATAGACAAGTCCCCGGGACCGGATGGAATGCATCCCAGGTTTATGAAAGAAATGGCAGAGGTGATAGCAGATATCTTAGTAATTATTTATCAAAATTTGCTGGACTCTGAGGAAGTGCCGGAAGATTGGAAAACGGCTAATGTCACACCGCTGTTTAAAAAAGGTAGCAGACAAAAGGCAGGGAATTATAGGCAGGTTACTTTAATGTCTGTAATTGGAAAAATGCTAGAATCCATCATCAAAGAAGAAATAGCGAGGCACCTAGAAAAGAATGGTTTGATCAAACAGACACAGCACGGATTTATGAAAGGGAAGTCATGTTTAACGAATTAATGGATTTCTATGTGGATGTGACTAGTGCAGTAGACAGAAGGGAACCAGTGAATGTGGTGTTTTTAGATTTCCAGAAGGCGTTTAATAAGGTGCTTCACAAAAAGTTGCTGCAAAAGATTAGGATACATGGAGTTAGGGATAAGGTATTAGCATGGATAGAGGATTGGTTGTCTAATAGGAAGCAGAGAATTGGAATCAATGGGTGCTATTCTAGTTGGCAGTTAGTGACTAGTGGAGTGCCGCAGGGATTGGTGCTGGGGCTTCAGCTGTTTACCATTTACATAGATGATATGGAGGAGGGGGTGTGAGTGTAGGGTAATGAAATTTGCTGATAACATGAAGATAAGTGGAAAAGCAAATTGTGTGGAAGGCGCGGAAAGTCTGCAGAGAGATCTGGATAGGCTGAGTGAGTGGGCGAGAACCTGGCAGATGGAGTATAATGTTAGCAAATGTGAAGTTATCCACTTTGGTAGAAATAATAGTAGGAGGGATTATTATTTAATAATAATAATTATTAAGCTGCAGCATGCTACTGTGCAGAGGGACCTGGGAATCCTTGTGCATGAATCACAAAAACCCAGTCTGCAGGTGCAGCAGATGATCAAGAAGGTGAATGGAATGTTGGCCTTTATAGCAAGGGGGATAGAATATAAAAGCAAGGAGGTCTTGCTGCAACTCTACAGGGTACTGGTGAGGTCACAACTGAAGTATTGTGTGCAGTTTTGGTCGCCGCATTTGCGAAAGGATATTTTGGCCATGGAGGGAGTGCAGAGAAGGTTCACTAAGCTGATACTGGAGATGAGGGAGCTAGCCTATGAGGAGCGATTAAATAGTCTGGGTCTATACTTGTTGGAATTTAGAAGGCTGAGGGGGGATCTTATAAAGACATATAAGATAATGAAGGGGCTACATCGGGTGCAGATACAGAGATTCTTCCTGCTTAAAAAGGATAGCAGAACTAGAGGGCACAGCCTCAAAAAAAGGGGGACAGTTTATAGAACATAGAACATAGAACATTACAGCGCAGTACAGGCCCTTCGGCCCTCAATGTTGCGCCGGCCAGTGGACCCTCTAACCTAAACTATTCCAATATCATCCATATGCCTATCCACTGAACATTTGAATGCCCCCAAAGTAGGTGAGTCCACAACTGCTGCAGGCAGGGCATTCCACGCTCTCACCACCCTCTGTGTGAAGAACCTGCCTCTGACATCCATCCTATAACTACCACCTCTTAATTTAAAGTTATGTCCCCTCGTGTTGGTCATCACCATCCGAGGAAAAGGCTCTCACTATCCACCCTATCCAATCCCTTGATCATCTTATATGCCTCAATTAGGTCACCACGTAACCTTCTTCTCTCTAATGAAAATAACCTCAGGTCCCTCAGCCTTTCCTCATAAGGCCTTCGCACCATACCAGGCAACATCCTGGTAAACCTCCTCTGCACCCTTTCCAATGCTTCCACATCTTTCTTATAATGCGGCGACCAGAACTGTACGCAATACTCCAAGTGCGGCCGCACCAGAGTTTTGTACAGTTGTAACATAACCTCACGGCTCCTAAATTCAATCCCTCTACCAATAAAAGCTAACACACCGTACGCCTTCTTAACAACTTTATCAACCTGGGTGCCAACTTTCAAAGAGCTATGTACTTGTACCCCAAGATCCCTCTGCTCGACAACACTATTAAGGGTCCTTCCATTAGCCCTATATTTCATATGCCTGTTATTCCTACCAAAGTGAATCACCTCACACTTATCCGTATTGAATTCCATTTGCCACCTCACGGCCCAGCTCTGCAACCTATCTATGTCCCTCTGCAAACTGTAACATCCATCCTCGCTGTCTACAACTCCCCCCACTTTGGTATCATCAGCAAATTTACTAATCCAACCCTCTACACCCTCATCTAGTCATTTATAAAAATGACAAACAGCAGTGGCCCCAAAACAGATCCTTGAGGTACACCACTTGTAACTGCACTCCAGGTTGAATATTTCCCATCAACCACCACCCTCTGTCTTCTATCAGCTAGCCAATTCCTAATCCAAACTGCTAAATCACCTTCAATCCCATGCATCTGCACTTTCTGCAGTAGCCTACCATGGGGAACCTTATCAAACGCTTTGCTAAAATCCATATACACTACATCAACTGCCTTACCCTTATATACCTCTTTGGTCACCTCCTCAAAAAACTCAATAAGGTTTGTGAGGCACGATCTACCCTTCACAAAACAGTGCTGACTATCCCTAATCAATTTATTTCTCTCTAGATGCTTAAAAATCCTATCACTTATAATTCTTTCCAAGACCTTGCCCACAACAGAAGTCAGGCTCACCAGTCTATAATTTCCAGGATGGTCCCTACTCCCCTTTTTGAACAAAAGGACAACATTTGCCATCCTCCAGTCTTCCGGCACTATACCTGTAGCCAACGACGACATGAAGATCAAAGCCAAAGGCTCTGCAATCTCCTCTCTAGCCTCCCAGAGAATCCTAGGGTAAATCCCATCTGGCCCAGGGGACTTATCAATTTTCATACCCTCAAGATTCGCTAACATTCCTCCTTATGAACCTCAATCCTGCCCAGTCTACAACCTAGTATCGCAGTATTCTCCCCGACAACATTGTCTTTCTCCTGCGTGAATACTGATGAAAAATACTCATTCAGTGTCTCTCCTATCTCCTCAGGCTCCACGCACAACGTCCCACTGCTATCTCTGATTGGGCCTAATCTTGCCCTAACCAATCTTTTATTATTTATATACCTGTAAAAAGCTTTAGGATTCTCCTTAATCCTATCCACGTAATCCACGGCTCTCTAATCCTACCTTTCCCATCTTTCCTCGTAGCCGGCACATATCTTTCTTGCAACATTTTCAGTATTCCCTTGAAAGAGTCCCACATGCCTAGCGTGGACTTACCCTCGAACAACCGTTCCCAATCAGTTTCCATAAGTTCCTGCCTAATCCGACCGTAGTTAGCCTTCTCCCAATTCAGCACCCTGCCCCAGGGCAACAAGCACCCTTTTCCATCTGCATCCTAAAGTAGACAGAATTGTGGTCACTGTTAGCCACGTGTTCCCCTACTACAACATCGTAGGAATGTGATTTGTTCGTGAGTATTTCTTTCCCTCTCTCTCTAAATGAGGATTTTGGCTAAAGTAGGAGCCCAGAAATTAAACATTGTAATCGGGTTAAGTTTAGCAGTTTTCTCATGATGGGGGTAAAAAAAAACAAATTATGTACAGACATATGTGACTTTAAAAAAGGTATGTGTTTTTAAAAATGGACATATAAGCCAAAAATAGCTGAGGATGTAAATTCTGAGCAAATAAATTCAGACACTTCAAATTGCTCCAGTGTGGGTAATACAAAGGGAGACACAATGGAATATCATACCTTCTTTCCAGACAGGGACATATCAAAGGGACAAAAGCTGTTTGAAAACAAATTGACATTTTTTGTGAAGATAATGGAAACTGACTATAATCTCAGCAGGAATGATATCCTCGATTTTCATTTTACAGGAATATGTAAGAGACTAGAATAAAAACCAGCTATCGAGCGTGATTCAAAGTAGACTAGCACTGGGTGTGTCATTATGTGACACAGAAGGAAAGACAACAACAATCACTTCTGCAAAGGTTTGCAGGTAGCACTCTCTCCTTGATTGCTGTAGTAAGCCAAGTCAGCAAAGTTAAAGTTGTAAAAGAGAACAACTTTTCAGCTAAACTGCAGGACCCTGGAATCTTGAAACCAATTATTCAACTGCTAAAATCAACTGGAATCTCAAATGGCTGCAATGTTTCACTATCTACTCCTCATGGATAAGTCAAAGATTGGTTTGCATTATTGTTGCCTAATTTTTGGATTCAATTCTTATTTCTAATGCAGACATGGGGAGAAAATGCAAACTCCACACAGTCACCCAAGGCTAGTATTGAACCTAAGTCCCTGGCATTGTGAGGCAATAGTGCCAGCCAGGCGGTCCATCACGAAGGGAATGGGCATAAGCATATTGAAGTAGAAAAGGGAAACAAGGTGAATGAAGGACAATGCTAGGGAAAGAATTAGTATCATAATAGACAGGAGCAGATTAAGAAAGGCTATGAGGAATAAAAAGACTGGTTAATAATGCACGCATGTAAATCAGATTGCTGTGGCTCTGAAGTCACGTGTAGCTTAGACTCTAAGGATGAAGGATTTCCTTCCAAAGAGGACATTAGTGAACCAGATATGACAATCCAGCCATTTCATTGTCACCATTGCTCACACTAGCTTTTTATTGCAGATTTGCTAACTGAATTGAAAGACTTTAATTCTGTGACGAGAATGGCAAAACTGGAGTCATTCTCTGAAAAGAGGGGGCTGAGTGGAGATTTGATTTGAAAGCAAATTTGATTCGATTTCAGAATGGGCAGCACAGTGGTTCGCATTTCTGCCTCATAGCACTAGGGACCATGTTGATTGGGTCACTGAGTGGGTGGAATCTGCACGTTCTCCCCATGTCTGCGTGGGTTTCCTTCGGGTGCTCTATTTCCTCCCACTGTCTGAAAGACATGTTGGTTAGGTACATTGGCCATGCTAAATTCTCCTTCAGTATACCCAAACAGACACAGGAATGTAAGGACTAGAGGATTTTTCACAGTAAGTTAATTGCAGTGTTAACGTAAACCTACTTACAAAGGGCAAAAGAGTAACCAAGGGAGAAAGTAGGGTTTCTTAAGGATCAACAAGGTATGTGCAGATCCACAAGAGATGGATGAGTTTCTAAATGAATATTTCTCATCAGTATTTACTATTGAGAAAAGCATGGATATTAGGGAACTTGGAAAAATAAATATTGATGTCTTGAACTGTGTACATATTTCAGAGAAGGAGATGCTGGAAGTCTTAAAGTACATCGAGGTAGATAAATTTGCGGGATCTGATGAGATATACCCCAGGATGTTCTGGGAGGCTAGGGAGGAAATTGCGGGTTCCCTAACTGAGATATTTGAATCATTGATAGTCACGGGTGAGGTGCCTGAAGATTGTAGAGTGGTAAATGTTGTGCCTTTGTTTAAAAAGGAGTACAGGGAAAAGCCTGGGAAGTACAGGCCAGTGAGCCTCACATCTGTAGTGGGTAAATTGTTGGAAGGTACTTTGAGAGACAGGGTCTACAAACATTTAGAGATGCAAGGACTGATTAGGGAGTGTCAGCATGACTTTGAGAGTGAAAAATCATGTCTCACAAATTTGATTGAGTTTTTTGAAGGGGTAACCAAGAAGTTAGGTGAAGGCAGTGCAGTTGGTGTTGTCTGCGTGGACTTTAGCAAGACCTTTGACAAGGTACTGCATGGTAGATTGTTGCATAAAATTAAATTTCACAGAATCCAGGGTGAGATATCTAAATGGATACAAAATTGGCTTCTTGACAGAAGTCAGAGGGTGGTTGTAGAGAATTGTTTTTCAAATTGGAGAGCTGTGACCAGCAGTGTGCCTCAGGAATCAGTGCTGGGCCCACTGTTATTTGTCATTTATATTAATGAGTTGGATGAGAATATAGGGGACATCGTTAGTAAGTTTGCAGATGGCTTGGTGGACAGTGAGGAAGGTTATGTCCGATTGCAACGGGATCTTGATCAACTGGGCCAATGGGCTTTTGAATGGCAGATGGAGTTTAATTTAGACAAATGTGACATAAATGCATTTTGTAGATTGAACCAGACAGGAGGTACTCAGTTAATGGTAGAGTGTTGAGGAGAGTTACAGAAAAAGAAATCTATGTTCATAGCTCCTTGAAAGTGGAGTCGCAGGTGGATGGAGTGGTGAAGAAGGCATTCGGCATGCTTGATTTCATTGGTCAGAACATTGAATACAGGAGTTGAGATGTCTTGAAGTTGTACGAGACATTGATAAGGCCATACTTGGAATACTGTGTGCAATTCCGGTCACCCTATTATAGAAAGGATATTATTAAACTGGAAAGAGTGCAGAAAATATTTACTAGGATCTTACCGGGGCTTGATGGATTGAGTCATAAGGAGAGGTTGAGTAGATTTTTTTTGGAGCATAGGAGGCTGAGGGGTGATGTTATAGAGGTCTATAAACTAATTAAGGAAATAGACAAGGTAGTCAATATCTTTTTCCAAAGGTAGGAGAGTCTAAAACTAAAGGGCATAGATTTAAGGTGAGAGGGAAGGGATACAGAAGTGTCTAGAGGCGCAATTTTTTCACACAGATGACGCCAAATGTTTGGAACAAGCTGCAAGAAGTAGTAGTAGAGGTGGGTACAATTTTATCATTTAAAAAGCATTTAGGTAGCTACAAGAAATGATGGGTATAGAGGGATATGGGCCAAATGCGGGCAATTAGGATTAGTTTAGGGGTTTCAAAAAAAAAGGGTGACATGGACAAGTTGGGCCGAAGGGTCTGATCCATTCTGTAAATCTCTGTGGCTCTACTTGTGACCAATAAACTTTACTTTGATAGAGGTGTTTAAAATCATTGGGGACGGGATCTGAACTATTCCATTTGTTAAAAGATCAAGAACCAGAGGGCACAAATTTAACATGAGTGACAAACGAACCTGTGGCAACATGAGGAAAAACATTTTTCATGCAATGAGTGGTTAGAGTCGGGAATGGGCCTGAGAGTATGGTGGAGGCAGATTCAATCAAGGCATTTAAAAGGGAATTGGATAATTATCTGAAGGAAATAAACTTCAAGGTTATGGGACTAATTGAGTGGCTCTTACAGGGAACCAGTGTAGACCTGATAGGTCAAATGGCCTCCTGTTGTGCTGTAACCTGTGCTGGTTTCAATTAAATTTTAAGTTCACCAGCTGCTCTTGTGGGATTTGAACTCATCTCCAAAGCATTAGTTTGTGGGATTACTTGTTTGGTAAATTTCCATTTTAAGCTCTTGGAGTAAATTCCCCTCTGCAGTATTGTTTATTGCAAACATTAAATAATAATCATATGTGGACTGTACAAGTTGAGGGTCATTTTCATGGGTTTTACATCTTAATTATAAAACAAATTACCATAGTATGCACTAGCTGGGATTTTCTGGCAATCAGCATTCATGATACCCTTAACTTGCAGTGATTAAGTAACAATTGAGTCTATACAAAATTGTATAGACAATCCAAGCTCCACTTGGATCTAGTCCAAGAGGTTTCATCTCATGACTTGCTACCACCAATAGCCCTGCCTCCCACATTTCTGCCATTGGTCACCCAGCCTTGTGAAACACTGCCTCACCCAGGCACTCGGAAAGCAAACAAATTTTGGATTGATTTTTGACTTTCAAACAGCCAATTCTTCTATCACCAATGTTTTATTAACTCATAAACAAAAGTGTTCAAAGAAATTGAAAAACATACAAATTTTAAATGTCCTATAATCATCAGTGTCCCTAGTTTGCGCATAGCAATGGAGTTTCTTGTAATTAATCCTTAATCCCAGGAAAATCCTGAATGGTTGGCAATCCTAACAACAGACAGCTAAGCAGAGCCTAATCCTATGCATTTATTATATGATAGGTGAGCCTGGATAGTGATCGGTAATTGTTGGGCTAATTGACTGTGACCACAGTTAGATTCAAATATCATCCTTTGTCCATACATGCCACCCATACCATTTGGAGTTAGATAGCAACCAGTTTGCAGTTCTTTACACTGAAGGAATCGAATGCCATCCTACTGCCTTGGTGGAGATCAAACAAGGGTTTGATTGTATAACATCAGTTTTTAGAAGTACACTGATGACATCCAGCAGTACCTCATCATCACTTCTCTTGAGTCATCTACTGTTGCTAAATTATCAGACTGTTTATGCAACATCCACCATTGGTGGAAAATAAATTTCTTCAAATTAAATATTGGGAAGACTGAAGTCATTGTAAGAAACATGATACAAGCTTTGTAATCTATACAAACATAAACCCTCTCTCCATCAGCAGTCTGAGACTAAACCAGACCTAACCCCAAGATGCGCTTCCAAATGCCATATCCGTGCCATCACTAAGACTGCTTGGTAATATTGACTGCCTCGGCTCATCTGCTGCTGAAATCTTCATTAATGCCTTTCTTACATCTAGAAACAATTTTCCTGGCTGTTTTTCCACATTCTGCCCTTTATAAACTTAAATTTACTGAAAACTTTGGCTGTGTCTTTATTCACACCAACTGTTCTCTTATCACAGATGCACTTAATGATGTATCTTACTCCCCAATTAAGTATTACCTCAATTTCAAAATTCTCATTTCTGTTTTCAAATTCCTCCATACCCTTGGCTCTCCCTATCCCTCCCACAACTCTGATATATCTCCACTCTTCTAATTCTGCAGTAGACCACATCCACCCTACCACCCCCGACAGCAATTTTAATTGCTGCACCATTGGTAGTTGTGCATTCAGTTGCCTAGGTAAAAGCTCCAAACTTCTTTCCCTAAACCTCTCCATTTCTATCTCACATTCCTCCTTTAAGACTCCATAAAACCTACCTCTTCGAAGCTCTTGCCTCATGTGGCTCAATGCAAAATTTAGTTTATAAAGTTCATGTGAAGTACATTGGGACGGTTTATTACACTAATATCACTAAAGTTGTTGGTGTTATCAATTCTTTCCCTCATTGTGTTTGTTATCCTCGCTTTGCCAATTCCATTGCCTATGCAGTCGCTATCTTAGGGTCTTTGCCATCTGAGTGGCCAATTAAACCCAGAGCTAAACTGCTAATCCTAATCTCTTTAATATTACCAATTTGCACAGCCACCTCTGACCATTTGGTGTTGAAATCCTTAATCTCTGACTGCATCAACCTCAAATTTGAACAGAAGCGTGACTAATGCCCAGTATTTTCATCCTCTCTATACTTAACTTATCCAAGACTCACCTGTTTATAGGCTATCCAAGTCACACTCTCCACTGGGTGATCGTCCCTTTCACACTTGGAGTGAAAATTTCCAGGAAAGTCAGCAGGATTCCCATTAGGCAGTTTGGGCGATATTCCACTCTTCAGCTGATTATGCATGTGCTAGGATCTTGGCAAATCTCATGGTGGGTGGGTAGGAAATCATTTGCTCCGTCAGTATCACATGAAGCTGAAAGTGCTGGCACCATTTTTGAAAGGCATTTAAAACACTTCCACTCATTACAGGCCCGGAGTTCTGCAGTACTCTTCTGGAGCACTTGTTGCCGCAGCTTATATTGGAGAAACGTGCAAATGGAAGCAACATTTTCTGGGACATACAAAGATGGCAATGGCATTGCCTTTTGCTCATCTCTAGACAGAGCGTAGTTGGCTGGCTATACATCCATGGTGAGGTCTGTACTTGGCAATGTAGTGATCCATGTGTACCAGCCTGTTGACCTTATAGAGACTCCACTGCCTCTTGCTGCTTAGGCCCTTGCTCCATATGCTCTGTGCCAACTGGCAATGGCTCCCTCCCCCCATCTCCTTAACTGGAGAGGAACCATTCCCAGTGGAGTGTACATTTTGATGTATTGCACTCTTGTTTTTCCTAAGTTGCACTTACCTTAAAGCCAGCAAACAAGTGCTAAGCCTTTCACCTGGCCTCCATCTAGATATGACATCCCCACCCCAAGTAAAGGGCTTCCTGGAGGACCAGAAATAGTTGTTCCTCTCATTCACACAGTGAATATTAAGGGTCTTTGACCAAAATGATGAGAGCCACATGCAAAATGACTACATGGAAATTTTTCTGCTCGTCTCCATCAGCCTCGGAACTCTTTAGAGAAAACACTGCCTTGGGAGCATAGAAAATCAACCACATGATCTCTTGTTAGCCATGGCCATTCACCCCGAAGGACAGAGGTTTGGAGTTGGCCATCTTCCACCAGCTGTGTCCCTTGGAAGCATTCATTTCCCTTCATCTCTGTCTCTGACTGCAGCTTATGGAAAATGACACAGAGTGAATGTCAATTCTACAACTTGCTGGGATCTCAATATTATGAAACCCTTGATCAGGAGCAAACCTGCTGTCATGAGGAGCACAAGTGAGTATTATTTTCATATAGTTTCCTCTTGATTATTAAGGTGTCATTTGTGCTGACCTTGAACACCACTACTCATAAAGTATTTTCTCCCACTGAATGCCTTGCATTGCTGTAACTGGAAACATAGAACATTATAGCGCAGTATAGGCCCTTCGGTCCTCAATGTTACACCGACCAATGGAACCAATTTTATGACCCTCTAACCTAAACTATTCCAGTGCTATCCATATGCCTATCCACTGACCATTTGAACGTCCTTACACTTGGTGAGTCCACAACTGCTGCAGGCAGGACATTCCACGCCCTTATTACACTCGGAGTAAAGAACCCACCTCTAACATCCGTCCTATAACTACCACCCCTTAATTTAAAGCTATGTCCCCTCATGTTATCCATTTCCATCCGAGGAAAAAGGCTCTCACTATCCGTCCTATCTAACTGTCTGATCATCTTATATGTCCCAATTAGGTCACCTCTTAGCCTTCTTCTCTCTAATGAAAATAACCTCAAATCTCTTAGTCTTTCCTCATAAGACCTATCCATCACATCAGGCAACATCCTGGTAAACCTCCTCTGCATCCTTTCCAATGCTTCCACATCTTTCTTATAATGTGGCGATCAAAACCGTACACAATACTCCAAGTGCGGCCGCACCAGAGTTTTTGTACAGCTGCAACATGATGTTTCGGCTCCGAAATTCAATCCCTCTACCAATAAATGCTAACACACTATACGCCTTCTTAACAACCTTATCAACTTCAGTACCAACTTTCAGGGATGGTGCATGTTACCTTCCAAACTTCCTCCACCACCTTCTACCTGCCCTGTCACCCATCAACTTCCACCTATTACCCTAAACCCACCTAATATAACTTTTTTTCTCTTTCTGCCTCCCCTCATTATCGTGGACCCTAAAATCGTCCAGCTCTACATGATTTTTTACCCTTCAATGTCAACACCTGTTTCTATGCAAACTCAGATTCTATCCCTTTCATTATCCATGTCACCTTTGTTATTCCCTTTTGTGATTCATCCAATGAGATCTACACCTACTAGATTTACCTGTCACCTTACTGCATCCACTTTCCCCATGACTATAACTGTTCCCTTCTACCACGCGTATGCTGTGTTTGCTCCCACAGGACCTTACTATAGACTCTAGTGAGGCGAAATTGTTTCCGGCTACTCAGCTCTACTGCACTGCAATATCGCCAACCTGTTCTCTGCCAACTGAAAGATGTGAAAAGTATGTATTCCTTCCATTGTCATATTATAATTGCCACCAACCTAACTTGAATCCTGACTCCAATTCCTTCTGTCCCATCTCGCTTCAGTTGAATTAAAACTCTGCTTCTTCCCTGGCCACTGCCAGCACTCCCACTCTGACCTTTCCTGGACACTCTCCATATTCCCTCATAAACCTGCTCCCTCTGTCCAACCTTGCAGCTGCCTATGATAGACGTACCTGAATTGCAACACTTTTAAAGATGGATAAAAGTAACGTCTACATACTTCAAGGTCATGGAAACATAGGAAATATAGAAAATAGGTGCAGCCATTCAGCTTTTTGAGCCTGCACTAACATTCAATATGATCATGGCTGGTAATGCACTTTCAGTATCCCACTCATGCTTTCTCTCCATACCCTTTGATCTTTTAGCCACAAGGGCCATATCCATCTCTCTCATATCTAACAAAGTGGCCCAACAGCTTTCTGTGGTAGAGGATTCCGAAGGTTCACAACTCTCTGAGTGAAGAAGATCATCTTCATCTCAGTCTTGAATGGCTTACCCCTTATTCTTAGACTGTGATTCCTAGTTCTAGTCTTACCAAACATTGGGAACATTCTTCCTGCATCCAGCTTGTCCAGTCTCATCAGAAGTTTATAGGTCATTGACAAAGTGAAGCTCATCAGATGTTATTCATTGGCGGGACACTTAATTTGGAGAGGGAATGTGATTCCAATGACTGGGGCTTTTAATGAACATTCATGAATGCAACTGAAAGCAGTTATGATTCCTAATTTATGTCAGCAGGCAATTCTTTAACTTGATTTCCTCACTTCCCGTTACTTCAGATTTTGTGCCCCCCAACTTCTGCGAATCCTGCAGCTTGTGTGAATAGAAAATCTTGCCTTGAATGACAACCAGATAACAGTTTCTCTCCAACCAGGTCCTTCTCCCTCTCTGAGTGACAGTGTCTCTCCCTTTCACTGAGTGAGTTGTCTCCTCTCTCTCTCTGACTGACAGTCTTTCTCTCTTTCTCTCTCTCCCTCCATCTCTCACTGAGTCTCTCACTCCTTTGATATTCCTATTCAATGAGTGATATTTGTGATTGATCTGTATAAACGTGAATCAAAGTTGCTGTACCTCCCTATTTGGTTGAAGTAGCAGCTTAATTCCTAATTGAGGATTTGTGGTGTAATCTGAGAGCATATTGAATCATTTTCATTCACCAGTGTAGTATATACTATGGGATATCATTTATCAGGAGGACATGGTATCAGTCAACCAACACTATCCGTGTCCATTTTAACTGTGATAAACACAAAGCTACTTTGCCAAGAAATGTGTTAGACTGAGATGAAATGCTCTTATAAGTGAATGAATGGAAAGTGATTTGGTGTATCTGAATCTGATGCTGAGATTTTCTAAGTTTTTCTTTATCCCAAAGAAAAGTATTCACTGTCTTTGTTTAGAATCTCATAAAACTGAATATTGCGATACTCCAGTATCTTTTTTTGAAATCTGATGCATATTTTTCTATGAAGAGTTTATAACAGCAAAATTTTTGTTTTTTGCTGAACATTAGAAATTTGTCCCTAATCAGGAGTTCCTGTTCTTGCCTTCTCAATCTGTGCTCATCACCTTACAGTGTATTTTAGACTGACTGTCAGGCTATGTTTACAGACTTCTCCCTCTCTGCGGCCCCCTACAGCACCTCCCTCCCCCCCCAGCATAGTCTTGCACAACATTAAACATTCACATCTGTTTGGCTCTCCATTACCACATCCAATACAAACAGATGCTGGTGTAGGAAGACTAAATACTTTGTGTTAGGAAAATAAAAAGATTCCTTTTTTAAAAAAAATCAAAATAATGAGTAAGGTTAATTATTATAAATACAGAACAAGTTCAGAGAGCAAACTGAGTGGATTGCAATGGGTGGAATGAGCTCACCCAGCCTTCTCCAGGGAACATTATGTACTTGGAAAGTCTATATTCTGATGAATCCTGACATTTCAGATTCTTTTTTTGGAGTCTCCTTCAGCAGTGTTGGCCATGTCAGTATGACCAACAAAAGTCCAGGGGTCTTATTCAGTTAGACATGAAATATGAGGGAAAATCTCCTTCTTGGGACTTTATAGCTATGTAGGATAGCCAAAAATTTCTCTTCACTCTGTGTATTTTCACTGAGCCCTGATGTTGACATCGGAAACATAAAATGAATCAAAAGTAGGAACAGCTTTCAGTCCAGATGGTATAAGCAGCCTTTCCCTGTGCCTTGAACAGGGTGATTGGGAAAATTGAAATTTTTTCTTCATGATACAGTTAGATACACAGTCCATGTAGTGGAAACTTGCACACTTATGAAAATTTCTGAATCCTGACCCTGCTCTGGTTGTCATAATGCCCACCTGTGAGGTCTTTCCAAAGCAGTTAAAAAGAGGCAGGTGAATCCCTGCAGGAGGCAGGTGGGCAGTTCCACCACAAGAGGTGGAGTTGCTACTGTCAGAGAGAGTATCTTCACTTTCAGACTCCCTCTGATGTAGGATATTCAGCTGAATAAATTACAAAATAACTGCAACTGTTAGAAAGTCCCTACATACAATGTTAGGCGGAAGGCTATGATAAAGGGACGTCTGTTAGTGAACTTGTGGATCCCCTAGGTCAGGCACATGTCAGACGACCCTTAGTGGCGAGCCTGTCCGCTACTGGAAAGATCCCAGTGGTGACTCAATCAGCACATAGGTGGGCAATCAATAACATGGATTGACTAGCCATCACTCTGCCTGTAACAAACAGCCTCTGAGGTGATTGGCCCATTGACCTGATCCTTATGTTTTTAATATTCCTCCTGATCCCATTCTGCACTTTGTGCATGGTTCTCCTTATGACAGTGGTTTCTTTTCACATTGACTAGTCTCTCCTTGTGTCTACAGTCTCTGCTCATGTACAGTAGTCTCCTTATATCAAGCAGCTTCTCCTTCTGTCCAAGGATTCCTCCTTACATCCAGCAGTCACTACTCACAGCTAAACTCAAACATCATGTTCCACAATTTCTCCTTGTGTCCTATTGTAACATGGGTAGAAGACTGCATCCTGAAGCAACTCAGATTTTAGACAGAGAATCCTTTGGGTACCTTATGATTCATATCTATTTCATGGCTGTATTTCAGCTGCATTGATCGACTATTGTTCCATAACTTTTGATATCCTAGTTCACAGTCTCTGTTTTGAAAATATCAGTTAAACCCACCCCCTCACCCAGCATTAACAATTTTTTTAGGGAGACCAGATTGTGTGAAAAATGCTTCATGATTTCACTTCTAAATAGCTTGTCATCTAGATTGGATTCTTCCATCTAAGGAACCAGTTTTTCTGTATTTCTATTCATGTGAGATAGTCTCAGACTCCAGTTTCCTTTGCATAGCCTGACAATAAAATCAGGGTCCAATCTCTCCATACCCCTTTGTAATTTAGTGTTCCTTCTAAAATAATGTCATCTGGAAACTTGGATACATAACTTTTTAGTCCTTTTCCTTATCATTGAATTATGTACGTAGTACGCCAAATGTGGTGTTAAAAGACTCAATACATGTTTATTATAACATCTCTAAATTTCAATTCTATCCTAGAAATAAGCCCAAGTTTATTTTTTGTTAATATTCTTATTGATCCACATTGCAACATTTTACTAATTTGGCTATTTCTGTGCTCAGATCTTTACCCTATTTAGATTCCATTATCTAATATGCAAATTCCCTATTTTTCTTCTCACAGTATAATACTTGGAAATGGAACTCACTCTATTTCCCTACAGTGAACTGACATGTATTCAATGGACAGAATGATTTCCTTCTGTGCGGTAATGACACAATGAACTCACACATCTATTTTTAAGGTAATTTGCTAATTAAAGTTTATTAATGTCTCAATGTAATTTGTTGTAGTCCTCAGCGTTAACTATCCTTTTTAATCTGTGTTGTCTGCAAATCGATAAATTATGTTTCTGATTCCAAAGTCTATTGCCGGAATTCTCTGGCCGTTCACGTCCTGCCCTGCTGCCAGTGAGAATAGAGAATTTGGCATTCAGCGAAATCTCCATTCATTGTAGTGGGACCAGAGAATCCCACCTATGGGCAAGTTGGATAATCCAGACCTATATCGTTAAGCTAAATTGTGAGCAATAGTTGTGCCAGCACTGATCCTTGTGGGAGCACACTTCTCATCTTCTGCCACTCTGAATAACTGCTTTCTTGCCTTTGCTCTGCTTTCAATCTTGCATGATGTACAGACCCCCAGCTTTTGTCTTGACACTACGGACTTCCTACAGAAACTCAGCACACATGGAGCAGTTGAACCAGGGACACTCCTTGTCACAATGGATGTCTCGGCGCTCTACACCAACATCCCGCACGACAATGGTATTGCTGCAACTGCCTCAGTACTCAATGCCAACAACTGCCAGTTTCCGGATGCAATTTTACAACTCATCCACTTCATCTTGGACCACAATGTCTTCACTTTCAACAATCAGCTTTTCTTCCAGACACATGGAACAGCCATGGGGACCAAATTCGCACCTCAGTATGCCAACATCTTCATGCACAGGTTCGAACAAGACTTCTTCACTACACGAGATCTTCAACCAAGGTTATATACTAGATACATTGATGACATCTTTTTCCTTTGGACTCATGGTTAACAATCATTGAAACAACTGTATGATGATATCAACAAGTTCCATCCCACCATCAGCCTCACCATGGACTATTCTCCAGAATCAGTTGCATTCTTGGACACACGCATCTCCATCAAGGACGGTCACCTCAGCACCTCACTGTACCGCAAACCGACAGACAACCTCACAATGCTCCACTTCTCCAGCTTCCACCCTAGACACGTTAAAGAAGCCATTCCCTATGGACAAGCCCTCCGTATACACAGAATTTGCTCAGATGAGAAGGATCGTGACAGACACCTCCAGACACTGAAGGATGCCCTCGTGAGAACAGGATATGGCGCTCGACTCATCGATCGACAGTTCCGACGTGCCACAACGATAAACTGCACTGACCTCCTCAGAAGACGAACACGGGACACGGTGGACAGAGTACCCTTTGTTGTCCAGTACTTCCCCGGAGCGGAGAAGCTACAACATCTTCTCCAGAGTCTTCAACATATCATTGATGACGATGAACATCTCGCTAGGGCCATCCCCACCCCCCCACTTCTTGCTTTCAGACAACCGCACAACCTCAAACAGATCATTGTTCGCATCAAACTACCCAACCTTCAGGAGAACAGTGACCACAATACCACACAACCCTGCCACAGCAACCTCTGCAAGACATGCCGGATCATAGACATGGACGACATCATCAAACGTGAGGATACCATTCACCAGGTACACGTTACATACACTTGCAACTCGGCCAACATTGTCTACCTAATACGTTTCAAGAAAGGATGTCCCGAAGCATGATATATTGGGGAGACCATGCAGACACTACGACAGCGGATGAATGAGCATCGCTCAGCAATCACCAGGCAAAACAGTTCCCTTCCTGTGGGCGAACACTTCAGCAGTCATGGGCATTCGGCCTCCGACCTGCAGGTAAATGTTCTTCAAGGGGGCTTTCATGATACACGACAGCGCAGAGTCGCTGAGCAGAGACTGATAGCCAAGCTCCGCACACAGTCTTAACAGGGATCTTGGCTTCATGACACACTATTTGTAACTCCCGTAACTTGCCTGGGTTAGCAAAAAACCTCACTTACTGTGCTGTCTGGAGAAAATACACAATTCTCCAACAATGCTCAGGATTCCCTTCACACACATTGGTCGCCACTTTAACACTTGAATAGCAGGTTAGATGTAAGGATTCGCATTCTAATCAGCAATCTCTGACTGTCTGTGCTGATGTGTGCTATTGCAGACCAGAACACTGCATTTGCCTGATGAAGACACAGAGTCGAAAGCTCGCTTTTTTACTATCAAATAAATCGGTTGGATTAAAAATTGGTGTTGCTAAATTCTTACTGACCTCAATCTTGCAGCCAGCTAACTATTTATTTTGCTACTTGTCCTCTGAATCCAAATGCTTTGATCTTGTGTGGTACCTTAATAAAGTACTTTTGAAAATTGACATATGACACCTGCTACATTATTATTGTCTACACTCTCTGTTCAAAGAATTCATGAGATTGGTTAGAACGACTTCCTTTTTTTCAAATTGATGCTGACTATTCGTTATTCTATTTTTGATTTCTAGTTGTTTTTCTATTTTCTCTTTACCAGGGATTCCATTATTTTTCTTCTACTTATGCTTGACTGACTGGCTTATAATTACCCAGTCAATTTCATTCCTCTTCCTTAAATGTAGGTGTCACATTAGTTGCCGCCATCTTTTGGCATCACTTGATTTTCTAATGTATTGTAAATTTTGTATAACAATGTCCTTATCTACAAAAGAAATTCAAGCAGCTCATTACATGTGTTTGGAACTTGTTAACGACATGCAATAGAAAATAAATAAACCTTTCTCAATGAAATAGATAGAAAGTTTTTAAAGTTTTTCTTTCAACATTTCATCTTGGTGAAAAAGAGAATTTGGGTCCCAGATGACTTTATTGTGCTGGAACATTGTAGGTTGGGCCTGAGAGTTGCCATGGCAGTGGTGTAATGAGTGACTCAGGACCCAGCTGTTGCTGATGTTAAATAAGTGTGCCCAGTTGCCTAGGAGTCCACCACTGGTTTCTATTTACACAGGGACAGTACATTGGATAGCAGAGATTGTGATTGATACTTTACTGCAAGACTGTTAGAAACAGATCCATTTGGCAACTCAAATTAGTCTCTTGTCATTTACACTTGCAAAGCAGCTTGAACTGGTTCTGCTAAATCAAATAGGCCTAGTACTTTCCAACCACCATATTTGCAGAAGGTTCTGATTAATATAATACACGCAAATGAAAAAATATGAAATCAGTTCCTAATTAATGTTACCTTTCTGGCTGCCATTGTGCACAAAAATAGACCCAAACAAATCTACACACATTAACATATGTGTATATGAATGTACAAGCACACAGACACATACATGGAGGCTTTGGAGCTTCTGCGGATCTTCCGTGAATGTCTGTATAAGTTGTGTATGTTTATTGATGTCTTTTTTTTTAACATCCAGGGGTGATTTGGTCCGCCTTGTTGTCCAACAAGGGGCATACACACGGTGGGTCGTGTGGGGGCTGCTCTTGGATGTTGCTTCGAGAGTTGCCTAGTGCTTCATGTCGATAGTGTATGCTTAAACTGGACCAGCTGACGGGCAACATGACTATCACTGCTCAGTGACTATCACTGTTTGCTGTGCAGATACATGGATTTGAGCCAGTGTCTGTGGGACTTTGCACATTCTCCCTGTGCTTGCGTGGGTTTTCTCTTGTGCTCCAGTTTCCTCCCACACTCCAAAACTGTGCTCTTAGGCTGACTGGTGTTAATAAATTGTCCCTAAATTAGGTGTCTCTCAATCTGGTTATAATTCTCTAAATTTGCACATCTTTATTGTGGAGTCCAATAGGTGTAGACAAAAGTCATAGGTAGAAGAGGCACTCACTGAATGTTAAGATGGCGGCGCCGGCTTGTAGGGCCGAAGGGCCTGTTTCCTGTGCTGGGTTGTTCTTTGTTCTTTGCAAGAACATACTAATTTGCATACACGTATGCATGAACAAATTAACATGTAAATGCCATTATACAAGTAGACAACTGTCCCTGATATAAATGGATGTAAGGGAGGTTGATAGATGGAAATACTCTGTCCATCTTAACAACAAAGCCTTATTTGAATAATTGTGCCTCGAAATGCTGCCTGAAAGCAGGCTACATTAATTTGTTGGCGACAGGTTGGAAGAGTAAGCACGGGCAGGAAGCCATACTGGAAATTTGTGAGTACAACCCTTGGCAGAAAAGGGTCTCTGGACTCTGAATGGAGCTTGAATAGTAAGGGGAGATAATTGAACAATTGTCTATCATTGGAGAGGTGAGACATCCTTGTGAGATTTTGACAGAGCAGTACCCCTAGCCCAGAAGGAGATTAGAAAGAGCAGATCTTGTGCAATTTAGTCTCCCCACCTCAAGCATGCTGTCAGTAATCCCAAAGCACAGGTTTTCCTTGACCTACACAGCATTGCTGAACATCAGCAAGCTTCAATTTTTAAGTGTTAATAAGGTACTTACCTGCCTTGGGGAATTTTGGGCAAACCCTGAGATGTGTGATTCTTTTCTAAACTCCCCGTAGAAACCATGGATGGGAATTGCCAAAGTTACAGTATTTGTGCAAGAGATGTTCTGAGCATTGTTCCATACAAATCCCTTCAATATATCTATGTCTCATGAATTCGTGTTATGGTGTATTCTATCTGATGAATACTGTGTGCTTTAAACTCCAGTGACAGCTGTCAATAGTAATATATATTTAAGCACAAGGGGAAGGAGCTAGATTAATTCTAATAGAGATATAAGGGTAGAGGTCTTGATAAGGATGCAGTTTTATTCCTGAATCTCTCTTCTGTTAACTATGGCATAGTAGGTAGCACTCTGGTAGGTAGCATTCTGAACCCAGAATCATGAGGGATTTGAGGTTGTTTTCGTTAGAAAGGAGGCGGCTAAGAGGGACCTAATCGAAACATATAAGATGATTAGAGGTTTAGATAGGGTGGACAGTGATAGCCTTTTTCCTAGGATGGAGAAAGCTAGCACGAGGGGACACAGCTTTAAATTAAGGGGTGATAGTTATAGGACGGATATCAGAGGTAGGTTCTTTACCCAAAGGGTGGTTCGGGAGTGGAATGCCCTGCCTGCAGCAGTTGTAGATGCGCCAAGTTTGGTGGCGTTTAAGAGGTTAGTTGATAAGTATATGGAAGAGAAGAGAATGGTTTAGTTTGGAGGGGCATTGCTTTTTATATTGGTCGGCGCAACATCGAAGGCCGAAGGGCCTGTTCTGTGCTGTAGTGTTCTATGTTCTATAGGTTCTGGGTTCAAATCTAATCGAGGCTTGAGTGCAAAAATCACTGAGAAAGAGCTGCACTGCTAGAGGTGTCAGCTGTAATCCTCCAGCTATTCACCCCCTACCCGCGGGCTTCCTGCTGACATGGGGTGACCTTAATGGGAATTCCCATTGACAGTGGTGGAATAAAAAAATCCTGCCCCTAACAAAAAACACGCTCCCTCCCACTGGTGGGAAACGCGTGGCTGGGAGGTGGGAGAATCTCACCTCATGTCTTTTTTTGAGGCATGACAGCAAGACTCCATTTGGCAGTGTAAGATTTTGCACTATTTTGAAAAAGAACAGAGCACTCATCCTCAGTTTCCTAGCCAATACTTATTCTTCAATTACCATCTCAAAGCATCAGAATACTTTATCATTATTATGTTGCTGTTTGTGAGAGCTTGCTGTGCACATATTGGCTGCCATATTTCCTACATTACAATAGCAATTACATTTCATAAGTACTTCATTGGCTGTAAAGCACTTTGACAGGTCTAGTGATGTCTGTTTCTTGAATAATTTGAAATGGTATAGTGTTTACCTTATTAGTTACCTAATTTTCCATGGTGAGCTCATTATGGTAATTATGCAGATCCCTAACTGAAGATTTGAACTTGTGAAAGATGAAAATTCTAGGTTAAATGTAAATTGGTATGACAAATTAAAGCCAAATGTCAGAATAGGTTAACAAACATTTTAGCATAGAATTACAAAGAGAACTTGGCTGTATATATGCATATATCTTTGAAGGTACGGGAAAGGCTGAAAGCGTATTAATTAAGTGCACAGAATTCTAAGCTTTATTAATAAGAGCCGAAAGTACAAGGGCTAGGAGGTTATGTTGTATTTGTATAAGATACTAGTTCAATCTCAGCTGCAGTATGGTGTTCAGTTCTGCATGATGAACTTGGACACTCCAAGTGGAAGCAGCACTTTACAAGCTGCTTTCAAAACAACTTAATATATGGACAGTCTTTTTGAGATGTGGGTGAAAGGTGGGATTGGGTGGGGTGATATTGGGTTAGGTGGATGTAATAGTTAGGATTAGATGGGCATGATTCTTGTAGTTGGATGAAGGTAATAGTGGGAGCTGATGGATGAAGTTGGGTAGGGTGACCAATTGTATGAGGTAGGTAACAGTTGGGATGAATGGTGTGGTAATATTTGAGGTTGGGTGGCCAATGATATTTTGGGTTGTGTGATTATTGGGGTTGGCTAGAGGGCGATATTTAGGAAGGCGTGATAAACTGGGGGTTGAGTGGGGGGGGGGGGGATAAACTGAGGTTGAATGGGAGGTTTGTTGTGGTGAGGACAGAGTGGCTCTTAGAGTTGGGTGAAGTGAGATTTAGGTGAAGTGAGATTTAGGTGAAGGGGTGATCATTTGGTGAGGAGGGGATGTGGGAGGAGGATTGATAGTTGGGGTGACGTGTGGATTATTTTTGGGGTTGAATGGGGTTAAAGTTGATATTGGTTGGTGATTCCATCTTCCGCTTCCTAACCAGTTTCCAAAGTTCAGAAATCCAGATGCCTTGAGGAGTTGGGATGCATAGCGTTAACTATTTCTGTCTTAATTTATCTTTTCATTTGCTCCATTCCATTATGTAGCTGTCTTTAGTCTCTCTAGTTCTATCTCTCCACCGCCCCAACCTCCCACCTCCTCCTATGCTGCTTGGATGGAATACAGTGCCGAGTCAAAACTATCAGAAAAGTAAAAGAATTGTTACTCAGTATGATTCTTTTCCTGATCTTACTTAGACAGTGAAATAGAAGCCAGTTTCAAGCTAGAATCAATGTGAATGTTGAATGTGCTCATTCATGTATCATTAGGATAGTGTTATAGCCAATCCGATTCTCCACAAATCTTGTCCTCTGGAACTAATAAATAGGGCTATTCAGAAAGAGAGTGCATTCTGAAATTTTTGTAGGTAACACAAAAGTGACAAAGTTTCTCTCTCTTTCACTTCAGCTCCTTCTTTCCTTTGACTTGGTCCCAATGAACCTTTTAAAGTCCCTGATCCAAACCCACACTCTGTTTTATGGAGAGCATGCTGGCAGTCCTGGTGCTGCTATTTCTTACTGCACCTGTTCCAGAGTGGATCCCAGGAGAGCTCAACCCATTGGCACCATTCCACAATTACTCATCAACATTGCTGCATTCATATGGCAATCATCAAGCTTGGAACCAGTAGTGAAACAGGGATGAGGAATTTCAAAGCAAGAACCAAGACGAAGCAGAAATTCTCCCAACCTCCTGTGTAAAATGAAGGAGAGAGGCAAATTGCTAATGACAAGCTGACATTCTGTTCCAGTGTGACCTCTTTACAGAGGCAAGCTCTTTCTTTTCAGGAGTAATGCTACCTGACAGGGGATTTATTTGGAGCTCAGAACAGTGTACTCCAAAAAAAAATGTAAACTTTTACAATGTGTGTTTTATATTTTGACTCCAATTTGAAATTAACCCAAATAATATGCATTTTTTTTACAAGATTACTGTTATCACAGGTAGCATCCCTATCCATCCTAGTCACATCTCTCATTGCAACATGGAACTTCGCAGACAAGAGACTCAGTTACAGTCATCCTTCTCAACACTTTCAAAATGCCAGGATTGTTAACCAGCACTCTATGATTAGAGGATCTGGCAGGGCAAAAATTAAAACTGTCATGAAACTATTGCCTAGATCCAAAACTTAACATATAACAATTATGCAAACATATATTCTATCTCCTACACAATACATCATTGGTCTGAATATCATAGGATCATACAGGACCAAAGGAGGCTATGTAGCTCCTAATGCCTCTGCTGACTTTTTAAAAAAATTGCTAATTAGACCCATTTTCCTGCTCTTATCACAAAGCTCTACAGTTTTTCTTTTAGAAGTTACTACTGAATTTAATTTATCACCTTTTCAGATATTGCATTCCAGATATAACAACTCTTCACAGAAAAATAATTCTCCACATCTCCCTTTTGGTTTTTTTTGCTAATTATCAGAAAGAAATGACTAGTATCTGTAAAGAAAAAGTTTTCATCCCTCAATTCTGAATCTAAATTAAAATACAACACTTGCAACATTTTTGATTCTACTTCAGAAGGGTTGCTGCGACCCTCAGAGGATTTCAACAATCTGTGACATCAAAACCCTTGACATTCACATTGGAATGTGCAAAGAATGAGCGCTAGCCTCGCTAAGTGTTCCTCCACATTGAATAAAAGCCAGAGGAATGATAATACTCTAAACCACAGCCATCTACTAACCTCTGACCAGCCAAGTGATCAGCTTGAGCGTTGGCTGAGACTGTTGATGCCGAAATCTCAGTTCATGTGCAAAGAATGAACCGGTCTTCTCCTTGAATTCTAAAGTATATTTTTGATGCTGTTTTCAGCATTGACACCATAAAGGTCATCATGGCAATAGCTCAAATTATTTATTTTATGCCTTTTGACCTAATATAAGGTGACTGACAAAGAATTGGAAAAATATGGGGAGAATTGTTTTTACATAGCAAGTTATTGTAATCTAGACTGTACTGCCTGAAGAAGTGATAGAAGCAGTTCAATGTTAACTTTCAAGAGGGAATTTGATAAAAACTTGAAAAATGTTTCAAAGCTCTATTGAAAGAGCAAAAGAGTTGAATTAAATAACTACCTCTCTGAAAGAGCCAGTAAGCCATAATTGGTTGATTGGTCTCCTGTGGTTTATTCTGTGGTTTTATGAGAAGACCTTCCTAAACATATGAATTATTTGATGAATTGAAGATGTGATCATGTGACCTGGGATGGCAGGATACCAATTGCTTCTGTCATTTTCCATTGTGCAATCTCAAGCAAGAGATGCTGGAAGAGGGAACTTAAGCATAAACCCATGGGTGGAATCAGGTCAGTATTCCCAGCCCATCTTTACAACCTCATTCAATTTTACTTTGCATTGAAATTAGCAGAGTGGTGCAGAATGTAAAACTAGCATTTAACCCAATCCCTCCTCCCAGCCGGGGCCATGAAATTCAAATAGCCAAGATACTGAGTCACATTGGCCTGTGTCCTCGTTCTCCAAGTGTTTAGCAGTTGCTTTTCCTCACTTACTGTAGGATGGGATAGGAGTCAAAGATGTGTAATATTGGAAATTAAGAAAGGAAAGTTGCAATAAATTAAAACTGAGTTATCGTTCTTGTTTCTGGAGACATCAGGTGGAAAGAACTTGTATTTATATCATGCCTTTTATGATGTTAGGAGGCCTTAAGTCACTTTACAGTAATGTAAATACTTTTTGAAGTTTATTCACTGTTTTAATGCAGGATATACAACAGCCAATTTGTGAATTGCAAGATGCCACACATAAAGTGCGAAAGGATCAGATAATCTGTTTTACTGATGTTGGCTGAGGGTTCAATATTGATGATGTAAAGATGCCGGCGTTGGATTGGGGTTGCTAAATTCTTACTGGGTTCAATATTGTCCAGAAAGAGGGAACTCCTTACTCCTTTTTAGTTAGTATTCTGAGATTTTTTTACATTATCTGAGAGGGCTGATGAGGCATCAGAAAGTCAGATGTTATTACATTTTGAGTTTTAATTACGAGGTGTTTATGAAATGATAATTATCAAATTATAGTGTGGGATTAAGGATAGGTTGGTTATTTTAAGGAGAAATCTTAACCACTCCAGGGTACCATCCACCATTACCAAATGATTGCCATTTGGAACATAATTAGGGTGATTTTGAAGGTTGTTTGAATTGTTGGATCCCTGTGCACTGCCGATAAGAATTTAGCAACACCAATTTTAAATCCAACCGATTTATTTGATAGTAAAATTGTGAGCTTTCGACACTCTGTGTCTTTGTCAGGCAAATGCAGTGATCGATAACCCAGCTGCTGCTGCTTATATTTTTAAGATTCTTAAGGGAGAGGGGAGTCAACCCCAAGTCATAGTTCATGTAGGGACACATGATATAGGTAGGAAAAGGGAAGGGGATATTAAACAGAAATTTATGGAGTTGGGGTGGAAGCTTAGGGCCAAAACTGGCAGAGTGGTTATCTCTGGACTCTTGCCTGTGCCAAGGGATAGTTTGGAGAAGAATAGAGAGAGGGAATGTTTGAACTCGTGGCTACGGGGATGGTGCAGGAGGGAGGGGTTCAGGTTCCTGAACAATTGGGACTCATTCTGGGATAGGTGGGACCTCTACAAGAGAGATGGTCTACACCTGAACCAGAGGGGAACTAATATCTTGGGGGGAAAATTTGCTAAGGCTATGCAGGGGGCTTTAAACTGATTCGGGGGGGGGTGGGATCCTGAATAGTTGGGGTGCTAAGAGGGATGAGAGTAAGGGGGTCATAGAGGAAAGCCGTAAAACACAGCAGCATACGGGTGGGGTAGGGCATGGTTTGAAATGCGTATACTTTAATGCAAGGAGTATTCGCAATAAGGGGGAGGAACTTGCAGCTTGGACCAGTACCTGGAACTTCGATGTTGTGGCCATTTCAGAGACTTGGGTAGAGCAGGGACAAGAATGGATGTTGCAGGTTCCAGGGTTCAAATGCTTTAGTCGGAGTAGAGAAGGAGGTAGAAGGGGGGGAGGAGTGGCATTATTAGTCAAAGACTGTATCACAGTGACAGAGAAGAAGTTTGATGAGGACTTGTCTGTTGAGGTAGTATGGGCTGAGATTAGAAACAGGAAAGGAGAGGTCACCCTGTTGGGAGTCTTTTATAGACCTCCTAAAAGTTCTAGAGAGGTTGAGGAAAGGATTGCAAAGTCAATTCTGGTCAGGAGTGAAAGTAATAGGGTAATTGTTATGGGGGACTTTAACTTTACTAATATTGATTGGAATAGCTATAGCTCTAGCTCGTTAGAGGGGTCAGTTTTCGTACAAAGTGTGCAGGAGGGTTTTTTGACTCAGTATGTAGATAGGCCAACTAGAGGTGAGGCTACATTGGATTTGGTGCTGGGCAATGAGCCAGACCAGGTGTTAGGCTTGGAGGTTGGTGAACATTTTGGTGATAGTGACCACAATTCGGTTACGTTCACCTTAGTGATGGATAGGGATAGGCATGAAGCTGGGGGCAGTAGTTATAGCTGGGGGAAGGGTAATTATGAGGCCATCAGGAGAGAATTAGGGTGCATAGATTGGACTAGGAAACTACAGGGACTGGGAACATCTGGAATGTGGAGCTTATTCAAGGAGCAGCTGCTGCAGGTCCTTGATAAGTATGTCCCTGTCAGGCAAGGAGGAAATGGTCGAGTAAGAGAACCTTGGTGTACGAAAAAAGTTGATTTGCTGGTTAAAAGGAAAAAGGAGGCTTATGTCAGGATGAGGATTGAAGGCTCGGTTAGTGCAATGGATAGCTATAGATTAGCCAGGAGGGAGCTAAAGAGTGAATTGAGGAGAGCAAAGAGAGGACACGAGAAGACTTTGGCTGATAGGATTAGGGAGAATCCTAAAGCTTTCTTTAGATATGTTAAGAATAGAAGATTGGTTAGGGCAAGATTAGGGCCAGTCATAGACAGCAGTGGGAAGTTGTGCGTGGAGCCTGAGGAGATTGGAGAGGTACTGAATAAATATTTCTCTTCGGTATTCACGCAGGGTGATGTAAATGTAGTTATGGAGAACACTGAGGTACAGGGTAGCAAACTGGAAGGTATCGAAGTAGATAGGGAGGATGTGCTAGATATTCTCGAGGGTTTGAAGTTGAATAGGTCCCCTGGGCCGGACGGGATTTACCCTAGGATTCTCTGGGAGGCTCTGATCTTCAGGTCGTCGTTGGTTACAGGTGTGGTTCCGGAGGACTGGAGGACTAAGGAGGTGGATGGGGGTAAGGCGATTGATGTGGTATATATGGACTTTAGTAAGGCGTTTGATAAGGTGGCCCATGGAAGAAAATGCAGATGTATGGGATAGAGGGTGATTTAGCTAATTGGGTTAGGAATTGGCTAGCAGATAGAAGACAGAGGGTGGTGGTTGATGGGAGATATTCATCTTGGAGTTCGGTGACAAGTGGTGTACCTCAGGGGTCTGTTTTGGGGCCCCTGCTGTTTGTAATTTTTATAAATGATCTGGATGAGGGTATTGAAGGATGGATTAGTAAATTTGCAGATGACACTAAAGTCGGTGGAGTGGTAGATAGTGAAGAGGGGTGTTATAGTTTGCAGAGTGACTTGGACAAGTTGCAGAGCTGGGCCGAGAGGTGGCAAATGGAGTTTAATGTGGAAAAGTGTGAGGTAATGCACTATGGCAGAAATAATAAATGTGTAGAGTATAGGGCAAATGGTAGGATTCTTAGTAGTCTAGATGAACAGAGGGATCTTGGTGTGTATGTGCATAGATCCCTGAAAGTAGGCAGTCAGGTCGAGAAGGTTGTTTGGAAGGCATATGGAGTCTTGGCTTTTATTGGTAGAGGGATTGAATTTCGGAGCCGCAACGTCATGTTGCAACTGTACAAAACTCTAGTGCGGCCGCACTTGGAGTATTGTGTGCAGTTCTGGTCCCCACATTATAAGAAAGATGTGGAGGCATTGGAGAGGGTACAGAGGAGGTTTACCAGGATGTTGCCTGGTATGGAGGGCAGGTCTTATGAGAGAGGCTGAGGATTTGAGGTTGTTTTCGTTAGAAAGGAGGCGGCTAAGAGGGGACCTGATCGAAACATATAAGATGATTAGAGGTCTAGATAGGGTGGACAGTGATAGCCTTTTTCCTAGGATGGAAAAATCTAGCACGAGGGGACATAGCTTTAAATTAAGGGTGATAGTTATAGGACGGATGTCAGAGGTAGGTTCTTTACCCAAAGGGTGGTTCGGGAGTGGAATGCCCTGCCTGCAGCGGTTGTAGATGCGCCAAGTTTGGTGGCGTTTTAAGAGGTTAGTTGATAAGTATATGGAAGAGAAGGGAATGGTTTAGTTTGGAGGGGCATTGCTTTTTATATTGGTCGGCGCAACATCGAAGGCCGAAGGGCCTGTTCTGTGCTGTAATGTTCTATGTTCTATGTTCTATATACTGTGGTTGGAATGATTAGTTCAGATCTCTTTACGTGAACACCATCATGTTACTCCAGTAGAGCACAAAAGTCCTCCGCATCACATTAACAAAAGATCTGTATCCTGCCTTTCATAACCTCAGGATGTCACAAGGTCCTTTACAGCCAATCAGGTACTTTTGAAGTGTAGTAACTATTATGTTGTAGGAAACTTAGCAGCCAATTTGCAAAAAAAACAAGCTTTCAAAGAGCAATGAGATTATTGACCAAAAAATCTATTTCAGTGATATTGGTTAAAAAATAAATATTGACTAGAACTCTAAGGAGGACTCTCTTTATCAAATAACACCATGGAATCTTTAACACCTGCAGGTGGACCCTTGGTCTCATGTAAAAAATGCACTTCTGACAGTACTGCACATCAGTGCCAGCTTTGATTATGCTCCGCAGTCCCTGGAGAAGGGAATTATCCTTTGACTGAGAGCCAAGGAGGTTATCACTGAGCCATCTGATGCCATAAAGGATGGAGATCCAACTTCCTCCCAACAGGGAGAAAAAACAAAAGTAATACATTCTCAGCTAAAAGCATTTTGAAGTAAATATTCACGGTGTTGGATAGTTTTGCTGTGCAATCAGCATCAAAAGTATTAAATATAATGATATGCTAGCAATAAGCAATCTGTAAATATATCATCACTTTAATTTATGTTCAGAATCCAGCCTGAGGGCTGCTACATCTGAAAGATTTTTGGTATGTAAAAGAATGTGTGGAATGGGATGAGACTATTCTTTTGACTTGTCAAGCTCATTCAGTTTCTCTGGTCGATGCTGCAGGCAGACAGCAATTTGACAGCACCCCACACCACTTTCAGAGTAGATGCAAGCTTGTGCTTGTTTATTGAATGTTCTGGCTTTGTAATTTCAATCTGTCCACTCCCAAGCAATGGTGAAAAGCTGTCTCTACTCTATCCTAACAAAATGTTTCATCTTTGATCTCAGGAGATCTTTTGGGTTCCAGAAATGTGTCAGTTCCACCACCTACACTAGTCTTACTAAGATTTTGCTGGTGTGATGTTGCGATTAATTTAGTCCTACATTATAAGTTCGTCATGTGATATTCAAAGATAAAAGCGACAGATGGTTAGAACACAAATCTTAGTGAAGGCCTTAACTCCAGCAAAATGGTTTAGATGTGACTTCTAATACCTGGGATCTACCTTTGAATTTGTCTCACACACATTCAGGAGAAAGGCTTTCCTGGCAAAGGCCTATAATGTTGGTGGACCCCAGCACATTTCCCAGTGCATACAGGCTCATAGCCCAAATTCACTTCAAATTTGGCAAAATGAACAATTTCACTGTGAGAGGTCAAGAGTGACTAATGTGGGAAATGAAAAAGATGTCATATTGGAATTCAGTGGGTGAAGGATGGCATTGTGGCACAGTGGTTAACACTGCTGCCTCACAACTCCAAGGATCTGAGTTCAATTCCCGGCTTGGGTGACTGTTTATGTGGAGTTTGCATGTTCTTTCCATGGCCGCATGGGTTTCTTCCATGTGCTCAGGTTTGCTCCAAAGATGTGCGGGTTAGCTGAATTGGCCATGACAAATTACCCCTTAGTGGCCTGGGATGCTTGGTTAGAGAAATTAGCAGAATAAATATGTGGAGTGACGGAGATAAAGCCTGGGTGGGATTGTTGTCAGTGTCAGACTTGATAGGCTGAATGGCATCCTTCTGCACTATAGGAATTCTATGATTCTTCCTATGAAGGTGGGCTCAGACAGGACAGAGGGAGCATTTATTTTACTGTGTTTCACATGGAATATTGAAGAGGAGTTGCTCATGCTATTGTTCTCTGGACTTTATGCTCTCTGTATTTCCAAGACAATATTGACTTTTATTTATAAAATATTTTTCACTAACTGAATGCTATTTCTAATTCCCATGTTGCCAAGATGGAATTGCTTTATTGTCTTTGTAGGTATTTCCATGAGTAGACCACATGCCACTTTCTGGTAAATAGCGGTGTGATGCAGTGCAGCAATATTTGCTGATAGAAAGACTCCACCAGGATGATATTCTTATATATTAACCAAAATCTACAAGACCTGTCCAAAATTTTCTCACTTGGAAGTGGAAGAATGTGCAGAACAACTGATGCCTATGCTGGTGATATATTCAGTACAATTATCCAACCAGTCCCTCACCTGCCTGTCCAGTGTTCTCTCAACTAAAAGGGATTCCAAACAACATAATGTTAATAGGAGAAATTAGCAATATTGCATCCTGAAGTTCATATTATGAGGGTGACCTAGCCCAAGATTCCTGAAAAGACAGGACTGATGATTCATTCTGACCTGCTCTTACAAGATTCCAGCTAAGAGCATAGAGCCAAAGTAGCTCCTTTACTTCACATCTGTAAGGTATCAATGGCTGACATACTATTTAAGCACAGTGAAAACATTTGATTTTGTTGAATCAATGATGAAAAACATATTATTCCTCCTCCTAACCATTATGTTATGACCCAAATTGGATATTTGTGTGTGTGTATATACACGTGTATGTGTGTTTGTACGTATCCAGTGAACTGTGCAGCAACAACAGTCATTGTCCATAGGAATAGATCTTAACAACCATGGAACTATGCTTTGACAAAAGTCAGCTGTATGGATCTGAATCCAACAGAAACAAGTGCCAATAGAATTGTACTGGGCAAAATTTAAAGCCTATTGCACTGCAGGCGGCCCTATTGAATTAAGCCACAGTAGAACGAAGAACAAAACAGCACGGGAAACAGGCCCTTCGGCCCAACGAGCCCGTGCCGCCACCCCGATGTTCCCACCTCTACCCGTGATCCCTGTCTATGTTTATAGATCTATGGATTAAAAACCAAATTTGAGACAATTTAGGGAGAATTTGTTTTGCCAATTAGCCTAAGAGCACATCTTGGGATGTGGGAGGAAACCGGAGCACCCGGAGAAAACCCACGCAAGCACGGGGAGAATGCGCAAACTCCCACAGACACAGGCCCAAAACCATGTATCTGCACAGCACAGCGATAGTCACTGAGCTGTCGTGTTGCCCATCAGATGGTCCAGGTCAAGCGTACACTAACGACGTGAAGCACTAGGATACTCTCGAAAAAAATCCAAGAGCAGCCTCTCACGACCCATCGCGTGTATGCCCCTCGTTAGACAACAAGGTGGACCAAAGCGCCTGTAGGATAAAAACAAGTACATCAATATCATCGTCTATTTACACACTTCCCAGGGACTCCCAAGGCTCGTGATCCCTATTTTAAATCAGTTTTCTATACCCCTCCATTCCCATTCTGTTCATGTGCCCATCTAAGTATTTCTTAAATAACTCCAGAGTACCTGCCTCCACCACTTTACTTGGCAGCGCATTCCATACCCCCACCATCTTCTGTCTGAAAAAACTCCCTCTAGCATCCAAATTATACCTTACCCCCCTCACCCTAAGCCCGTGACTCCTCGTGCTATTTGAGTCCATCCTAGGAAAAAGCTTAACCCTGTTTACTCTATCTATACCCCTCATAATCAAGACAGACTTGTATTTATAAAACACCTTTCCTGACTTCAGGATGCCCCAGAGTTCTTCATAGTACAAGTAAGTACTTTTGAAGTGCAGATATTACTGTAGGTATAGGAAAATTGCACCCAATTTTCATGCTCAAACTTCACCGCCAATAAAGACATAAATGATCAACAGATTTGTGTAAGTTGCAGGTTAACAGTTTACCAGGACAATTACTAGAATGTAATACCACCGACATTAGTTCTTGTTGGGTTCACAAAAACTGTTTTTCTTTGTTTCCAGTCTTTGTTGTTAGCCAACCATTCATTCTGCTGTTATATTCTATAGTAAGAAGTCTCACAACACTAGTTTAAAGTCCAACAGGTTTATTTGATAATACAAGCTACTAGCTTTCAGAGCGTTGCTACTTCTCAGGTGAGTGGGAGTTCTCAAAACTCCCACCCACCTGATGAAGGGGCAGTGCTCTGAAAGCTAGTGGCTTGTGCTACCAAATAAACCTGTTGGACTTCAACCTGGTGTAGTGAAACCTCTTACTGTGTTTACCCCAGTCCAACGTCGGCATCTCCACATCATAGCTACCGTGTTCTATTCCAGAAAGCCAGTTGGTGAAGGATAGACCTGGAGCCAATCTTAATACATGTTATTCATAGAGTTACACATTGCAAATATACAATCAGTACCTGGTGAACTCTATCCATGAGAATCTCTATGAGATTTAATGCCAGGCGATCATACCCATGAGAATCAATACCCAGGGAACTGTACCTGAATGATGAGAATCATCTTATGGAATAAGAGTCAGTGCGTAGTGAACTTCATAGAATTGGGACCCATACAGTGCAGAAAGAGGCCATTTGGCCCATCGAGTCTGCATTGATAACAATTCCACCCAGTCCATATCCCCGTAACCCCATGTGTTTAACTTACTAATCTCCCTGAACTAAGGGATAATTGAACATGACCAATCAACCTTATCTGCACATCTCTGGACTATGGGAGGAAACTGGAGCATCCAGAGGAAACCTGTGCAGACACGAGGAGAATGTTCAAACTCCACACAGAAACTCACATTTCTGTGCTGTAAGGCAATAGTGCTAACCACTGTGCCTAGGCAATGAGAGTTAGTATCCGTGAAATTATTTCTCACTGAGTGTTGCTATCAGTACCCCAGTGGTAATCAAAGCCTTATAAACTTCACCTCTGTGTGAGTCAAAGCCCAGCAATCTGCATCCCATTGAGTCAATACTCAGGAAATCACACTCCATTACTAAGTACCCAGGGATCTCTTTCACAGTGAATGTCAGTAACCAGGAAAATGCACTTTAGTGAGTAAGTGCCGAAGTAATTGTAACTTAGGAGTCAGTATCCATAGAGCTGTATTGGTCTGAAAGTTGGTAACCAGAAAGCTTTACCCTAGGAAAGTGGGTGTCGGATAAGAAAATTAAGGAGCACATATGTGCTTTACATTGAAAAAAACTTATGGGTATTATCAATAGGAACGCTGTACTGCTTGAATTAGCTTGAATGAGGAATAGAACTCTTGACTGCATCTCTGCTTCCAACCACCCTTTAAGTGGTTGATCAGTTGGGCCAGTGAGCTGATGAATGGCATACGGAGTTTAATTGAGACAAATGCAAAGTGATGCATTTTGGTAGACTGAACCAGGCAGGACTTACTCAGTTAATGTTGAGGACCTCAACATGATAAAAGACAAATCAACTTGTTTGATTGGACCCTTTGCACCACCAGCATCATTCATTCTCTTCGCTACCAACTCAGAGTGGCAACAGAGTGTACTACCTATAAGATGCATTGCAGCAACTCACCAAGGATTCTTAGGCAGCACCTTCTACATATACTCACAACTGCTGATACTTACGTAGAAACATAGAAAATAGAAACAAAAGTTCTTTGGTTCTTTGAGCCTGCTCTGTCATTCACTATGATCATGACTGTTCACCCAACTCAATAGCCCAACCCTGCTTTACCCTCCCCCATATCTTTTGATTACCTTCAGCCCAAGATTATATTTAACTACTTTTTGAAAACATACGGGGGGGCCGCAAACTTACCAAAACTGCCAAATAAACATGAAAACAGGACAAAATTAGACCCTTTTTTTGGTGAGTTCTCAGGCAAAATCTTATGCAAAAAAAGAGGCAAACTGTGATTCATGCCAGGAGAGGCAGTGGATGAAGTATGTTCTCATCTGAAAGCTGGCTGATGACAATTAGAGGGCGCCATATGCACGTGTTGATCTGAGTGTACTGTACAAGTGCAGAGATCTTTCAGTCCTCAGCCCCCATTCCCCCCCACATTCCTCACCATCCCTACCTGCACCCCCACCCCAATCATTGGATTCCACTTCCCTCCAGTTGCTAGCCTCCACCTGCCCCCTTGATCACTGCCTAGTGCCTGGTGGGCACTGCCAAGGTGCTCAGGTTCCCAGACTGGCAGTGTGTTCTCGCAACCTCCTATGGGCTTCAGTGGCCTCTGATCCCACTAGCGAGGTCATCACTTCTGATACCCATTACAAGGGACTATATGTGACCCTTGCCAATGAAGACCACCACCAGCTTGGCCAGTAAGGCAAGTGAGCCTACACAACTGAGTTCCGGGCTCACCTGTAAATATTTAGATAAGAATTTAAATATTATAATCAGAAGGAGATTGTCATCAATGGGGATGTGATGCCTCGTTGGTGGAATCGGAGGTCATTGAAGCTCCTGTGAAGTCAGGGTCAGGCACTATCAGGCAGGGGCCCTGATAATGCTCACCAGGCAGTGCCAAGGGACAAGGCCTGAATGGAAATGTTTGAGGCTGATTATGTCAACAATCCAGTGCCAGTAAGATCATGAGATATGAGAAATGACATGAGTTTGATTTTATTGCCTCTCACACAATCTTACTGGCTCGCTCCATCCATCAACCCCAAAGTAAGATCTCCCCCAAAATGTTTTGGCCTCAACTGCCTTGAGAATGAATTATTCAGACCTACCAGTCTCTTGATGAAGACATTTCTCCTCATCTCAGCCCTAAAAGGTTTACCCTGTATCCTTAAGCTCTGACCTGTGGACACTCCACCATTGGGGAAATTCTTTCTGTACCTACCCTGTCTATTCCTGTTAGAACTTTATAGTTTCTAGGAGCTTCTCTCTTTTTCTTCTGAACTGCAGTGAACATAATCCGAACTGACTCAGTGGGATTGGGAGTTACAGATAGTTCTATGGCCTAGTAAGTATAGATATGATCGGCACAACTTGTGGGCCGAAGGGCCTGTTTGTGTTGTAGTGTTCTATGTTCTATAATCTGTTTTCATACATCAGTTCCACGATCCCAGGAATCAGTTTGACTAATCTTTGCTGCACTCCTTCTATAGCAAGAATATCGTTCCTCAGATAAGAGACCAAAACTACACATAATATTCCAGGTGTGGCCTCATCAAGACTCTATATAATTGCAGCAAGACATCTCTGCTTCTGTCTCACCATGAAGGCCAATATACCATTTGCCTTCTTTACTCCCACTGTATTTGCATGCTTATTTTTAGCGACTAGTATATGGGGAAAGCCAGGTCTCATTCAACATTCCCCTACCTTAATTTATTGCTTTTCAGATAATAATGTCTTCCTGTTTTTGCTACCAAAGTGGATAACCTCACATTTATCCACATTATACTGCAAGTGTCATGCATTTGCCCACTCCTTCAGCTTGTCTAAATTAGACTGAAGCATCTCACACATTCTTGCATATCCTCCCCACAGCTCACCCTCCCACCCAGCTTTGCGTCATCTTCAAATTTGGAGATATTACATATAGTTCTGCCATCTAAATCATTGATATATGCGATGAATAGCTAGGATCCTTGCACCAAACCCTGTGATACAGGGTTTACTGCCTGCCATTCGGAAAAAGACCCATTTATTCTTACTCTTTGTTTCTTGTCTGCCAGTCAGTTTTCTATCCATCTCAAAACACTACCCCCAGTTCCATGTGCTTTAATTTTGCATGCTAATATCTTATGTGGGACTTTATTGAAAGCTTTCTGAAATTCCAAATCAACCATATTATCTGGCTCCCCCTCATCAATACTGCTAATTACATCCTTAAAGAATTCCAGCAGATTTGTCAAGCATGATTTCCCTTTCATAAATCCATGCTGACTGTGTCTAATTCTATCACTCTTTACCAAGTGCTCCATTGTAAGATCTTTGATATTGGACACTAGAATTTTCCCCATGACTGACATCAGACTGACTGTTCTATAATTCCGTTTTCTCTCTAGTGGGACAAGAGCAACAGCATATGGGAACACCATATGATTTCTTCTCCAAGTCACACACCATCCTGACTTGGAACTAAATCACCATTTCTTCACTGTCATTGGGTCAAATTCCTGGAACTTCCTCTCTAACAGCACTGTAGGTGTACCTATATCGTGTGGACTGCAGCGGTTCACGAAGGCAGCTAGTCACCGTCTTCTCAGAGGCAATTGAGATGGGCAATAAATGCTAACCTAGCCAGAAATGTTAATTTCTCAAGAACCAAGGAGAAAATGCCTTTAACTTCTTTAGGATCTGAATAGAAATAGGTGCAACAAATGACTCTCCCCTTTTAATTAGACATAAAGAACACCTTTTAGTTTATGTTCCTGCTTTTTCTGGCTCCAGTATGCACCTTTCCAATTTTTGATAAATATTGCACCCACATGTCAAACAGACAAATGGGAAAAACATCAAAGTGCATTGAAAGAAGTTACCAGAACCTTGATTTAGAGATAATTATATATTCTGATAATGATAGGGGTTGAGATTATCACCAATCAGGACATTTCCAATATTATCTCTGAGATTGCAGAAAAGTCTTTAGTAGTCTAGAATGTTTTTAGGGATACTTATAAGTCACAGGTTTCAAGTATTACCAGAACAAAAACAAACATGCTGGAAAATCTCAGTAGGTCTGACAGTATCTGTGGACACAGTAAGAAGTCTGCAACACCAGTTTTAAATCCAATCGATTTATTAACCGATTTGTTAAATCCAACTGAAATAAATCAGTTGGATTTAAAACTGGTGTTGCAGACTTCTTACTGTGTTTACCCCAGTCCAACGCTGGCATCTCTACATCATGACCAGTATCTGTGGAGACAGAATAAAGCCAACATGGCCCTATATGGGATGACCTTTTGTCAGAAATTGGCTTGGGAGCAGTGATTCTCAAATAACATTGCAAATGTTATGATAATTGTGCTTATTTCTGGTGTAAACCGATGTGATTGCTTCACTTAGAGTGCTGGTTGGTGTCCTAGCAACAGCAGTAATTAAACTGTTTGCCTTGCCCCACAGTGCATTTACCAGCCAATGACGAATTCTGATTAAGGAGTAAAATCTTTCTTCCAAAGAAAATAATTTGACACTGACTGTTTTTTTCTGTAACAACCCTCTAATAAAATTGCTGGAACTTGTCACTTTGAAAACTGTGGTTTCTGTGTCTCCGATCTGGGTGTGGGTTTTTAATTTTGGAGAGAGTAGTATTCTCCTATTAAAAGATACATGACGCCTTCTAAGTGTTCTTCAGGTTAACACATGTACCACAACATCCTCCATCCTTCAGTTCTCACATATAATAGAAGACACAAACAGTTCTTCAGTTTTACCCAGTTCCTCTGTGCAAGATTGAATTCATTTGTGGCTGTTTCTATCTAAAAGTAAAAAGTTTGACAACGCCAGGTTTAAGTTCAACAGATTTATTTGACAGTAAACTCAGGTGAATGAGGTGTTCTCAGACAGCACATATAATAGCACAGACTTAAGGTGTAAAGATTCGCATTTTAATCAGTAATCTGTAAACTGTCTGTGCTGTTATATGTGCTGTCTGAGACTAGAACACCTCATTCACCTGATGAAGAGGGTAATCTCTAAAGCTTGTGAGTTTACTATCAAATAAATCAATTGGACTTAAACCTGGTGTTGTCAGACTTCTTACTGTATTTACCCCAGTCCAACGCCGGCATCTCTACATCATGTCTACCTAGGACAGGTAGGATTCTGTTTAATGTCTCACTTGAAATGATAAAGGTAAAACTAAAGTCACCATAGTCCAAGATGACCATTGGCTGCTCTTCCCTTTGAAGCAGAGAGCTGACTGGTGGTAATTTTAACCTGAGGATCACCAGACAAGAGACAAGGTTAAGAAAGCAGACCTAAAGATAGGCACATTAAACACTACAACATTCCTCCAATGTAGCACTGAAGTGTTAGCCTAGATTTTTCTTTGGCAGCCCTCCATCTCGTAAGGAGATAGCATTTCCCTCTGCATTTCACATCATTTGATATGACTCAGGAACCTAGATGTTGCACTTAAATCACAAGAGTGAGATATAACTCTGGTCTTCTGACTCAAAGGCAAGTGTGCTCCCACACTTTCAGAGCAACACACAATACTGTCTCAATCTGGTGTGAAGTTTCCCTAATGTTGCAAGGTTAGGTCTATGCAAGTTAGCACTATAACAATTCCTTAACCAAGATGTTGTCAGATAGGTTGAACATGCCCTTAGTAATCCCATCCCCAACTTTTCTTCTTGTGATGATTTTTCTTCCTGCTTATAAAACATAGCATTTATTTTCTGAGAAGTGTGGTCAAGACCTTCGCATGCAGTCTACCTTGTGATGTAGGTTAATGTGGAGGTCTTTTTAAGTACAACAATATATCGTGAGGAGCAATAAAAAACAAATCCCATTTTGTTAACATCGACTTAGAGATAATAGTTGTTGAAACAGTGGGAAAATCCACTTCTCTTTTCATGTCATGTCTTGGGATCTTTTTTATATCCATCTGAAGCATTGCTCCAGTATCTTGATTTAGACTGTTTGCTAACTCTATCTGAGCATTCATCGTTACATTCAGCACCATTCCTTTTATGATATTTTACTTGTTACTTTTAAATAATCCCTCAAATAATTTTGTCTTCTGTCATTCCTAGATGACTTCTTTTTAAAATATTATGCACAAGAGGTACATATGCCTTGTCTTTTATTTTGTTACCAGATATTTCTTGTTTCATTTATGAGGACTGGAGAATAGCTAATGTTGTACCATTGTTTAAAAAGAGTAGGGATAACCCTGGAAATTATAGGCCAGTGAGTTTGACGTCAGTGGTAGGGAAGCTGTTGGAGGGAATTCTTAGAGATAGGATGTATAGGCAATTAGAGCGTTGCGATCTGATTAGGGATACGGAGCATGGATTTGTTAAGGGGAGGTCATGCCTTACAAATCTGGTAGAATTTTTTGAGGAGGTGATGAAAACAGTGGACGAAGGGTGAGCCGTTGATGTCGTCTATATGGATTTTAGTAAGGCGTTTGACAAAGTTCCTCATGGGAGGTTAGTTGAGAAGGTCAAGACTCATTGGATACAAGGACAGATAGCTAGATGGATAAGTAACTGGCTTAGTAATAGGAGACAGAGAGTAATAGTGGAAGGGTGTTTTTCTAGCTGGAGGTCGGTCACTAGTGGTGTGCTGCAGGGCTCAGTACTGGGACCTCTTCTATTTGTAATATATATAAATGACTTGGAAGAGGGAGTAAGTGGAGTGATCAGCAAGTTTGCAGACGGTACAAAGATGGCTGGACTTGTGGTTAGTGAGGAGCATTGTCAGGTGATGCAGCAGGACGTAGATAGGCTGGTAGCTTGGGCAGACAGATGGCAGATGGAATTCAATCCTGATAAATGTGAGGTGATGCATTTCGGGAGAAAGAACGTAGGGGGGAGGTATATGATAAAGGGTAGACCTATTAAGAGTATAGAAATGCAGAGGGACCTGGGGGTGCAGGTGAACAAGTCTCTGAAGGTGGCAGAGCAAGTGGAGAAGGTTGTGAAGAAAGCATATAGTATGCTAGCCTTTATAGGAAGGGGTATAGAGTACAAAAGCTGGCCTTTAATGTTGCAGTTGTATAAAACATTGGTTAGACCTCATTTGGAATACTGCGTCCAGTTCTGGTCGCCTTACTACCGGAAGGACGTGGAGACTCTGGAGAGAGTGCAGAGGAGGTTTACCAGGATGCTGACTGGTATGGAAGGTCTGAGTTACGAGGAGAGATTAGGCAAATTGGGACTGTTTTCCTTAGAAAGACGTGGACTTAGAGGAGATCTAATAGAGGTGTACAAGATTATGAGAGGTATAGATAGAGTAAACAGGGTTAAGCTTTTTCCTAGGATGGACTCAAATAGCACGAGGGGTCACGGGCTTAGGGTGAGGGGGGTAAGGTATAATTTGAATGCTAGAGGGAGTTTTTTCACACAGAGGGTGGTGGGGGTATGGACTGCGCTGCCAAGTAAAGTGGTGGAGGCAGGTACTCTGGAGTTATTTAAGAAATACTTAGATGGGCACATGAACAGAATGGGAATGGAGGGGTATAGAAAACTGATTTAAAATAGGGATCATGAGCCTTGGAAGTCCCTGGGAAGTGTGGAAATAGATGATGATATTGACGTATTTGTTTTTATCCTACAGGTGCTTTGGTCCACCTTGTTGTCTAACGAGGGGCATACACGCGATGGGTCGTGAGAGGGCTGCTCTTGGATTTTTTTTCGAGCGTATCCTAGTGCTTCACGTCGTTAGTGTACGCTTGACCTGGACCATTTGATGGGCAACACGACAGCTCAGTGACTATCTCTGTGCTGTGCAGATACAGGGATTTGGGCCTGTGTCTGTGGGAGTTTGCGCATTCTCCCCGTGCTTGCGTGGGTTTTCTCCGGGAGCTCCGGTTTCCTCCCACATCCCAAAGATGTGCTCTTAGGCTAATTGGCAAAACAAAATTCTCCCTAAATTGTCTCAAATTTGGTTTTTAATCCATAGATCTATAAACATAGACAGGGATCACGGGTAGAGGTGGGAACATTGGGGTGGCGGCGCAGGCTCGTTGGGCCGAAGGGTTTCCCGTGCTGTTTTGTTATTTATTCTTTGTTCTTTATTGCCTAACTCTCCCTGCCCTAAGGAAAAAGTGATGGGCCTGCTCCTCACACCACAACATTTCTTGTGATCCTATGATGGACCAAGGTAAGGAATTCCAAGATGTTGTTCCATCAATGACTGGCAGTATATGGGAGTCAGTATAATACACAATTTGGACAGGAACTTTGAAGATAATGGTGTACGGACATTGATGCTGCTTTTGTCTATGTTGGTGACCATTGTTATAGGTTCCTGCAACTGGGTAATGAAACATTTGTGCATCATATTTATAACCTGAACCTTAACCCAACCATCTCCATTTATAGTCATTTGATTGATGTTTTCATTGAAATAAGCTTTTTTATGCTTTCATACAGTAAAATGCAGACTGTAACCAATCTGGTCGAGGTCAAGTATTATTATACTTAAATTAATCCCTCGCAACAATATTGTCATATCATTGAGAAATGTGGTAAAGCCCTTCATATGCAATGTTTCTTGTGATGTAGATGAAAGAGGGGGTCATCTTAACATACATCGCACAAGGAGTTGGATTAATCTCAATAGCTTTCTGCAATGACAGTCTCTATTAATGTAGTAAATTCAACCAGTCAGATCTGAAAGTTCCAAGGTGGCTCAGTAATCTTCCACAGGCGATTGATAGCCAGTCTATTAAAATAGAATAAAGAGCCACTTATGCTTTTTGTGCAGGATTTTCATCCAAGTTATGGTAGGAAATTAATAAAATCATATTGAAATTTCACCCTAATGCTTGGCACTGGCATTAATCTGGCTCCCTTGAAATGTTACAATCAGAAATATCTCCCAGTTAGTGCATATTTTACTCACGGTATCCTGACTGATGTCCAGTTCCCTCACAATGCCACTCAGTAACATCTCCCCTATTTTATTATCTCTCTCTCTCTACTGATAATCCAACTCCCAGGATCATTGTCATACTCAGTAGCACCTTCCACTGATATTTGAATCCTTTATGAAGTAAAAATTTGCCTGGATTGGCATTCCCTGGGGAATATTCAATGAAATCACCTCAGGTTCTCTTCTTCCTCAACCCACATTCGTTACCCTCTCCTCACAGGCAACCAAAATTCCTGATATTTGAAATCTTGCTTGCTGTCTTTTCTTGAGAATATTTACATGGACTAGAATTTTAAGACCCCCATCATGATGTGTCTTTCCTGGCAGATGTGGTGAGCCATTGAAATTGTTATTAATCTCGATGGGACTGTGATATTCTGCCAGGCAGGAAGAGCCATAAAATCCTGACCATGTTTCCTATCATAAGATGGTATTGAAATGCAACTGTGTGGTATCAGTAAACAATTCAACAGTCTGTGTGAAACAACTTCGACCACTGTTTTACAAGTGGGATTAACTAGTTTACTTTAAATGAGTTAATGTTGCTGCTACAATAGTAGACAGTGGAGTTTCATCAAAACATGGCATTTACCAAAGAATCTTAGAATGGTTGAGTATAAAAGTAGGCCATTTGGCCTGTCATGTTTAAGCTGGCTCCCTGTAAGTACAGCTACAATATTGCTAGTCCCATTCCTTCACCTTTTTCCCATAGTCCTGCAGATTTATCCCCTTCAGGTATTTATTAAATTCTCATTTGAAAGTCACAACTGAATCTGCTTCCACTATGCTCTCAGGTAAAGTATTCCAGATCTTAATCGCTCACTGTGGACAAGGTTTTTCTTCATGTTGACATTGATTAATTTGTCACTGACTTTTATATCAATGTTCTCTGGTTCTTGTTCTTTTCATTAACAGGAACAGCCTCATCCTATCTACTGTATTTATACCCTCATGATTTTGAATATTTCTATTAAATATCCTCTCAACCTTTCGTTCTCTAAGAAAACAGTCCTGCCTTCTTCAATCTATCCATGGAACTGAAGCCCTTCCTCCCTGAAACCATTCCCCTAAATCGTTTATTCACCCTTCTTAAGCCTTCACATCTTTCCTAGAAGAGTGATGTGTAGATTTGGATGCAATACTCCAGTTGAGATTGAACCAATGTTTGAGAATTTCCTTGCTTTTGTACTCCAATCCACACAGACTATTTTATAAAGCCCAGGAACCCATATGTCTTTTAACAACTTTCTTAACCTTCCCTGCTACTTTCAATGATTTGTACATGTTTACCCCCAGAACTGTCTGTCCCTGCAACCATTTAGAATTACAACATAGAACATTACAGCTCAGTACAGGCCCTTCGGCCCTTGATGTTGCACCAACCAGTGGAACCAATCTAATGACCCTCTAACCTAAACTATTCCAATGTTATCCATGTACCCTTCAATTTAGAATCATAGAATCTCTACAGTGCAGGAGACCATTTGGCCCATTGAATCTACACTAACTCTCCAACAGATCATCTCACCCACCTCTCTGCCGCAGCCCAGTAACTCCACATATCTACCTTGCTAATCCTCTTAACCTACACATCTTCAGACGCTAGAGGGCAATTTAGCATGGCCAATTCATGTAACCTCTACATCTTTGGACTGTCAACCTGCAAAGAGACAGGGAGAACGTGCAAACTCACAGACATTCTGGGTCCCTGGCACTGTAAGACAGCAATGCTAACCACTGTGCTACTGTGCCAACCCTGCCAACCAATATTTCATATTGCTTTTCGTTGTTCTTCTGAATGCAAATTGTATCACTTCACACTTTTCTACATAAAATTACATCTGCCACTTTTCTGACAATTTCATAGCCCTTTCTATATCCTATGAAAATCTGTTGCTAGCTTCCTCACAGTTCACAAGACTTCCAAGTATTGTGTCATCCACAAACTTTGAAACTGTATCCTATGGTCCAAGTTCAAGGCCAGGGTTTTCTGATCCCACCTGCGGGATTTTCCTGCTCAAGTCATTTAATATAGATCAAGAAAAGCAGTGACCCTCGTATCGATCCCCAAGGAATTCCACTGTATGCGATCTTACAGCCTGATGAACAATTGTTTACCACTACTCCCCATTTCTCGTTACCCAGCCAGTTTTGAACACTTACTGCCGCTGTCCCTTTACTTCATGAGTTTTAACTTCATTGACAAGTTTAATATGTGGTATTTTATCAAATGCGTTAGTCCAGCTTCACAATGTCAGTTACATTACCCGAATCAGTCTCTGTTAAATCATCAAAAATCTCAATCAAGTTACCTTTGAAGGTTCGAGAGATCCGTCCAAAAAAGGGATTGATTTATCCATCATGTATAAAAGTGAATGACTAGCATGAATGTGATTGGAGGCTATTTTGAATTATTATCTGCATTCAATGCGAAGAGTAGATGTGTCTTAAACTCCCACACACAATCTATATTGCCTGCCTGATCTCTTGTGTCCAATTCTAAGGTTCTGGTAAGTAAAATGTGTAATTTATGGGGTGAAAAAAGAGGCTTATTAATGCAAGAATAGAATGTCATGGCTGAAAAGGGGACTGGTTGACTTATATGCAATGTATATGAAACATCATGATTTTTGGGGCTGAAAAATTGGGACTGTTTTATTTACTGGACTGACTTATATATCGTAGTTCACAACTGTTAAATAAGATTGGCCTTTATCAATTCATTTGGCCTCCCTTAATAAGTCAACACTTGTTTGAGTGACTATTAATTTTGTCCCAGATTAGCCCAAAGCAGACCAGGGGTTTTCCAGGTCTGTCTGGTTCAACTTGTTTCATCATGTGATAGATATTATCTCCACTGGTCTAACATAAAGCTAATTAAAAACAGAATCTTTCTCAGTCTATTAGGGCAGAACTGAGGGAACTGTCTCTGCATGTCTCAGCTTATCTTCCTTCTGACAGTGTTCTCTTGACAACGAATTCCCACATAACACTTTTTACATCTTTTTGTGCACCTGGTTTGAAGACATCACACAGAGAGGTGAGATCAGAAGGAAGCTTTTCTCAGATGATCAGTCTAAGGTTATGTATTAAAACATCCCCATGAAGATATACATTTTTGAAGTAAAAATATGTTGCTCCTTTAAGTGAAGCCGTCCATTAATGTATTCAAAGTAGCATAGGCTTTCCAAAAGGAGCTAAAGTCACAGAGACTACATGATCTCATTGAATGGTAGAATAGGCATGAAGGGCTGAATGGCCTCATCCTGTTCCTATGTTTAATCAGAAAATTATCAGACTCTTATAATTGGATCAGATGATTCTTCACAGTTCGCTCTCTTAATGTTTTTTATAAGTATTGTGTAAAAGAAGTGCTCAAAGAAAACTAAAAAAGCACACTTGAACACTCATATGATTTTCCTCAGGTTCATAAAAAGAGGCCATTTGGCCCATTGACCGTGCACTGACAACAATTCCACCCAGGTCCTATCGCCATAACCCCACATAGTTATCTTGCTTGGCTGTCTGACGTTAGGGTCAATTTAGTATGGGCAATCAACTTAACCAGCATATCATGTACTGTGGAAGGAAACCAGAGCACCTGGAGGAAATGCACGCAGACACTGGCAGAATGTGCAAATCCCACACAGACAGTGATCCATGGCCGGAATTGAAGCACCGGGTCCCTAACACTGTGAGGCAGCAGTGCAAACTACTGTGCCACCGTGTTGTCTTCAGGTTCAATTCAGGGAGACATCAGGTCAATCTTGAATATTCAGCATTGCTGCTCCCAAGGTGTTTTATGACCATTTCTGGGGAGAAGCTATTGTTCAGTATCCATTAAAAACCTCATTTCCTTGTGGACTTTATTCCATTCTCCATCTTCACCACATCTGTTCTGACAATGACACCTCCCATACCAGTACTTATGATATGACCTCTTTTTGTTCAACCAAAAAATGCCAATTAAGTGACATTAAGTAAAAATAATTCCCAGAATATTTTGTGTATTTACCATTCTGGGTTTTCCTGAAAGCCCTGCAATGCAACTGATGGAGATTGCAGGACAACCATATTGGTTTGGGATGGAGTCACATATAGGCTAAACCAGCTAGGGATGGAGTGTTTTATTCTCTAAAGAACATTAATGAAGCAGTTGGATTTTTACAATAATTCAAAGCATATTTGTCATGTCTACTTCTTATCATTGCAACAGGCTTCATCATGGGAAGAACAAAATGTCTCCTCAGGAGCTGTTTGGCTGGACCTGAGTGTGATTTAAATGAAGGGCACACCCCTTCATTTAAGCAAAAAGATAAGCAAATGATAACAAAGATACCTATGTCAGACCCCTATTTATTAACTACAGCTCAGCCTTCAATACTATTATTTCTACGAAACTCATCTCCAACTCCATAGCCTGGACCTCGGCTCCTCCCTCTGCGACTGGATCCTGACCTTCCTAACCCACAAACCACAATCAATAAGGATAGGTAACAATACCATCTCCATGATCATCCTCAACACCGGTGCCCCACATGACTGTGTTCTCAGTCCCCTACTATACACCTTATGCACCTATGACTGTGTGGCCACATTCCCCTCCAACTCAATTTTCAAGTTTGCTGACAACACCACTGTAGTGGGTGAGATCTCAAGCAATGACAAGTTAACAGAGTTAAGAAATGAGATAGAGAATCTGGTGAACTGGTGTGACGACAATAACCTCTCTCTCAATGTCAACAAACCGAAGGACATTGTCACCGACTTCAGAAAGAGTAGTGGAGATCACACCCCTGTCTACATCAATGGGAATGAAGTAGAAATGGTCAAAAGCTTCAAGTTTTTGGGTGTCCAGATCACCAACAACCTCTCCTGGTTCCCACTATAGTTACAAAAGCCCACCAATGCCTCTATTTTCTCAGAAGACTAAGGAAATTTGGCATGACAGTTACAAATCTCACCAAATTTTACAGATGCACCATAGAAAGCATTCTCTATGTTGTATCATAGCTTGGTATGGCTCCTGCTCTGCCCAAGATCTCAACAACAAAGAACAATACAGTGCAGGAAACAGGCCCTTCGGCCCTCCAGGCCTGCTTTGTTCATGCATCCAACTAGACCATTTGTTTGTATCCCTCCAATCCCATTCCATTCATGTGGCTATCCAGATAAGTCTTAACGATCCCAGTGTGTGCACCTCAATTACCTTGCTTGGCAGTGCATTCTAGGCCCCTACCACCACTATGTAAAATACGTCCCTCTGACATCTGTGTTAAACCTTGTCCCCCTCACCTTGAACCTGTGACCCCTTGTGTTCATTACCTCCGACCTGGGAAAAAGTTTCCCACTGTTCACCCTATCTATGCCCTTCATAATTTTATAAACCTCTATTAGGTTGCCCCTCATTCTCCGTCTTTCCAGGGACAACAATCCTAGTTTACTCAATCTCTCCTCACAGCTAAGACCGTCCATACAGGCAACATCCTGGTAAATCTTTTTTGTACTCTCTCCAAAGCTTCCACGACCTTCTGATAGCGTGGCGACCAGAACTACATACTGTATTCCAAATGTGGCCTAACCAATGTTATATATAGCTGCAACATCTTACACCAACTTTTATACTTTATGCCCCATCCCATAAAGGCAAGCATGCCATATGCCTTCTTCACCACCTTCTCCACCTGTGCTGCCACTTTTAAGGATCTATGAATCTGCACCCCCAGGTGCCTCCGTGTGTCTATACTCCTGATGGTTCTGCCATTTATTGTATAGCTCCTCCCTACATTAGTTCTACCAAAATGCATCACGTGGCTTTATCTGGATTAAATTCCATCTGCCATTCCTCTGCCAATTTTCCAGCCTATTTATATTCTGCTCTATTTTCTGACAATGTTCATCGCTATCTGCAAGTCCAGCCATCTTTGTGTCGTCCGCAAACTTACTGATCATACCCAGTTACACCTTCTTCCAAATCATTTATGTATATCACAAACAGCAGAGGTCCCAGTACAGAGCCCTGTGGAACACCACTAGTCACAGACCTCCAGCCGGAAAAAAGACCCTTCCACTGCTATCCTCTGTCTTTTATGGCCAAGCCAATTCTCCACCCATCTAGCTAGCTCTCCTTTCATCCTGTGTGATTTAACCTTTTGCACCAACCTGCCATGAGGGTCTTTGTCAAATGCTTTACTAAAATCCATATAGATGACAATCACGGTCGTTCCCTCACCAATTGTTTTTGTCACCTACAAAAGGTTTTGCAGTCCAATCCATCATGCAAACTAGCCTCCCATCCGTTGACTCTTTCTACACTTCCCACTGTCTTGGCAAAACAGCCAGCATTATTAAGGACCCCATGCACCCCGGACATTCTCTTTTTTGCTTTCTTCTATTGGAAAAAAGATACAAAAGTTTGAGGTCACATATCAACCGACCCAAGAACAGTTTCTTCCCTGCTGCTGTCAGACTTTTGAATGGACTTACCTTGCATGAAGTTGATCTTTCTCTACACCCTAGCTATGTCTGTAATACTACATTCTGCACTTTCTCTTTCCTTTTCTATGAATGCTTTGTATAGCACACAAGAAACAATGCTTTTCCTATGTATATACATGTAATACATGTGACAATCATAAATCAAATCAAATGAGGGTGAGATGGGCAATTACAGAGTGTATGTAAAGTGGTGTAGGAAACATGAATTAATAACTGTTGAAGCAAAGGATTTGAGGTAATATAAGACAGTTAATTGCAGGGAAAACTGTGAAGCTTCATTGCAGAATTGGGAGTTGGAGAGGCTTTTAACCTCAAAAGAATGATGTCACAGTGTCCAAAAGCAATTTACAATTAATGAAGTACTTTTAAAATTTAGTCCCTGCAGGAAATAGCATTATGGCATTCAAATAGATGATCTGTTCAGTCACAAGAACAGAGGACACTGTTTTTCTCCTAATAGGTGCTGGCAGATTTGCTGAGTTTTTCCAGAGTTAACATTTCAAGATATAGTGTCTTCATTAGACTGAAAGGAGAGAGCAAATGAAATTGCCACATAAAGTAGCAACTTAAGAGCATGCCCTTATATATGTCCTTGGCCTTTGCAATACTACAATGGCGCAAGATGAAGGTGCAGCATCTTCCAGTTGGGCACATTGCAGCTCTTGGGATTACATGTTGAGTTTGGCAGTTTTAAACTTTGAATTTTCTCTTCCATCTTAAGCACCCTCTTTTCTTCTCTTTTTTGTTAATATTCCATATATGTGTTGTCTCAGCGCAAAACACCCCCTTTCCCTCTCAGATCAGGTCATCTGTCATTTGTTCTTAAAGTTGCTACTTTTGCTCTAACATTTGACTTCCTTTCAGTTCTGATGAGTGGTTGATGACTCTAAATGTTAACCCTGTTCTTCTCCTGAGAGATGGCGGTAGACTTGTTGATTTCTTTTCAGCCTTCTAGTTCTTGTTTCAGATTCCACAGTATTTTGCTTATTTTAATCTGTTTTAGCAATGTTGGTAGAGTGACAAATGTTGGCCAGTATTCTTCAAATAGTAGCATGGGATTTTTGAAATCCACCCACTACTGCCTCACAGTGCTAGGGATCGAGGTTCAATTCCATACTTGGATGGCTGACTGTCTGTGAAAAATTTGCGCCTTCTCCCCATGCCTGTGTGGATTTCCTCTAGGTGCTCCAGTTTCCCCCACAGTCCAAAGATGTCCAGGTAAGGTTGATTGGCTATGCTGAATTGCCCCTTAGTATCAGGGGAATTAGCCGGATAAATGCACAGGGTTACAGGTATAAGCCTGGATGGGATTGTTGTCGGTGCAAGCTTGATGGGCTGAATTGCCTCCTTTTACATTGTAGGAATTCTATAATTCTACCCAGAGAAAAAAGATGCCTCAATTTAAAGTTTCTTCAGATAGACAAACAAAGATTTAAAAGGCTGATGCCATTGTGGTAAGGAAGGAAAGGGAATGGTACCAGTGTGTTATCCTGCCTGTCTGCTAAGGTTGTGGAGTTACCATTATCATTCTACAATTGTTAGCAAAAATTAGAACACAGTGTAAATGCCATCTCTCTCTAGGTGCCATGGATAATTCAGGGTAATTAGATAGTGAAGAGAGGTGTTATAGTTTGCAGAGGGACTTGGACAAGTTGCAGAGCTGGGCCGAGAGGTGGCAAATGGAGTTTAATGTGGAAAAGTGTGAGGTAATGCACTATGGCAGAAATAATAAATGTGTAGAGGATAGGGCTAATGGTAGGATTCTTAGTAGTCTTGATGAACAGAGGGATCTTGGTGTGTATGTGCATAGATCCCTGAAAGTAGGCAGTCAAGTCGATAAGGTTGTTAAGAAGGCATATGGAGTCTTAGCTTTTATTGGTAGGGGGATTGAAGTTCGGAGCCGCAACGTCATGTTGCAACTGTACAAAACTCTAGTGCGGCCGCACTTGGAGTATTGTGTGCAGTTCTGGTCCCGACATTATAAGAAAGATGTGGAGGCATTGGAGAGGGTACAGAGGAGGTTTACCAGGATGTTGGCTGGTATGGAAGGCAGGTCTTATGAAGAGAGACTGAGGGATTTGAGGTTGTTTTCGTTAGAAAGAAGGCGGCTAAGAGGAGACCTTATTGAAACATATAAGATGATTAGAGGTTTAGATAGGGTGGACAGTGATAGCCTTTTGCCTAGGATGGAAAAAGCTAGCACGAGGGGACACAGCTTTAAATTAAGGGGTGATAGTTATAGGACGGATATCAGAGGCAGGTTCTTTACCCAAAGGGTGGTTCGGGAGTGGAATGCCCTGCCTGCAGCGATTGTAGATGCGCCAAGTTTGGTGGCGTTTAAGAGGTTAGTTGATAAGTATATGGAAGAGAAGGGAATGGTTTATTTTGGAGGGGCATTGCTTTTTATATTGGTCGGCGCAACATCGAAAGCCGAAGGGCCTGTTCTGTGCTGTAATGTTCTATGTTCTATGTTCTATTAGTCTCACTCAAATCCAAGATGGAGAGCTGCATTAATCAAATTGTTCAATTCTCTCCTGTGCATGGTATTGGCTCTGCTGTCCTCTGCACACAACTGCTTTTCCAATATTGATAATTCTATCTAAGCTAAAATATTGGTTAGAAGCAAAGTAATTCAGAGGCCCATTAAACATTGGAGTTTCTTCTTCAGCGTTCTGCTGATTTGAGAGTGCAGTTTAATGGTATTTACTACTGGTTCTGTTGCTTGCATCAATCTTATACTACTCTTATACCAATGAGTATGCAAATTAGCCTGCACAGGAAACTTCTATGCATTGTCATTTAGAGCAGTGGTTTCAATCTTTCATGGCACACCTCTATACCAGAATGAAATTTTGGGGCAATCCTCTTATTTTCTCTATCTTTTTCCCCTTATTAAGAACTTGATATTTAACTTCTCCCTGTCTACTCATTTCTGTTTTTTTTAATCTCTCTCTGTCTCTTGCTTCTCCATCATTTTTGTGCCCTTTAGAGGTTTTGCTTTTTGTGCAGGGACATAGGATCTTTGGTTTTCAGCTCCAAGTCCTATTGGTCACGCACATGGGCCAGACCAACATAAAAAATCTAAACTGTGCATATGTGGCTCTTGCCCAGGTAGTGCATGTGCAAGAGGCTCAAGATTCATTGGCTCTTAGAGATCCCTACCACAGAGCTGTAGAAAAAGTTTAATTGCATGAATTTTGAATAATTTTGAATCTATTTTCGTGGCACACTTAGGGGAATGAGGGTGGGGGGTGGCGGGGGTGAGGGAGGGGAGGTGTTTGGGAACCATTGCTACAGTGACCACAGCAGATGTGAAAAATATTCTAAAGGTGTCAATGACTTTGACAAAAATCTTTTTATATGTCTTTTATATGAAGAATGCAAAAGCCCAGTAATAGGTGCTGATTGTATATTGTGCACAGCTGAACAGTTCTGTTTTTTTTAAACACAGAAATATGTGTTGTTTCTCAGTAAACTTCTCTCTCTGCTGAGCGAATACTCCGGGTAAATCACACCCTTCCCCAACCCCCTCCGGTCCCTTTTTTTGTAACATGAAAACCTTTGTTTTCATTTCCATTTTCCATAACGTTGAAAACCTCAAACACTAATCCTGTCCATAATTCAGTGTGGTTCAGATGGCTGTGATTGATCTTCCAAAGCACAGCATGGAGGGATCCCAACGCGAATCGGCTACAACCTGAATAAGAACAAGACATTATAGTGAGTAGCTAAGAGTATTTGAACTTTTAAGTTAAGCCAGCCCAGCTGGCTGTTTGCTAGGCTCAGTGTGGCTCCTACGAGAACTGTGGGATGTTCTCACTGACCTTTGGCCAGTCTCCAGGCAAAGCCTGCAGCAAGTTGGAATGCAGAATTGCATGTTCCAAACTCTTAATACAACACAGGTTGCAGCTGCACGTGCTCCAGTCTGTGTATCACTCCATCAGTTGCTCCCCAGAACTGTTTTTATAGCTTCAGATGTCATATTCATCAAGCCCTGTGGGGAACCATAAAGAGGAACATCTCCTTAAAGGCAAATGACACAACTGTGGCAGGGACTCTATCCCTGACTGGGTGGAGTTGTGTTTAATACCAAATGAATAAATCTGACCATCTTTTGAAAACTGAGTTTTTCCAGTGGAAAATAGTGTATTAGAAACTGGTGTATTAGATCTTTGCTGCTAGCCCTGCCCTGTTCATATTTTAATGACCTTCAGGAAGAGAAAAAGGTAAAGAAAGAAAGACCTACATTTCCTTTCAAAATCTCAGGGTATTGCAAAGGACTGTCTACCAGATTAAGTACTTATGGAACTGTTTTTGCTTTTGTAAGGCAAGAAATATGCAGGAATTTGAACATAGCAAGATCCCATATGTGATGATGGTCAGATATTCTATTTTTCTGATGTTAATTGAAGATAAAGGTTGGCCAAAACACCAGGGAGAATGCCCCTTTCATATGAAATGGTGCCACGGGAATCTTTAAGTCCAGCTGAGTAAGCAGGTTGGCTTCAATTTAACATTGTATCCAAAAGGTAGTGCCTCTGACAGTCTTGCATTCCCTCTGTACTTCAAATGGAGTGTGAAATCATTGGTGTGTTGTCTTTTTGAACCACTGCAATGTGTTGTAAGTATATTCATCAAGTTGTTAGAGAGAGTTCCAAGATTTTGACCCAGAGAAACTGAAGGAATAGCAATTTATTTTCAAGTCAGGCTAGTATGTGGCTTGAAGGTGAACATGCATCTGCTGCCCTACTTGTTCTCCTAGGTGATAGAAATTGTGGGATTGGAAGGTAAAATGTCAAATGAGCCTTTGTTAGCTCCATGTAGATCGTATACACTGCTGCCACTGTGTATTCATGGTGGAGTGACTGGGTAGTGAATGTTGAAAATGGCAACTGTATTTGTATGGCTAATCCAGTTCAGTTATGATCAATAACAATGTTGATATTGGCGATTTAGCAATGATAGTGTCATTGAATGTCAACCTTAGGTTAATTTCTTATTAGAATAGAATCAAGTTCCCTCTCATTGGAGATGATCATTGCCTGGCACTTGTGGGCTGTGAATGTTTCTTGCCACTTAACCCAGCTTGAATATTGTCTAGGACTTAACTGCACATAAACATGAGTGCTTTAGTGCTTGAGGAATTGTGAATAGTGCTAAACATTGTGTAGTCAACTTCAAAAATTCTCACTTTTACCTCATAATGGAGGGAAACTCAATGATGAGCAGCTGAAGGTGGTTGGAACTTGGTAAACACTCTGAGGGACCCTTGCAGCAATGTCTCAGGACTGCATAATTGACTTCCAACAACCACCTTCTATTGTTTAATGTCACTCTAATCACTGGCATGTTTTCCCCCAGATTCCCGTTGATTTTAGTTTTGCTAGAGCTTCTTGATGCATATTTATTCAAATGCTGCTGTGAAGTCAGGAGCCGTGCATTTATCACCTCATGTCTTTAGTTGTCCATGTTTGGACCAAATGAGTTTAAGAGCTGAGTGGTACTGGTGAACCCAAATTGAGTAGGTTACTACTGAGCAAGTGCTGCTTGAAAGCACTGTTGCTGACCCCTTCCGTTACTTTGCTGATGATAAAAATATAAGAACTAGGAGCAGTAATTAACCATTTGGCCCTCGAGCCTGCTGTGCCATTCAATAAGATCATGGCTCATCTTTTCGAGGACTCAGCTCCACTTAACTGCCCACTCACCCTTATTCCTTTTCTGTTCAAAAACTTAGCTATGCCTGCCTTAAAAACTTTCAATGAGGTAGCCTCAACTGCTTCACTGGGCAGGGAATTCCGCAGATTCACAACCCTTTGGATGAAGAAGTTCTTCCTCAACTCAGTTCGAAATCTGCTCCCCCTTATTTTGAGACCGTGCCCCTTAGTTTCATCTGACAGTGGAAACAACTTCCCTGCTTCTATCTTATCTATTTGCTTAATAATCTTATATGTTTCTATAATTCTTCTGAATTGCAATGAGTATAGCCTCAGTCTACTCACTCTCCTCACAGGCTAACCATTTTAACTTTGGAATCAACCTAGTGAATCTCCTCTGTATCCCCTTCACTGCTAGTATATCCTTTCTCAAGTAAGAAGATCAAGGCTGTACATAGTACTCCAGGTGTGGCCTCACCAGCACTTGATAATAACTTCCTGTTTTTAAACACCATCCCTGTAACAATGAAGTATCCACACTGATGTTGCCTTCTGTTTGCCTTCTTAATTACCTGCTGTACCTGCAAACCAACTACTTGTGATTCTTGCACAAGGATACCCAGGTCCCTCTGCACAGCAGCATGTTGCAATTTTTTACCATTTAAACAATAGTCCATTTTGCTGTTATTCCTACCAAAATGGATGACCTCACATTGCATTCCATCTGCCAGACCCTTGCCCACTCACTTAGATTATCTATATCCCTTTGCAGACTTTCAGTGCCTGCTGCACTTTGGTCTACCGCACAATTGAATGTCATCTACAAAGTTTGACACATTACACTTGGTCCCCAACTCCAAATCATTTATTAAATCATAAACAATTGCAATCCTAACACTGACCCCTGAGGCACATCACTAGTCACTGATTGCCAACCAGAAAAATACCATTTACCCCGACTCTTTGCTTTCTGTTAGTTAACCAATCCAAGTGCTCCTTTATTAAATCATTGATATTCTAGAATTTCCCTCACAGCCAATGTCAGGCTGACTAGTCAATAATTCCCAATTTTCTCTCAACCTCTCTATTTTAATAATGGGATTACATTAGCTACTGTCCAATCTGTAGGAAGTGTTCCAGAGTCAATAGTATATTGAACTACAAATGCAGCCATTCTAGGGCCACTTCTTTCAGTACTCTATTTTCAAGAAGGAGTTCGATATAGCTCTTGGGGCAAAAAGGATCAAAGGATATGGGGGAAGGTGGGATCCGGGTAACGAGTTGGATGATCAGTCAACTGTATGGTGGAGCAGGCTCGAAGGGCAGGATGTCCTACTGTTCCTATTTTCTATGTTTTTTATGATAGGATGGTTAGGAGCTCAGGTCAGTATCATCCAGGATTTATAGTTTATTTCAATCCGAATGAGTGGCTGAGAAGTGCACTCAATTTAGTGTTTGGAGATGCATAGGTTAATAACTGACAACTGGCACAGTTTAGCTGAATGTAAAATGTGCCTGATGAACCTGATTGAATCTTTAACAGAGAGAACTGATGAAGATAATATACTACATGATATGTCTCTAGCAAATGACACTTGATAAAGTTCCGCAAAACAGACTGATGTGAAAAATAGAAGTTCTTGGGATTAAAGGAACATTGCAACTTGAGTGCATAATTGGTGGAGGAATAGGATTCAGAGAGTAATATTGAATGCATATTTTTCTGACTGCAGAAAAGTATTCTATGAAGTTGAGGGCTTGATATTTCTTGTTTTATATAAGATTTTGTTATGGTCTCTTTCTGTGTTGTAAATTCTATGATTCTAAGAGGGTGGAGCTTATTCTATGCGAAATTTTTTTTAAGTTTCAGTATCCAATTTAGTGGGCAACTTGTGACTCAAACTATCACCTATCACTCCAAACAATGCTGATGCCCAAACAGCCTCCTCTGTCATAATACTGACAAGTAGTACTGTTGAGGATTTATTTAGGTTGTATGTCATCTTTATACATTTCAAACAATACTTGGACAATAAGAGTTAAAACATTAAACTGGTATGCTGGTATGGGTATACAAGTGTCTGGTAGATATGTGTGGGAATGTTCAGATTAGGGAATTTACAAGTAAACCAATTCTTGGAGAAACACTAATAATTCTGATGGAGGTGGATTATGAATAACAGAATCACAGAATTGTTACTATACAAAAGGAGGCCATTAATCCATTATATCTGTGCCCACTCTCTGAAGGAGCAATTTACCTAGCTCCACTTCCCCGCTTTCTTTCTGTAACCCTGGTTTACTATCTGTACAGATAGTAAACTAATTCCTTCTTGAATACCTACATTGAACCTGACTCCAGCACGCTCTCAGGCACCATATTCCAGACCCTAACTAATCACTGCATCAGAAAGTGTCTCTTCATATTTCTACTGCTTTTGTTGCCAATTATCTAAAATCTGTTCCTCTTATTTTGGATCTATCCAACAATGGGAACAGTTTTTTCCCTGTCCAGACTCATGATGAATTTGAAAATATCTATCGAATCTCACAGTTGGACCTGATACATTGGCCAAGTTTTCAGATGCTTCTCTTTTGTCTTTAGGACATCAGTTAACTCTATTCATCACTATAGATACTATCAATAACCTCTTAAATAAATTGGATAACAGCTTTGTGGTTATACTGGACTAGCAAATGAGAGGTACCACAGACACATTAAATTTAATTAGGTAAATCTAGTAACAATAAGAGATGTTGTATTGTTGTAAAAAACCAGCTGGCTCAGTAATGGCTTTCAAGTGAGAGAATTTGTTGCCTCTACCCAATTTGATCTACATATAATCTACAATGGCTCTGGAGGTTTCAGGAATCAAAGGCTAATTGTCAGGGTCCTAAGTGAGGGATGAGAAGAGGTGCTTTGCTTTGGGAACTGATGAGAAGAAGACCTTAGTTTTATAGTGTTTGGTGAAAGGTCCATTTTCTCATATGTTTCAGAGGAGGAGTCAACAATGAAGCTCAGTTTCTGAGTGAGCATGTACACAAACATTATCTGAATCCTGAACTCTGCGACTGAATAGAATGGATTTGGATTTGCATTGAAGGTGGCATAGTTTGAACAATGTTCCCTATCTGTTCTGTGGACTATCCCCAAAACTCTGGGTAATTAGCTGGAGATGAAGTGCAGGTTAGTAGCAAAGCTGTACTTGACGTGTCTTCACTGAGCTAGCGTCTGTGGTGATTCTACTGGTGAAATTCACAGCTTGTATGTTACTATGGAACAGGCAGAGGATAGTGATAAATCTCTAACAGCAGTCAAATTTGAGAATGTTAATAAGTGTTTTCGGTTATCAGAGACAAGGCTTCCGTAAGACTGAAAAAGTTAACATCCTGTGCTTGGTGCTTTTCAATTAAAATCAGTGACAAGGCAGACATTGATGACAAAATACATCCTCACCTCCAGTGTACCAGCTTTGCCTTCAGCCAGCTGAGGAAAAAGTATTTGAGAACCAAGATCTCCAAACAGATACTAAGGTCATGATTTTTCAGGAAGTTGTGTGAAGCCCACACTTCTTTACACTTTGAAGACTTGGATGACCTACAGCAGGTACCTCAAAGCATGAAAGAACAACCTCAGTTTCTCCAAGAGATATGCCAATTCCAGTAGCAATTTGTCCAACATTGAAGCATTAATCACAGAAAACTATCTCCCTTTGCCCTTTAACAATTCTGTGATTTGAAGAAAGCTAATGGAATACTATCCTGCATTATGAGAGGAATGTAAAAGTAGGGATGTTATTCTTTGGTTACACAGAGCATTAATGAGACCGCATCTTGAATATTGTTTGCAGGTTATTTAAGGAAAGATATAAATACGTTGGAGACTCCTTAACAACTAATACGTATATGTGAAATAGGAACAGAAGTAGGTCATTTAATCTTTTGAGACTGCTCCACCTTTCAATAAGTTCATGAATGATCTGTTTGTGTCATGAATTCAACATTTCCATCCATCCTGCTAACTTTTGATTCCTTTACCTAACAAAAATCTATATACCTCTGCCTTAAAAATACTTAATGACCCTGCAGGGAGTTTCAAATTTGCACAAACTCCTCAGAGAAAAACATTTTCCCCATCTCTGTGCTAAAAGAGTAATTTTAAAACCAAGGCCTCTAGTTCTAGATTCACCCACAAGAGAGAACATCCTTCCCATATCCATTTTGTCAGGACTGTTCAGGATCTTATTTGCTTCAGTTATGTCAGCCTCCACTCTTCTAAACTTCAGTGGAAACAAGCCAATCTTTCCTCATAAGATGATCCACTCATTCCAGGTATCAGTCTGGTAAACCTCCTCTGAATCATCTCCAAGGCTTTCGCATGCTTCTTTAAATAAGAACACCAAAACTGCATACAGTATTCGAAATGTGGTCTGACCAACATCCTGTATAACTGAAGCATAACATTCTTATCTTTATGGTCAATTTATCTTGTAATACAGGATAGCATTCTATTAACTTTCTTTGAATCACAGAATGGTTAAAGGGCAAAAGGAGGCCATTCAGTCCATTACATCTGCACCAATTCTCCAAATGACTAGTATACCTAATGCCACCTCTCCATTTCTCTCTGCACATTTTTCCTTTTCAGATCATATTCCAATTCCCTGTATTGAACCTGCTTTCACCACACTCTCAGGTTAAGAGGTTCCACCTCTTAACCACTTGCAGTGTTAAAAAAGCTTTTTCTCATCTTCATTTTTTTTGGTTAATTATCTTAAACCTAGTTTTCTAACTATTCTGTCCAGATTCGTCATGAGTTTGAGGAGGACTATCAAATTTCCTGTCAACTCTCTCTTCTCCAAGGAAACGCTACTTGGAACATTGTTGCAGCAGGAGGCCTGCCCCAGGAGGACAACAGAAAAGCTTAAGGGACATTCTCAAAGCATTTCTGAAGAAGTCAAGCATCTGTCCCAGTCATGGGAGATCCTGGCTTGTGACCAACCAAAATTCAGAAGCCTGTTTCAGGATGGCACCAAGCACAGTGAGAGATCTTATCAGGAATGTGCAGAGGCAAAATTAAGGCATCCTACAAACCTCCAAACAATCCACCTGTTCAGACCTTCAATCATGACATGCTCTGCATGTGGCAAAGTCACTGGATTTAGCAGCCATCTCAGAAATCATTGTAGAGTGGAAGGAAGTCATCTTTTATCCTGAGGGACTGCTTAAGAAAAACTAGAGCAGTCAGTTGAGGGTAAAAATCATCAGCCCATTAAAATTATTTTTTTTAAAGAAAATTCCTTGTATGTTTTTGTGTATCAGTTGGAACAATATTTGTGTGGGAAAAAAAGGCAATTTAAGTGACAGTGAAGGATCATCCATTTGATAAAGAAAAGTCTTTACTTTCTGATTAGTTTGGATCGTTGGGAGAGCAGATGTCTCTAGTGATCAATGACAGAAATGTGGGACAGACTGTTGGAAGCAAAAGATGATGTGATAGCATCAGCATGAATATGGACACCAAACTTGAGAATGAATGTGACTCCAGACCATCAACAATGTGGCTGATTTTTAATTGAACAATAAAGTGGCCTAGCAAATCACTCAATTGTATTATAGAGAAGAAAAAGAAGAAAGTTTATCACCTCCTTCTAAGGAATATTACAATAAATGTCCAACCTTGCCAGTGACAACCGCATTGTGAAAATGTATTTTTAAAAATCAAAATGATTTTGTGTCTTAAAAACTCAGATGCTAAATTTTCTATCTCGTTTGTTACTGAATTACAAAGACCAGGTGAGTCCTGGGTTCTTTCCCAATTTTTGCTGAGTTAACACAATATTGTCAATTCTTAATGATTTCAAGTTACTGGAAATGATGAATGAATGCAGAATTGGCAGCATTACTCACAGCCTGAGAACAAACAAAAAATTTGATTGGCTATCACCCAGGTAATCACCCTTGCTTGTGTGAGGCTCATAAAATCGCTCGTGAGACCAATGAAGAATTCCGTTCTGTGAGCCTCGCCCACTCTGGTTCGGGCGGGCTTGCCAGTAAAATTTTGGCAATGGAGTTTTATAGCACAGAAAGCGGCCCTTCAGCTTATCATGTCTGCACTGCCCATCAAATACGTATCTATTCTAATCCCATTTTACAGCCCTTGGTCTTTAGCCAAGTTCTCCCCTGTATTCTAATCTCTTAGGCCCATATCTAGACTCTGGCAGATGTTGCATGATTTCCAGTGGTGCCAACAACCTTTGCCACTGCTAACACTTTGTGAAACTACTTGCTGAGAAGGATTTTGATGTCACCTACATTTGCATTTGTCTTTACAAAGGAAGGGAACGGGTGTGATATTGCAGTAGAGGCGTCAGATTAGAGGAATTGGACAGCAGCTAGCCAGTTTCCACCAAATTACACAACCTCTAAACATATGTCAATAGATGCAGAGAAAGCAAAATAAAGCATTATTTACAGAGGGTATTTCCCTCTGTACGATAGATTAAAATTGGAATTGGTTTTTAAAAAAGGCTCCAGATGCAGATTTTAATCGGTGATTTATTGTCAGTGAATTTGTCTGAACTAATGGTGAAATCCTCTTTAAAAAATGTATGTAGAGACTCTTTCAAAAATGAGATTCCCTCTTGTTTTTTCATCTTATTGCTCTGTAGCTGGGAGCAGTTGGAGGCCATTTCTATATAGCTTTTGTTTTTGTTACTTTTATTTCAATACTAATCTACTGGATTCTGGTCTACAGTTCTTTAGCAACTATGATAATTTTGCCTCAAACTGAACAGATTTTACAGTCATAGAATTTATACAGCACAGAAAGAGTCCATGCAATCCTTTTTAATCTAAGTTGGTTCTCTGAAGCAACAATTCACCTAATATCACGCTGCCTTCTCACCATGATTTGTTAGGATTGATAGTCTTGTTTTTTGAAAACAGGGAGACTGGGGCTAGACCACTCAGCCCCTTGACTCTGTTCCAGCAATTGAATGAGAAAATATTGCCCACTATTTTAACTCCATCTATAACATCTCAAGGTTGAGAGAGACACTGTATAAATTCAGTCTTTCTTCTTCCAATTTCACTGAGTATACAGGACTATATAATAAATGAACTGATTCACATGCAGTACAAAACAGGCACGACCCAATGAAAGGCAACTATATGTTGATATTACACTGCACCTTCATAGCATTGGCAGCTAGTCAAGCAAGTGCTGCACACCAGCACCTGACCCAGAATTTCTGACCCACCCACAATTATACACATAGTTTAGTCATGATCTTACATCATTTAAGTATATTTGCCAAATAGTTCGGCAAGCTGCAGGTTTGCTGAGGTAGTTCATTTGGTTATATCACACTGGGATAAACTGGTGTCATGAGGTATCAATTGAATTCCTGGCAGGATAGAGAGGCACTAAGTTGAGAGAGTTTTTATTTAGAAGGAGCTTCACTGCACACAGCCTACAAAACTATTTCAGTATAGTGGATATTGGCAGCAGATTCTCAGGCCATCCTTTGAGCTGCAGCTAGCTGAAGGATGTGGGAAAAGCAGATAATACCATGCTAATAGATACAGGGCCTGATTGCATGGCCCATCCTTCAATTCCTTTTGCCTTCCTTCTATGTGAATGTTTGGGTTTCAAACTCCTGGACCATCTTTAAGTGTTGCACACGAACTACAGAAGAGGTGGTTCTCCCCCTCTATGTAAAATTAAACTCGCATCCAAAATGACTGAATCTAGATCAACTGAGGACAACTGACTGTGATCCAGTAAAGCTGGACCAAACCAATCAAATGGCAGTGAGGCTCATACATGATTTAGGGAAACTTAAGGAGGGAAGGAAGTGGCTATACTAAGGAACGTTGAAACAATGAGCTGTACCCTCCTCTCTATATAAAGAAAAGGCGTGGGTTTCTTTCAGTAGAAAAGAAAGCTAAGGGAAACATAGAGAGTTCTTTAAAATTATAAAGGGTGTTTAGGGTAAACAGAGAAAATGCTTTTATTTACAGTGGTATGGGAAACTAGGGCCATGAAACCAATAATAATTTCAGGAAAAACTTCTTTACCCAACATATAGTTAGAATGGAAAACTTGCTACATCAAGGGGTAGTTAAGATAACTGCATAGATACTTATAAACTGTCACTCCAGTGTTGTACAGGGAGTAAGGAAGTTGAGGTATTAAACTGAGGCGGGTCTACACTCCAGTGAATGCAAAAGGTCTCATGGTACTATTTCGAAGAACAGAAAAGTTATCCCTGAAGTTCTGGCCATTTATCCTTCAATCTATTTCATTAAAAATAGATAATTTAGTCACCATCAAACTGCTAATTGTGAGATTTTACTGTGTATCAGTCAATTGATTGATACGTTTCCTAAATTAGAACAGTGACTACAATTAAAAAGTATTTTGTTAACTATAAAGCACTTTGGGAAGACTGGAGGTAATGAATGAAAGGCACTATAGAAATGCTTTTAGTATATCTTCTCAAAAAAATAGAGCACAGTTTGACATTGGCCTTACACTACACACTGTCCAGCACAACTACTGGATAAGGATTAAGAGTAATCTGAAACCTCAACAACCTACTAGAGGGCAGCATAGACAACAGAAATAACAATGGCATACCTGGTTAAATATTCCTCATCCAGAAACATTCAACTATTACAATATCTCAATATCTGCCTTAACTGAAATCATCTAACTGGGTACAGACCAAGAATTAACCTATGAACTGAGTAAGAAAGGTTGGGGACCTCTCTAGCTCGAGTTCCTGTGAGCAACACATGTGATCATGTTAAATTGAGTCTTTATTGTTTTGATACCACTGGATCTCACACAGATGGTGTTCAACCATAAGCTAAAACATTGGGAAGATCAGGTAGCCTTGCTGCACTGTGTAAGTTAAACAAAGAGCAGAGATTCATTTTTGTAATGGATCATGTGGGAAACTTTGCTGGAAACCATGTTCAAACTATGGATAGAGCTTCTGCTGAAGTGACATTGTCATTGACTGTGTTTGTCATTGATAGACACTACAACATTTCTGTGACAGATTTTCAGGTGGTTGCCTGGGTATAAAACCAGCATTGGGGATTAGTTACCCATTATGGAAACAGCCCAATTCATATTTCCAATAACCTATAAAATAAGAATCTACCACAATTGATTCAAAGTAGACCAGGTGAAATACTGAAGTCAAAGGTATAGAAAATGTTCTTGTTGGCTAGAGATGTTTCAGTCGAATTATTGTCAGTTACTGTGGAGCAAAGGACAATCCAAGATCAGGTTCTGGTCTAATGAACAGGACAGTTTTTATTAGCTATGTAATTGTGTGTCAGGAAATAAGAGTGTGGCGAGGGATAAGGTGAAATAGGAGGAATATTCCAGTATTCAAAGGGTTAATAGAAATATTACCAGCTGCTCAATTTGATTGATGTGACTGTATCAAGTGAGGTTTACATTCAACGACTCCACACAACAGAATAGCTGAGAGACAGGCAAAGGTGTGCATATTTAATCAGAAAATTTCACCAGAAAACATTCCCCTGTCTCCAAATTATTGTCTGTGATCTGAGCTTTTAACCCCTAAGATGCAGCACGAACACAAATCCTACACCAGCATAAAAGATCAAGCCTACAGTTAGTATCAGAACATTTCAAATCAATTCCTTAACTCTTTCCATTCAGAATTGAGGAAGAACTATAGAATAAGACCAATTGGCCAATTATGTTTTGTGAGTTCTTTGAAAGAACTCTCTAATTAATCCTACTCTCCTGTTCTATCCCCATTCAGCTGCAAATTTCTGCTTTTCAACTATTTGAAAGTTGCAATTAAAGTTGTTTTAACTATTATTTCAAGCAGTGCGTTCTAGATCGCACAGACATGTGTTACTAATACTCTCATCAAATAGGTTCTTTTGCTGATTATCCTGAAGATATATATTTGTGTAATCTAAAGCTCCTATTGTGGGCACTATATCAAACTGATATGTTCTTCTTCTGTTATGCTAACACAAGACTGTCTTGTTTTCATGAGAAAATTAAATGCTTTTCGTAAAAAGGAAGGTAGGGATTGTGGAGTGGAAAAAAGTGACTGTGAGAGACGGGAGAAGGATAACTGACATCCTGCCATAGCTTCCAGTGGTTGATTGGAGAACAGGTACTTGGGAAGGCCCAGTAGTACAGACCACTACCCACCTTCTTGAGCAGCTGAAAATGTGAATTTCAAGGAAGATCAGAAAACACTAATTAAACAGAGAGATGGGTGATGGGAGAAATACAACTCACTCCTAATTAAATTTTCTGCAGCCTTATGCTGGCCTCCAAATTAAAAAGATACTTACAATTTTAGCAGTTTAGTTCCTACCTGCAGTGGATCTGCGTTCAAAATGTCAAGTATTATCAAGAATCTTTACAACTGCCGACAACAAACTCTGCAGAGCTGAGAAAGCTAAAAAAAACTTTGAAGATTTAGCTCATCCTCACAGCCCCAGTTGTAATTTGAATCGAGGTAATGTTCTAGACTCACCTAGGTTGACGAAGCTCATGACCATGTCGGCATCACTGAGAAAGGTGCTGTCGTGGAGCCTGGCTAGCGGAGGTCCCTGTGTGGTGAAGAGGGCCTTGTATGGATATGAGTAACCTCCTGATTCCTCCATCAGCATGGAATTGTAGAGATCCAGCATGAACATAGGCGCTGAGTTGTGCTTGCCATGCAAGTGTGGTCTGGGGCGGTGAGGCAGTCCCAGGATTGAGAGAATTTCTCTCTGCATTTCCCGCCTCTCCTGGCTCTTTAGGCGGCCGTGGATGAAACTGGAATGGATCCCATTGTCAGTGGTGAGACTTCCCAAAACCGACTGTATCAAGAAGCAGTTCCAGAAAAGTCCTGTTACAAGTTTTCTAATTAACAGCAGGAAGCTCATTCTTACTCTCAGGTTGGGCTGCTCTGTGACTTCTCTACACAAACATGGTCACTTTTCCTCTCTCTCTTTGTCTCTTTCTTTTCCTTTCCCCTCTTTACAGCTTAGTCGAGGCTTCCCAGGCAAAGCTACTCGAGTGAAGGTATAGTTTAGAACCCATGTTGTCTGAACTGACTGCCACAGTTAAGCAAGAGAGCTGGAGAATTTCTTCATCTACAGGAGTTGCGATCCCTTTGCATGTAAATCTGTGCAGTTGTCTGGTTCAGACAGAGCCAGCAGGAGGCTGCTTGTGTGGGAGGAGCACCCTCTAGTCTAAACTCAAAAGTAACAACAGCAAATTATCTGAATGTCTTAAGGGCGTCTGTAATTAAATGAGAAGGATGGGCTTTTGAGTTTAGCTGCTTGCTGATGAAGAGATGAGGGGGTGAGGCTGACAGAGGGCAGGATGTCCTTGCTTTTTTCTTGCAGCGAATTGAATTATTTTGAACTCCAAGTTGCTGTCAGTGTCCCTCTTGCTTTATCAATGTCCCTTTCAGAGAACCTGTTATTGTGTGAGGAGAGCAACAAGGAAGGGAGACAGAGAGAAAGCAAGTTCTTGGAAACATCCCAACCTGCTTCATATACAAGATTACTTTAAAGAACTGTCATTGTTGTTATCACAAACCAACAGAGCAGTCATTATATGCATAGCAAGATTATACCAATGCTGGTATAGCAGTCAAGCTTGTTTGAAGAAGGAAGTCTTCCCAGGATCACAACTTTCAATATCGCCAAAACTAATTTTTCCTCCTTTAAAATTTAGTGAGGAAGTATCTTTAAGTTTTCCCCTATTAACCCCTGACACTGTTAACCCTTTGTGAAGATAACCCTGTTAACCCTTTGTGGTGTACCTCAGGGATCTGTTTTGGGGCCACTGTTGTTTGTTGTTTTTATAAATGACCTGGATGAAGCTGTAGAGGGATGGGTTAGTAAATTTGTTGATGATACCAAAGTTGGAGGAGTTCTAGACAGTGAGGATGGATGTTACAGTTTGCAGAGGGACATTGGAATAGTTTAGGTTAGAGGGTCCACTGGCCGGCGCAACATCGAGGGCCGAAGGGCCTGTACTGCGCTGTAATGTTCTATGTTCTATGTTCTACAGAAGATACACTTCCCTCCAGTATCTTGTCAGGTAACTATTTATAATATGTAAAACCAGACAGTGAATTTGTGCAGGTTATTGGACTCTGGGAGTCATCACTATCAGTTCAGCATTAATCCACACGTCAGCTATTTCTGGCACTCATCTTTGGGAAACAGTCAGAAGTCAAATCCCCCATTGATCTATCCTAGGATGAGGGATTACCTACCCAGGGAATCCACCCTATAGTAGTTGAGGGCTGGACTGGGAGTATAACTGTTCTACAATAATCCCTATGGTTCCTGTGGCTCGACTGCAGTGTGAGTTCTTTGGAGCAAATCCCCTGGTCACCTCAGACTTAACACAGGGGTATCAAAGCACTGGAGCTAATTATAACATTTTCAATTGTTCAGAGATCAACCAAGCCAGGCTACAAAGCCAGAACTTTCCTGTTCAGTAGCAGTTGAGCTAAAGTGGGTAGAAATGTTGAATATCATGGATGAGTGATGATAATGTTATCAAGTAGCATTGCCTCAATCCCACGAGGAAGCTGTGTGTAAGCAACTGAAATAACAAAAGATTCCTGTGTCAGTGATCATGTCTATGGGGACAGTTTCATTGGGTGTAAATAGCTGAGAGAAGAGGGCTACAGATAAATTTCCTGTTTCTATGACCACATTTATGCAATTCAACTTCAGTCATTAACATATGCCTTAGTAAAAGAATCACCTGGTGAGGAGTTATGCTAATTAAGCCACTGTCTCAGGACATTGCTGTTACCCAGGGCAGGAGATGGGTTAGGGTTAAGGTGAGTTTGGGATTTGAGTTGTAGTTAGCATTGGTTTCTGTGTCAAACTTGAAGTTATAGATCAGGCATTAGTGTCAAAATTCTGGATGTCAATACATTCCAGGGTTATTGGAGTTGAGGTCATTCCTGTAATCCTGCATTTACCATGGCTATTCCATCTAACCTACACATTCTTGGACACTATGAGTGGCATGGTGGTACAGTGGTTAGCACTGCTGCCTCACATCACCAGAGACTTCTGTTTGATTCCCAACGTTGGTAACTGTATATGAGAATCTTGCACATTCTCCCTGTGTTTGTATGGGTTCTCTCCCACAGTGCAAAAATCTCAGCTTAGGTGGATTGACCATGCTAAATTACCTCTTAGTATCCAAAATAATGTAGGCGAGGGGATTATGGGATAAATGTGTTGGGTTTCAGGAATAGGGCAGAGGGTGCAGTTGAGACAGATTAGATGGGCCAGTTGGCTTTTATCTGCATTGTAGGGATTCTACGAAAGGGGCAATTTAGCATGGTCAATCCATGTTGATTGAGGAAGCTTGAAGGTGGGAGTGTGCAAGGTGCAATAAAAAATTGATTGTGATACTTGACCAGGTGATTCTTTGATACTCTGAAATCATAAAATATAGAATGATAAAGATTTGAAGTATGCTATTTGTCCCATTGTGCCTGTGCTAGCTTTTTAGTAGAGCTATCAATTAATCCCACTTTTCTGCTCTTTCCCCATAGTCCTGTAATTTTTTTTTTCCTTCAAGTATTTATCTTGTTTTCATCTGAATGTTTTCCACCATCCTTTGGGCATTGCACTCCTGATTAAACCATCTCGTTGTGTACAAGAAATTGTTTCCTCCTTTCACCTGTGGTTGTTTCGTCAATCACTTTGTACTTGTATTCTCGGATTCATAACCTCCCTGCCACTATAAACAGTTTCTTCTTATTTATTTTGCTAAAACCTTTCATGACTTTGAATGCCTCAAGCAAACCTCTTCTTAACCTTTCTGAGAACAATCCCGGCTTCTCTATTCTCTACATGTAACTGAAGCCCCTCAATCATGGTAGTATTAAAGGAAATCTCTTTCTCACCCTTTTTAAGGCCTTTACATCCTTCTGAAGTGTGGTGCCCAGCTATACTATATTCTATACTCCAGCTGATGCTTAACCATTATTTTAGAAAAAATTAGGATGACTCCTTGCTTTTGTGTTGTATGTCTCTGTTAATAATTCTAAACTATATGCTTTTCACTGCTTGTGATGCTTTATTGTCTATAGATCTATGGCTATTTCTGACCCTAATTTTGCCCTTGTTTTATCCTTCATTTTCCTTAAATCCACAGACTTTAACATCCCTTAAATCCACAGACTTTAACACCATTGGTGAACATTGATTTATTTATTTATTGCCACATCTGGCTGGACATTTAAAACAAATTGGACAATATTAGTGATTTCACATCACTAAAACTCCTCACTATTCAAAGATCATCATGACTTCACCACTACCAGCTTTTCAAACCTTTATCCCCCACTTCCTTCACCTTTCCTTCACCAAAAAAATGAGTAACTCATGAAATTTTTGTTACTGAGAAAGAACACAAATTAACACAACATCTTTTGACTGTGACAAAAGTGGGACATCATGATCCTTTTCATTCTTACTTCTACATGGTCATAGTCATCACCAAGGTTTTCTTTTCCTGCTCCCAAACTATCCCCTCTCGTGTAATCTGAGGATTTGTCTTTACCTCTTTTTTATCTCATCTACATTCTGACCATAGAGGCATCTGAAATGACGGTGTTAGTTTCCAGATGTACACTGACGTCACCAAGCTCTATCTGACCACTATCTCCCTTAAGCTCCATTGTCAATGAATTAATGGATTGTTACTCTGATATTTGGATGAACAAAGAACAAAACAGCACTGGAAACAGGCCCCCCGGCCCAACGAGCCCACGCCACCACCCCGGTGCCCCCACCCCCACCTGCGATCCCTGTCGACGCCCATAGATCTATGGATTAAAGACCAAATTTGAGACAATTTAAGGAGAATTTGTTTTGCCAATTAGCCTAAGAGCTTTCTCCAAGTAAATTTCAGAAAGACATTCCACCAAATTTTCCAGTTCTGATCGCCGCATGAATCATCACGGGCAGGATGGACAATTTGATGGACTAGTTGAAGACCCGTTGATTTTGGGCAAGAATTTCCACTCTGAGGATGGTGTGACTGGAAAATGCTACTTGTTGTTTTGGTGCTCCATCTCAAACTCTGTTCCTTCACCACTGACTCCATCCCTCTCCCTGGCAGCTATTTGAGACCGAATCAGATGGTTTGCATTTTTGTTTGCATATTTGGTTCGCAGATAATCTTCTATCCATAGATTCATGCCATCATTAAGATTGCCTATTTCCTATCTTTGTAATAACATCTGACTTCACCCCTGCCTCAGCTTACTGATGCTGAAACCCTCATCCCTTCTTCGTAACCTCTAGACTTGTTCAATCCTGATTTCCTATGTTTTGTCTTCTATAAACTTGAGATCAATCAAACCTTTGGTGCCTGTGTCCTAACAGACTGGAGGAGCTAAATTGTCTACTCCTGCTCTCAGTTCTTGTGCTTTTAACATCACCCCTGTGCTAGATGTGCTACATTTCCTCCTACAAGCAACAACTTTATTTTAAAATTTGAATTCTTGTTTTCAAAACCTTCATCTTTCCCTATTTAGCTGAATGACCTCCCAAATCTCTGAATCCGTCAATTCCTCACTCAGTTGCCAGTGCTCAAAATGCTGAAATGCAAAGGACAAGGCAGCCTTCCCACGACATTCCTGTCCACTCCAATCTCTCCCTCCCTATAATACGGAGGAGGATGGGCAGTGGCAGTCCATTCAGCATATTTGAATGAATTAGCAAGGTCAGTTAGGCTTCTAATCAAGTCAACTGGTCCTGATTATTGTTGCCATCTGGAGGGCTTCAATGACCTCTGGTCCCACTGGCAATATCAGCGTATCAAGTCCCTGTTAATGGATATTATATATGATCCTCGCCATTGAGGATCTTCACTTGCAAGGCCATTAAGGCAAGTAAGTCCAGTCAAAAATGCCTGGGCTCACTATTTCTATTAAAATTAGATTTAAAATATATTTAAATATTTAAATTAGCCTTACAACCTTCTCAAGCCAAAGGCTGATCACACCAGATATCCAGAACCAGTAACATGGTGAGAGGTAAGAAATCAGTCACGAGCCCGATTTTTCACCTCCTACTTCACTTTACCGGTTCGCCTGCCCATTGACTGGTGAATGAGCCAGTAAGATCATCCCCTATTTTCTTTACTAAACTTAGCAGGAATGTTAATTCTTCATATAATTCACACACTCTAAACATCTGTTAGCAGTAGTCTGTCACGGCAGTTTTTAAAAACTTTTAAAAGTTACTTTTCCATTTATGTGATGTGCTGGCTAGGCCAGCATTTACCACTCATCCCTAATTGCCCTTAAGAAGATAATATTGAAGTGCCTTCTTGAACTGCTGCAGTCCATGTGAATGTAAGTACAATACAGTGCGATTAACAAGGCAGGTTCAGAACTTTGACCTAGCGACAATGAGGCAATGGTGATATATTTCCAAGTGTGGCTTGGAGGGAATCTTACATGTGGGGTATGTTCTCATATTAATGTTGACAGTGGTGGATGGAATGCCAACCAAGCAGACTGCTTTGTCTTGGATGGTGGTGAATTTCCTGAATATTGTTGGAGTAGCACCCGTCCAGGCAAGTGAAAGGTATGCCAGTGCACCGTTGGTTTGTGCCTTATAGATGATTCACTAGCTTTGGGGAGTCCAGGAAATGAGGTACTCACTGCTATACTCCTAGCCCCTAACCTGCTCATGTAGCCACTGTGGGTTTACCCCACCACATGGACTGCAGCAGTACAAGAGGAGCACTCTCCACTACTTTTTTTAGAGCAACACAGTACGGGAAGCAGGCCCTTTGGCCCAACGAGCCCGCGCCGCCATCATAACTATATAGTAACAATTCCATTATCCTATCCTAATTTTAGGTTATTCCTAATATGGAAGAGTCTCAATGTAGGGACAATTTGTTTCCCAATCAGCCTAAGAGCGAATTTTTGGGATGTGGGAGGAAACCGGAGCGCCCGGAGAAAACCCACGCAACCACGGGGAGAACGCGCAAACTCCCGCAGACACCGGCCCAATTCCAAGTGTCTGCACAGCTACAGCGATAGTCACTGAGCTGTCATGGTGCCCTTCAGATGGTCCACATAAAGCACTCATTTACGACATGAAGCACCAGGCAACCCATGAATCAACATCCAAGAGCTGTCCTCGCACCACCTGCCGAATGCATGCTCCTTGATGGTCAAGTATGGACCGAATTACCTGTGGAAAAAAAAACCATAGTTAAACAGTCCTACTATATCCCTCTATCTGCATAACGCTCATGCGGCTGTCCAAGAGACCCTTAAACAGCCCTAGTGTGCCTGCTCCCACCACCTTACTCGGCAGTGCATTCCACACCCCCACTATCCTTTGTGTGAAAAACTGCCCTCTAATATTCGTCTTATACCTAGCCCCCCTCACCCTAAGGCCGTGACCTCTCGTCCTATCCATTTCTGAAGGTGGAAAAAGTTTACCACCATTTAATCTATCTATACCCCTTATAATCTTATACACCTCTATTAGATCCCCTCTAAGCCGACGTCTTTCAAGGGAAAACAACCCCAGTCTATTTAATCGTTCCTCATAAGACAGTCCTTCCATACCAGGCAGCATCCTGGTAAACCTCCTCTGCACTCTCTCCAAGGACTCCACATCCTTCCGATAGTACGGCGACCAGAACTGGATGCAGTATTCCAAATGAGGCCTAACCAACGTTCTCTACAATTGCAACATCAATTTTCTTGAGGGCAATAAGGATGGACAAATGTTAGCCTAGCTAGTAATGCCCATATCCCACGATAGAAAAGCAAGTGATTAATTTTATTGTGAAATTTTCATTTTAGTTCTGTTGGTTTGCAGGAGAACATTTTTTCCAATGTCTTATTCTAACTATGAATGTAGATGCAGTTTATATGGACTTCAGCAAGGCGTTCAATAAAGTCTCTTGTGCAAGGCTTATTGAGAAAGTAGGAGGCGTGGGATCCAAGGGGACATTGCTTTCTGGATCCAGAACTGGCTTGCTCACAGAAAGCAAAGAGTGGTTGTAGATGGGTTTTTTTCTTCATGGAAGTTGGTCACCAGTGGAATGACCCAGAGATCTGTTCTGGGATTCTTGCTCTTCGTGATTTTTACAAGTGACCTGGATGAAGAAGTGGAGGGATGGGTAGGTAAGTTGGCTGATGACACAAAGGTTGGATGTGTTGTGGATAGAGTGGAGGGATGTCAGAAATTGAAATGAGACATAGATAGGATGCAAGACTGGGCAGACAATGGCAGATGGACTTCAACCCAGATAAGTGTGGTGATTCATTTTGGCAGGGCAAATAGGATGACAGAATATAATATTAAGAGTAAGATTCTTGGCAGTGTGGAAGATCAGAAGGATCTTGGGGTCCAGGTTCACAGGACTCTCAAATCAGCTTCGCAGGTAGAGGATATGGTTAAGAAGGTATATGGTGGGTGATCTTCATCAATCGAGGGATTGAGTTTAGGAGTTGGGAGATAATACTGCAGCTGTATAAGACCCTGGTCAGACCCCAATTGGAGTACTGTGCTCAGTTCTGGTTGCCTCATTACAGAAAGGATGTGGAAGCCATAGAAAGGGTGCAGAGGGGATTTACAAGATGTTGCCTGATTAGGTGGCATGCCTTATGAGGATAGTTTGAGAGAGCTTGGTCTTTTCTCCTTAGAGAGATGAAGGATGAGAGGTGATCTGATGCAGGTGTATAAGATGTTAAGAAATATTGATTGAGTGGATTCTCAGAGGCTTTTTCCCAGGGCTGAAATGGCTGTCACAAGAGGACACAGGTTTAGGTGCTGGGTAAGTTTTTCCCTCAGAGGGTGGTGTGTGCGTGGAACTGGCTGCCGGTGGTGGTGGAGGAGGCAGATTCGTTAGGGTTTTTTAAGAGACTTTTGGATAAGTACATAGGATGTAGTAAGATAGAGGGATATTAGTAAGCCTAGTAGTTAGGGATATGTTGATGCAACTTGTGGGCCAAAGGGCCTGTTTGTGCTGTAGTTTTTCTATGTTTTATGTTCTATGAAATGTCACTTTCATCTTACTCCTTTAGTCAAATTGTTGAAATCTAGAACTTGCTACCTCAAAGCTCTTTAGAGATGATTGAGGAGAGTGAACTTCATCACCTCTTTATTAAGGCAGGATTGGGGGTTTCCTTAAAGAACATTAATCATCACCTCTGTATTACGGGGCAGACTGCCAGGATGTGTTGAGTTTGATGAATAAAGGTATTCCCTGTAGCTTTCAGTTAAAAGTCTTCAGTTGTGAAGTGATCTCTTTCCCTTTTGCTATGAAATATGCAATCGTACAGGACAAAAATTGTGGGGAACCAAAACCCTAGCTAGTGGAGCTCAGCGGGAAGTTATGTGGGATGGAAGTGAATAGAGGAGTAGTGCTTTCTGACATGCTTCCCTTTGCTTTGCAGCTCCAGCAACTTGTACTGAAAGGTAGCTGGAGAATGATTGCACTGTTCTAAAAAAAATTACATATCTTTGATAATGTTTGGGCTGGGTCATGTAGCTAACTGACACTTTCTTTCAGCTTCTGTGTCTGCTGAGAAATAAATTTGGATATTCTCAAATGACAACAGAAAATGCTGGATTAACACAGCAGCTGTGGGAGAGAGAAACAGAACTAATATCTTCTTCAGTAAGTCCCTCAGACAATTCACAACCTATGGTGTAGGAAGTGGAGATGTACCTCACAAGATTTTTATATATTTACAGGATGAGTGTCACTGAAAAAGCTTTGATGTAGACAAGTGGTGTTGGATTGGGATAAGCACAGTAAGATGTCTCACAACACCAGGTTAATTTCCAACAGCTTTATTTGGTAGCAGAAGCTTTCAGAGCACTGCTCCTTCATCAAGTGAGTGGCTTTAACCTGGTCTTATTGAGAAAGCTGGCACTGATTCCCAATCTCAAATTGTCCTTTAGAAGGTGGTGGTGAATCATCTCCTTGAACCGCTGCAGTCTGTGTGGTGAGCGTTCACTCACAGTGCTGTTTGGCAGCAACTAACAAGGCTTTGACCCAGTAACAAGGAACAGTGATATATGTCCAATTTGGATTGTGTATGACTTGGAGATCATTTTAGAAGTTGTGGTGCTCCCAAGTTGATCTGTTTCTGGTGAGGGTGCTGTTGAAAAATCCTTTGCAAATCCTTGCTGTTGTGCGTTTGATAGCTGATTCGCACTGTAGCCAGAGTAGAATGGTGGAGGAAGTGAGTGCAGGGAGGAACACTGTCCTTAGGCTCAGGGTTAAATCATGTTGCTGGGATGGAAAAAGAGCTGATATGATCATGTGCCTCCTCTGGGGCTCATAACACTGTCACAGGGTCAAAAGCAAGTTATGAACAAAATATTCAAGTTACACTCCTATAATTGTTGGAGAATTAAAGTAAAAGACAATAGCTAGATACTATTGTAAAGCGAGAGCAGAGAGAGTAGTGATTGATGGAAGCAACTCCAGTTTGTAATTGAGTGTGGAAATGCTTCAGGGATGTACTCAAAACAGATCTCAAGAGATCAAACATCTAAGACTTATGACTGGCTGAAATGGAGAAAGTTCATTCAGGAAGGTACTGAATACATCAAGGAAATTCTGGAACATGCAGAGGATCAAGCCAGGGAATCAGCTCATGTGCAATGAACAGCGCAGGAAGACATGCCAGAAGCAACACCAGACATACTTAAAATGAAGTATCAGCCTGGTGAAACTACAACGCAGTACTACTTGTGCGCCAAACAACAAGCATCTTCCAAACCCAGAGCCACTAGAAGGACAAGGCAGCAGTTACCTGGGAACACCACCACCTGGAGTTTCCCCTCACAAGTCACTCAGCATCCTGACTTGAAAAAAAATCATCATTTCTTTGTTGTTATTGAATCAACATCTTAGAATTGCCTCACCAACAGCACTGAGGCTGGACTTACACCACATGAACTGCAGCAGTTCAAGACGGAAACTCACCACCACTCACAAGGCGCAAGTAATAAATAGAACTAAGCGATTCCAGAACCAAGAAATCAGATCAAAGCTCTCCAATCTTATCTCATCTGGTCATGTATAGTAGTGGACAATTAAACAACTCACTGGAGGAGGAGTTTCCACAAATATCTCCATACTCAATGATGGGGCCCAGCACATTAATACGAAGGTGAGGCTGAAATATTTGCAACAATCTTCAGCCAGAAATGCCAAGTGGATGATCAATCTCGGCCATCTCCAAAAGTCCCCAATGTCATAGATGTCAGCCTTCAGCCAATTCAATTTATTCCACATGATATCAAGAAACGGCTGAAGACATGGGATATTGCATAGCAATGGGCTTGACAATATTTTGCCAATAGTACTGAAGATACTCCACATCTTCCCTAACCCAACTGTTTCAGTACAGCTACAACACTGACATCTACCAAGCAATGTGGAAAATACCCCAGGTATGATTGGCACAGAAAAGGACAAATGCAACCTAGCCAAAATACTGACCCATCAGTCTACTCTTGATCATCATTAAAGTGATGGAAGGAGTTATAAACAATGCTACCAAGTGATACTCAGTCAGCAATAGCCTGCTCACTGATGCTCTTTTTCGGTTCTGCCAGAATCACTCATTACCTCATTGCATGGACAAAGAGCTGAATTTCAGTGGTGAGGTAAGATTGACTATCATTGACATCAAGGCAGTATTTGATTGAGTGCAGCATCAAGGAGCTCTAGCAAAACTGGAGTCACTCAGAATCAGAAGGAAAACTCCCCTGGTTGGAGTCTTATCTAGCATAAAGGAAGATGGTTGTGGTGATTAGAAGCCAATCATCTCAGTTCCAGGATATCATTGCAGGAGTTTCTCAGGGAAATGTGTCCCGGGCCATCTTCAGCTGTTTCATCAGTGGTCTTCGTTCTGTCATAAAATGAGAATGTTCACTGATAACTGCCCAATGTTCAGCATCATTCATGACTCCTCAGGTACTGTTCATGTCCAAATACAGCAAAATCTGCACAATATTCAGACTTGGGTTGTCAAGTGAAAAGTAACATTCATGCAATACAAATGCCAGGTAACAACCATTTCCAACAAGAAAGAATCTAACCATTGTTCTATGACAATCATTAGCGTTACCATCATTGAATCCTCCACTACCAACATCTTGGGAGTTACCATTGACCAGAACCTGAACTGAACTAGCCATATAAATACTGTGGCTACAAGAGCAGATGAGAGGCTTGGAACTCTGCGGTGATGAACTCACCTTCTGACTCCACAAAACCCGTCCACCATCTACAGGGCACAAGTCAAAAGTGTGATGGAATACATTTATCTAGACGAATGCAGCTCCAACAACACCACCTGAGTTCAAAACAATCCAGGTCAAAGCAGCCCATTTGATTGCTACTCCATCCACAAATATTCACTCCCTCCATTATTGATGCACAATAATAGCACTTTGTGCCATCTATAAGATGCATCAGAGGAATTCACCAATGTGCTTTAGGCAGCATCTTCCAAACCCACAGCCACTAGAAGGACAAGGCAGCAGTTACCTGGGAACACCACCACCTGGAGGTTCCCCTCACAAGTCACTCATCATCCTGACTTGAAAAAATATCATCATTTCTTCGTTGCCATTGAATCAACATCTTAGAATTGCTTCACTAACAGCACTGTGGCTGGACTTACACCAAATGAACTGCAGCAGTTCAAGAAGGAAGCTCATCACCACTCACAAGAGCAATTATGGATCAGCAATAAATGCAATTCTAGATAGTAACACCCACGTCCCAAAAATGAATTTTAAAAAAAGGTAAAATTGAGGCATTGGAGGAAGTGCACAAACTTCCAAACAATCCAAGACTCAACTCTTCATATGCCAGAGTCCACAGATCGCACATCGGACTTATTAGCAATCTCAGAACTCATTGAACTGGAGTGGAAGCTAGTGATTCTTGATCCTGACAAATTGCCTAAGGGAAAAAAAAGGGAATGGGACAACACTAAGAAGGAAGGAAAATAATAAGGTGTGAAAGAACCCTACCTGATGCCTTCTCCAGTACTTCTACTTCTCATGGCCTTGATTTTCTCTCTACCCGTGTTGGTCACTACATTTTTTACCAGAGAGGCGAGAAGGTTTGCTGATGGGTTAGACCTCCTCCATTGGCAGCATGTCTGGAATTCTGGACAACTTTGTGCTGCATGAAAGCAAGGAGCCTGTTTTCTGACAGCCTTGAGAGGAGTTTGGAGAATCTCCTCCTCATGATCGATTATTTGCTATGCTGTGTGTAAATTCTGAAATGTGAGAAAGTGAGATATAATAGTGATGTGAGTGTGAGGAAAAGGTAAATTGGCTGCAATAAGTGTAGGAGCTTGAAGTTAAGCAAGAAAGAGGGAGGTGAGTGTAAGGGTATTGTGAAAAGAGAGATTGAAGGTAGTGAGCAGGCAATCTGAGATAAAGGACTGACAACTCTGCCAATGTGATTGAACATTACTGTCCTGTCTTGGGAGCAAACCTCCTGTCATTGACCTCAGCAATGTCTTTCTCAGTGGCATGTGGTCTGTTTGGGCAATAGGATATTTTTTCTCCGATCCACCACCACCACCTAAAACAGGGACCCGAAAGCAACATCAGCAAATCTGGAACCCAACTTACAGTTGTAACAGTGTCACTTTTAAGGGTTAGTCCTACAAAATTAAAACCTATACACTTCTCAAAATTCTCTTTTGAGTTTAAACGGGCTTATAACTAGCAGTCTAAATTTTCATTATATCTTAAACAGATTCAATTCTGATGTTTTAGGACTGGAGGATCTTAGATCTCATCAATATAAACATAAGAAACTGAAAACTGGGATTGATGCAAAACAGGTCATTATTGCCCATTTTAATACTCTTTCCAAGTTTGGGAAAGACATCCCTATTTGTCACTGATAGCTTTTACAAATTGTTATAGATTCATCCCACTCTACAACATATTGTTCAAAATCAAGCAGAAGGTGAGTGAAGATTCCTGATCATCCATTGTAAATTTGATTAAAAAATCTATTGAAATCTCAGAGAAAAAATATAAAATGCTTTTACTATAGAGAGCCTTTATAAAAATACAATCCGTAGGTGCTTCTAGAAATGATTTCTCTCAGAATATTATTTTCATGCTCTTTTTTGCTCTTGGAGTTTCTTAGTTATTAATTATGGGCTATAACTTCCTGATTCCCCATTGTTGGATTTATGCTCACCTTAAAGATATGCTGGAAATTCATTCTTGGAAGTCCTTACATAAGGGTTTATCTGACAATTGTCCAGAAGCATTAATTTTTCCTGGACAATTATGTTGGGCTGGGAACCATCTAACAAAGCAAATTAACTTGTTCAAATTTACTCTGAGAGAGTTTGAAGGACAAAAAACATTTCTAACTCGAAAATAATTATTTTAAATACCCAGACTATGCTACCACTCCCCCATACTTCCAACCCTCCAGGGAATCCTCCACACCTTCCTGCCAACAAAGTACTGCACCCGACTCCCCCCCCACCTGTATTGGACTCAATACATCCCGCCCCCTCCTGAACTAGCTCCCTTGACCCAACTCTACATCTAACTATCTGAACCGCACGACTCCCCTGACCTGCACCACCCTGACCTGAGCAACAGCCCCACTTGACAGCACCCTGACCTGAACAATGCCTCAACCCAATATCATCCCAACCCGAAGATGCCCCCAACCTGACAGCACCCTGACCTGAAATTTGCCCCTCCAGCCGGTCAACACACTGACCTGAAGGACATATGAGGTTTAGGATAGTGGGGGAAGTTACTGTCTAAAGTTGTTGAAGTGGAGATGCCAGCGTTGGATTGGGATAAAAATAAAAAGAAGTCTCACAACACCAGCTTAAAGTACAACAGGTTTATTTGTAGCAAATGCCACAAGCTTTCGGACAGGCTATCCCTTCATCAGGTCTGTGAGAGAGTGCTGATCACAAACAGGGCACAAAGATACAAACTCAATTTACATGAATAATGATTGGAATGTGAGTCTTTACAGCTAATCAAGTCTTAAAGACAGTGTGAGTGGAGAAAGCATTAAGTATAGCTTAAAAGGATGTGTATTGTTTCCAAACAGGAAAGTAGTGAGATTTTGCAAGTACAGGCAAGTTATGGGCATTACAGATAGTGTGACATGAACCCAAGATCCCGGTTGAGGCTGTCCTCATGTGTGCGCAACTTGGCTTTCAGTCTCTGCTCAACGACTCTGCGTTGTAGTGTGTCCTGAAGGCCACCTTGGAGAACGTTTACACGAAGATCTAAGGCTGAATGCCCATGACTGCTGAAGCGTTCGCCAACAGGAAGAGAACAGTCTTGCTTGGTGATTGTCGAGCAGTGTTCATTCACTGTTGTTGTGGCGTCTCCATGGCTTCCCCAATGTACCAAGTTTCGGGACATTGTTTCCTGCAGCATATCAAGTCGAAAATGTTGGCTGAGTTGCAAGATATGTACTGTATACTTGGTAGTTGGTTTCTCACGTGAGATGATGGCATCCGTGTCGGTGATCCGGCACATCTTACAGAGGTTTCTGTGGCAGGGTTATGTGGTGTCATGGTCACTGTTCTCCTGAAGGCTGGATAGTTTGCTGTGGACAATGGTCTGTTTGAGGTTGTGCAGTTATTTGAAGGCAAGAAATGCGGGAATGGGGATAGCCTTGGTGAGATTTTCATCTTCATCAATGACATGTTGAAGGCTCCAGACAAGATATCGTAGCCTCTCTGTTCTGGGGAAGTACTGGACAATAAAGGGTACTCTGTACCTTTGAGACAAACACTGTCCCGTGTTTGTCTTAGATGAGAAGAATTGCAACAGACACCTCTGGACGTTGAAAGATGTCCTCATAAGAACAGGATGTGACATTCGACTCATCGATCAACAGTTCAGACGTGCCACAGCCAAAAACCGTACCAACCTCCTCCTCAGGACACAGTGGACAGAGTACCCTTCATTGTCCAATACTTCCCCGGAGCGGAGAAGCTACAACATCTTCTCCAGAGCCTTTAACATGTCATTGATGAAGATGAACATCTCGCCAAGTCTGTCCCCACTCCTTGCCTTCAAACAACTGCACAACCTCAAACAGACCGTTGTCCACAGCAAACTAACCAGCCTTCAGGAGAACAGTGACCACGATACCACACAACATTGCCACAGCAAGCTCTGTAAGACATGCCAGATCATCGACATGGATGCCATCATCCACCAAGTACACGGTACATCCTCTTGCAACTCAGCCAACATTGTCTAACTGACATGCTGCAGGAAAGAATGTCCCGTGGCTTGGTATATCGGGGAGACCATAAGCCACTATGACAATGGATGAATGAACACTGCTGGACAATCACCAAGCAGGACTATTCTGTTCCTGTTGGGGAAAACTTCAGCAGTCACAGGCATTCAGCCTCTGATCTTTGGACAAGCATTCTCCAAGGCAGCCTTCAAAACACACAACAGCGCAAAGTCGCCAAACAGAGACTGATAGCCAAGTTCCGCATGCATAAGAATGGCCTGAATTGGGATCTTGGTTCATGTCACACTCTCTATAACCCCCATGAATTGCCTGGACTTTCAAAATATCACTAACCTTCCTGTCTGGAAACAATACACATCCTTTTAACCTACTCTTAATGCTTTCTCCACTCACATTGTCTGTACCTTTAAGACTTGATTAGCTATGAAAACTCACATTTGAACCATTATTCATGTAAATTGAGTTTGTGTTTTTGTGCCCTGTTTGTGATCAGAACTCCCAGTGACCTGACGAAGGGACAGCCTGTTCCAAAAACTTGTGGTGTTTGCCACAAATAAACCTGTTGGACTTTAAGCTGGTGTTGTGAGACTTCTTTTTAACATTGTTGAAACCAATGCTGAGCCCAGAAGCTGTAATGTGCTTAATTGGGAGATGACATCTCGCTCCTCCAGCTTGCTTTAGGCCTCAGTGGCACATTGCAGTAGTCCTAACACAGGTATTTGGACATGAGAGTATGTTGCTGAGTGAAAATGGCAAAAGACAGGAAAATTGAGGTCTTACTTGCAGGCAGAGTGAGGATGTTCCGCAAAGTAGTCACTCAATCTCCATTTTGTCTCCCCACTCCAGAGGAGACTGCATCGGAAACCATGAATAGAGGAGATCAGATTGAAGGAAGAACAAATGAAGTGTTGCTTCGCCTGAAGCAAGATTAGGGCCAGTCATTGACAGCAGTGGGAAGTTGTGCGTGGAGCCTGAAGAGATTGGAGAGGCACTGAACAAATATTTCTCTTCGGTATTCACTCAGGGAGATGTAAATGTAGTTGTGGAGAACACTGGGACTCAGAGTTGTAAATTGAAAAGTATTGAAGTAGATAAGGAGGATGTGCTAGATATTCTTGAGGGTTTGAAGTTAGATAAGTCCCCTGGGCTGGACGGGATTTACCCTAGGATTCTCTGGGAGGCGAGAGAAGAGATTGCAGAGCCTCTGGCTCTGATCTTCAGGTCGTCGTTGGTTACGGGTGTGGTTCCGGAGGACTGGAGGATAGCGAATGTGGTCCCGTTGTTCAAGAAGGGGAAGAGAGACCTTCCAGGGAATTATAGGCCAGTGAGTCTTACTTCTGTTGTGGGCAAAGCATTGGAGAGAATTATTAGGAATAGGATTTATAGTTATTTAGAGAGAAATGAATTGATTGGGGATAGTCAGCATGGTTTTGTGAAGGGTAGGTCGTGCCTTACTAACCTTATTGAGTTTTTTGAAAAAGTGACCAAAGAGGTGGATGGGGGGTAAGGCAGTTGATGTGGTATATATGGACTTTAGTAAGGCGTTCGATAAGGTGGCCCATGGAAGGCTTCTGCAGAAAATGCAGATGTATGGGATTGAGGGGGATTTAGCTAATTGGATTAGGAATTGGCTAGCAGATAGAAGACAGAGGGTAGTGGTTGATGGAAGATATTCATCGTGGAGTTCGGTTACTAGTGGAGTACCTCAGGGATCTGTTTTGGGGCCCCTGCTGTTTGTAATTTTTATAAATGATGGATGAGCGTATTGAGGGATGGATTAGTAAATTTGCGGATGACACCAAAGTCGGAGGAGTGGTAGATAGTGAAGAGGGGTGTTATAGTTTGCAGAGAGACTTGGACAAGTTGCAGAGCTGGGCCGAGAGGTGGCAAATGGAGTTTAATGCGAAAAAGTGTGAGGTAATTCACTTTGGCAGGAATAACAAATGTGTAGAGTATAGGGCTAATGGTAGAACTCTTAATAGTGTTGATGAACAGAGGGATCTTGGTGTATATGTGCATAGATCCCTGAAAGTTGGCAATCAAGTCGATAAGGTTGTTAAGAAGGCAGATGGAGTCTTAGCTTTTATTGGTAGGGGGATTGAATTTCGGAGCCGCAACGTCATGTTGCAACTGTACAAAACTCTAGTGCGGCCGCACTTGGAGTATTGTGTGCAGTTCTAGTCCCCACATTATAAGAAAGATATGGAGGCATTGGAGAGGGTACAGAGGAGGTTTACCAGGATGTTGCCTGGTATGGAGGGCAGGTCTTATGAAGAGAGGCTGAGGGATTTGAGGTTGTTTTCGTTAGACAGAAGGCGGCTAAGAGGAGACCTTATTGAAACATATAAGATGATTAGAGGTTTAGATAGGGTGGACAGTGATAGCCTTTTTTCTAGGATGGAGAAAGCTAGCACAAGGGGACATAGCTTTAAATTAAGGGGTGGTGGTTATAGGACGGATGTCAGAGGTAGGTTCTTTACCCAGAGGGTGGTAAGGGTATGGAATGCTCTGCCTGCGTCAGTTGTAGATGCGCCAAGTTTGGTGGCGTTTAAGAGGTTAGTAGATACGTTTATGGACGAAAAGGGAATGGTTTAGGTTAGAGGGTCATTGCTTTTTCCTAATTGGTCGGCGCAACATCGAAGGCTGAAGGGCCTGTTCTGCGCTGTAATGTTCTATGTTCTATGTTCTATGAAAGGAGTGTTTGGATTCTTGGTCAGTGAGAAGGGAGAAGGCAAAAGAGCAGGTGTTGCATCTTCTTCGATTTCAGGGGAAGGTGTCGTGGGAGATTAATAAAGTGTTCAGGTGATGGGAGTGGACTAGGTTGTCAAGGAAGAGTGATCCCTGTGGAATGCTGACAAGTGTGGAAGAAGAGGAAGATGTCTTAATGGTGACATCTTGCTGGGGTTGGCAGAAATGGCAGAAGATGATCGTTTGAATGCGGGCGCTAGTGGGGTGGAAAGTGAGGACAAGAGGGACCCTATCATAATTTTGAGTGGGAGGGAAAGGGGTGACGGGAGAGGTGCAAAAGATAGGTCCAACCCAATTGAGAGCCCTGTCAATTACAATGGGGGTAATCCTCATTTGAGAAGAAAGGCAGAAATGTCAGAAGTGCTGTTTTCGAAGGAGGATTATCGGAACAGATGTAGTAGAAGTGGAGAAACTGGGAGAATGGCATGGAGTCCTTACAGGGAGTGGAGTATGAAGAGCTGTGGAAATTCATGGATTTGTAATGAGTGTTGGTGGTCAGTCTACCATCAGAAATGGCGACAGAGGTCAAGGAAAGGTATTGGAGATAGGCCACATGAATGTGAGAGAGGAGTAGAAGAACAATAGCTACATTTTTCAAGGTCTAGACAGAAGCATAAAGCAGCAGTAATATCATCATTGATGCAATTGAGGAAGGGTTTTAGAAGAGGACCTGAGTAAGACAGGAACAAGAAATGTTCCACATACCTCTCAAAAATACAGGCATAACTGGGGCCCATGCAGATACTCATAGCCACACTTTTTATAAGATAAGTTTATATTAGCTGAAGAGTGGAATTCTTTTGTAAATAGACAAATTTCTTTGTAGCCACTTTCCTATCAAGAGTTGATTACTCTGTGATTAATTATCCTTGGAGAATCAGCATTATGCTTCCAGTTACAATCACTCTGATTGTAGGAGTACTGAAACAAAGTCAATATCTGCATTTGTACAACGCTTTTTACAATCTCCAAAATTGATTTACGGTCAATTAAGTATTTTTCAGTTGTAGTCACTGATATAATGTAGACAATATTATTAAATGGCAGAGCAGGCTTGAGAGGCCAAATGGCTTACTCCTATTCCTAAGATGTGTGTTGTATATCATTCTAAATGGATGTTATGAGCTGGGCCCTATGGTTTTTGTCATCACGATTATCTTGTGAACAGAGGATGGAAACATGGTTGAAATTCTGTTTATTTTATTGCTAATAGAAGTTTACTGTGAACAAGCTTCATGGGGTGAAATTTCTGGGACAGGAGACTGTAATGGGTTCGTAGTGAATTAATAACTTGTTTTATATTGCAACATGAATCTCAAGAGTTTTTCCATTGACTTCAATCTTATTCTTTTGTCTTTTTGCCGATTATCTCACTCTATTTTGTGCTTTTATGAGTTTTTTGATTGATGAAATATATTGCATAATAGATATTAAAATATATTGTAGTTAGAAGTAACAATCATCAGAATTTTTAGACTTGCTAATCAAGGAAACAAAGATATAATTGTGAGTCATTTAGCCTTTGTCCTCTCTTCGGTTAAAGATGGCACCTTACAGTGATAACTGCGAGTTCCAACACTTCTGACAGTGTAGACATATTTTGTTCATTCACTCCACTTTGTTGCTCAGGAAGCGTTTGATCAGTCTGCCTTATGAGGTTACTGATCAAATAAAATCCAATTATACCCCGACAGCGTTGGAGGAATATAGAGAGAGTAGGAGAGCACTCAAACGGGGAGTTAGAAGAGCAAAAAGGGGGCATGAAATGATTTTGGCGGATAGGATTAAGGAAAATCCAAAGGCGTTTTACTCCTATGTTAGGAATAAAAGGGTGGTTAGAGGAAAAATCGGACCTCTTGGGGACAGAGGAGGGGAACTGTGCTTAGAGCCCAAGGGAATGGGGGAGATCCTGAATGAATACTTTGCGTCAGTATTCACGAAGGAGAGGGGCTTGTTGACAGCTCCTGTCTGAGGGAGCTGTGGAGCAGTTGAGGGAAATATCCATACCAAGGGAGGAAGTGTTAGAGCTTCTAGGTAGCATTAAAACTAATAAATTTCCAGAGTCTGATGGTATTTATCCCAGGCTGCTTAGGGAGGTGCGAGGTGAAATTGCTGGACCTCTGACGCAAATCTTTGTCTCTTCTTTGGACACAGGTGAGGTCCCAGAGGACTGGAGAATAGCTAATGTTATACCATTGTTTAAAAAGGGTATAGGGATAACCCTGGAAATTATAGGCCGGTGAGTTTGACGTCAGTGGTAGGGAAGCTGTTGGAGGGGATTTTTAGAGATAGGATGTATAGGCACTTAGTGCGTTGCAACCTGATTAGGGATATGCAGCATGGATTTGTTAAGGGGAGGTCATGCCTTACAAATCTGGTAGAATTTTTTGAGGAGGTGACTAAAACGGTGGATGAAGGGTGAACCGTTGATGTCGTCTATATGGATTTTAGTAAGGAGTTTGACAAAGTCCCTCATGGGAGGTTAGTTGAGAAGGTCAAGACTAATGGGATACAAGGACAAATAGCTAGATGGATAAGTAACTGGCTTAGTAATAGGAGACAGAGAGTAATAGTGGAAGGGTGTTTTTCTAGCTAGAACATAGAACATAGAACATTACAGCGCAGTACAGGCCCTTCGGCCCTTGATGTTGCGCTGGCCAGTGGACCCTCTGACCTAAACTATTCCAATATCATCCATATGCCTATCCACCGACCATTTGAATGCCCCCAAAGTAGGCGAGTCCACAACTGCTGCAGGCAGGGCATTCCACGACCTCACCACCCTCTGTGTAAAGAACCTGCCTCCGACATCCGTCCTATAACTACCACCTCTTAATTTAAAGTTACGTCCCCTCGTGTTGGTCATCACCATCTGAGGAAAAAGGCTCTCACTATCCACCCTATCCAGTCCTTTGATCATATTATGTGCCTCAATTAGGTCACCACGTAACCTTCTTCTCTCTAATGAAAATAACCTCAGGTCCCTCAGCCTTTCCTCATAAGGCCTTCCCACCATACCAGGCAACATCCTGGTAAACCTCCTCTGCACCCTTTCCAATGCTTCCACATCTTTCTTATAATGCGGCGACCAGAACTGTACGCAATACTCCAAGTGCGGCCGCACCAGAGTTTTGTACAGTTGTAACATAACCTCACGGCTCCTAAATTCAATCCCTCTACCAATAAAAGCTAACACACCGTACGCCTTCTTAACAACTTTATCAACCTGGGTGCCAACTTTCAAAGAGCTATGTACTTGTACCCCAAGATCCCTCTGCTCGACAACACTATTAAGGGTCCTTCCATTAGCCCTATATTTCATATGCCTGTTATTCCTACCAAAGTGAATCACCTCACACTTATCCGTATTGAATTCCATTTGCCACCTCACGGCCCAGCTCTGCAACCTATCTATGTCCCTCTGCAAACTGTAACATCCATCCTCGCTGTCTACAACTCCCCCCACTTTGGTATCGTCAGCAAATTTACTAATCCAACCCTCTACACCCTCATCTAGGTCATTTATAAAAATGACAAACAGCAGTGGCCCTAAAACAGATCCTTGAGGTACACCACTTGTAACTGCACTCCAGGTTGAATATTTCCCATCAACCACCACCCTCTGTCTTCTATCAGCTAGCCAATTCCTAATCCAAACTGCTAAATCACCTTCAATCCCATGCATCTGCACTTTCTGCAGTAGCCTACCATGGGGAACCTTATCAAATGCTTTGCTAAAATCCATATACACAACATCAACTGCCTTACCCTGATCTACCTCTTTGGTCACCTCCTCAAAAAACTCAATAAGGTTTGTGAGGCACGACCTACCCTTCACAAAACCATGCTGACTATCCCTAATCAATTTATTTCTCTCTAAAGGTCACTAGAGGTGTGCTGCAGGGCTCAGTACTGGGACCTCTTCTATTTGTAATATATATAAATGACTTGGAAGAAGGAGTAAGTGGAGTGATCAGCAAGTTTGCAGACGATACAAAGATGGCTGGACTTGCGGATAGTGAGGAGCATTGTCAGATGATGCAGCAGGACATAAATAGGCTGGTAGCTTGGGCAGACAGATGGCAGATGGAATTCAATCCTGATAAATGTGAGGTGATGCATTTCGGGAGAAAGAATGTAGGGGGGAGGTATACGATAAAGGGTAGACCTATTAAGAGTATAGAAACACAGAGCCGAAGGGCCTGTTTCCCGTGCTGTGTTGTTCTTTATTCTAAAGTCAATGTTAGCATCTGAACAATTATAAATAGGTAATGAAATATTTTGCTGTCAAATTAACAATATTGCACAATGCTGTTGAAGTGATTTTATTACTCCATAATCATGGAGAGATAGGATGCACGCAAACTAACACTGCATTTTATTATTGCTGCTCTTAATAATAATGACCATTCTGCATATACACCAGGTGATATTTGTAAGTAGATGCCAACAATTGGTATTTTCATTTTACTGAGTCCTTACTGTGACTGTTAGTGAATTGATCAGTTATGTATTTCGAAATGGAAAATAAATGCCTCATCGAAGAGGAGAGGTGGAGAGCTGTGCTATGGAATAAGGGACTGGGAACAGGAGAAGCTCTCTCTTTGGCCCTGCTCCTTACCTGGCTCCATTTTTGTGAGCAGTATTCCTCAAGCTATATAACCAATCATCTCCCTCCAATGGAGAGTGATGCTTCTGGTCCTTTGTGGATTATGGCTAATTAGCTGTTGCTTAGTTACTGGACTAGAGCTTCACAGACAGCTGGTCTCAGATTCAGTTTGGACAGGGCTATGCTCTACTTGTCTCTTTCAATCTCCCCTCAATGTCAAGCCTTATCAAGATTTGTTTCCTGGATCCGTTTGTATAAGGAGATCATTAGGAACAAAAGGAGTCTTGTTTGCTTTTCCCTCTTGCGGTAGGATGGGTTTGTTTGACAAGATTGCTTTTAACAGCCCCACCAACTCGAACTTGCACATTCAGATTGATGTGGGCTGAAAGAAAAATGAGGGTGATTTTACTACTTCAGGTACGGAGAATGGCTTATAAATAGCCAAGGCACGCAGTCGTAATTGAAGTCTGTATGATGGAAATACATCAGTGAATACCAGGTAACAAAATGAGCAAAAATAGAACTATGAGTTGTGTAAATGGGACATTATCAATTTCACATTTGTTGTCAGTCAGTGATTCTCTTTTTCTATATCTCTCTGTGAGCAGAAAGCTGGCTGTCAGCAAAGCATGCACAATTCAGCACATCTTGCTGTATACTGTGGGGCTGATCTTTCATCCCCAGCTTCCCAACTCTGCAATCAGCAAGCTCCAGCATCTGATTTAGAGGCCTATGGTTAAGAAAGGAAATGTTTGCTCTCTGAATCTTTTTGATTGGGCAATGAGAAGGGTGTCACATTTGTTGCAGTTTATGTGATTTGGCAGGGGTGGGAACCTGGGATGAACTCAGCTAGCCTGATGGACCCATACCCAGCTGATTTTCAGCTGCTCCTTTGATAAAGTGCAATAAGGATATTGGGCAATGGCAACAACTAATATTTATCTAATATTTATATAGCTCCTGTAACATCATAATCCCAAAGTGTTTCATTGGAGATTTACAAAATGAAATATAACATGGATCCACATATGAAGATTTTAGCCCAGATGACCAAACTCTTATTCAAAGAATAATTTTTAAAGAATGTTTTAAAGGAGAAAATTGAGGTAATGAGGCAGAGAGTTGTAGGGAGGGAGTTCCAGAGTTTAAGACCAGGAAACTGAAGGCGCAACCCCAATGGAGTAATTAGGAATGCAGATCCAGAGGAAGCCAGAATTAGAGGAGCATAGATATTGGTTTGCAAGGTCATAAGAGACAAGGAGGGGCAAGGCCACGAAGGAATTTGGAAATAACAATTAGAATTTTAAAATCAAGATGTTGCTGGAATGGGAGCCAAAGTAGGTGAGAAATGGGCGAGGATCTGATAGGCCTATGTTGTTGACTAGCTAGCTGACATTCATTTTCTCTACTCATGTTTGAAGTAAGTCAATGGAGCCGAAGAGGATGTATGTCAATAGTTGTGCAAAAGGAGGGAGCACTTAAATTGCAAACAGAAAATTCTACTGAAAACATGTTTCTCCTTTTCTGAAATGATTCTGATAGTAAGAAGTCTCACAGGTTAAAATCTAACAGGCTTATTTGGCAGCAGAAGCTTTTGGAGTGCTGCTGCTTCATCAGGCAAGTGAGGACTTGTGTCTTGTATAATACAAGTCCACTCATCTCATGAAGGGGCAGCATTCCGAAAGCTAGTGCTGCCAAATAAACCTGTTGGACTTTAATCTGTTGTTGTGAGACTTATTACTTTTCTTACTGAGTCCAACGCTGACATCCCCACATCATGATTCTGATATACAGGTCACATGTGGGATTGAATGGGTTCACAATCAGAGCACTCCCCACTGCACTTTCCAATTTGTAAACCTATAGACCTAATTGTCTCAGAAATACTAAAAGTGTAAAGAAAATAGGACCTATTTTTTTCAGTAAGATAAGTCATGGTAATTTACAGCACTCTGTGCACTACAGACGCCATTAAGTGAACCTTGTCTGGGTGTGTATGGGAGGGTGGATCTTGCACTCTCGTAAGGGTCTCTGCTGAGCTCTAGGTCTACCAATGTGCATATTCCCTGATCTTTCGTATACTGTTCCACCTCACCTCTAGCAATTGTGCCCCTCCCAACCTCCCCCCATTCCAATCGCTTCCCAAAATTCTTCCCTCTCTCCCTGGGGAACCCTCTCCCCCTCTACCTCGGTCATGGTCTTGCCTCCTACTTAGGCCCCATTGCACCATTAGGCCCTACCCCCTTAGACCCTGCCCCCTCAAGCCCCATCCATCTCACTCCCTTAGGCTCTTCCCCCCTTGGCATTGCCTGGTGCACTATAGACAGTGTGAGTGTGCCAGGTTGGCACTGCCCTGTGTGCACTGCCTGGCTGTGCCCATGACCACCCTGGGCATGAAGCTGATTTCACTAGCAGAATAGAGCCAGTAAGATGAGGAATGGTGAGAAATCAGGCGCAAACCCAATTTTTTTTTGCTTCTCGTCCTTTCTCACCAGCTTGCCTTGCCAATTAACTGACATGGCGAGCCAACAGGATCCCTCCCACTGCTTTTATTATCGCTCACTCCTTCTTACCAAACATTTGGAGCTTTTACCATCTGCTGTCCTTTAGCATACTTCCCTCTTTATGTGAGGATGTTCCCTTATCGTCATATGGGCAGTTGCCTTTGATCACTGAGGCAGAACCATGCAGTTCTGAGAATAAAAGTTTGTGCATAAGGTGGGATGAGGAATATGTGTTGACTCAAGGTCACAAAAATTCTTCTGCAGCAAGGTGAGACAAAGACCCAGACAACCTATGCCCCCTGTGACTGGCCTCTCATGAGAGCCTAATCAGGCAATTCAACTGTGAGTTCATCATTGTTAAATTTATCCTGGCCTTACTGAACATCATTTACTGATTGACTGATTGATAGATTAACAAGTCAGACTCTCAGAACTGACACAAGGTTGAGAGGTTTCAAAGGCTTGCAATTTTTGCCATTGATATTTTAAAAGGTCTGGATGATGAACACTTTTATTGGGCTGTAGTGAAAGCAATTATTATGAACGAATTACTTTATTTAAGGCTTTCTTTTATACATCTCATTGCCATCATGAGGTTAATTTTTTCTGTAGTGTATGATGTGATAATGCTTATGAAATTGCCAAAGCCTTTCACATGAGACATGAGGATTGATAGGGGGCTGGTTGAAGTGAATAAATTAGTATTGGGGCCGGGCAGACCAAGGCAGTGTTTTAAAGTTTATTAGTGTCACAAGTAGGCTTATATTAGTACAGAAAGGAATTTACTTTGAAAATCCCCTACTCACCACATTCTGGCGCCTGCTCAGGTACGTAGAGGGAGAATTGAGCAAGGCCAATGCATCTAACCAGCACATCTTTTGGACTGTGGGGGAAACTAGAGCACCCAGAAGAAATCTATGCAGACATGCGGAGAATGTGCAAACTCTACACAGACAATGATCCAAGCCAGGAATCAAACTGAGGTATCTGGAGCTGTGAAGCAGCAATGCTTGCCACTGTGCTACCCATATGTGGGACGCTGGGGAAGGCAGGGTGGAGATGAGAGGCATAAGATGGCATGAATGAGGCATGTAGATTGAGGCATAGAAAGTGTGTATAGGATAAGGGGGTGAGGGCTGAAGGCCTTTTCTATTTTCATTTTAACTGGGATGAAGTCCCACAGCACTAAGGTCAGCCTTTAAACAGTTTGACATGGAAACCTCACTATGGTTGCTCCGACCTCTTTTCTGGATCAGCTGGATGACTGCAGCCTGCATTTTCTCCTTACCTCTTGCCAGCAATGCAGATCCCACCTCAATGAATACTTTCTTTTGAGGCGAGCACTGACCTTTGCTGACTTCTTGGTGAAGCAAAGGCAGTCTGTTGTTCCCAGTCCCCGCTCAAAAAAGTCATTCCTGAGTTTGGACTCCATCCAGTTCCCAATAACATAGAACAATTGAGGTTAAGCTAGTCTGTTCGCAATTTGGTGTCACATCTGATCCTGAGATGAGTTCTACCCGTATAGCTTGAACTGTCAATAAAAACTCCATACACCTCTGAAACATTTTGCCCCGTCTCACTTCATCTGCTGCTGAAACATTCATTCATTCATACATTTGTTACCTCTAAATATAACTATTTCAACACACTTCTGGCAGGTGTTCCATATACGCCCCTCTGTAAAGTTGAGGGTCAGAATTTTCCAGCTGCTCCTGATGGCAGGATCTTTAGGTCCTGCTAAAGTCAATGGATATTCAAATGATTCGCTGTATCCACCATGAGAACCCACTATGGTACGGCCAGAAAGTTCCAACTGAGGCCATCCAAAACTGCTGCCCGAACACCAGAAAGTACTGTTCACTTGCCATCCCTGTGCTTGTTGACCTCCGTTGGCTGTGCCAGTAAATCAATGTGTTGATTTTAAACTTCTCATCATTGTCTTCAAATCCCTCCATGACTTTGTCACTCCCTGTTTTTTGAAATTTCCTTCAGCTCCACAAACATCCAAGATATTTGTTCTTACCTAATCCTGGCCACTTGTGTTTCCCCAATTATATTTAATCCCCCGTGGTGGCCGTGCCTTCAGTTGCCTAAGGTCTAAACTCTAGAATACACTCCTCACTCTTCTCTGCCTCTATCTCATTTTCCTCCTTCAAGTCTCTTCATCTGTCTTTGTCCAAGACTTTGATCATTTGTCCTTATGTGACTTAATGTCATAATTTGCTTTAACGTGCTTCAGTAATTTACCTTGGAAGATTTATTAGGCACAATACAAACATGGGTTGTTGTTGTTGTTAGAACAAAGAACACTGGGTACAGAATAATGCTGACTATATAGTGGCATTGGTCATAATGCCACTGAGTATAGAGTGTGTTAAGATGGCCACAAATGGGGGATCATTGCTGTACAACCTGCCTTATTGAGTGAGCGGAGGCTTGCACAATGGGAAGAGGTCAGCAGGGGTTTTTCTCTACACGGACTGGGGTCATAAAGAACAAAGAACAATACAGCACAGGAACAGGCCCTTTAGCCCTCCAAGCCTGCACTGATCATGTGTTCCTAACTAGACCATTCGTTTATATCCCTCTATTTCCAGTCTGTTCCTATGGCTATCTCAATAAGTCTTAAATGTTCCTAGCATGTCTGCCTCAACCACATTACTTAGTAGTGCATTCCAGGCCCCCACCACCCTCTGAGTAAAATATGTCTCCCGCATATTCATACTGAACCTTGTCCCCCTTACCTTGAACTTGTGACTCCTAGTGTTTGTCATCTCTGACCTGGGAAAAAGCTTTGAACTGTTCACTCTATCTATACCTTTCATAATTTTATAAACTTCTATTAGGTCGCCCCTTAACCTCTGTCTTCCCAGGGAGAACAATCCTAGTTTACTCAATTTCACCTCATAGCCAGTACTCTCCACGCCAGGTAACGTCCTGGTAAACCTTTTCTGCACTCTCTCCAAAGCCTCCACGTCCTTCCGGTAGTGTGGTGACCAGAACTGGATGCAGTATTCCAGATGTGGCCTAACCAACATTCTATATAACTGCAACGTCACATGCCAACTTTTATACTCTATGCCCCGTACAATAAAAGCAAGCATGCCATATGCATTCTTCACCATCTTTTTCTACCTGTGCTGCTACCTTTAAGGATCTGTGGACTTGTATACCCAGATCCCTCTGTGTGTATATACTCCTGATGGTTCTGCCATTTATTGTATAGCTACTCCCTGGATTAGATCTACCAAGATGCATCACTTCACATTTATCTGATTAAATTCTATCTGCCATTTCTCCACCCAATTTTCCAGCCTATCTATATCCTGCTGTATTCTCTGACAATGTTCATCACTATCTGCAACTCCAGCAATCTTTATGTTGTCCACAAGCTTACTTATCAGACCAGCTACATCTTCTTCCAAATTACTTACATATATATATATCACAAACAATAGAGGTCCCAGTATAGAGCCCTGCGGAATACCACTAGCCACAGATCTTCAATCAGAAAAAGGCCCCTCCGCTGCTCTTTCTGTCTTCTATGGCCAAGCCAGTTCTGTAACCATTTGCAAGTACACCTTTGATCCTGTGAGATTATATCTTTTGCATCAGTCTGCCATGAGGAACCTTGTCAAATGCTTTACTAAAATCCATGTAGACGACATCCGGGGTTCTTCTCTCATCAATCATTTTTGTCACCTCCTCAAAAAAGTCAATTAAATTTGTGAGGACAACCTTCCTCATCCAAACTATGTTGACTATCGCTAATGAGACTATTCAATTCTAAATGTGTATAGACCCTATCTCTAAGAATCTTCTCCAACAATTTCCTTACCACAGACATCAAGCTCACTGGCCTATAATTACCCGGGTTATCGTTGCTGCAGTTTTTAAATAACAGGCTCACACTTGCTATCCTTCAATCGTCTGAGACCTCACCTGTGTTCAATGAAGAAACAAAGACTTCTGTTAGAGGCCCAATAATTTCATCTCTTATCTCTCATTAATCTAGGGCAGATGCCATTTGGCCCTGGGGATCTGTCTCCCTTAATGTTTCCTAAAACACTTAACACTTCCTGCCTTGTAGTTATGATTTGTTCTAATGGGTCTACACATCCCTCTGAGACACTATCAATCAACATGTCCCTCTCCTTTGTAAATACTGATACAAAATATTCATTTAGGATCTCATTTACTTCCTTGGGTTCTAAGCATAATTCCCTTTCTTTGTCCTTGAGAGGTCCAACTCTTTCTCTGACAACCCTCATGTTCCTAACTTATGTATAAAATGCTTTGGGATTCTCTTTAACCCTGTCTGCCAAAGACGTTTCATGACCTTTTTTGCCCTTCTAACTCCCTGTTTGCAATCTTTTCTAATCTCTCTGTATTCCTCCATTGCTTCATCTGTTTTTAGCTGCCTGGACCTTATGTATGCTCTTTTTCCTTTTTGATTAGACCCACAATTTCCCTGGTTATCCATGGTTCTTGAATCCTACTTTTCCAGTCCTTTTTGCAGGCACATGCCTGTCCTGCGCTCCTATCCATGGTTCCTTAAAAAATTCCCACATGCCAGATGTGGATTTACCCACAAAGAGCCTCTCCCAATCAACAGTCATCAAATCCTGCCTAATCTGGCTGTAGTTAGCCTTTCCCCAATTCAGCACCTTACCCAGAAGACAACACTCAATCTTTTCCTTGACAATTCAAAAGTTTACAGAATTGTGGTCACTGTTCGCCACATGTTCCCTCACTGAAATTTTGCTGACCTGACCGGGTTCATGCCCCAGTACTAGGTCCAGTATAGCTCCCTCTCTAGTTGAACTATCAACATATTGTTCCAAAGGACATTCCTGAACACATTTTAAAAATTCTTCGCCATCTGGACTCCCAGCCCTAAGGGATTTCTAGTCTACATGAGAGAAATTAAAGTCTACAACAATCCTATTTTTCCTACACCTGTCCAGAATCTCCTTACATATCCGCTCCTCAACTTTCTGTGGCTGTTGGGAGGCTCGTAGTATACACTCAGCATAGTGACTGCGCCTTCCTGTTTCTGAGTTCTACCCACAGTGTCTCGTTACATGATCCTTCCAAATTGTCCCCCCTCTGTACCGCTGTAATTTGTTCCCTAACCAATTTTGCTACTCCCCCGCCTCTTCTACCCTCTCCTCTGTCTTGCCTAAAACACTTATACCCCAGAATATTTAGCTGCCAGCCCTGTCCTTCTTTTAATCCCGTCTCTGTCATTGCAACCACATCCAAGTTCCTCGCATGCATTAAAACTCTAAGTTCATCTGGTTTGCCTGTTATGCTCCTTGCATTGAAGTAGATGCATTCTAGACCTCCAGGCCCACTGAGTTCATCCTCCCCCAGATTGCTCTTTCTCTTAGGTAGCCTTGTCTTGGTCATTCTCAGCCTCTACGCTTGTTGAACTATTGTTCCGATCCCCAACCCCCTGCCACGTATAGAACATAGAACATTACAGCGCAGTACAGGCCCTTCGGCCCTCGATGTTGCGCCGGTCAGTGGACCCTCTAACCTAAACTATTCCAATATCATCCATATGCCTATCCACAGAACATTTGAATGCCCCCAAATAGGCGAGTCCACAACTGCTGCAGGCAGGGCATTCCACGACCTCACCACCCTCTGTGTGAAGAACCTGCCTCTGACATCCATCCTATAACTACCACCTCTTAATTTAAAGTTATGTCTCCTCATGTTGGTCATCACCATCCAAGGAAAAAGGCTCTCACTATCCACCCTATCCAATCCCTTGATCATCTTATACGCCTCAATTAGGTCACCGCGTAACCTTCTTCTCTCTAATGAAAATAACCTCAGGTCCCTCAGCCTTTCCTCATAAGGCCTTCCCACCATACCAGGCAACATCCTGGTAAACCTCCTCTGCACCCTTTCCAATGCTTCCACATCTTCCTTATAATGCGGCGACCAGAACTGTACGCAATACTCCAAGTGCGGCCGCACCAGAGTTTTGTACAGTTGTAACATAACCTCACGGCTCCTAAATTCAATCCCTCTACCAATAAAAGCTAACACACCGTACGCCTTCTTAACAACTTTATCAACCTGGGTGCCAACTTTCAAAGAGCTATGTACTTGTACCCCAAGATCCCTCTGCTCGACAACACTATTAAGGGTCCTTCCATTAGCCCTATATTTCATATGCCTGTTATTCCTACCAAAGTGAATCACCTCACACTTATCCGTATTGCATTCCATTTGCCACCTCACGGCCCAGCTCTGCAACCTATCTATGTCCCTCTGCAAACTGTAACATCCATCCTCGCTGTCTACAACTCCCCCCACTTTGGTATCGTCAGCAAATTTACTAATCCAACCCTCTACACCCTCATCTAGGTCATTTATAAAAATGACAAACAGCAGTGGCCCTAAAACAGATCCTTGAGGTACACCACTTGCAACTGCACTCCAGGTTGAATATTTCCCATCAACCACCACCCTCTGTCGTGGATAAGTCCCCTGGGCCGGACGGGATTTACCCTAGGATTCTCTGGGAGGCAAGAGAGGAGATTGCAGAGCCTCTGGCTCTGATCTTCAGGTCCTCGTTGGTTACGGGTGTGGTTCCGGAGGGCTGGAGGATAGCGAATGTGGTCCCATTGTTTAAGAAGGGGAAGAGAGACCTTCCAGGGAATTATAGGCCAGTGAGTCTTACTTCTGTTGTGGGCAAGGTATTGGAGAGAATTATTAGGGATAGGATTTATAGTTATTTAGAGAGAAATGAATTGATTGGGGATAGTCAGCATGGTTTCGTGAAGGGTAGGTCATGCCTTACTAACCTCATTGAGTTTTTTGAGAAAGTGACCAGAGAGGTGGATGGGGGTAAGGCGGTTGATGTAGTATATATGGACTTTAGTAAGGCGTTTGATAAGGTGGCCCATGGAAGACTTCTACAGAAAATGCAGATGTGTGGAATAGAGGGTGATTTAGCTAATTGGATTAGGAATTGGCTGGCAGATAGAAGACAGAGGGTGGTGGTTGATGGGTGAATTCATCGTGGAGTTCGGTGACGAGTGGTGTGCCTCAGGGGTCTGTTTTGGGGCCCCTGCTGTTTGTAATTTTTATAAATGATCTGGATGAGGGTATTGAGGGATGGATCAGTAAATTTGCAGATGACACTAAAGTCGGTGGAGTGGTAGATAGTGAAGAGGGGTGTTATAGTTTAAGAGTGACTTGGACAAGTTGCAGAGCTGGGCCGAGAGGTGGCAAATGGAGTTTAATGTGGAAAAGTGTAGGTAATGCACTTTGGCAGGAACAATAATGTGGGTAAGTATGGCTAATTGTGGGGATCTTATATGATAGGAAAAAAGGATCTTGGTGTATGTGTCAATAGATCCCTAAAAAATAGGCGTCAAGTGGATAAAGTGTTAGAAGGCATATGGAGTCCTAGCTTTTATTGGTAGGGGGATTGAATTTAGGAGCCGCAGCATCATGTTGCAACTGTACAAAACTCTAGTGCGGCCGCACTTGGAGTATTGTGTGCAGTTCTGGTCCCCACATTATAAGAAAGATGTGGAGGCATTGGAGAGGGTACAGAGGAGGTTTACCAGGATGTTGCCTGGTATGGAGGGCAGGTCTTATGAAGAGAGGCTGAGGGATTTGAGGTTGTTTTCGTTAGAAAGGAGGCGGCTAAGAAGGGATCTTATTGAAGCATATAAGATGATTAGAGGTTTAGATAGGGTGGACAGTGATAGCCTTTTTCCTAGGATGGAGAAAGCTAGCACGAGGAGACACAGCTTTAAATTAAGGGGTATGAGTTATAGGACGGATATCAGAGGTAGGTTTCTTTACTCAAAGAGTGATTAGGGAGTGGAATGCCCTGCCTGCAGCTGTTGTAGATGCGCCAAGTTTGGTGGCGTTTAAGAGGTTAATTGATAAGTATATGGAAAGAAGGGAATGGTTTAGTTTGGAGGGGCATTGCTTTTTATTTTGGTCGGCACAACATCGAAGGCCGAAGGGCCTGTTCTGGGCTGTATGGTTCTATGTTCTCTATCAGCTAGCCAATTCCTAATCCAAACTGCTAAATCACCTTCAATCCCATGCATCTGCACTTTCTGCAGTAGCCTACCATGGGGAACCTTATCAAACGCTTTGCTAAAATCCTATAGAACATAGAACACTACAGCACAAACAGGCCCTTCGGCCCACAAGTTGTGCCGAACACATCAAAACCTACCCAGCCATAGACCTATCTATAACCCCCAATCCCATTGGATCCCATATACTCATCCAGAAGTCTTTTAAAAGACCCCAGCGAGTTCGCCTCGACCACCACCGACGGCAGCCGATTCCATTCACTCACCACCCTCTGAGTGAAAAACTTTCCCCTAGCATCCCCTCTGTACTTGCTTCCCTGCACCTTAAATCTGTGCCCTCTCGTCGCGACCATTTCAGCCCTGGGAAATAGTCTCTGAGAGTCCACCCTATCTATTCCTCTCAACATCTTGTAAACCTCTATCAGGTCGCCTCTCAACCTTCGTCTCTCCAGGGAGAACAGTCCCAGCTCCCTCAACCTGTCTTCATAAGGCATGCCTCCCAATCCAGGCAACATCCTTGTAAATCTCCTCTGCACCCTTTCAATAGCTTCCACGTCCTTCCTATAGTGAGGCGACCAGAACTGCGCACAGTACTCCAAGTGTGGTCTGACAAGGGTCCTATAAAGCTGCAGCATTACCTCCTGACTCCTGAACTCAATCCCTCGATGAATGAAGGCCAGTACACCGTAAGCTTTCTTAACCACATCCTCCACCTGGGAGGCCGATTTGAGAGTCTTATGGACCCGGACCCCAAGATCCCTCTGCTCTTCCACACAGCTAAGACTCCTACCTTTGATAGTGTACTCATTCATCCCGTTGGATCTGCCAAAATGGACCACAACACATTTATCCGCGTTGAAGTCCATCTGCCACTTCTCCGCCCAGTCTTGCATCCTGTCGATGTCATGCTGCAACTTCTGACATCCCTCCAGACCATCCACAACACCACCGACCTTCGTGTCATCGGCGAACTTACTCACCCATCCCTCCACTTCCTCATCCAGGTCATTTATGAAAATGACAAACAGCAAGGGTCCTAGAACAGATCCCTGGGGCACTCCACTGGTGACCGACCTCCATGCAGAAAAAGAGCCATCCACAACCACCCTCTGCCTTCTGCAGGCAAGAAGTAAAGATGCCGGCGTTGGATTGGAGTGGTAAGAACTCAGTAAGAATTTAGCAACATCAATTATTAATCCAACCGATTTATTTGATAGTAAAATAGCGAGCTTTCAACACTCCCGTGTCTTCATCAGGCAAGTGCAGTGTTCTGGTCTGCAATAGCACACATCAGCACAGACAGTCAGAGATTGCTGATTAGAATGCGAATCCTTACATCTAACCTGCTATTCAAGTGTTAAAGTGGCTAACTCAGGATCCCTGAGTTAGCCACTTTAACACTTGAATAGCAGGTTAGATGTAAGGATTCGCATTCTAATCAGCAATCTCTGACTGTCTGTGCTGATGTGTGCTATTGCAGACCAGAACACTGCACTTGCCTGATGAAGACACGGGAGTGTTGAAAGCTCGCTATTTTTCTATCAAATAAATCGGTTGGATTAATAATTGGTGTTGCTAAATTCTTACTGAGTTCTGCAGGCAAGCCAGTTCTGGATCCACAAGGCCAAAGCCCTTTGGATCCCATGGCCTCTCACCTTCTCAAGAAGTCTTGCATGTGGGACCTTGTCAAGTGCCTTGCTGAAATAAACACTACATCAACTGCCTTACCCTTATCTACCTCTTTGGTCACCTCCTCAAAAAACTCAATAAGGTTTGTGAGGCACGACCTACCCTTCACAAAACCGTGCTGACTATCCCTAATCAATTTATTTCTCTCTGGATGCTTATAAATCCTATCCTTTATAATTCTTTCCAAGACCTTGCCCACAACAGAAGTCAGGCTCACCGGTCTATAATTACCGGGATGGTCTCTCCTCCCCTTTTTGAACAAAGGGACAAAATTTGCCATCCTCCAGTCTTCCGGCACTATACCTGTAGCTAACAACGACATGAAGATCAAAGCCAAAGGCTCTGCAATCTCCTCTCTAGCCTCCCAGAGAATCCTGGGGTAAATCCCATCTGGCCCAGGGGACTTATCAATTTTCATACCCTCAAGATTCGCTAACACCTCCTCCTTATGAACCTCAATCCTGCCCAGTCTACAACCTAGTATCGCAGTATTCTCCCCGACAACATTGTCTTTCTCCTGCGTGAATACTGACGAAAAATACTCATTCAGTGTCTCTCCTATCTCCTCAGGCTCCACGCACAACTTCCCACTGCTATCTCTGACTGGCCCTAATCTTGCCCTAACCAATCTTTTATTATTTATATACCTGTAAAAAGCTTTAGGATTCTCCTTAATCCTATCCGCCAAAGTCAACCTTATTTCAACCTTATTGAAAGATATAAGATGATTAGAGGTTTAGATAGGGTGGACAGTGATAGCTTTTTCCTAGGATGGAGAAAGCTAGCACGAGGGGACATAGCTTTAAATTAAGGGGCGGTAGTTATAGGACGGATGTCAGAGGTAGGTTCTTTACCCAGAGGGTGGTAAGGGTATGGAATGCCCTGCCTGCTGCAGTTGTAGGTGCGCCAAGTTTGGTGGCGTTTAAGAGGTTAGTTGATAAGTTTATGGACCAAAAGGGAATGGTTTAGGTTAGAGGGTCATTGTTTTTTCCTAATTGGTCGGCGCAACATCGAAGGCCGAAGGGCCTGTTCTGCGCTGTAATGTTCTAATGTTCTAAAGTCTTCTCATGCCCTCTTCTAGCTCTTCTCAACTCCCTCTTTAGCTCCTTCCTGGCTGATTTATAGCTCTCCATTGCCCTAATTGAGCCTTCATGTCTCATCATTATATAAGCCTCCTTCTTCCTCTTCACCAGAGATTCAACTTCCCTAGTACACCATGGTTCCCTCACTCGACCACTTCCTCCCTGCCTGGCAGGTACATATTCATTAAGGACATGCAGAAGCTGTTCCTTAAATATGCTCCACATTTCAGATATCCCCAGCCCCTGCAATTTCCTGCTCCACCCTATGCATCCTAAATCTCTCCTAATAGCCTCATAATTACCTTTCCCCCAGCTATAACTACTGTTATTCGGTACGTGCCCATCCCTTTCCATCACTAAGGTAAACGTAACCGAATTGTGGTCACTATCACCAAAGTGCTCACCCACCTTCAAGTCTAACACCTGGTCTGGTTCATTACCCAATACCAAATCCAATATAGCCTCACCTCTTGTTGGCCTATCTACATACTGAGTCATGAAACCTTCCTGCACACATTGAACAAAAACTGACCCCTCTAACGTACTTGAACTATAGCTTTTCCAATCGATATTAGAAAAGTTAAAGTCCCCCATTACAACTACCCTGTTACTTTCACACCTATCCAGGATCAACTTTGCAATCCCTTCCTCTACTTCTCTGGAACTTTTTGGAGGCCTATAAAAAACTCCCAACAGTGTGACCTCTCCTTTCTTGTTTCTAATCTCAGCCCACACTACCTCAGCAGACAAGTCCACATCAAACGTCTTTTCTGCCACCGTAATGCTGTCCTTAACTAACAATGCCACTCCTCCCCCTCTTCTACCACCACCTCTGCTCTGACTGAAACATCTGAACCCTGGAACCTGCAACAACCATTCCTGCCCCTGCTCTATCCACGTCTCTGAAATGGCCACAACATCGAATGTCCAGGGTGAAGACTACCCGACTGTAAGCTGCTGGCCAGGCCTTTTCCTTTGGTGTGCAGTAAATGGCATTGAAGGCAGGAAACTGGTGTTTGGCTAAAAAACAGAATGACATTGGATGCAGTGTAGCACCAGATACAGAATGGCATTCAGTGTGGCATTGATTTGTAATGGACATCGATGACAGTAGGCACAAAAGGGCAGATCCTGTCACTCCAATTCTTATGGGCAGTGGGGATGGAGGGAATATTTTATTGAAGGAGGGGGAATAAAATGTTTGAAAATCAGAACCCAAGTAAACTAACTCTCATCAAAGCTCAAAGACATTCCAATGACATGACAGCGGGCGCATGAATTGCTGACCTCCCTTTTAGCACAACTCAAAATCCGTTGAACATGCAGTGATTGTAACAGAGTCCTAAAAATTGCTTCATATCAGCAGAGGGAGTACAGGACAGGAATATCAACAGCACATGGTCAGGACATACTGAGTTAAGTTCAAATATCTTTGTGTGTGCTTTGATCAAATGCTTGAAGTTTTATTTTTTGGAAAGTATTGGCTGCAGTAAGATTGTCCATTTTCTGCTTAACAGTTTCTGTCGTGTGGTCCACAGCCTGATAAATCCCTAAAGGATGCTTATTAATCCTATGACGTAAACTCCTTTGTGCACTCAAGAGTGAGTTGCATCTCTGACCTATACTAGATCTCAATCTTGGCAATATATACAGTGCAACAACTGAGCTTTAGTGGCCTTGGGGAAGGTTAAGGTTAGATAAGTCAGCCAGCAACACCGTCATTCTGGGATCAGTAGAGAGGTAGGCTGCTATGCCAATACTGATTACGTACTTTAAAAATTTATAACGCTTAATGATCCAGCCAAGTCCACAGTACATCCAAACATGTGAGGATAGAGAGTTGGAGCCAAACTAGCTGGAACCTGTTACCACCGTGGGAGTCCTATTAAATTTCAGCGAGTGAGCACTGCAGTTTGAGGTTGATATCACCTCTGCTGCCCTTGCTATGCACCTGTACTTAGTAGTATTTGGGCAAAGTTCTAGAACACAGTCACTAACCTTCCCCCACAAGTTGCTTTTGGCCAAGTGGAAAAACAAGAACCTTTATACGATCAAACAATAACTTATTAAAATGTATTTACATGGGTGTTCAGAGTGGTATTGTGAGGGCTATAAGAGCTATTAAAAGCTTTGGAATTCTTGCTGTTGTTTTGTTTTTGTGTTCTATGGCCTAGAAAGGAGAGTGAGATCCTGGTATCTCCAGTCTTCTCTTTGCAGTCTCTCTGTGAAGCCATTAGCATTGTGTTTTTGGATTGTGAACATACAGTTATATCTCCAACCCATGACCCTGATCATTTTCATTTGTCTGCTTTGTTATCTACCTGTTTTCAAAAACAGAGCGTTTTTGAATTGACAGCCCAGGAATAAACAACTAATGTTGTGTTGATTAACAATTTTACAAAAACACCTGTCCAAATCTCTGCAATAATCCCTCAAGGCTCATATTGACATTCATTTAAAACCTGTTAGTCTGAGCTAAGTATTCAATACCTAAGCAAAGGAGTCTGCAGGCTCGTTGGGGAAGCAGCCATCCTGTGGCTGATGAGTACAGTCTGCTACCTTCAAACTGGTCATTATGATAGAGATTGGTGCATGGGGATGGAGTGGTGGAAAGCTCCATTTACAGTCATCTGACAGCATACATCACTGCACATTTAAAATAATTGGGCGTCTCTCTCAGCTGGAGTGGATGTTCAGAATCATAGAGGTTGCTTTCTTTGATCTAACACTATAAAGATACTTGCTGTATTTAAAGCTTGTTCTTGCCAATTTTGTTCACCATTTGGAGGTTCTTCCTAGGTTCCTTCATGGTAGAATGTGCTGAACAAAAGTATTGATTCGGATTAAACATATTACTGAACATATTTTGATGTGACATGCTGTGTCATTTTATGCTGCCAAGCCAATGTTTGGATAGGACGCAGGGTCAAATGTGTTGGTTGGCTTCGTGGTGCCTAGTATCATACACATTGGCTCCATTCAGCTGGAAATTCTGCTTAATCCATGTGAGAGAATTTAATCAAATCAGGAACAGATACACTGCTACAGAATGATTCAAGATAAGTCTTGAGCTCTTGCAGATCATTTTGGCTCTGCCTTGATTTGGATGAGTGCCTGGTTAAAATGCATTTGTGTGCTTTCCAATGTGTTTCTGCCCTCCACCATTTTAACTGCTCTGATTTTGATATGGAGAAAGTGTCCACTGCAGGTAGGCAGAAGTTTCATTAAAACATTGATTGCAAGAACCAGACGCAGGAGTAGGCAATTCAGCCCCTTCAACCTGCTCTGCCATTTAATATGATCATGGGTGATCTAATTTCAACCTCAACTGCTATCCTGTTTGCTCACCATAGCCCTTCAAATCTTTACTAATTAAAAAGCTGTTCATCTCTTCCTTTAATTTACTCAATGTCCCGACATCTGCCACATTCTGGGGTAGGAATTGCGCAATCATAACCCTTTGAGAGAAGTAATTTCTCTTCTTCTCTGTTTTAAATCTGCCACCCTGTATCCTAAGACTATGACTTAGAACATAGAACATAGAACATTACAGCACAGAACAGGCCCTTCGGCCTTCGATGTTGTGCCGACCAAAATAAAAAGCAATGCCCCTCCAAACTAAACCATTCCCTTCTCTTCCATATACTTATCAATTAACCTCTTAAACGCCACCAAACTTGGCGCATCTACAACAGCTGCAGGCAGGGCATTCCACTCCCTAATCACTCTTTGAGTAAAGAACCTACCTCTGATATCCGTCCTATAACTCATACCCCTTAATTTAAAGCTGTGTCCCCTCGTGCTAGCTTTCTCCATCCTAGGAAAAAGGCTATCACTGTCCACCCTATCTAAACCTCTAATCATCTTATATGCTTCAATAAGATCCCCTCTTAGCCGCCTCCTTTCTAACGAAAACAACCTCAAATCCTTCAACCTCTCTTCATAGGACCTGCCCTCCATACCAGGCAACATCCTGGTAAACCTCCTCTGTACCCTCTCCAATGCCTCCACATCTTTCTTATAATGTGGGGACCAGAACTGCACACAATACTCCAAGTGCGGCCGCACTAGAGTTTTGTACAGTTGCAACATGATGCTGCGGCTCCTAAATTCAATCCCCCTACCAATAAAAGCTAAGACTCCATATGCCTTCTTAACAACTTTATCCACTTGACTGCCTACTTTCAGGGATCTATTGACACATACACCAAGATCCTTCTGTTCCTCAACACTATTAAGAGCCCTACCATTAGCCCTATACTCTACACATTTATTGTTCCTGCCAAAGTGCATTACCTCACACTTTTCCACATTAAACTCCATTTGCCACCTCTCGGCCCAGCTCTGCAACTTGTCCAAGTCACTCTGTAAACTAAAACACCCCTCTTCACTATCTACCACTCCACCAACTTTAGTATCATCTGCAAATTTACTGATCCATCCCTCAATACCCTCATCCAGATCATTTATAAAAATTACAAACAGCAGGGGCCCCAAAACAGACCCCTGAGGCACACCACTCGTCACCGAACTCCACGATGAATATCTCCCATCAACCACCACCCTCTGTCTTCTATCTGCCAGCCAATTCCTAATCCAATTAGCTAAATCACCCTCTATTCCACACATCTGCATTTTCTGTAGAAGTCTTCCATGGGCCACCTTATCAAACGCCTTACTAAAGTCCATAAACTTCTTGTACTAGATTGCCCTATAAGAGGAAACATCCTCTCAATGTCTACTTTGTCAATTCTCCTTATCATCTTGTGCACCTGAATTAGATCTCTTATTTTTCTAAACTCCAAGGAGTACAGGCCCAATAGATTCTAATGTTCGCTCTACTACTGATAGTAAACTAACAGGTTTGTTCTCCATTTTCTCTTCTTCACTTCTGGATTACATTTGCTACTTTCCAGTCTGCAGGAATCTTTCTAGAATCAATCGAATTTGAAAAGATAATCACCAATGTATCCACCATCTCTATCACCTCCTTCAGTACTTTGGAATATAGCTCATTTGGTCCAGGAAATTAATTTAACCTCTTTATTGATACTAGTCAGGTGCCATAAGTATCAATGCTGGGATCATACCTATTTTTAATCTACACGAATGAATAAATAAAGAGCGAACAGTGTAGTGTCACCAAAATGATAAAGGGTTATATTGTGAAGATAGGTCATGTATAAAGAACAAAGAATAACACAACACAGGAAACAGGCCCAACAAGTCCGCGCCGCCATTTTAATATTCAGTGAGCACCTCATTCCAATCCTTCTTCCACCTATGACTTTTGTCTACGCCTCTTGGACTCCACAATAAAGGTGTGCAAATTTAGAGAATTTTATGTACGCCAGATTAAGGGATGTCTAATTTAGGACAATTAACACAATCAGTCTAAAAGCATGTTTTTGGGGTGTGGGAGGAAACCGAAGCACCCGGAGAAAACCCATGCAAGCACAGGGATGATGTGCAAACTCCAACAAACACTGACTCAAGTCAGAGATCCAACCTAGGTTCATATATCTCTACAGCAAACAGTGATAGTCACTGAGCTGTCTTGTTGCCAGTCAGTTGGACCAGTTTAAGCATACACTAATGACGTGAAGCACTAGGCAACTCTCAAAGCAACATCTAAGAGCAGCCCTCGCATGACCCACCGTGTATGTTCTTTGTTGGCCAACAAGGCAGACCGATTCACCTGTGGATGTTTAAAAAAAAGACATCAATAAACATACACAGCTTATACAGACATCCATGAAGACCCCCAGATGCTCAAATGTAAGACAGGTGAACCATACAATATGCTGGTTCTAGGAATCTGTTGATTCCCAGGAACGTCCTGATGCTCTTGATCGTTATTTAGAGCAGTCTTTTGTACTCCTCCATTTCTAGTCTGCTTATGTGTCTATCTAGGTAAGCCTTAAACAACTCTAGCATGCCTGCAGCCACCACCCTACTTGGCAGTGCATTCCAGGCTCCCACAACCCTCTGCGTGAAAAACCTTCCTCTAACATCTGAATTATACCTCTCCCCTCTCATCCTAAGCCCATGGCCCTTTGTGTTTTTTGTATCCAACCAGGGAAAAAGCTTCCCACTGTTCACTCTATTTATAGTCTTCATAATCTTATACACCTCCATTAGATCTCCCCTCACTCTCTGCCTTTGCAGGGAGAACAACCCCAATTTGCCCAATCTCTCCTCATAGCTAAGATCTTCCATACCAGGCAGCATCCTGGTAAACCTCTTCTGCACTCTCTCCAGGGTCTCCATGGCCTTCCGGTAGTACGTAAACCAGAACTGGATGCAGTACTCCAAATGCGGTCTAACCAATGTTCTATACAACTACAACATTAGATGCCAGCTTTTATACTCTATACCCCTTCCTATAAAGGCAAGCATACCATAAGCCTCCTTCGCCACTTTCTTCACCTGTACTGCTACCTTCAATGACTTGTGTACTTGCATATCTAGGTCCTTCTGCGTTTCTATGCTCTTAATAGTCGTACTGTTCATCGTATTTCTTCCAAAATGCACACCTCACTTCTCACTATATTCTCACTTTGATTTAATTGAGGGTTTACAGTGTTAAAATGATTTGATCAGATAAGTACAGTTGGTGGCTTTCTGTTTGTCAATTTCAAATTTGCTATTAACTAAATTGAAATTCCACCAGCTGCCATGGTGCAATTAAATCTTTGTTGTCAGAGCCTGGACACTGGATTACCAATTCAATGATATTATCACAATGCATCACTAAATGTGGGACATGGGAGATGAGTTCATGGGGAGAGGGTTGTAGCGGGACTCAAGAGCAAGAGCAGGGGCTAGCTCTCAGCAGGCCTTCACTTCCTGATGCCCAGCCCCTGGTTCAGATACAGTGAGCCCAATTCTCTGATTTCTTAAGACAGACGGCAGGAATCCCAATGCCGCAGTGAATGATGCACCGGCTGAATATTGGGCAAGAGGGCTTTTAGTATTCACTCAACTCACTCTGCCTGTCCCATCCCAGAGTGGGCAGCAATCTGAAAATTATTCTTCTCGTCGTTAGCGGGTTAGACAACCAATTGACCAGCCTCCTGCCATTCACCCCCCCCCACCCCATCAGTGGGAACAGCACTGGGCAAGCTTTACAGTTGCTACCTATGAGTGGGGACATGACATGCTGCAAGTCCAGGGAGTACCACCAAACCCTTAAAAAAGAGAGGCATTCTCCCTCCCACCACTCAAATCATAGGTCACACCCACCCCTCCACACCACGCAGGCAAGAGGGTGCATCCAACCCACTTCTTCCACTGAGCCCCTCTCCTTTCAGAACCCCCCCACTCAGCCTCCATCTGCCCTCAGATGCCCCTACTCTCCGCCAATTTGAGGATATCACATTGCCTTGGCATGCTCTTACTGACATCCTGGCCTGATGTCTTGGGCCCCAAGGGTGCTCGACAACTAGGTCCAGTGGCCATTTGCTGCTTCCAGTTTGCAGAGATGGTATCCCTCAAAGATCTTATGAATTGATTAGACTCGGGCCAATGGCAAGGGGTTGACCTCTTCTTGATCTTCCTTGGTGCAAATCATAATTATTTTGAACAAATCATAGGCTGTCAATCAGGCTGAGATTGTACTTTGCAGGATCAATGGAGTACTTGAGATCCATTCAAACGTGAAGGGAAATGAAAATAAACACAGGTGGCTAGAGCAGAGCCTCATTGAGCTGTCAACAGAAATCTTTCTTCAAGGCATTACACATTAAATTTGTTACATATCAAAGGGATCCATATTTATGAAGAGGGTGTCAAAAAATTCAACTTTCCAGGAAACCTCAGAAACCCCAAATCAAAGCTGTGTGCATACATTGGGGCTGAATGCTCAGCTATGCAGACTGGAATCTGCCCCCCCACCAAGGTGAAATTGACACCTCCTCTCTATCACTTCAGAATTTTCACAGCAGACAAAATGTAGTTGCATCTCTAAAATACAGAACCTGGGACATTAATGGGCAATTTAGCATGGCCAGTCAACCTAACCTGCACATCTTTGGAGAGTGAATATAATTTTAGGATTATATTCACTGGACTTTAGAAGAGGAAGAAGTGATCTCATAGAAACTTATAAAATTCTAATAGGGTTAGACAGGATGGATTCAGAAAGAATATTCCCAGTGACAGAGGAGCCCAGAACTATGGGTCAAAGCTTGAAGATAAGGGGTAAACCTATTAGAATTTAAAGAGCACCAGTAGTAAGGATGGAAATGTTGTTGTGATTCCAGTCTATAATCAGTTTCTGTTCTTTTATATATGAAAACCATCTAACTCCTGGATTTGACACTAGCAGCATCACAACTTTAATGTTCAAATTCCTTTGTGACCTCACCCCTTCCTATCTCTGTAACCTTCTCCTTACGAAACTCCAAAATACATGTGCAGTACTTTTTCAGGCACTTAATGTATCCCTGAACTCTTTCACAGCAACATTCACACCTGTGATGAGATGTTTTAAAGGAACTTTATAAATGAAAGTTGTTTTTGTAATGCCAATTCTGTTACTTTGCTTGTGTGTAATTGGGTTATGTCCAGTCAGGGATACTGAGTCCCAGTCACAGTTGTGTCCTTTATTCTTCTTGATGGTTCCCCACAGGGCTTGCTGAATATGACATCTGAAGCTGTAGAAGCAGCTCTTGGGAGCAGTTGATGGAGTGATACACAGGCTGGAGGCACGCGCAGCTGCAACCTGTGTTGTATTAAGAGTTTGGAACTTGCAACTCTGCATTCCAACTCGCTGCAGGCTTTGACTGGAGCCTGGCCAAAGGTCAGTATGGACATCCCACAGCTCAGTATGTAGAAGCCACACTGAGCCTAGCACATGCAGCCAGTTGGGCTTGTTTAAAGGGGAATGCAGACTAATCTACACAGAATAACTTTTCTAGTCTTTGCTGTATACATTCTCCCTTCCAGAATTAACTTTTGCTGAACTGCACTTCCAGGAGAGAACCCAGTGCTCCAATGCATAGCCCACTTGTATATTCTGCATGTCTGATTATCAGCAGGATATCTAGTCAAATCAGAGAATCCCAGAATTGTTATACAGCAGTAGGAGGCTATTTGGCCCATTATGGCCTCAATTGGGACTATGTGCCTACTCCAGTGGGAAACCTGGTGGGTTTCCTTTTGGTGTTAGCAACATCTATAAAGTAGGATTCTCCACCTGTTAGATGCTGATTTATACATCACTGTTGAAAAGGGAATGGTTTAGTTTGGAGGGTCATTGTTTTTTCCTAATTGGTCGGCGCAACATCGAAGGCCGAAGGGCCTGTTCTGCGCTGTAACGTTCTATGTTCTATGTCAACCTGCTGGCCAGCCCCGCTGTTCTTAGACTAGACAGCCATTTTTAAAAGTGATAAAATCTCTGCGCTCGGAGACAAGCCCATCTCCCACAAAAAAATTATTGTTGGCCATCACATCAACCGGGGAGCACTACCAATATCTCACTAAAGAGGGGCATCCTCCACCCTCCACTCACAAATAATTGGTAACTCTCTTCACCCCCCCCTTAGGCTTGAGGGTGACCTGATTCAGCACCCCCCCATTCAACCCCCTTGCTCAGTGCCCTCTTCACCTTCAGATTCACCTTCACCTCTCTTTCTGTTCAGATCACCCACTCAGCCTCCCTTCAGGCCATATATCTTGGCAGTGCCAACAATGGGCTGCTCCTATCATTCTAACGTTGACACCGTGGCAAGGTGCCTTGGGCCATGAGGCAGTTTGAGGAGGTAGATCCAGTAGCCATTTGCTCCTGTGTTGATGACAGGCTGCAGAGGAAGGTCCCACAAGGATCCTGGAAGTTAGATGGGTTTGGACTGAGGGACAAGGTGTTGACCTCTCTCGGGCTGAGTGGTGTCGTGCAGGACTGCCCCTTCTAGTCCTAGCATACCTGAAGATCATCCCTGGATTGGTGATTTCACTGTAAGAAAGCCTTCATCAGATGCAGAAGCATACTGAAAGCTAGTGGCTTTTGCTACCAAATAAACCTATTGGACTTTAACCTGGTGTTGTGAGACTTATTACTATGTTTATTCCCATCCAACGCCTGCATCTCCACATCATTATTTCAGGCAGCCCTGTGATCAATATCTGCATTCCTGTCTGTCAGCTGTACAAATTCTGAAGTGGCTATGATCCCTCCACCCCTCCGTGCCCACTCCCCCTTACCCCCACTTCTCAGTCACCTGGCAGCATTTTAAATCATTGCAGCATTCCATTCTGCAGCAGAGATATTTTTGCCTCTCTGTCAGAAGCTAGAGGAGAGATCGGACTCTTTAGAGAGGTGATCTCAATTTCAGCTGGGGGAGTTGGGGAAAGAGGGAATGGTTCCAGTCTGTACAGCTGTTCACTTAGCCCTAATACACACATGTTTTGTTTTGAAGTTACTGAGTCTTTCCAGTAAGCTGAAATTGTTGAAACTCCCTCCATTGCACTTGAAGATTTTGATCTGTAACAAATGCAATATATAGTGTCTTGCAAAAGATTCAGTTGCCAACTGGATGGATTTCTATCACTCTCCAGCCATCTGTGTTCATTTTTATTTCCTTTCATGGTTGAATGGATCTCAAGTACCCCACTGATCATAACAGCAATGATGACAGAGTCTAAAGCTTGATTGACCGACTGTGGTTTTACTTCCTTTGCAATGGAGACGATTTCAACAATTTCAAAGGCCTGAGTGAGGAAACTGAGTCAGATAAATTTGTGCCTACATGGTGTATTGACAGATTGGACCTCAAGGTCCAACATACCAGTACAAGGTCCTGTATTAAAGTCTGCCCTCTGCATATTCTGCTCGATAGGTGGGTGAAAAGCGGAAGCTATTTGAATCAGCCTTAAAACTTGCTAATTATATTTAAAGTAGTGAATTTAAATATGTCCAGATGGAAACCTTGTGGAGGTTGGTGGGATGGGCCAGGTGCATCGCAGCAAGTTGGCGTCTGGCAAAACTCCATCTTTGCGTAGATATTCAATTCCCTGGTCACCACAATGAGCGATCAGAGCCTGCAGGCCTGCAGAATCCCTCCCTATGTCTGCACTGGCTCTCCAGATGAAAAACTTATCTAATGCCTTCTCTCCATAATTCTGCACATTCTTCTTGTTCAGCTATCAGTCAAACTCCTTTTTAATGCTTCTATTGAACTTTTTTCTTCCACAGTTTCAGGCAGTACATTCCAAACAGTAGCCATTCACTGTGTAAAAACATTTCTTCTTTACTAATTACTTTAAACCTATGGTCTCTTGTTTTCAGTTGTTTCAAGAATGGGAGCAGTTTCTCCGTACTTACTCTGTCCAGAGCGTCATGATTTTGAACTATAAAATTGCCTGCTTAACTTATTTTCTCCAAGGGAAACAGTCTTAATTTCTCCATTCTATGTAACTGAAGTTAGAACATAGAACATTACAGCACAGAACAGGCCCTTCGGCCTTCGATGTTGCGCCGACCAATATAAAAAGCAATGCCCCTCAAAACTAAACCATTCCCTTCTCTTCCATATACTTATCAACTAACCTCTTAAACGCCACCAAACTTGGCGCATCTACAACTGCCGCAGGCAGGGCATTCCACTCCCTAACCACCCTCTGGGTAAAGAACCTACCTCTGATATCCGTCCTATAACTATCACCCCCTAATTTAAAGCTGTGTCCCCTCGTGCTAGCTTTCTCCATCCTAGGAAAAAGGCTATCACTGTCCACCCTATCTAAACCTCTAATCATCTTATATGTTTCGATTAGGTCCCTCTTAGCCGCCTCCTTTCTAACGAAAACAACCTCAAATCCCTCAGCCTCTCTTCATAAGACCTGCTCTCCATACCAGGCAACATCCTGGTAAACCTCCTCTGTACCCTCTCCAATGCCTCCACATTTTTCTTATAATGTGGCGACCAGAACTGCACACAATACTCCAAGTGCGGCCGCACTAGAGTTTTGTACAGTTGCAACATGACGTTGCGGCTCCGAAATTCAATCCCTCTACCAATAAAAGCCAAGACTCCATATGCCTTCCTAACAACCTTCTCGACCTGACTGCCTACTTTCAGGGATCTATGCACATACACACCAAGATCCCTTTGTTCATCTAGACTACTAAGAATCCTACCATTTGCCCTATACTCTACACATTTATTATTTCTGCCATAGTGAATTACCTCACACTTTTCCACATTAAACTCCATTTGCCACCTCTCGGCCCAGCTCTGCAACTTGTCCAAGTCACTCTGTAAACTAAAACACCCCTCTTCACTATCTACCACACCACCAACTTTAGTATCATCTGCCAATTTACTGATCCATCCCTCAATACCCTCATCCAGATCATTTATAAAAATTACAAACAGCAGGGGCCCCAAAACAGACCACTGAGATACACCACTTGTCACCGAACTCCAAGATGAATATCTCCCATCAACCACCACCCTCTGTCTTCTATCTGCTAGCCAATTCCTAACCCAATTAGCTAAATCACCCTCTATACCATACATCTGCATTTTCTGCAGAAGTCTTCCATGGGCCACCTTATCAAACGCCTTACTAAAGTCCATATATACCACATCAACCGACTTACCCCCATCCACCTCTTTAGTCACTTTTTCAAAAAACTCAATGAGGTTAGTAAGGCACGACCTACCCTTCACAAAACCATGCCGACTATCCCCAATCAATTCATTTCTCTCTAAATAACTATAAATCCTATCCCTAATAATTCTCTCCAATACTTTGCCCACAACAGAAGTAAGACTCACTGGCCTATAATTCCCTGAAGGTCTCTCTTCCCCTTCTTGAACAATGGGACCACATTCGCTATCCTCCAGTCCTCCGGAACCACACCCGTAACCAACGACGACCTGAAGATCAGAGCCAGAGTCTCTGCAATCTCCTCTCTTGCCTCCCAGAGAATCCTAGGGTAAATCCCGTCCGGCCCAGGGGACTTTTCCAACTTCAAACCCTCAAGAATATCTAGCACATCCTCCCTATCTACCTCAATACTTTCCAGTTTGCAACCCTGTACCTCAGTGTTCTCCATAACTACATTTACATCACCCTGCGTGAATACCGAAGAGAAATATTTATTCAGTACCTCTCCAATCTCCTCAGGCTCGACGCACAACTTCCCACTGCTGTCTATGACTGGCCCTAATCTTGTCCTAACCAATCTTCTATTCTTAACATATCTAAAGAAAGCTTTAGGATTCTCCCTAATCGTGGAAGATAAAGATTCACAAATTGATCTGGGACATTGATAACAGGATATAATTTCTGCTGAGAGTATGATCAGCTCCTATTATCTCCACGGGAGATGGCAGTTGGTTTATGTATGGCTTTTGTTCTTTGGATGTGTCCTTGTCTGGAAACAGGGAGCAGAATATTCTGTGCCTCCTGTACTGTGTTTCTTGGTGGTGGAAGGAACGCACCATTGATTAGCTTGGGATCTTCAGGTCTTGTTTTTGTCAAAGGGGTTTCCTGTTCTTTCAATCAGAAGATTTTCCTGGCGAAAATGAAAATGATAATTATAAATTAGAGGTGAGAAGGGTGGAAAAAGGTGAGATGTTTGAATGAGGAAGAAGTGCTTGGGGAATAGGGGAACAGACCAAGTTGTGGTTGGGGTTAAGAGCCATACCACCACCATGATGATCTGGCTGGGTAAGTCGTGAAAGATATAGCCAGGAAAGAAGACTTCATTTAATGGGAAGAAAACACTTGGGGGGAAGGATGGATTGGGCCATTGAGTTGGATGGTCAGCCATAATGAATAATAAATGGTGGACCTGGCTCAAAGGGCTGAATTGTCTACTTCTCCGATTTTCTATTTTTCCTATGTTTTTGTAACCCATCAGCTAGTTTTTCATTAAGGTCATGATGTTGATGCAATCATTCACAATGAGTTCATGGATGGCAAGGGTCTTGTTCACAAATGAAAGGGCATTGTTGAACAAGTTAGAGAGAGGGGCAAACAATTATTATTGAACTAACTTTATTTACACCTCCCTAACAGAGGGGGCAGCAGAGAGGGCATTAATCGCTGACCCACTGGCAGAGTCAAATAAGATTGACATCATCCCCAAAACAGAAATCTTTGGCATGGGTTTATTCTTCTCAACCCATGAGAGACTTCAATTAAATCCTTCAGGACTTGGAAAGCTTGGCAGTGATGATACCTTTGTACTACTGTTATGTACCCGAACTACAATGTTTTTTTGTGCTCTTGTTAGATCCCTGTTGGTATTCAAAATGGAGGAAAACTGATTCATCGGCATGTGGAGAGTGATAGGTGGGAATCAACAGCAGCGTTCCTCATCCATGACTTTATGAAGTCCAGCGTCAATATTGAGGACTACCAAAGACATTCTTCCATGGCTATATACCATTGTGATGTGGTGATGCCAGCATTGGACTGGGATAAACACATCAGGTTAAAGTTCAACAGATTTATTTGGTAGCAAAAGCCATCAGCTTTCAGAGCACTTGCTGCTCCTTCATCAAGTAAGTGGGATTTCAATTCATGAACTAGGCATATAAAGACACAAACTTAATTTACAAAATAATGTTTGAAATGCTAGTCTTTACAGGTAATCAAGTCTTAAAGATATAGACATTGTAAGTGGAGAGAGGGTTAAGCACAGGTTAAAGGAGTGTGTATTGTCTCCAACTGGGATTTTGCAAGCCCAGGCAAGTCGTGGGGGTTATAAATAGTGTGACATGAATCCAAGACCCCAGTTGAGGCCGTCCTCATGTGGCTATCAGTCTCTGCTGTGCTTTCGCATGTCATGAAGGCTGCCTTAGATAATGCTTACCCAAAGATCAGAGGACGAATGCACAGTCTCAAAAGGGCACAGCCTCAAAATAAATACTTGTCGAGTTTGATTTAAAATGGGAAGTGAGATGGCTTTGCATTGTTGACTGGGATAAGTGTGTCTTTGTAATGTCTAAATGTGATGGCTAGATCTTATTTTTTGAAGGGCCATTCTAGAGAACATTAAAGCTGGGACTCTCCATGCATGATCAGAGCAGGGGTATTCCATACTTTGACTGGAAAATATTGCAAGAAGACCCCAAATGGGTTTCACATTGATGTAAATGTCCACAATTGTTCCTTCTCCCTGCCAATGGGGGATTGTGTTCCTGCTATCAAAGGTCAAGAAAAAGTTTAAAATTTTATTTATTAGTCACAAATTTGCTTGTATCAGCATTGTAAAGAAGTTATTGTGAAAATCCTCTAGTCGCCACACTCCGATGCCTGTTCAGGTACACTGAGGAGAATATAGTATGGGCAATGCACCTAACCAGCATGTCTTTCAGACTTTGGGAGGAAAGTGGAGCATCCAGAGAAACCCACGCAGACACGAGAAGAACATGCAGACTTCGCACAGACAGTGACCCGAGCCAGGAATCAATCCCAGATTCCTGCAATGTAACCATAATAAATTGGTTTCTCATTATAGTAGCCATAAGCCAGAATCATTCCCCCTATGACATGTTCCTGTGCTGTATGACTCTATGACTCGATGAGGGAGGTATATAATTGTGATGTGAGCCTAATAATCCGTTTTGGGCCTGACGCTATACATTTGCAATTCTCCTAGCCCCTTTATAATGGCACAAGTGATTTGCACCCATTCTTGCCCAGGAAGAGCATAAGACTGATTAGCTTTAGAGTTGTAGCAGAGAGTGAGGAAGAAAATACTATTGTGCACTTACTTCCAGGATGCAAGAGGATGGCTCAACTCACGAATCTTCAGATCTTAGTGTCCATTTATAATTTATCAGTACTTCTTTTGTACTCTTGTCCAGCCAGCCATCTTCTGTGTATGTCCAGTGCAGGAGATACTCGATAAAATCTGTGCTCACAGCAATCTTCCAGACAAAGATCAAAGAAGAACAAAGCAGCACGGGAAACAGGCCCTTCGGCCCAACGAGCCCACGCTGCTACCCCGATGTTCCTACCTCTACCCGCGATCCCTGTCCATGTTTATAGATCTATGGATTAAAAACCAAATTTGAGACAATTTAGGGAAAATTTGTTTTGCCAGTTAGCCTAAGAGCGTATCTTTGGGATGTGGGAGGAAACCGGAGCTCCCGGAGAAAACCCACACAAGCACGGGGAGAATGTGCAAACTCCCACAGACACAGACCCACAAGTATCTGCACAGCACAGCGATAGTCACTGAGCTGTTGTGTTGCCCATCAGATGGTCCAGGTCAAGCATACACTAACAACGTGAAGCAGTAGGATACTCTCAAAAAAGATCCAAGAGCAGCCCTCTCACGACCCATCGTGTGTGTGCCCCTCGTTAGACAACAAGGTGGACCAAAGCACCTGTAGGATAAGAACAAGTACATCAATATCATCATCTATTTACACACTTCCCAGGGACTCCCAAGGCTCATGATCCCTATTTTAAATCAGTTTTCTATACCCCTCCATTCCCATTCTGTTCATGTGCCCATCTAAGTATTTCTTAAATAACTCCAGAGTACCTGCCTCCACCACTTTACTTGGCAGCGCATTCCATACCCCCACCACCCTCTGTGTGAAAAAACTCCCTCTAGCATCCAAATTATACCTTACCCCCCTCACCCTAAGCCCATGACTCCTCATGCTATTTGAGTCCATCCTAGGAAAAAGCTTAACCCTGTTTACTCTATCTATCCCCTTCTTTTGTTTGATCTTGTGGTGTGCCTCAAGATATAGATCCCAAGGATAGAATGGTGACAATGAAGACCAAGATGGTGTTCGCAGTTGGTACGCTGCTCCGGTACATGTAAATTCAAACAGAGGGGTAGTTTGTGTCCATCACATTGCCCAGTTACTTATCAACATGAGGGGAAGTTTGTTTGAGTGGTGTCCAGTGTTACCAGAGCCCTTTCCCCTTCTGATCAGCATATGTTGCTGCTGATGATTACCTGGTAAGGTTCTGAACACTATAGTCTGAAGTTTGGTTGGCTGTTCCCTAGCCATAACCCACTTCCCAATCTTGGGAACCTTAAGTTCCTTGGTTTCTGATTTGTGCTCTCATCTGCTGCTTTTTGATGAGTCCTTATATTGTTCTCATATCCTTCAGATGTTTCCTAGCTCCACAATGTATCACCTGATCTGGTCCATAATTGGTCTCATAGGTTCCTCCGTGATAATATTCTTGGGTAGCCTCATCACACACCTATTCATGAACTTGAATGGGTTCAATACAGATATCCAATTTGGTACTGCTTGTAGTTTCATCCTTGACTTGCCTGTTTCACTGATAGACTTTCTATAGCTGGTTTGAGGATATGATTTATTCTTTCCACCATCCCGGAGCTGTAGGTGATAAGGCAGATGGAATTTTTGTCTGAACCTCAGGAATCCTTCATGATTCTGCCAATGAAGTGGATTCCCTGGAGTTCACCTGGATTGGTGGTTCCCATAGGAATACTATTTATTGGGCTAGTCAGTCGCATGCAGCGAAGGCTTCAATCCACTTTGTAAATTGGTAATCTACTATTAAGCAGTAATTTTTCCCTGGATCTGCAGTAGTGACCCAGTGAAATCAATTTAGATGTTTTCCCAAGGGTCCTTGGGATGCCCTGTTTTGATTTTCACCAGTACTGAGTCAGGTACAGGAACATAGGAATTTGGAGCAGAAGTAGGCAAATTCAGTCATTTCAGCCTGCTCCACCATTCAGATCATAGCTGATCTTAAATTTACTGCAAGAAGTCTCACAACACCAGGTTAAATCTACCTCCCACCTGTTCCCAATGTCCTTTTTATACTGGAAATATATCTATCTCCCTCTTGAAACCATTCAATGATTCAGATACCACTGTGCTATGAGGAAATGAGTTCCACAAATTCACCACCTTTTGCAAGAAGTACTTCCTCCTCATTTCAGTTTTAAATCTAATGCCTTTCAACCTATTCCTGTGACCACTTGTTTGAAATTCCCCCAGAAGAGGAGACATTTGGTCTACATTTACTTTTATCAATCCCTTTTAAAATTTTATGTAACTTGATCGGATCCCCTCTCATTCTTCTAAACTCCAGCGAGTATAAACTCAAACTGTTTATCTCTCCTCATATGTCAATCCTTTCATCCTCGAAATCAATTTAGTGAAACACCTCTGAACTGTCTCCAGTGCTAGCACATTCTTCCTGAAATAAGGAGATCAAAACTGGATGCAATACTTCACCAACACCCTATATATCCTATACAATTAGAACATAGAACATAGAACACAATTGCAACAACACTTCTCTACTTTTATACTCCATTCATTTTGCAATAAATGCCAACATCCTTTTTGCTTTTTTTTATGATGTGCTGCACCTGCATACCGACTTTCTGTAATTCATACAATAATTCATCAATGGTCAAGCAGTACAACCCATCTGGTTTGCAGACCGGCCAAACTGTGAAGTGCCTTCACTTGCAGCCTTCTGCAAGTGAAGATGTCTGAAGATCTTTCTGAAGATCTGTCTTCAAAAAGAAAGTGAAGACCTGTCTGAAGATCTTTCACGATTACAGCGATGGCCTCTGGACATATGGAATACTGGCGGGACAGTTTGTGTAGTGGTCCCAGAATGATTAAGGTTGGTATTTGGACTCTCCCACAATCATGCTTCATGGTTGCTCAACCCCTCATAACTAGGGAACACCGACAGGGTTTTCCTGTCCTGTCCAGTGAACATGCCTGAGTATAGCACCATGGCACATATCGGGTAGGACCACACAGCTTATGTTCCTCGGAATCTATCAGCAGTCCCAACTGTTTACTTCCCTTAGTTTGTGACCCTGGACTGCACAAGCACTTCTACCTGTGCAATTTCTAGGGAGACTACCTTGCTGACAAGTGTTATCATAAACCGTATCCCCTCCTCCCTCCAGACTCCTGAATAGCCACTATGGACGTTACGGGTAACGGAGTGTCTGTGAGGGACACAGATGCCTTAGTGTCCAGCAGAAAGTTGCAATGTTACCCCACAGCACTGTGGATATATACATTTGAGAGTCTTGTCTAAAGAGGGCCACAAACTGTCATATGTTTGCAAGGAACTTAATGGCCTTGAGCAATTCTTCTATGGAGAGTTTTTCTAGTTCCCCTTGGGAGTTCTCCTTGGGTTCTCTGTTTTCTCCCTCTGCCCTCCATTCCATGTCTCACAATTGTCTTTATTAAGGCCTAGTCAGTTGCAGTTCATGCATCTCAGCTGCCTCTGTGTGCATGACCAGATGAAGTGGCCAAAGTTCTGGCAATTTTAGCATCTTGTTGTACCGTGTTTCAAAGCAGATACTGTCAGCGGTTCAGAGTGTTTGAAAGGAACTGTGATGTGTCAATGTTGACCTAACAAGACCATAGGTGTCCGCTACCATGATTCCCATTGCTAATATATCCTGGGTGTTTTCCGGAGCGTGTGGGCTGGAGGAATGGGTGGGGAGTGTCACTTGAGCAATGTGTCAATCTATAAAACAAATTAATTACAAACCACATGGGATGTCACCAATTCAGATCAGAACTGAAACTTAAGTGTTCTGCAATACTTCACTGAACATGACACAGATTCGAGAGTTGTTATTTTTGTTGGGAATGGCACTGCTGTTAAGATTGATGATCTGGTTACTATTGGCAATGGAGTTAATAATGGTGTTAGTATCAGTAATGTTGGTGACTGAACCTTTTTCTTCTTACGTCCGTTTGCTTTTTAACAACTCCTGTGCCCCACATAGGTTCATTGATGTCAAAGCAGAAAATGTAACTGCCCCAACATGATCTGACTGGTCACAGGCACGTTTTTATCTTGGGTAATTTTAACTTTCAGCTGTTCAAGTGTAATTTCCAGTGCTATAGGCAATATGCCAACCACCCACAGCTCTGGCTTCTTTACCATAACTCAAAGCTTAGCTTTATCCAGCACACGTGGCCCCAGCTAAACACAATCAAAAACACCACCCTTCTCCTAAGAAAAACTGATCTGTTTTCTGAAAATCTTTCTGTTTTACTATGATAAGATTCTTTCATTGAGGTTTAAACTAAAATTAAACCATTCAGGAGTAAAATCAGGGGGCACAAACGACAGCAGAATTATGGAATTCTTTCTGCTTGGAGACTCTAAATGCTGGAGACTAATTGGAGCTTTCAATATTAGGATTGATGGAATGATTATCTAAAGTTACAGAATAAAGATATTTAAACGAACCAACACAGAAAAATCGAGCAGTCATGGTCTTAACTGAATGATACAACAGATTTGAATGGCCTTCTCGTATTCCTATATAAGAGGATTGAAGGGCTAAATGGCCTTTTTTATTCTCCTTTGTTTTACCAAACTTTACAAAAGGCCAAATATGTTAGATTTTACAATGCCCACTTCTGGAATTGTGCACAACAAGATTTCAGCCCATACTGTGCCTACCAATTGAAATTTGCCAACCATTGTAGATGTGAGATACCATGTGCCCCTAACCCTTTAACGCTACTCTAACCCTTTAATGCTGCAAATGATGGAAGCAGAAGGAATTTGCATTTATAAATTACTTTGCACAATGTTGGAAGGTCCTAAAACACTTTAGATTGAATTAAATACGTTTTGAAGTGTGAAAGGAAATACAGCAAGCTCCCATAAACAACAACATAATAATGACCAGATAATCTGCATTAATGATGCTTTTAGAGAAATGAATATTGGTTAAGCCGCAGTTTTGTAGAAATATAGAGGAAAGACAGAGGAAATAGTGGAGGAAGAGTGTCATGAATTGAGTGTAAGAAGAACTGAAAAGAAATAAAGGACAAGAAGGGAGATATAGAGGAATGAAAGAATTTGGACTTGTCATATTGCATTATCCAATATCCAGTGTTGGATAAGCAGAAATTGACTCTGGTTATCCTAATAAACAATAAAGAACAATTAAGCACAGGAACAGGTCCTTTGGCTCTCCAATCTTGCACAAATCATGTGTTCCTAACTAGATCATCCATTTGTATCCCTCTATTCCCAGTCTGTTCATGTGGCTTATCTAAATAAGTCTTAAATGATTCTAGCATGTCTGCCTCAACCACCTTACTTGGTAGTGCATTCCAGGCCCCAACTACCCTCTGTGTAAAATACGTCCCCCACATATCTATATTGAATCTTGCCCCCCTTACCTTGAACTTGTGACCCCTTGTGTTTGTCATTTCTGACCTGGGAAAAAGCTACTAACTGTTCACCCTATCTATGCCCTTTATAATTTTATAAACTTCTATTAGGTCACTGCTCAACCTCCATCTTTCCAGGGAGAACAACCCTAGGTTACTCAATCCCACCTCATAGATAATACTCTCCACACCAGGAACATCCTGGTAAACGTTTTCTGCACTCTCTCCAAAGCCTCCACGTCCTTCTGATAGTGTGCGACACAACTTCCAGATGTGGCCTAACCAACGTTCTACATAACTACAACATCACATGCCAACTTTTATACTCAATGCCCTGTCCAATAAAGGCAAGCTTGCCATATGCCTAATATGAAAACATTAGGCAGGTAATTGGACAAATAAACTGGAAGGAGGCATTCTTGGGGAAGAGTACAGAAGGAAAGTGGTGGGTATTCAAGGAATGTTTGTCTGGGGCTCTGCAAGACAACGTTCCGAGGAGACTAGGTGGTTTTGGTAGGACGCGGGAACCATGGTGCACGAAGGTTGTGGTGAACCTAGTCAGGAAGAAAAGAAAGATGTATAAAAGGTTCAGAGAGCTAGGAGATGTTAAGAATCTAGAGGAGTATAAGGTGTGTAGAAGGGAGCTTAAAAAGGAAATTAGGAGAGCCAGAAGAGGTCATGAGAAGGCCTTGGCAGGTAAGATTAAGGAGAATCCCAAGGCCTTCTACAAATGTGTGAAAAGTAAAAGGATGAGAAGAGAAGGGATAGGACCTATAAAAGGTGAGGGGGGAAAAGTCTGTGTGAATCCGGAAGAAATAGCAGAGGTACTTAACGAGTACTTTGCCTCGGTATTCACGGTGGAAAGTGAACTGGGAGGTTGTACTGCAGGTTTGAGGCAAATGGAAAAGATGTGGATGTTAGGAAAGAGGATATGTTAGACCTGTTAAATTCTATCAAGATAGACAAGCCGCCAGGACCGGATGGGATGTACCCCAGGTTATTGTGGGAGGTGAGGGAAGTGGTTGCAGAGCCCCTGGCGATGATATTTGCATCCTCCATGGAAACGGGAGGGGTTCCGGAGGATTGGAGGATTGCAGACTTGGTTCCTATCTTTAAGAAAGGGAACAAAGATAGTCCAGGAAATTACCGACTGGTGAGTCTGACTTCAGTGGTTGGTAAGCTGATGGAGAGGCTTCTGAGGGATAAGATATATGAACATTTGGAGAAGTTTAGACTGATCAGAAATAGTCAGCATGGTTTTGTCAAGGGCAGGTTATGCCTTACGAGCCTAGTTGAGTTCTTCGAAAATGTGACTGAACACATTGACGAAGGAAGGGTGGTGGACGTAGTGTACATGGACTTTATTAAGGCATTTGATAAGGTCCCCCATGCAAGGCTTCTGGAGAAGATGAGAGGGCATGGGATCCAAGGGGCTTTGGCCTCGTGGATCCAGAACTGGCTTGCTGGCAGAAGGCAGAAAGTGGTTGTGGATGGGTCTTGTTCTGCATGGAGGTCGGTAACCAGTGGAGTGCCCCAGGGACCCCTGGGACCCCTGCTGTTTGTCATTTTCATAAATGACCTGGATGAGGAAGTGGAGGGATGGGTTAGTAAGTTCGCCGATGATACAAAGGTCGGTGGTGTTGTGGATGGTCTGGGAGGGATGTCAAAAGTTGCAGCGAGACATAGACTGGATGCAAGACTGGGCGGAGAAGTGGCAAATGGACTTCAATGCGGATAAATGTGTAGTGGTCTATTTTGGCAGGAATAATGGGATGAAGGAGTACAATATAAAGGGTGGGAGTCTTAGCTGTGTTGTAGAGCAGAAGGATCTCGGGGTCCGGGTTCATAGGACTCTTAAATTGGCTTCACAGGTGGAGGAAGTGGTCAAGAAGGCGTTTGGTGTACTGGCCTTCATTAATCAAGGAATTGAGTTTAGGAGTCAGGAGGTAATGATGCAGCTCTATAAGACCCTTGCCAGACCCCACTTGGAGTATTGTGCGCAGTTCTGGTCGCCTCACTATAGGAAGGATGTAGAGGCTATTGAGAGAGTACAGAGGAGATTTACAAGGATGCTGCCTGGATTGGGAGGCAGGCCTTATGAAGATAGGTTGAGGGAGCTTGGACTCTTCTCACTGGAGAGATGTAGGTTGAGAGGCAACCTGATAGAGGATTATAAAATGTTGAGAGGAATAGATAGGGTGGATTCTCAGAGACTATTTCCCCGAGCTGAAAGGTCACTACGAGAGGACACAGATTCAAGGTGTAGGGAAGCAAATACAAAGGGGATGTTAGGGGTAAGTTTTTCACTCAAAGGATGGTGAGTAAATGGAATCGGCTGCCGTCGGAGGTGATAGAGGCAAACTCTCTGGGGTCTTTTAAAAGACTTCTGGATGAGTATATGGAAATGAATGGGATAGAGGGTTATAGATAGATCTGTGGATTGGTAGATATAGTTGTGGTTCGGTGCAACTCGTGGGCCAAAGGGCCTGTTTGTGCTGTAGTGTTCTATGTTCACCACCTTTTCCACCTGTGCTGCCACCTTTAAGGATCTGTGGACTTGCACATCCAGATCCTTCTGTGTGTCTATACTCCTGTTGGTTTTGCCATTTATTGTACAGCTCCCCCCTGCATTAGATCTACCAAAATGTATCATTTTGCATTTACCTGGATTAAATTCCATCTGCCATTTCTCTGCCCAATTTTCTAGCCTATCTATATCCTGCTGTACTCTCTGACAATGTTCACTTCTATCTGCAACTCCAGCAACCTTTGCGTCGTCCGCAAACTTACTAATCAGACCAGCTACATCTTCCAAATCAGCAGAGGTCCCAGTACAGACCCCTGCAGAATACCACTGATCTCCAATCAGAAAAAGACTCATCCATTGCTACCCTCTGTCTTCTATAACCAAGTCAGTTCTGTATCCATCTATGTAGTTCATCTTTGATCCCGTGAGATTAAACCTTTTGCACCAGTCTGCCATGATGGCCTTGTCAAATGTTTTACTAAAATCCATGTAGATGACATCCACGGCCCTTCCCTCATCAATCATTTTTGTCACCTTCTCAAAAAACTCAACCAAATTTGTGAGGTAAGACCTCCTTCGTACAAAACCTCGTTGTCTTTTGCTAATGAGCCTATTCAGTTCTAAATGTGTATAGACTCTATCTTTAAGAATCTCCTCCAACAATTTCCTTGCCACAGACATCAAGGTGACTGGGCTATAATTACCTGGTTATCCTTGCTACCTTTCTTAAATAAAGGGACCACATTTGCTATCTTCCAATTCTCTGAGACCTCAGCTGTGTTCAATGAAGAAACAGTGACTTCTTTTAGAGGCCCAGCAATTTCATCTCTTGTCTCTCTCTCAGTAATCTAGAACAGATGCCATCTGGTCCTGGGGATTTGTTTATCTTAATGTTTCCTAAAACACCTAATACTTCTTCTGTTGTAATTACAATTTATTCTAACAATTCTATACATCCTTCTGAGACACTACCAATCAATGTGTCTCTCTCCTTTATGAATACTGATACAAAGTATTCATTTAAGATCTCACCTACTTCCTTGGATTCTAAGCATAATTTCCTTCGTTTGTTCTTGGGAGATCTGATTCTTTCTCTGACAGCCCTCTTATTCCTAATGTATGTATAAAATGTCCTGGGATTCTCTTTAATCCTACCTGCCGAGGACATTTCATGGGCCCTTTCTGCTCTTTTAACTCCCTGTTTGAGTTTTTTACCCTGTCTGTATTCTTCTATTGTTTCTCCTGTTTTTAGTTGCCTGGACCTTATGTATGCCTCTTTTTCCTTTTTGATTAGACTCACAATTTCCCTAGTTATCCACTGCTCTCAAATTCTACTTTTCCTGTCCTTCCTTTTTATAGGCACATGCCTGGCTGCACGCCTATCAACTGCTCCTGAAAACACTCACACATGAAGATTTACCCTCAAACAGTCTCTCCCAATCAACAGCCACCAAATCATGCCTAATCCAGCTGTAGTTAGCCTTCCCCCAATTCAGCACCTCACCCAAAGGACAACACTCATCCTTCTCCATGCCTACTCTAAAGTTTACAGAATTGTGGTCATTGTTCATCACATGTTCCCCCACTGAAACTTTGCTGACCTGACTGGGCTCGTGCTCCAGTACTAGGTCCAGTATAGCTCCCTCTCTAGTTGAACTATCAACATATTGTTCCAAAGAACCTTCCTGGATGCATTTTATAAATTTCTCCCTGGAATATAAATTTTTCCAGAAATCCATATTTCTGGAAATATGGGATTCCCAGTCTGTATGAGGGAAATTAAAGTCTCCCACTATAACAATCCTACTTTTTCTACACTTGTCCAGAATCTCCTTACATATCCGCTCCTCAACTTCCCACAGGCTGTTGGGAGACCTGTAGTATACCCTCAGCATAGTGACTGCACTTTTCCTGTTTCTGAGTTCTACCCACTGTGTCTCGTTACGTGATTCTTCCGAATTGTCCACCTTCTGTACCGCTGTAATATGCTCCCTAACTAGTATTGCTATTTCCCTGTCCGTTCTAGCGCCCCCCACCCCCACCCCGCCACTCTATCTAGCCCAAAATACTTATGTCCTGGAATATTCAGCTACCAGTCCTGTCCTTCTAATAAATAGTTTAAAATTTTTAATATATGGGAAGACTGATGTCATTGGACAAAATTCTCCTATTCTGAGATTGGGTGCTGTCACCGGAATCACCTGTCCAGCTGACCATAATGCCGGCATTCTTCACCAGTCCAACACAATCATAGGATCCCTGCAGTGCAAAAGGAGGCCATTTGGCCCATCAAGCCTGCACCAACAACAATCCCAATGAGACCCTATCCCCATAACCCCACTCGTGCCCCAAGCTCTAAGGGGCAAGTTAGCATGGCTAATCAACCTAACTGCATATCTTATCATCCACTTTAGCTCACCTCTCCTCCAACAGGAGATTTTCCAACATGTCAGGAACCCAGAAGCAAAAGGCATGTAGCCTCAAGAAGGTGGCAGCACAGGCTTTCACATAAGGCTGTTATCCAGGCAGTGTGCGACAACAGGATGTCCTCTACCCACGGATTGTTCAAAGAAGCACAAAACCTGCACCTCTCCTGTCTAGGAGGCCATTGCATAATGGTCAGTACATCTACCATCCGTTGTGAAGTACCATCCAGTATAGGAAGCAGAAGAATGGTCTCATCCGCTACACCAGGGTAAATCCTCTCTCAGCTCTCTTCACTATCAAAGTCTCAGTATGGCATTATATACTCAAACGACTATTCTCTTCATGGATCTCATGCATTCAAGCATGGGAGACTTGTATCAATACTCACTCTCTCAACAAAGCTTTCACAACACCACGATCCCATCTGCCTTGTTGCTTGAATTCCCATCTCTGTTTCTTCTGGATTGAGCACATCACACATAGGAGACATGTATTTTACCCAACCTCTGCTCCATCTCCTTTGATCACATCTCTTTCTTTTGTCTCCATACAGCCCAAACAGCACACAACAAACATGAGTGAGCCCAGATGGCAGAAATCATCAACATCACTGAGTTTGCTGCTGCAGAGCTAACCCGCGAGGGCAGTGATTGCTCCTATGTCGGTGTAGAACCTGCAACAATCTAGTACGGGTCTCAGCTTCATTACTTCACTGCAATTGACTGTGAAGGCAGTATTCTCTGAATTCAGTTCATTCACTTAAACTGTCCTTTTGTCTTTTGCAGGTACTAGCAGACTGCAAGCAGCTGCCAGCCCAGTAGATCGCCCAGCCCCCAAGCCTCATTTGAAGGACTGTCACACTGCTCACCCTCACCCTTCACCAACGCGAAGATGCACACTTCAGTGAGGCATAGATCAGGGTTAGAACCAAGATCACTTTCTCGAGAGCATCTCAGACGTATTCTTGCAGGTAATCAGAGGCAGGGACTCTGGCACTCCTGAGGTCATCACAGGAAGGCTGGCAACTATCATGAAGTTCTTGGCCCAGCAGATCCTGCTGGATTTGCACTTGACCATGTACTCCATGGCCGCACATTCTTGTTGGCACCATCAGGATGTAAATCGCATGGGATGAGGCACATTGATCTCATCGATACTCACCCTGTGAGCTTCCAGTCCAGATGCACTAAGGATGTGCAGCCATTCAGAGTTCCCTCTGCCTGTTCCCATATCCACTGCAGCAGTGTGAGCTGCTCAGAGTGCATCTGCTCCCTGGGTGGAAAGATGACAGATGGAGTTTAATTTGGACAAATGTGAGGTAATGCATTTTGGAAGGTCTAATTCAAATAAGAAATATGCAATAAATGGCAGAACCCTTAGAATATTGCTAGGCAAAGGGATCTGGGAGTACAGGTACACAGGTTATGGAAAGTGGCAATGCAGGTGGAGAAGATAGTCAAGAAGGCATACTGCATGCTTGCCTTCATTGATCGGAGTATTGAGTTTACAAATTGGTAAGTCATGTTGCCGCTTTATAGAACATTAGTTAAGCTGCACTTGGAATATCATGTTAAATTCTGGTCGCTAAACTACCAGAAGGATGTGGAGGCTTTGGAAAGGGTACAGAAAAGATTTACCAGGATGTTGCCTGGTACAGAGGGCATTAACTATGAGGAGAGGTTGGAAAAACTTGGTTTGTTCTTACTGGAGAGACAGAGGTTGAGGGGAGACCTGATAGAATTGTACAATATTATAATAGGCATAGGCAAAGTGGATGGTCAGAAGATATTTCCCAGGGTGAAAGAGTCAATTATTAGGGGGCACATGTTTAAGATGTGAGGGGCAAGGTTTAAAAGAGATGTACGAGGCAGATTTTTGTTACACAGAGAGTGATGGTGCCTGGAACTCGTTGTCGGGGGAAGTAGTGAAAGCAGATACTTAGTGACTTTTAAGGGGCATCTTGACAAATATATGAATGTGATGGGAATAGAGGGAAATGGTCCCCAGAAGTGTAGGAGTTTTAGTTAAGTCAGGTAGCATAGTCGGTGCAGGCTTGGCGGGCTGAAGGATCTTCTGCTGTGCTGTAATTTTCTTTGTTGTTTTGCACCTGAGCAGGAGATCTATTTGAGGCCAAGTTCCTTCAGGCCTCAGGCCAACAGAGGATGTTCGCCAAAGATGTACAGACATCAAAGGTAGCAGTCAGCCAGCTACCTCCCACTGCTGCAGATATCAGGGCTGCACCAAGTGTAATAGTAGTGTTAGTAAAGACAAAAAAGTTTTGATATCATCTCAGGGTCTTGGATCCTTTTATCACTGAATAAATTGCATTTTTTGAAAACAATTTCATGGATATGTGAATGTAACGGTTGGATGAAAATGTTTTGATTTGGATCTTTGCAAACTCTTATTCTGAGGTTTAGTCTTTCTCACATTCAGAGTGTCTCCTTTTAAGGCTAATACTTATTCAATGTCAACTTCATTGCAACTTGTTTCCAGACACTTGCATTATCGAGTGATAACAATGGCTTTGGAAAGCTCATCAAATATTTGACTCCTTGCACATTTGGGTTCCCTCATTGATTGTGTCCCAAACCATATTCTGCACTTTGGATTGCGAGCCTGATGTTTGTCCACATTTCCTTTGTGGCAGCATTTGCATCCATATTTAATGTGGAAATATCTAGCATCATCTCACATCGCTATTCTTCCTTGCTGTTGACGGAGTGAGTACATTAACAGGACATTGATGACCAGAGTTAAGACCTGATCCCATTGAGTTGTGATCTGTTCAAACCCAAGTCCTAATGCTGGACCCATTCTTTCAGCAATGGTTTGACTATTTCCTTAAAAGCCATGAAATGGCTTGGAAGGCTAGAGAAGATGTCTCCTGAGAATCAGACTTAGTTTTGCTCCTCTTAAAACCTTTCAGCTATGAGAGTTTCATGGGCATGCCTCCCATATATCTACTTCTCCATGTCATTAGCACACTCATGTTGTCCCTCAGTATCCCTGAGGATTTCCTGGAACTTCTCACCTTTGTCTTGCAAGCTCACTAGCTCAACCTCTGTAAAGGCCTCAGCTCTCTGCATAGCCAAGTTGTAAAGAGCACAAAAAAGTGCAATGATATGTCAAGTTGTCAGAGAGCCACCTGAGAAGTCCAGGCATTTGAATTGCATTTTCAGCAGTCCAATGTTTTGCTCTTTAAGGGAGCTTGCGGTGCCATAAATGCTTTTCCTCAGATAGAGCCTGAGAACGATGCATTGGAGTTATTAGCCATTGTTTATCCCCAAATCAAAGATACCAGATATGTGGGGGTGACTGACGATGTAGTCGCGATGGGAACTCCAAGGGAATCGTGCACAAATGTGCCGGTCACGAGTATGAAAGGTGCACACCATTTTCCTGTTGACGGAATGGAAAACCTTGTGGTTGATGAACATCAAGGACCCCATGTTGCTACATGGGTGCAATCTAATGCTCCCTGCGTCCTAGGAAACTCAGAAATAGTTGCAAAACCTATGAATCTCTGAGCCTGGCTGTTTTCATCCAGAGAAATTTTACATAATGATGCGCCCTCCTATAAAGAGCATTGGTCACCTCTTGTATGTGCTGATGTGTGGCTAACTCTGAAATGTCACACAGGCCCCTGGAAAGACCTACTCTCATCTTCAGGACAACTGACAGGGGGATGCTTCCAAACCCTTGTTGTGTCAAGTCTTCTTGAAGCATGTGGCAGACCAGATCTCTGGATAATTGCAGCCTTGTCCTGCACTGCCTCTCACTCATTTGTAGAAAGAAGATTCATGGACAATAAACCCTTGGGTTGATACATGCAGTGTCTCCTGTTGGAGCTGTACACACAAACGCCTTTCCCTCATTCACCTCTTGCCTCAAAAGAGGGTTTGTAGATAAACTCCCTGGATCACTTTATCCATTCTCACTTTTGGCTCTTCTGATAAAAGAGATATTGAAGAGCAGAATGGGTAGAAGGTGCTGAGTATAAAGGTGTGAATGAGGGAGCAACGAGAGAAGTTGGCCAGCTAAGCTTTGGCACCTGAGATTGCTTTGTTCCTCATGCTACATTACTCATGGGACTCCAACACACACACAGAGATAAGCAGTATTCCTTTCTACAAGTATGACATCTGGAGTTCAGCCGGTATGAGAACTTGTAAATTATATCATTGAACCAATATGTCTCTGAACTCCATTCGTTGACTTGGTGAATGATTGGAATCTGTTTGGCCACTGCTGAATGGCTCCCCTTCACTGATGGAATACAGCTGTGCTCTCTTCACTACACTAGCCTTCACTAGGGAGCATGGGGTGTCAGGGAAGGGCAGTACCTCTGGTGGGGGAAAACGTTGCATCCTTTTCAGGGCAGTTTGTCCACCCTTTGTCCCCACCTGGCACTCAGCTCTCACCTGTCGCTCCTTGTAGCTGTTTGCATGCGACAGCAGCCACACCCTGGGCAATGGCTTTGATAAGCCGGCTAAACCAGGTGAGAGTAGCCGACGGGTCTCAACCCTTGGTGAGATAGGGAGTTATCTATCATAGCATGTGAAGACAGACTCCGGCAGATTAAGCGGATGAGACCAATGGAAGGTCCAATGGTCAAGAAGGCAGTCTCTGCAGTCTTGTGGTACGCAAAAAGCAAGACAACATACAGAAGATGTCCTGGGCATCTACTACTCCAAGTCCCATCTCCAGCCATCCTCACTCTTGTCTTGCTACTGGATCTAGATGGGAATTGGGAAGAGAGAGTGAGGCTGACGCTGTGCAACTCTCCCTCACTTTAATCCAAATCAAGTGCTAGTTTCGACATCATCATCATCTTCATTATCATTATCATTGTCCTGTTCAACCTTTGAGATCCTGTAGTGATAGGGGAGCAACGAAGCAGCAGGTGCAGATACACTGGGAGCTGTAGTCAGAGACCTATGCACAGGCAGTTCAGGTCTAATGGTCGTTTTCTGCTGACCACAGCAGCAGTGAAACTCGGCGTCTACCAGGGCAACTGAGCAATCCTCTTCAGGAACGCACTGCTCACCTCCATAGAATGAGGAAGGGGATAGAAAAGGTGCCCTAAACATTACTTGCTTCATTACACCCTGGCCAGTTTACCGCGGCTGTTGGGGATCCCATCTTACAGTCGAATAAACAAAATGAAACACAAGGTGATACCGCTCACCATTGGCACTTGGAGCATGCACATACTTTTGGACAACCCTGCAGCAGACAAACTTGAGAGAAAAACAGCCTTAGTTGCCAGAGAGCTTGCAAGATACAACATTGACATTGCAGCCCTAAGTGAAGCTCGTCTTGCAACATAGGTCGGTTGGCTGAAACTGGAGGTGGATACATTTTTCTCTGGAGCAGTTGCGGCAGCGATGAGCATCATGACGCTGGAGTTGGATTTGCGTCAGGAGTCACCTTGTTCAAAAACTTGCTAGTCTACTCAAGGGTATGAACAACCGGTTTATGACATTACAGCTTCCGCTATAGAACAGAAGTCAAGCCACCCTGATCAGCGTCTATGCCCCCACAATGAACAACTCAGACGAGATGAAAGACAAGTTCAACGAACAACTAGACGCCCTACTATCAATAGTGAACAGTACCGACAAGCTGATCTTGCCTGGCGATTTCACTGCAAAAGTAAGGACTACCCATAACAAGACCTCCTTGATGCACCCCCGCTCTAAGCATTGGCATCTTATTGACTATGTCATTGTCAGGAGAAAAGACAGGCAGGCTGTCAGAGTAATCAAGGCCATGTGTGGTGCTGACTGCTGGACAGATCACAGGCTCATTGTCTCCAAAATGAGGCTCCGCATCAGACCCAAGAAGCGACCACAAGGAAGCAAGGTTATGAAAAAAATTAATGTGGCCAAGTTAAAGAACCGTAGCATAGCTTCAGCACTGGTTAAAGACTTAGAAATCAAGCTTGCTGACCTACACCTTGGAGGTAGCGCAAAGGAAGAGTGGGAACACTTCAGGGATGCTTCCATTCATTTGCACGGAAGATGCTCAGGCCCTCTACCCGCAAGCAGCACGAATGGTTCAATGAGAATGATGAGGAGATACAGGCTATACTTGTTGAAAAGAACTGTCTTCATTGGGACTGTCAGAATAATCCATCATTAGCTGCCAAAATAGATGCTTTTACCAGTGCTCGTAGGACAGTCCTGTAAAATGCAGGACTGTAAAATGCAGGATGCCTAGTTGAGTGCCAAGGCAGATGAAATACAGGGATACGCGTACAGAAATGATTTGAAACAGTTCTATGAAGTCCTCAACACTCTCTACGGACCTCAATCACTCAGGAGCTTCCCCTTCTGAGTACAGATGGTACAAGGGGGGCTATGTATAAGACGAATATTAGAGGGCAGTTTTTCACACAAAGGGTAGTGGGGGTGTGGAATGCACTGCCGAGTAAGGTGGTGGGAGCAGGCACGCTAGGGCTGTTTAAGGGTCTCTTGGACAGCCACATGAGCGGTATGCAGATAGAGGGATATAGTAGGACTGTTTAACTATGACTTTTTTTTTCCACAGGTAATTCGGTCCAACTTGACCAACAAGGAGCATGCATTCGGCAGGTGGTGCGAGGACAGCTCTTGGATGTTGATTCATGGGTTGCCTGGTGCTTCATGTCGTAAATGAGTGCTTTATCTGGACCATCTGAAGGGCACCATGACAGCTCAGTGACTATCGCTGTAGCTGTGCAGACACTTGGAATTGGGCCGGTGTCTGCGGGAGTTTGCGCGTTCTCCCCGTGGTTGCGTGGGTTTTCTCCGGGCGCTCCGGTTTCCTCCCACATCCCAAAAATTTGCTCTTAGGCTGATTGGGAAACAAATTGACCCTATATTGAGATTCTTCCATATTAGGAATAACCTAAAATTAGAATAAGAAAATGGAATTGTTACTATAAAGTTATGACGGCGGTGCGGGCTCGTTGGGCCGAAGGGCCTGTTTCCCGTGCTGTGTTGCTCTTTGACTCTTTGAATTCTCATTACAGAGGAGGGTCAGATCCTTCAGAGATGGGCTGAACACTTTGAAGCCATCCTCAACTGACCATCATCAGTAACGATGAAGCAAAAGTCAGGATTCCCCAGGTCGATATCAGTAGTGCCATGGATGACCCACCGGTAGTAGCTGAAATCAGTGAAAGCTGGCAGCCAGCTATCCAGTGGCATAGCCCCAGGAGCAGATGCCACATCCACAGAGATCTACAAAGCTGCTAGTCCTGTACTTATCAAGAAGCTCACTGAGTTGTTCCAAGCCTTTTGGAAGCAAGGATCCATTCCTCAGGAACTTAAAGATGCTTCCATCGTACACCTCTACAAGAAAAAGGGCAATCGGCAAGTATGTGACAACCACCGAAGAATGTCACTGCTCTCCATCACAGGAAAAACCCTCGCAAGAGTTCTGCTAAATCGTCTGGTCACTCATTTGGAACTGGGCCTGCTTTAGAGTCACAGTGTGGCTTCCATAAAGGTCGCGGGACCATTGACATGATTTTTGCTAAGCACCAACTTCAGGAAAAGTGTCAGGAGCAGAATTATGAGCTCTACACAACTTTTGTTGACCTCGCAAAAGTCTTCGACACTGTCAGCCGACAAGGCCTGTGGAGGATCATGTCGAAGTTTGGCTGCCTCTCCAAATTCATTCTGATTCACTCAGGTAGTATGCCAGTTCCATGATGGCCAGAGTACTGAATGGCAGAGAATCTTCTGAGGCATTCCCAGTCACCAGTGGCGTCAAACAGTGCTGTGTGCTTGCGCTCACACTGTTCAGCATGATGGTTACTGTATGCTGAATGATGCCTTTCAATTCAGCATTGCTGGAATCAGTCTCAAGTACAGAATGGATGAGAAGGTCTTCAACCTGAGGGGACTTCAAGCTATTATCAAAGTGAAGGAGACTGTTCTGAGAGACTTCCTCTTTGCCAATGACAGCACCTTTATAGTGGCTCAGAGTTAGAGATGCAAGTAAGTATGGACAAATTTTCAACGGCATGTGACAACTTGGGACTCATTATTAAAAACGCAGAAGTCGTGCACCAGCCTGCTCCTCATGCACCATACACAGAACCCATAATCACAATCAAAGGGCAGAAACTACAGGCGGTGGACCAGTTCACTTATCTTGGCAGCACCTTCCCTTAAGCAATGACTATTGATATAGAAGTCAACCACAGAATAGCAAAGGCAAGTTCTGCTTTTGATAGACTGCACTAAAATGTATGGGAATGTCGAGGAGTCAGCCCAACAACAAAGCTGAAGGTCTATAGCACTGTGGTACTCACTACCCTCCTGTATGCCTGTGAAATGTGGATTGTGTATCAAAGGCATTGAGGACAGCTTAACCATTTCTACATGACTTGTCTTCGCAGAATATTATGCATCAGATGGCAAACCAAAGTACCAGACGCTGAAAGTCTCTCTAGGGCAAGTCTTCCATCAGTCCACACGCAGCTGATGAGAGCACAGGCTCGATGGGCAGGTCATGTTATCCTATGCCAGATGAGCATATATCCAAGCAGTTCCTTTTAGGGAACTCCTTGCTGGAAGATGTTCTCATGGAGAGCAGAAGAAATGCTACAAAGACACACTCAAGGCCTCCCTGAAGTCGCTTGACATAGACACCTGGGAAACGCTGGCACAAAACCGTCCTACTTGGGACTGCCTCATCCATAGGGGCTGTCAAGCTTATGAAGCAAAGTGTATTGCAGAAGCACAACTTAAGCATGAGCTGCGCAAGTCCAGAGCCACCAGTGCAACAATTACAGCACCTACATAAGTAGCCAATATGTGCCAGGACATTCCGTGACTGAATTGGCCTGATCAGTCGTCTTTGGACACATATACTCTCAAAATGACTAATGGTGTCAAGGTCCTCATTGATGACGATGGACGAAAATCAACAACAAACTATCCAAGGCTGCATTCCTGTAACTTTCCCAAATTTGGCATGAATGAAATTTGAGTTATGCCGATCCATTTCAAAATGCAAAATTAGAAATCTAACTTGGTCTTGCTTATTGAGCAATGGACTCATAGTCTTGTGCAACTGACCTGATCCTGCCCACTGTAGTGCCACCAACTAGTGATAATATGTTCCAAGTATGTGCCTCACAGCCCAGTTTCACAGTCCCCCTATACTTCTGCCTCCAGTCAGAAACAATATTACTTTTGATTTGAAAGATCCATTTTATATGGACATTAAGATGGTGGTGAAGTCAGAGAAAGGATAAGTGAAGAAGAACGACAGCCAAGAAGCATGGGCAATCGCTGGAAGCAAGATGTACTCCAGCTGCAGGGAGGGGCAGTTGTACAGTCAATGTCCCTGGATGTAGTTTGTCTGTACTGGGTTACAGAAGGTAAGGTGGTGTTCACGGGGGCATTTGCAGCATGGAGAGCATACAATCTGGGGGTGGGGGGTGGATTGTGAAACTTTTATGGCGGGAGAGGGTTGCATCTGAAAGTGACTGTGTACAAAGGTAATGAGCTCAGAGGGTACTGTGTCAATGTCCACCACCTTCAGAGGCTGGAGATGGGTGAAGTTATTAAAGTATTAATCAAAGGTTTTAAGGTGAGATTGTAAGCGGAGGTGGGTGGTAATGGGAGGGGGAACAAACGTGGGGGGAGACTGCTCATGCAGACAGAATCAAGCACGTGGCTCCTGAATCTGCCTTACATCAGTAGAGGGAATCATGGGGCTGAAATGCATCTGAAATGATATTGTAATTTGAGTAGCTAAATTTCTTTTAAAGTCTTTGTTTTTCTTGGGTGTTACCTTGTGTGTTGTTAATGGCAACCATTTCAAAGGGAGATTTAGTTCCTTTTAACTAACGAACACATGGTTGAAACCATGGTTGGCACGGTGGTACAATGGTTAGCACTGCTGCCTCACAGCTCCAGGAATCTGAGTTCAATTTTGGTCTTGGGTGACTGTTTGTGTGGAGTTTGCATGTTCTTCCCGTGTCTGCAGATTCCCTCTAGGTGCTCTGATTTCCTCCCACACTGCAAAGATGTAAGGGTTAGTTAGGTTGGCCATGCTAAATTTTCCTTTATTGTCCCAAGATGTGATGGTTAGATGAATTAGCCATCATACTTTATGGAGTTAGAGGAAAAGGGCAGGGGAGAAGCCTGCAAGATACTCTGTCAGAGAGTCAGTGCAGACATGATGGGCCAAATGGCCTCTTCTGCACTGTAGAAACTATGATTCACAATAAAAGTATCCAGTATTAGTGGGGGAGGTTGGAGAAAAACAGATGGAATCTCTACCAACATATCGTGAGTCTCCAAGTAAATCGGAGTCATGTGAACAGTGAAAGAGAGTGGGTTGAAGTCTGTCCTGAACTTAAATGGGATTCTTGATATAGTTCACATTTCCAAAGAGAACTGTGGACAGCTGTGTCTTTCACATAGCACTGCAGTCCCAGCCCGTTTAGTGTACGGGGTTAAAAGGGCACATGAGATACTTGTCTTTATTACCTGAGGCACAGAATTTAAAAGCAGGGAGTTTATGACAGTATAAAATGCTCATTAGGCCACAGTACTGTGTGCTATTGTGGTCACCACGCTATAGGAAGGATATGGTTGCACTGAAAAGGATACAAAGGAGATTCACCAGGATGTTGCCTATATCAGCTATGAAGAGAGGCTGGTTAGGCCTCCCTTGCTTCAAAATTATGAGAGACATAGATAGAGAGGGAGAAATCTTTCCCCTTATTAGAAGGGTGAATAACCAGAAGATATAAATTTAAATTAAGGGGAAGGAAATTCAGGGAATGTGAGGAAAAGCCTTTTTACCCAGAGGGTGGTGGGAATCTGTAACTCACTGCCTGAAAGGGTGCCAGAGATAAGAACACTCACAACATTTAAGAAGCTTTTAGATGAACACTTGAATTGTCATAACACACAAGACTGTGAACCAAGTGCTGAAAAATGGGATTTGATGGCTGACACAGACACAATGGGTTGAAAGGCCTCTTTCTGTGTCGTATAACTCTATGACCTGTAGCTTAACCAAAATTAATCTATCAGCCTTGGTTCTGTAACCCCTAATATTCTTGCCAAACAAAAATATAACAAAAATCTACTATGGTAGCATTGTGGTTAGTACTGTTGCTTCATAGCTCCAGGGACCTGGGTTCGATTCCTGGCCTGGGTCACTGTGTGGAATTTGCACATTTTCCTCGTGTCTGCATGGATTTCTTCCAGGTGCTTTGGTTTCCTCCCACAGTCCAAGGACGTGTTGATTGGCCATGCTAAAATTGCACCTTAGTGTCCTGAGATGCATAGGTTAGAGGGATTAGTGGGTAAATATGTAGGGATATAGGGTAGGGCCTGGGTGGGATTTTAATCAGGGCCTAATGATCTCTTTCTGCACTTTTGGGTTTTTGTGATTCAATTCCCAGTTTTTTTTTAATTTGACCTAGCCTCAGTAATATTCTGGGAAGGAGAATTCCAGATTTCCACTGCCTTTTGTGGCCCACTAACCTGACATTACCCTTCAATAGCTTGACTCTAATTTAATTGTGATACCCTCTAGTTTTTGGAATTCCCACCAGAGGAAATAATTCATGTCTATTTATCCAAACAAAACTCTGTTGTACAAGCCAGTTTTCACCAAACCCTGCTCTCCCATTAATCTTGTGCTCCTTGAGCCATTGACTCAGTCTGACATCATCTCAGTGTTAAAATTATTATTCCTGTTTTCAATTCTGTCCATAGCTTGACAACCTCACTCTGTTCCAGCTCTGTAATGTCAGTCCATCTTGTGAGATCTCTTTTCTCCAATTCTGACCTCTCATGAATCCCTAATTTCCTATGCCCAGCGTTAGTGGTTGTGCCTTCATTTGTCAAGTTCTAAGTTCTAGAATTCCCACCCTAAGCCTTCGTCTCTACACCACTGAGACACTTAAAATCTGCACTTTTGAGAAGGCTTTTAGAACATAGAACATAGAACATTGCAGCACAGAACAGGCCCTTCGGCCCTCGATGTTGCGCCGACCAATATAAAAAGCAATGCCCCTCCAAACTAAACCATTCCCTTCTCTTCCATATACTTATCAACTAACCTTCTCTTCCATATACTTATCAACTTTTGGTCATGTAACCTAATGTCTCCTTCTGTGGTTTGGTGTCAAACTTCATTTGGTAATGCCCTTGTGAAATGTGTAGGATCGGGATGCTTTACGATGTTATAGACTTTGATAAATGCAAGTTGTTCTTGCCTCAAAGCTGTAAGTTCCAAAATGTATCATATTGTGTCATATTGTGTTGAGGGAATTCAAAAAAAAGGGGAGGGACAGAGATGGGTATGTGAGATGGGAAAAGAGTGGGTGAGCCTTTGATTATGGGGTGAGGTCATTGGGGGAAGGAAGGGGAAGGCTTAGAATTTAACAGAAACACCTTTATGAAGGGATCATCTCAGTTACAGCAGATTTGGTTCAAGGTGGAAATATGATGGGTGTTAAGAACATAGAACATAGAACATTACAGCGCAGAACAGGCCCTTCGGCCTTCGATGTTGTGCCGACCAGTTAGGAAAAAGCAATGACCCTCCAAACTAAACCATTCCCTTTTCGTCCATAAACTTATCTACTAACCTCTTAAACGCCACCAAACTTGGCGTATCTACAACTGCAGCAGGCAGGGCATTCCATACCCTTACCACCCTCTGGGTAAAGAACCTACCTCTGACATCCGTCCTATAACTACCACCCCTTAATTTAAAGCTATGTCCCCTCGTGCTAGCTTTCTCCATCCTAGGAAAAAGGCTATCACTGTCCACCCTATCTAAACCTCTAATCATCTTATATGTTTCAATAAGGTCTCCTCTTAGCCGCCTTCTTTCTAACGAAAACAACCTCAAATCCCTCAGCCTCTCCTCATAAGACTGCCCTCCATACCAGGCAACATCCTGGTAAACCTCCTCTGTACCCTCTCCAATGCCTCCACATCTTTCTTATAATGTGGGGACCAGAACTGTACACAATACTCCAAGTGCGGCCGCACTAGAGTTTTGTACAGTTGCAACATGACGTTGCGGCTCTGAAATTCAATCCCCCTACCAATAAAAGCTAAGACTCCATATGCCTTCTTAACAACCTTATCGACTTGATTGCCAACTTTCAGGGATCTATGCACATATACACCAAGATCCCTCTGTTCTTCAACACTATTAAGAGTCCTACCATTAGCCCTATACTCTACACATTTGTTATTCCTGCCAAAGTGAATTACCTCACACTTTTCCACATTAAACTCCATTTGCCACCTCTCGGCCCAGCTCTGCAACTTGTCCAAGTCTCTCTGCAAACTATAACACCCCTCTTCACTATCTACCACTCCACCGACTTTAGTGTCATCTGCAAATTTACTAATCCATCCTTCAATACCCTCATCCAGATCATTTATAAAAATTACAAACAGCAGGGGCCCCAAAACAGATCCCTGAGGTACACCACTTGTAACCGAACTCCACAATGAATAATTTCCATCAACCACACCCTCTGTCTTCTATCTGCTAGCCAATTCCTAATCCAATTAGCTAAATCACCCTCAATCCCATACATCTGCATTTTCTGCAGAAGCCTTCCATGGGCCACCTTATCGAACGCCTTACTAAAGTCCATATATACCACATCAACTGCCTTACCCCTATCCACCTCTTTGATCACTTTTTCAAAAAACTCAATAAGGTTAGTAAGGCACGACCTACCCTTCACAAAATCATGCTGACTATCCCCAATCAATTCATTTCTCTCTAAATAACTATAAATCCTATCCCTAATAATTCTCTCCAATACTTTGCCCACAACAGAAGTGAGACTCACTGTTACATGTTATGTGTGTAACATTGATTGAGTATACATAGGGTATATCACTTTAAGGGGGATGTGTGCGGCATTGTCGCTTTAATATATCTGTGTGAACACTGTCATTTTAATAGGTATATATGGGAGCACTGTCCCTTCACTGTTCATTTGGTTCTGAAACCCCTACTATAATAAAAGTGAGGTACAGCTTTTGCTCTCACTATTTGCCCTGAAGTTCAAATCTGTAAAGACATTAGTTTTACTGAGAAAAACACATCTGTTTCTCCTCACTCTGCACACTTGGTGTGGTCATGCACTTTTGCCTATCATTGCATTACATGGCAATGTTTACACAGAACCTGTCCTTTTTGGGTTAGTCAGAGTTGGCAGTCTATTTAATCCTCAAATCACAGCATGCAAACTGTGGGTTGAGCAATGGATGTGCTGTAAATACAAATATATTTGGAAATTCAAAGGAAAATTATAAAAAGGGAAGTTCTGGTCCTTTAAAATAACTTTACATTGATTCCAATTCTTTGTGCCTGACACTTTAGGAATCATTTCCTGATTCTATGGTTCTGGCAGAAAGCCCCGTCAAGTTGAAGGAAAAGTTAGAAATTGAAATTTTTTGGGAGAGCAAAGTCGGAAACATGCCTGCACTGTATAGATATGTCAAAATGTCCAAATTCCCTCCTTCCAAGGAGAATTTCTTGTCTCTCTCATTGAGATATCATGAATTGTACTCTCCTAAATTCTGCCCATCTTCTTTGTGAATTTTTCTTAGTTTTGTCTAGGACTGCTGGTTCTATATTTTTGGAGGTGTCGATTCAGTCAATAGCAAAAGGAGGGGAAAAAATTGACATTTGGATTTTTAATTGACCATCCTTTAACCCAGTAATCATCTCTTTTCTTCTACAAACCATTCCTCTCCAACCCTCTGTAAGAGTTCACAGGTCCTTTGCACATCACCTCCCCTTCCTTGTCCACTGAGGCAATGATTCTGAGTTTATGGAAGTACTTGTTCCTCTACAGCCCTCCAATTCATTCTGGCACCCTCTCCCGTTTCCCCTCGTAACTCCCTCTCTTCATAGATCACTGCTTTACTTGCTCTATCCTGAATTTACACTGCACTCTGCTGTCCTCCTCCCAACTACATTTCTGTTCTTCTCACCTTCCACAGACCCTACTCCCAGTACTGCTCCTGGACTCTATTATTGGCTGCTCCCACCTGCAGCAGTGATCTCACTCATAGCATATTGATGAGTTTGGTTTGATATTCACTAATGAGGCAGGAAGCTCAAGTAAAGAAACATCCCATCTCTGCAGCTCCTACATATAAATGGCCCTTGCATACAAAATATTTAGTCTTGGGAGGTGGGTGTGGAATTGAAACAGGCTCACCAACCCAGAAGCAGTTTTAATGCAGTGACGGAGGAGGGTTATTGGCTTAAATGGAAGGCCTAGCACAGTTCTCCGGAACTTCAACCCGGTTGTATTAATATTAGGCTTCTAGGCCTCACTCCTCATACATCCTTTACCCGCTCTCCATGTCTATCAGCCTTCCCGTGTCCCCTCCATGCCCCTCACATTATGCATTATGTACAGAACCAATGAAACATGGCAAGTCTTGAAGCATATGAAAAAAATTCACTCTGAAAAATCTGTTACTCTTACAACCTTATAAGACTGTCAATCAAGACACCACTATTCATAGTATCAATAACAGAAACGATACTCACCTTCAAAACTCAAACATTCAAAAATAAAACTAGAGGCATTGAATGAAACAGGTTAAAGAAAGAATAACTTACTCTAACTTCATAAGTGCTGCAGTAAAAGATGAGCCTATTCAAATCTGTGAGTTCCTGTAAGTAAAGTCTTTATTCAAGTATGTGCAGGAAAGGCCATTTTGGTTACATTTCAAGGATATTTGCTCAAAGGATCTCTGTGTCACAATTTTATAGCCCTAGGCTCTCACATACCAAAACACTGCTTTTACAACTCCCATCATCAGTATTGCCTTACCATATGCATCATCGAATCAAGAGTGGGGAGTACTTAATTCTGTACGTATTTATTATTATCTCAATAGTTTCAGCATTTGGCCTCAAAGGAGTCTGGTGCTTATTGACCAGGGGGGAATTTTCCTGTTCTGTCTACCAAGTGAATCGTAGTGGGTATGGGCCGACTATGTAAAGGTCTGTTGACCTTGGGCTGGTTTTTCCGGTTTTGGGGCAAGCACAGCCAGAAAGTCCCACCCCTGTCAGTTTCCTTATTTCCTTAACACCTTTTTTACCCAAGATGAGAAAATCATTAGGTTTACTACTTATGATTCTTAGCTAGTTGCCACAATACTGGGTATATTTTCCATTTTGCCTTGAAAGAGCTCTCACATCTATACTTGTCTATTTTAAAGTTGTTAATGCTCATAACTACGCTTGTCAAGATGTTAATGTTCAATTTAATGTCAATGTTTATGTTGATTTATTTCAATTGCCCCATTTCACAAGGATATCAATTAGTCAAAACAAACACTCCCAGCTGCATACACAGACTGCTAATGACATAATCCCATCAGTGAATAGAACATAGAAAATAGAACATTACAGCGCAGAACAGGCCCTTCGGCCTTCGATGTTGTGCCGACCAGTTAGGAAAAAGCAATGACCCTCTAACCTAAACCATTCCCTTTTCATCCATAAACTTATCTACTAATCTCTTAAACGCCACCAAACTTGGTGCATCTACAACTGCAGCAGGCAGGGCATTCCATACCCTTACCACCCTCTGGGTAAAGAACCTACCTCTGACATCCGTCCTATAACTACCACCCCTTAATTTAGAGCTATGTCCCCTCGTGCTAGCTTTCTCCATCCTAGGAAAAAGGCCATCACTGTCCACCCTATCTAAACCTCTAATCATCTTATATGTTTCGATAAGGTCTCCTCTTAGTCGCCTTCTTTCAACGAAAACAACCTCAAATCCCTCAGCCTCTCTTCATAAGACATGCCCTCCATACCAGGCAACATCCTGGTAAACCTCCTCTGTACCCTCTCCAATGCCTCCACATCTTTCTTATAATGCGGGGACCAGAACTGTACACAATACTCCAAGTGCGGCCGCACTAGAGTTTTGTACAGTTGCAACATGACGTTGCGGCTCCGAAATTCAATCCCCCTACCAATAAAAGCTAAGACTCCATATGCCTTCTTAACAATCTTATCGACTTGATTGCCAACTTTCAGGGATCTATGCACAATACACCAAGATCCCTCTGTTCATCAACACTATTAAGAGTCCTACCATTAGCCCTATACTCTACACATTTGTTATTCCTGCCAAAGTGAATTACCTCACACTTTTCCGCATTAAACTCCATTTTCCACCTCTCGGCCCAGCTCTGCAACTTGTCCAAGTCTCTCTGCAAACTATAACACTCTTCACTATCTACCACTCCTCCGACTTTGGTGTCATCCACAAATTTACTAATCCATCCTTCAATACCCTCATCCAGATCATTTATAAAAATTACAAACAGCAGGGGCCCCAAAACAGATCCCTGAGGTACACCACTTGTAATCGAACTCCATGATGAATAATTTCCATCAACCACCATCCTCTGTCTTCAATCAGCTAGCCAATTCCTAATCCAATTAGCTAAATCACCCTCAATCCCATACATCTGCATTTTCTGCAGAAGCCTTCCATGGGCCACCTTATCGAACGCCTTACTAAAGTCCATATGTACCACATCAACTGCCTTACCCCCATCCACCTCTTTGATCACTTTTTCAAAAATCTCGGAGCTCAGCTAAACATTCATTGTGTATTATCCAAAACAAATGGCCAGACATCAGCTTCTCCAAATAGCCTCATTATGAGTGCTTGGCTGACTTTCAAGACTCACTAATAAATTATCTTAGCAGGGGTCTGTTTAGATAGGTTGAAGTGGAGCTTTGATTGACTGACATTATTATGAGGCTAGAAAGTGATTCTTTGACTTTTTTTAATTGTCTGCATGTTTATTTGGACAAAATTAAAAGCTGTGAAGTGAGGGTAAAGCTTATGTCATTGTTATATAATGGCTGTGTCTGACTGAAATTTTTATAGAATTGTAAGTGCAGCAGCATTTTTCAAAGCTGATTTTGTCTTTTCATAAGCATGTCAATGTTTTACAGTGTCACGATATGACTCATTTGTTCTGTAAATATTGCAGACTGGATAAATAAGCATTAAGGCGGGGTTGGGGAACAAAATGCATGAAAGGGATGTTGGGGTATAGAGGTAACTTGAAGCATGGAGAAAACATGACCTTTAAACACATCTTCAAAAAATGTTCCTGAATCCAGACGATGTGGGATTATGAGGGACCACGAGCCATGAGTTCATGAGAAACAGGCCCAACTTAATGAAAATTATTGGGGATGATGGCTTATGAGATGATTAACCCTACAAAGGAACCAGCCAAATCAAAAGTGCAGGATACAAGCTTGTGCTCTTGAAGGTACTGTTGGAACTTCCTGATGCCGGGAATGGGGTTGATAATTCTAGAACTAGCTCCTGCAGTCATTTTGAAAGCTTTTGAAGTTGGCTTGACTCCATCACAATTCAGCCTGTTTTACCATGTTGAGCAGCATTAACCAGCAGCAGAGAGCTTAGAGGACTTTTATACTAAAGAATTCAAGTAATAAAAATCTGGAATTAAACGCTTATCTCATTAATGGTGACCATTGTTGGAATTGTTGATTGTTGTAAAAACCTATCTTATTCACTAATCTTCTTAGGGAAATAAATCTGCTGTCCTTATTTGCTCTGATCTGCATGTCCAGGCCCACAACGATGTGATTGATATTTATATGACCCCTGAAATAACCTAAAAAAACACTCAGTTTTTTAAACCACTAGAAACTCCACTAGAAAGAACTAGAAAGCAATGAAATGAGATTAACCACCTGCCACTGACCTAGAATCAGAAATGACAACAAAAATGCAGCATACCGAACCCTGTTGACCTGCAACATCCTCATTAATACCTGAGGGCTTGTGCCAAAATTGAACTGACAGAGTCGTCAAGCAAAAGTCTGACATAATAATGTTCCTTGCAAATAATGTCATCATCCCTAGGTATGTCCTGTCCTATTGGAAGGAGAGACCTGGCAGAACTGGTGGTGCAATGGCATACTATTAGGGTGGAATTGCCCTGGGAGTCCTCAACATTGACTCTGAACCCCATGAAATCTCATGGCATCAAGTCAAACAAGTTCTCTGAAACCTCCTCCTGTACCACATACCTTCAGTTGGGATTCATGTTGGTGATTCACTTGGAAGAAACATTGAGCGTAGCTAGTTTACAGAATGTACTCTGGATGGCAACCTTTGATGTCCACCACCAAGAGTGGCTCAGTGGCACCATTACTGATCGGGTGGCCAAGTAATAAAGGACATCGCTGCTAGACTGGCTCTATAGCAGGTGGTGAAGGAACCAACAAGAGGGCAAAACCTATTTAACTTCATTCTCACCAGTCCAACTGTCACAGATACATTTGTCCTGACAGTATGACACCACACAGTACTTCTTCACATTGAAGATGCCATCTATCATATTGTGTGGCAATGCCACTGTGCTAAATGAAATTGACTTCAAATGGATCTAGCAACTCTAGAAACTAAAGAAAAGGAAGATGGACTATGAGAGTAAACTAGCTCAGAATATAAAAACAGATAGCAAAAGTTTCTACAAATATATAAAATGAAAAAGAGTGGCTAAACATTGGTCCTTTAGAGAATGAGAAGGGGAATGTAGTAACTGGAAATGCGAAAATGGCTGAAGCATTGAACAGTTATTTTGTATTGGTCTTCACAGTGGAGACACAAATAACATGCCAAAAATTGATGACAGGAAGTCTATGGCAAGTGAGGACCTAGAAACCATCATCGAGACACAAGGACTGATTAGAGACAGTCATCATGGCTTTATAAGTGGAAAATGATGTCTCACAAATTTGATTGAATTTTTTGAAGGGGTAACCAAGAAGGTAGATGGGGTCAGTGCAGTTGATGTTGTCTACATGGACTTTAGTGAGGCTTTCGACAAGCTTCTACTTGGTATGTTGTTGCATAAGGTTAAATCTCACGGGATCAGTGCTGGGTCCACTGTTATTTGTCATTTTAAATTACTGATTTGGATGAGAATATAGAAGACATAGTTAGTAAGTTTGCAGATGACACTGAGACTGGTGGCGTAGTGAATAGTGAAGAAAGTTGTCTTGGATTGCAACGAGATCTTGATCAATTGAGGCAGTGGGCTGACGAATGACAGATGGAGTTTAATTTAGACAAATGCGGGGTGATGCATTTTGGCAGATTGAACCAGGACAGAACTTACTCAGTTAATAGTAGGGTGTTGAGGAGAGTTAGAGAGCAAAGAGATCCAGGTGGTATATGTTCATAGCTCCTTGAAAGTGGAGTCACAGGTGGTCAGAGTGGTGAAGAAAGTATTTGGCATACTTAGTTTCATCGGTCAGAACATTGAATACGGGAGTTGGAATGTCTTGTTGAAGCTATACATGATATTTGTAAGACCACACTTGGAATACTGTGTGCACTTCTGGTTACCCTATTATAGAAAGAGTACAGAGGAGATTTACTAGGATGCTACTTGGCCTTGATGGATTGAGTTATAAGCAGAGGCTGGATAGACTGGGGCTTTTTTCTTTGGAGCTTAGGAGGCTGAGGGGTATTCTTACAGAGGTCTATAAAATAATGAGGAGCACAGATCAGCTAGATAGTAAATATCTCTTCCCAAAGGTAGGGGAGTCTAAAACTAGAGGGCATAGGTTTAAGATGAGAAGGGAGAGATACAAAAGTGCCCAGAGAGGCAATTTTTTCACGCAGAAAGTGATGAGTGCCTGGAACAAGCTGCCAAAGGTAGTAGTAGAGGCGGGTACAATTTTGTCTTTTAAAAAGCATTTAGATTGATATATGGGTACAATGGGTATAGCGGGATATGGGCCAAATGCACGCAATTGGGATTAGCTTAGGGGTTTTAAAAAAGAAACCCTTTTTTTTTTAAAGTTGAGCCAAAGGGCTTGTTTCCATGCTATAAGCTTCTATGACTCTGTGACTCTATCAGAACAAAAGAGATAGTGTTGAGTAAGTTAATTGGGCTAAAGGTAGACAAGTCTCCTGGTCCTGATGGAATGCATCCCATGATGGGAGAAATAGCAAATGCACTAATGGTAATTTATCAAAGTTCACTGGACTCTAGGGTGATTCCTACAGATTGGAAAACAGCAAATGTGATGTCACTGTTTAAAAAAGGAGATAGACAAAAAGCGGGTAACTATAGGCTGGTTAGCTTAACTTCTGTAATAGGGAAAATGCTTGAAACTATCATCGAGGAAAAAATAGCAAGACATCTGGATCTGGGAGGATGCACTACAAGTTTGCGGCAGACTGAAAAGATTGAGTATGTAGATATTAAGGAAGCGGATGTGTTAGAACTTTTAAATGCTATCAAGATAGACAAGTCTCCGGGACCAGATGGGATGTACCCCAGGTTATTGTGGGAGGTGAGGGATGTCATTGCAGACCCCCTGGCGATGATCTTTGCGTCGTCGATGGAGATGGGAGAGGTTCCGGAGGATTGGAGGATTGTGGATGTGGCCCCTATTTTCAAGAAAGGGAACAGGGATAGTCCTGGAAATTACCGACCGGTGAGTCTGACCTCAGTGGTTGGTAAGCTGATGTAGAGGCTTCTGAGGGACAAGATTTACGAGCATTTGGAGAAGTTTAGGTTGATTAGAAATAGTCAGCATGGTTTTGTAAAAGGCAGGTCGTGCCTTACGAGCTTAATTGAGTTCTTCGAAAATGTGACTGAACACATTGATGAAGGAAGAGCAGTGGACGTGGTGTACGTGGACTTCAGCAAGGCATTTGACAAGGTCCCACATGCAAGACTTCTTGAGAAGGTGAGAGGCCATGGGATCCAGGGGGCTTTGGCCTTGTGGATCCAGAACTGGCTTGCCTGCAGAAGGCAGAGGGTGGTTGTGGATGGCTCTTTTTCTGCATGGAGGTCGGTCACCAGTGGAGTGCCCCAGGGATCTGTTCTAGGACCCTTGCTGTTTGTCATTTTCATCAATGACCTGGATGAGGAAGTAGAGGGATGGGTGAGTAAGTTCGCCGATGACACGAAGGTCGGTGGTGTTGTGGATGGTCTGGAGGGATGTCAGAAGTTGCAGCATGACATCGACAGAATGCAAGACTGGGAGGAGAAGTGGCAGATGGACTTCAACGCGGATAAATGTGTTGTGGTCCATTTTGGCAGATCCAACGGGATGAATGAGTACACTATCAAAGGTAGGAGTCTTAGCTGTGTGGAAGAGCAGAGGGATCTTGGGGTCCGGGGCCATAAGACTCTCAAATCGGCCTCCCAGGTGGAGGATGTGGTTAAGAAAGCTTACGGTGTACTGGCCTTCATTCATCGAGGGATTGAGTTCAGGAGGTAATGCTGCAGCTTTATAGGACCTTTGTCAGACCACACTTGGAGTACTGTGCGCAGTTCTGGTCGCCTCACTATAGGAAGGACGTGGAAGCTATTGAAAGGGTGCAGAGGATATTTACAAGGATGTTGCCTGGATTGGGAGGCATGCCTTATGAAGACAGGTTGAGGGAGCTGGGACTGTTCTCCCTGGAGAGACGAAGGTTGAGAGGCGACCTGATAGAGGTTTACAAGATGTTGAGAGGAATAGATAGGGTGGACTCTCAGAGACTATTTCCCAGGGCTGAAATGGTCGCGACGAAAGGGCACAGATTTAAGGTGCAGGGAAGCAAGTACAGAGGGGATGCTAGGGGAAAGTTTTTCACTCAGAGAGTAGTGAGTGAATGGAATCGGGTGCCGTCGGTGGTGGTCGAGGCGAACTCGCTGGGGTCTTTTAAAAGACTTCTGGATGAGTATATGGGATCCAATGGGATTAGGGGTTATAGATAGGTCTATGGCTGGGTAGGTTTTGATGTGTTCGGCACAACTTGTGGGCTGAAGGGCCTGTTTGTGCTGTAGTGTTCTATGTTCTATAAATTATCTCATTGGTAAGACACAGCATGAGTTCATGAAGGAACGGTCATGTTTTACTAATTTGGTGAATTCTTTGAGAACATTCCTGTGCAGTGGACAATGGGAAACCTGTGGATGTGATGTATCTGGATTTCCAGAAGGCATTTGACAAGGTGCTGCACCAAAGACTGTTACATATGATAAATGGGCATGGTGTTACAGGTAATATATTAATGTGGATAGAAGATTGGTTAACTAACAGAAAGCAAAGAGTTGGGGTAAATGGGTGTTTTTCTGGTTGGAGATCACTGATTAGTGGTGTACCTCAGGGATCAATGTTGGGACTGCAATTATTTACGAATTACATAGATGATTTGGAGTTGGGAGTAATGTATCAAAATTCACAGATGACACTAAGATGAGTGGCAAAGCAAAGTATACAGAGGATGCTGAAAATTTGGAAAGGGATATAGATTGTCCAAGTGAGTGGGTGAGGGTCTGGCAGATGGAGTACAATGTTGGTAAATGTGAGGTCATCTATTTTGGTAGGAATAACAGCAAAATGGACTATTATTTAAATAGTAAAAAAATTGCAACATGTTGCTATGCAGAGAGATCTTGTGCAAGAATCTCAAGGAGTCGGTTTGCAGCTACAGCAGGTAACTAAGAAGGCAAATGGAATTTTGTCCTTCATTGTTAGAGGGATGGAGTTTAAAAACAGCAAGGTTATATTGCGGCTGTATAGGGTGTTGGTGAGGCCAAGCCTGGATATCGTGTACAGTTTTGGTCTCCTTACTTGAGAAAGGACACACTGGCACTTGAGGGGGTGCAGAGGAGATTCACTGGGTTGATTCCGGAGTTGAGAGGGTTGGCTTATGAGGAAAGATTGATAGACTGGGGGTCTACTCATTGGAATTGAGAAGAATGAGGGCAGATCTTATAGAAACATATAAGATTAGGAAGGGAATAGATAAGATTAAAGCAGCAAGTTGTTTCTTCTGGCAGGTAAAACTAGAACAAGGGGGAATAGCCTCAAAATAAGGGGAAGCAGATTTAGGACTGAGTTGAGAAGGAACTTCTTCACCAAAGGGTTGTGACTGTGTGTGGAATTCCCTGTTCATTGAAGTAGTTGAGACTACCTCATTGAATATTTTTAAGGCCAGGATTGATAATTTTTTTAATAGTAAATGAATTAAGGGTTATGGTAAATAGATAAGTAGAGCTGAGTCCACAAAAAGATCAGCCATGATCTTATTGAATGGCGGAGCAGGCTCGAGGGGCCTGATGGCCTATTACTGCTTCTAATTCTTATGTTCTTATGTCCTTAACTCAACACTGGGCATCCATGCAGTGCTGTGTGGGGCATCAGAGCAGCAGCAGAATTGTACTCATCCACAATCTGTAACCTCATGATCTGGCATATACCCTGCTCTATTATTACTATTAAATCACGGAGCAACCCTGATAAGGCAAACCAGGAATACATACAAATGTAAAAATTTGGAATCAGTTAGACTATCTGCCTGATCCGCATTCAATAAGATCATGGGTATTCTAATTGTAACCTCACCACCACATTCCCATCTAACCCTAATACCCTTTGTCCCTTTGTTTTTCAGGAATTTTATAACTCTGCCTTAAAAATATTCAGAGACTCTGTTTCTACTTCTTTTGAGGAAGAGAGTTCCAAAGACTCAGGGGGAGATCTTACCAAAAAAATTCCAAATGCCGAAGAAGCATGAAACTGGGAAGAATTGCACCTTTCATTTGCGCAAGCTCCACCATGCATCATACAGCACTTAGAAGTATGTGTGTGTGAGAGAGAGAGATAAGTGTGTTTGAGAGACATGAACCCCACCAATAGGACCCAGATGTGATGGCCACCCCTTGGGTGGCTGGGGGCAGGGCTGGGCATTGCCCTTTCGGCAGTTCCAGTCTGGCACTCCCATCCTGTGACCTGGCAGAGCCAGCCTGGCGCAATGGCACTGCTCAGGGGGGTCTACTGAAGGACCCCCAGTGTGGTACAGATACTGGAAATGCATCTTCAGGAACCAGAAACACTGTTCAATGATGCACCAAGTAACAGCGTAGGCCTTGTGCAGACCTACTACAATATCAGTCTTGGGCCTTCACATTGTCATCATCAGCCATGATTGCAGCAGGTAGCACTTGCCTCCCATGAACCATCCCAACAACCTGGGATAGTCCTCAAAGACCCAGGGATGTCTGAGCTCCGCAAGATGTCGCTATTCTGCACACTCCTTGGGGCTCATGCACACACATGCATGACATTCAGAAGGTGGTCACACACAATTTGAATGTTCAGTGAAAGAACTCCTTCTAATTGATGAAGAGCACCCCTTGATCATACGTGGCCCTCTTGGTGAACTCCATCCCGCTGATAGCCCTCTGCACATGGGGCATCCAGGTGATGGCAGGGAAGCTTGCAATCTATGCATGCTGTTGTGCCTGACCCATGTTAAAGAGGATTTAATTGCCTACCTGTCCATGACATCAAAGGCCATGCAAGTCTTCTAGCCCCTGGGCCTCCGTTTCCAACATCCTTGGCACTTCCCCCAAACCTCCCCCCCACCCCCCCTCCACTGCAATGGGCTGCTGGTTGTTGCCACATCATCGCCATGCCAGCACAGAAGGAATACAGGTGGCTATTGTGAACTTGAAACATAGACCTCCGTCCACCCATCTGGATGCCTGGTACAATAGCTTCCAGGAATGGCTAGAAGTTCAGACAGATGGTGGTGAAACACCTGCCTGACAATTACAAGATGGGATGCCATTGTAGGAAGCACTGGAGACTTCATGCAGTGAGGAGCTGTACTAACACCTGCTAAGTGTTGAAGCTACAACTACAAACGTGGCTCTTGTTACTGGTAGTGGGGTCTGGAATAGATGTCAGCTGTCAGCCTGTCCAGCAGGCAACCAGTATGACATCAATGGGGTTGGGACTCAACCTCGTATGAAGCCCCTCAGGGGTTGCACAGCAGCTAGGGGGAATGCATGCAACACATGCCCCAAACCAGTGCCGACCCCTGACTTTAGGATCACCAGATCAGCTCAAGACCTTCAATCCCCCACATCCATACAAGCCCCCAACTTCACATCATGGCAGTATCTGACACATTCCCTGCACCCCAGAGTTGGTGCTTAGTGGTTGTTGTTGTTTATTCATCGTTGTCGAAGACCTTAACACCATTAGTCATTTTGAGGCTGGATGCGGTGTGTCTGAATGGAATGTCCTGGCACATATTGAACAGACTTGTGTATACACTGTAGTTGTTGCGCTGGTAACTCTGGACTTACGCAGCTTGTGCTTCAGCAATGTACCTTGCTTCGGAAGCTTGACAGCCCTTGTGGATGAAGCAGCACCAAGTAGGGTGGTTTTGTGCCAACATTTCCTAGGTGGTCGTATCTAAGCAACTTCAGGGAGGCCTTGAGTATGTCTTTGAAATGTTTTTCTGCCCTCCATGCGAACGTCTTCCAGCAGAGTTCCCCAAAAAGGAGCTGCTTGGATATGCGCTCATTCAGCATACGGATGACATGACCTGCCCGCCGGGTCTGCACTCTCATCAACAGTGTATAGACTGATGGTAGACTTGCTCTAGAAAGAATTTCAGTGTCTGGTACTTTGTCTTGCCATCTGATGCATAATATTCTGCTTGAGAGAGGGTGCTGCTAAGATAAATGAACTGGTCCACTGCCTGTAGTTTCTGTCCTTTGATTGTGATTATGGGTTCTGTGTACGGTGCATGAGGAGCAGGCTTTGCTTTTTTTAATGTTGATGGTGAGTTCAAAGTTGTCACAAGCTATGGAAAATTTGTTCATACCGACTTGCACCTCTGCTGTGAGCCAGCATACAGGGCGCAGTCATTGGCAAAGAGGAAGTCTTTCAGAGCAGTCCCCTTCACTTTGATAATAGCTTGAAGTCTCCTCAGGTTGAAGAGTTTACCATCCACTCTGTATTTGAGGCTGATTCGAGCAACACTGTCCTAGAAGACATCATTCTGTATGGCAATAAACATCATGCTGAACAGTGTGGGTGCGAGCACACAGCCCTATTTGATGCCATTGGTAACTGGGAATGGCTCAGAAGATTCTCCGCCATCCAGTACTCTGGCCATTATGCCATCATGAAACTAGTGTATCATGTTCCACACAGTTATTTTTTTAGAGAATTATGCATAGGCATTAGGTGACTGGGGCCTAAATATGCCAGTGAGCCTGGCTTCAGAGCACTCGGGCACCATTCTGCATAGGCACTCAATCTCACTGTGCACTGGAAGATCCCCTCCCTTCTGCAGTGAACATTTGGACCAACCCACCCCCATTGATGGCAAGTTCCCCCACTCCCTTTCCAACATAGATTGCCAGCATTGAGGCATTAGGATTCTCCTAATGGTTCCCCATCATGAGCTTGCATGACATGACTCCTAACATGCTTCCCCATCATGACCCACAATGTGTTCCCCACCCCATCATAGCTCCTCTGCATAGCCCCCTCTTGTTGTAGCTTCACTCAGACCTCACCCTTTGTCACTGTCTCTGGCACACTAGTGGTGCCCAACTGGCATCTGAATGAATTTGGTGCACGGTACATACCCTTGCAACTCGGCCAACATTGTCTACCTGATGTGCTGCAGAAAAAGATGTCCCGAGGCTTGGTATGTTGGGGAGATCATGCAGACGTTATGACAACGGATGAATGAACACCACTCGACAATCACCACGCAGAGTGTTCTCTTTCTGTTGGGGAACACTTCAGCGGTCATGGGCATTCGGCCTCTGATCTTTGGGAGGGCGTTCTCCAAGGCGGCCTTCAGGACACATGACAGCGCAGAGTCGCTGAGCGGAAACTGATAGCCAAGTTCCGCACATATGAGAACGGCCTCAACCAGGATCTTGGGTTCATGTCACACTATCTGTAACCCCCACAACTTGCCTGGACTTGCAAAATCTCACTAACTTTCTTGTCTGGAAACAATACACATCTCTTTAACCAATGCTTAAAGCTCTTTCCACTCATATTGTCTGTACCTTTAAGAATTGATTAGCTGTAGAGACTCACATTCCAATCATTATGCATGTAAGTTGAGTTTGTGTCTTTGTATCCTTTTTACGACCAGAATTCCCAGCCATCTGACGAAGGGACAGACTGTCCTGAAAGCTTGCGGCTTTTGCAACAAATAAACTTGTTTGGACTTTAAACTGGTGTTGTGGGATTTCTTTCTCTCTTTACATACCCCATGATAAATATCACCTGTGGGTGGGGATTTATTTGTTTTAAGGGCTGGATTGGGGCTTGAACCCAAGCATTTCTCATTCACGGGCAAAAATGCTCAGACACAGCCAAGTCTTCTTCGGAGTGATCATTTTGGGATTGTGGTTGTCCTTTATTTCAGGAAAATATCCCTCCTTCAAATTGCTCACTCTTCTCCTGAGAATACATGTTGGATTGGAGCTTAAGGCATTAGCCACTTTTTAATAACTTGGCTTGAATTAGTTTCCTTCATGTTTGAGGTTGGACACTGAGTAGTGAGCTTATCACATACAGGTCCAATTCCACCTTATCTGTATACACAGAAATTCCAACAATGGGCAGTGATCAGGAATTCCTGATGCTTTCCTCTGCCCAGGAACTGAAGCCAATGTTGATATCTCCACTCTTGCTGAATTGAGCACAGCTGTTTTCTCATTGGCCAGGGATCCTGATCTTTAAGCTCGAGTGCTGCATTAAACTCGGTGGTATTCTTTTTTACTTACTAACAGATGAGATTTGTTAGTTATTATAGGATTACTGTGAAAAGATTTTTAGACTGTTGAACTTTGAGGGGCAATAAGAAGCCATCCATCTTGTGTGGAACACTGAGTTGCATGAGCGTACTATGATGCAGCAATTGAGAATGGACATCACAGGGAGCAAACACGCAGGCACAAGCAAAAATTCTTTCAAGGTATACACATGTAGAGTGTACCCTGAATACTCTACATGTGTGCACCTTGAATTGCGTAGTCCCTTTAAACCAGCATGGCAGTTTTTAAAGGGACTACGCAATTCAACAATTGAGACGTGTAGCAAACAGAGGTTAGAGGGAATTATGTACTGAAGTCATATTTCAGGTAAACATGGCACATTTCCTTCACTGGAAGACATTAATGAACTAGTTGATTTTAATTACAAATTGACTCTTCAGAACCACTTCTACTAACACCAGCTCCTTATTTCCAGGTTTTTAAAAACTCAAATTCTCAGATCATCAGATAACTCACATTAATCCAGGGATTACATGTCCAGTAACATAATCACGACACTGCTTTTCCATAAACATGTAGCCATGATAAATACTACTTGCATATGAAACCAACAGGAGAATATGCAGAACCTCATGTTCAATACATGGGGTTTGACATCCACAACTCCTCACACAGCAGATGAAAGGTCCCCAGAAAAACACTAAAACGTTTTAGCCCCAGGACCCCTGATGTAGCATGCACTTCAGGATGTCTCTTGAAGTTTAACATGACCTCATCCAAACTCAAACCCTTGTATTCATTGTCAGTGTGTATTTGTTTAATATTTTAAACGTTTGACCTTTAAGCAAAATTCTGTTTTCTATTACTTGACAACAGTAGCCCAATTAAAGTATTTTTAAGAGTGGTACGAATGGAAAATCTGTGTTTTCAATTTCCCTTACCTTCCGGTCCTCTCAATGCCAAGTTAGTTTTTTTTGCCTCTCTCACACACCAAAGAATCTGACTGTCAATCTGTGACTCATTTCATGCTGGCCTTGTGGCAGTGTACAATAGTACAAAGGAATTTGGCTGTTCCCTTTTACAACATTGGAAGAAACTCAGTCAGGTTCAAACTATGTAAGAAATTGGGTTAGCCAAGCCTAGTCAAATTAAGAGCCCTCATTGTGGGCAATTCAATGTTAGCTGTGCTTGTTTCTTTGGGGCACTGCACCTGGTGTGATTTTTGTTTGAGGCTGGTTTTGTGCCAGCTGTGGCTTCACTTTGGCTGTCCCTCAAACTGTTGCTTTCCTTTTTTCCTCCTGCAGCATGAGTAAGTAAGCTGGCAGGTATAATGTTTTTTTATGAATAACAGAATGAAAACATTTTTTCCCTGTTCATTTTCATTCATTCTTGGGTTGTGAACATCACTGAAAAGGCTGGCATTTATGCCCACTTTTAGGTGCCCTGAGATGTGGTGGATGCTATGTAGTCACTTGATACAAAAATAGGGGTGGGGGAGGGCTCCAAAAGCTCCTGTGGAAGATAATGATGTGTCTCACCACATTGGCAAAGGCCAGAGTGACTAAGGGTGTCTGGTTTCCAACCTTCTCACTTTTGATTCCCCTTGAGGGAGTAAGTTTATCAATTCCACATTTCATTCTGTAGATCCCACAGCATCTAGAGGAGGGTCCTTCAAAACCTGAAATCAGTATTTCCCAAGAACAAAGGAACCTTGACTCCAATTAAACACCTCAAGATTCCGGCCATCCTTTCTCAGACATTGAGGAAATATATATCATGTGGTCCCCAGGAAGCTGCACTGTTTTCACTATGGAACTGAACTTTAGCAGACACTGTTTAACCTCCTATGTGAACAGGCAATAGTCTGTGCTGTCTACCATCAAGTCAGTAGCAACAGAACGAGTATGCTACTACAGTAACTAACTTCATTAGTAAGTGTGCGAATGACTGTTGTCAAAGAAGCAAATCCGTGTGTTCCCCAAAGATATCTACTACTTGCTGAAGTCGGGCGACATTGACCTATACAAGAAAGCCAGATACGATCTAAGGAGATCCATCAAAGATGCCAAAAGATGGTACCAGACCAAGCTAGAGTCCCAGGCTAGGCACATCAACCATGACCGACCATGACAAGGTTTGCAAGATATAACAGGCTACAAGATGAAGGCTTAATACATTTTATGCCCATTTTGAGCAAGAGGTCAGTGAGAGCATGACCTCCACCCTGGAAGCCCTGGATGAACTTGTACCCAGGGTCACCATTTCAGATGTTCAGAGCAGCTTTCTCAAAGATCAACTGATGGAAAATGACAGGCCTGGATGGAGTACCTGGACGAGCACTCAGATCCTGTGTGGACCAACTGGCGGGGCTGTTCACAGACATCTTCAATCTCTCCTTATAACAATGTGAGGCCCCTATCTGCTTTATGAAGATAACCATCACCCTGGTACCCAAGAAAAACCAAGCAGTGTGTCTTACGACTATTGGTCAATGGCTCTGATATTCATCATTATCAAGTGCTTTGAAAGACTAGTCATGACACGAATCAAATCCAGCCTCCAGGACTACCTGGATCCACTACAGTTTGCCTACTGCTGTAAAAGATCAATAGCAGATGCCATTTCCCTGGCCTTTCACTCAATCCTGGAATACCCAGATAACAAAGACACCTATGTCAGATGCCTATTTATTGACTACAGCTCCCCCTTCAACACCATTATTCCCACAAAATACATCTCCAAACTCTGTGGCCTGGCCCTTAGTTCCTCCCTTTGCAACTGGATCCTGAACTTCCTAACTCACAGACCACAATCAGTAAGGATAGGGAACAGCATTTCCTTCAGATCATCCTCAACACTGGTGCCCCAGAAGGCTGTGTTCTCAGCCCTCTTCTATACTCCTCATACACCTATGATTGTGTGGCCAAATTCCCCTCCAATTCAAATTTCAAGTTTGCTGACAACACCATCGTAGTGGGTTGGATCTCAAACAATGATGAGACAGAACACAGGAATGAGATAGAGAATCTGATGAACTGATGCAGTGATAATAATCTCTCCTTCAATGTCAACAAAACGAAGGAGATTGTCATCAACTTCAGGAAGCATAAAGGAGAACATGCCCCTTTCTACGTCAATGGGGACAAAGTAAAAAGGGTTGAGAGCTTCAAGTTTTTAGGTATCCAGATCACCTGTCCTGGTACCCCCATGTAGACACTATCATTAAGAAAACCCACCAATGCCTCTACTTTCTCAGATGACTAAGAACATTTGACATATCAGTTACGAATCTCACCAGCCTTTACAAATATACCATAGAAAGCATTCTTTCTGGTTGTATCACAGTTTGGTATGGCTCCTGCTCTCCCCAGGACCTCAAGAAACAATAGGTGATTGTGAATGAAGCCCAGTCCATCACATTAATCAGCTTGCCATCCATTGACTCTGTCTACACTTTTTGCTGCCTTGGCAAAGCAGCCAGCATAATTAAGGACTCCATGCATTCCGGATATTCTCTCTTCCATCTTTTTCCATTGGGAAAAGGATACAAAAGTCTGAGGTCCCATATTAGCCAACATAAGAACAGCTTCTTCTCTGCTGCCATCAAATTTTTGAATGGACCTAGCTTGCATTAATTTGATCTTTCCCTACACTCTCGTAACCCGACATTCTGCACCCTCGTTTCCTTCTCTATGAAGGGTATGCTTTGTATAGCATGCAAGAAACAATACTTTTCACTGTATGCCAATACAGCGCCAATAATAAATCAAATCAAATCAAAATTAACTGCATGTTACCCTCTCCCTAACCACAGCGCAGTCCTTCATTCCTGTGGCCCTACAACTTCTTAATCACTCATGGCCTCAGGATGCACATCACAGGTGGAGGTGGTCATTAGTGTTTCCCAATGTCCTGCCTGTGGTTGGTGTCTCAAGGAGGGCCGTGACCTTGACCATATCCATGCCATCTTGTTTATCCTGCTGCTCATGAGCTACACCAATGTCAGGATGGGGGGAAACAGAAGGCCTAGTGACAGTATGAATTCTGCTGAGTGAAAGTCCCAACATGGGCTCCAACCTTTTCTTCACCCCCGGAGTGGGGCTCCAGGCACTCCAGTTTCATCTCACCCTGCCAGTCCCTGTGGGCCAATACCTTCGCCTGATGATGTGCAATGGCCCTTTGAGTCTGGGCCAAGCTCTCAAGGCCTAGTATATGTGCCCTTTGAAACTGGGCCACCCTCTGCAGGCTCTCAATGATGGTCCACTGGGACAGGGCCATGCTGTCAAAACCTGCAGCCATGACCCATTGTGTCTCGAGAATGTTCCCAAACACCTCAGCCATGCTGCTGTGACTCAGTCATGTCACCCATTGTGACCATTTCCTGACCCAGGCTTTCCACAGTGTGCACTACCCTTGCAGTGTTGGCCTGGGCACCATACTATATCTGCACCTGAAGGATTTGGGACTCTTCCCAACAGCCTTGCATTTCCTGCAATGTTGCTGACATCCACGCCTTCCTTCCCCAGCTCCACTGCATCTCCAGCAGCTTAGAGAGAACTGATCCATCAGCTGGCCAAAGGGCAGCTGATTCCTTGGCTCCTGAAGCTTCTTCATGTGTCTGAGCTCTTGGACATTCCTACTTCCACCCAACGTGCATCAATAGCTGTTGTTCACACTAGACAGTGATCTGGAAGTTTCACCTCTAAACCGTCCATCGAGGTGCTAGCAATCCCACTGTGTCCCTGTAATCTCATGTATTTACCTTGCTCATTCTCCTGACACTTAGGGGCAATTGAGCATGGCCAATCAAACTAACATGCACATCTTTGGACTGAGCAACCAATAGAAACTCCACATAGACAGCTACCTGAAGCTGGATTTGAACCCAGGTCTATGATGCTGTGAGGCAGCCATGCTAACCACTGTACCACCATGCATCCTGTTCTAAACAAATTATAAAATTGTGCATATGGTCCCTGAGATACTTCTTGCTAAAGTGGTGTTATTGATTCATTGATTCAAAGGATGCAACTTTTCTGGTCACTTTTGGAGGTTTGGTATGATGATACCATATGGAACTTATGAATTAGGTTCGTCTTGGGGATTAGAAATGGTTGTAGATATGTAAGAAGGCTAGAATGACCACATATTTCTCAGAAATACATATCTTGCTCTACCTTCAGCTAAAACATCTCATATTCCCCTCTAATTGCTACCAGCATTTTCTCCTCAAGGGTGTGAATTCATTTGAGTTATGCTTCCTCTCTCCTGATCGGTTTTGCTGGTGCTTGTAAGTATCATCTTGTCTTGGAAAAAATGTAGTGCTTGTAAATATGTATATGACAAATGTGCTTGTGTGTGACGCCTAAATAGCTGTTGAATGTGCCTGAGATGTGAGCATTGTCCATGAGAATGCGATAGTGTGCATTGTGTGAATGTCTGTCCTGGTGAACGATTTGCTTGTGGAAGGCATCACAAATAAGTCTGATTCTATCCTGCCCTGCAGCCTGTGTAGGCTTTCCAGCAGTGATCAGGAACAGTAGAAAGAACTCCAGATGATTTCCAGCTCCTTAGTTTGGTGAAATTTGAACCACATGCTGCACTCTTTTTATCTAAGAGTAGGTAATTCTTCAGATCAATTGAATGCTTAAACAGGGGGGAATGCTGGGATGAAAGAAGAAAAAGGGCCAAATGGCTTTCCTCATCTGTAACTATACTGTAAATGCAGAACAAATCAAGGACTGAAGCTAATGTCTGTACTTTATGACTTCACCCCACACCAGGCAGTGTTATTAACGCAGCAAGCCACTGAGGGGTTTTAACCTGAATCTTTTTATTGGCTAGATTAAACATTTTCTAGTTTCATTGTAGCCTTTGGGCAAATTAAAAATTCAATCTGAAAAAAAATCTAAATCTGAGTCTTGTTTTCACTCATCTGATCAGATATAACTGCGGAAGAGAATAATTACTTTGGGCTGGCGTTCAGAAATAAATTCCTCATCTCTGTTTCACTGCTGGTTCCAAGCTTGATGATTGCCATATGAATGCAGCAATGTTGATGAGTAATTGTGGAGTGGTGCCTATGGGTTGAGCTCTCCCGGGATCCATTCTGGAACAGGTGTAGTAAGAAATAGCAATGCCAAAACTGCCAGTCTTCTTTCCATCAAACAGAGTGAGGCTTTGGATCAGGGACTTTAAAAGGCTCAGCGGGACCAAGTCAAAGGAAAGAAGGAGTTGCAGACAAGCTGAGTGAGAGAGACCTAATTCCTACACTGGAGAACTTACTGGCGTTCTTGGATAAAAAATATATTTTCCTATATTATATATGTGAAAATACATTGATCTTATCTCTTAACAATGTCACAGATTCTTTGATTTTAAAAATACAGGGAATGGTAATCTATCCCCCCCCCTCCGCCACAGGAGGAATTAGTGTGGTGCAATCCTCCAATTTATGAGCTCAACTTTCAGAGTGGGTAAAGGCGTAAGATGGTTTTGTGGGCCTCGCAGTTCTGATAAACTGATATACACCAGGATTCTCTTATTAATTCAGTCAGTTTCTGGGTGCTCTGAAAAGGCCCCTGCATTCTTAGTGACACTCCTTGTAAAGGCCAAGATTAGGATTGTATAAACAGTCCTTCTTCACTGCCTTGATAAGGATCAGTTTTTCTAAGGAAGTACTTGTGGTTAAAAGAGAAGGCCTTCAGCCCTTTTAATATGGCTGATCTTACTCACCTTTAATTCATATATCTTGATACTCTGAGTTAACAAATCTGTCTCAGCTTTGAAAACTCAAGTTGACCCCAGAATCCACAACTTTTTTGGAAAAGGATCATCAATTTCCACCTTGCTTTGTATAAAAAAAACCTCCTGATTTCTCTCCAAACTGATAAACTCTAATCTTCAGATCACACCTTCTTGTTTTGGACTTCTTGCTGGGAACTAATTCCTCTATATTTACTCGATCAAATTATATTATCATTTGACTACATTGATCAGTGATTCAAACTCAAAGAAATGCAAATAATGACTATGCAGCCTGTTGTCATGATTTAACCTTTAAGTCCTATATAATTCTGGTGAATCTGCACTGTACCCCCTAAGAGGGCAATATTACCATCACGCTTTGCCTATTTTTGGGTGCGAAAACTTGGTTAAGTCAGACATGAGGTAAGTAGCATGATCCATGTCCGCCTCCAAGCCGGTTCCCCCGGACACGATCGAAAACCTATCTAAAATGGGCGCGACAGCCATTTAAATGTATTTGCATTAATTTCAATCTACTTAATAGGCTGCATGCCCACCTTCACCGACATGTCTCCCTTTACCACTGCATTCACCCACCTGGAATCGGCCTAAAACAGACACGCTCCATAGAAGTCTGATTCGGGCGCTCTGTCAGTGAGGTTTAGTGAGGAGGTAAGTGCCTCGCATCTGATAGTGCCAGGCTGTTTACAGGGATCTGTTGTGGTTGCCATTTTATTTTACAGTGTGTGTGTGTGTGTGTGTGTGTTGGGGGGGGGTGCTCTTCGAATGCATACAGGTGGGAGTTGTTGTTCTGCAGCATATCCAATGTCTGATTTGCAATACGGACTTGGGTCTCAGCACTGACCTTGTCACTTGTGGATGCTGCTGGGTCCTAGTGCCCTCAGCACTCTTGAGCTGAAGAATGTGCACAAAACCTTTGGAAAGTGCACTACTGCAGCCTCAGAACTTTACAAGGAGCTGTGATTGTGGGAAGCATGTGGGTGAGGATTGGGAACCTGCAATGCTGGAGTGCATGTGGTGGAAGATAGCGGGGGATGGGCAGTATGTGTTACTGGGTTAGGAGCAGCACTTTCCTTAAATTTTCTCTCCTTCTCCAAAACTCTCCCCTTCAGAGTGACGAGATAGCTTTTGCAATGCAACCAATTGATCTTGCAGTTCTTTTGGTTGCTGCTGGAGCTGAGGAGGAGAAGGAGCAGGAATATAAATTACAGGCTCAGGAGGCCCAGCCCTTACCACTTGTAGGAGTTGGGGCAGACAGCCACCAGAAGCAGGAGGTGGCCACCATTTGCCCAAAAGGAGGTGTGCAGAGTGAGGAGGGACTGGAGACCCAGGTAGTTCCATGCACGAGTGTCATCTGAACAGATGTCGGACACCGTGTGCCACCGCCGAAGGCTCCTGCTCCAAAAAGAGACAGTGCAACACCTGTGCCACCTGTTGCAGGACCTGGCACCTCAAGGGGGGGTGGTGGGCATCCACTCTCAGTGGCTCTCAAACTGACAGCCACACTGAATTTTTATGCCACTTGCTCCTTCCAGACCCCTAGTGAAGATATATGTGGCATTTCCCAGTCAGCTGTGCACGGATGTGTCAAGCAGGTCACAGAAGCCCTGTATGCCAGAGTTGGGCAGTACACCAAATTTAACCTGAACCAGGTCCAGCAGGAAGCCCAGGCTGCAGGGTTCAGGGCCATTGCGGGGATACCTAATGTGCAGAGTGCCATCAACTGCACCCACGTTGGCCTCATGAAGATTTGTCAGCAGAAAAGTGCTCCACTCCCTAAATGTCCAACTGGTTTGTGCCACAATATGAACATTATGCATGTATGCGTGAAACACCCTGGTAGTGTGCAAGATAGCTTCATTCTAAGGAGCTCTGACAAAGAGAAGGCCTTTGAGGAGGATCCCAGACTACAAGGGTGGCTCATGGGTGACATAGATTTTGGACATGGCTGATGACACCTGTGCAGAGGCCTAAGACTGAGTTGGAGACCCGTTATAATGAGGCCCATATAGCTCAATAGTGGAGAGGTGCATAGGACTCCTCAAAATGCAGTTCTAGTGGCTGGATAGCTGTGGTGGGACAGCCTACTGATCTCTTCCCACATTATGGTGGTGTGTTGTACCTTGCACAACCTGGCACAGCAGAGAGGTGACTTTTTGGAGGCCGACCAGCTGGGCGTCGCTGGGGAGAATGGCTAGCAGGAGGAGGAAGAGGAAACCAGAACTAGAGGGCACAGCCTCAAAATAATGGGTTGGTGGGCAGTTTAGGATGGAGTTGAGGAGGAACTTATTCACTCAAAGGGTCAAAGGGTGGTGAATCTCTGAAATTCTCTGTCCATTGAAGTGATGGAGGCTACCTCGCTGAATATATTTAAGTCACGGGTAGATAGATTTCTGATAGACAAGGAAATTAAGGGTTATGGGGAGAAAGCGGGAAAATGGAACTGATCCACTTCAGATCAGCCATGATCTTATTGAATGGCGGGATAGACTCGAAGGGCTAAATGGCCTACTCCTGCTCCTATTTCTTATGTTCTTAAGAGGAAGAGAAGGATGAGCACATCAAGCAACAGGACCCAGGTGCAGGAGGGCTGATAGCAAGAATGAGGCATGCGAAGGTGGCTAGGAAGGCCCTGATCAGCAGGCGCTTCACTAACTGGGAGCATGTGTTAGTGCACTTGCGTTCCATTTCAGCACCACCCCCCTGCCCCTTCCTTCTATCTCCTGCAACATTGTCAAACCAAAATGGTGGGCCTGGGTACACTGTCTTGTTCTTCCACAAACGCCAAGAGGCCAACAGTGAACACAGTGAGACAGCCAATGAATCGGAATAGCCAACAAAGAGAGCAGCAACCGACGAGGAAAAAGTCCAATTGGACTCGTCCGGAAAGCCGCTGCCCTTGACTGGACATCAGGAGCCAAGCCATCAAGAGATGTGTCAACACCAGATTCATCAACTGCACTCACAAGGCAGCCCCAAACATCACCTAAGCACAATGCAACACCATCCATGCTCTCAAGACCAACCGCAACATTGTCATCAAATCAGCAGACAAAGGAGGGGCCATCATCATACTGAACAGAACAGATTACTGTAAAAAAGTGTACTGACAATTAAACAATAAGGAACACTACAGATCCGACCAAAGAACACACCTGTCAACTCAACACTCTGATCAAGACCTTTGATCCGAACCTTCAGAGCACCCTCCGTGCTCTCATCCCACGTACTGCCCACGTTGGAGATCTCTACTGCCTCCCAAAGATACACAAGGCAAACACACCCACCTGTCTCAACGTATCGGACAATGGGACCCTATGCGAGAACTTCTCCAGCTATGTCAAGGGCATCCTGAAACCCATTATACAAAGAACCCTCAGCTTTTGTTGCAACACTATGGACTTCCTACAGAAAGTCAGTACACGTGTAGCAGTTGAACCAGCGATACTCCTCGTCACAATGGATGTCTCGGTGCTCTACACCAACATTCCTCACGACGATGGCATTGCTGCAACTACCTCAGTGCTCAACGCTGACAACTGCCATAGAAATCATAGATAACCTACAGTGCAGAAAGAGGCCATTCAGCCCATCGAGTCTGCACCAACCACAATCCTACCAGGCCCTTTCCCTATATACTACCAACTAATCCGTCTAACCTGCACAACCCAGGACACTGAGGGGCAATTTAGCATGGCCAATTAACCTAACCTGCACATCTTTGGACTTTGGACTGTACCAACTTCCTCAGAAGACAAACACGGGACACTGTGGACAGAGTACCCTTCATCGTCCAGTACTTCCCCAGAGCAGAGAAGCCATGACATCTTTTCCGGAATCTTCAACACATCATTGATGAAGACGAACATCTTGCCAGGGCCATCCCTGCACCCCCACTTCTTGCCTTCAAACAACCGCACAGCCTCAAACAGACCGTCGTTCACAGCAACCTTCCAGCCTTCAGGAGAACAGTGACCACAACACGAGCAACCTCTGCAAGACATGCCGGATCATCGACATGGATGACATCATCTCAGGTGAGAGCACCATCCACCAGTTACACGGCACATACTCTTGCAACTCGGCCAGTGTTGTCTACTTAGTATGCTGCAGGAAAGGATGTTCCAAAGCATGGTACATTGAGGAGACCATGAAGATGCTACAACAACGGATGAATGAACATCGCTCGACACTCATCAGGCAAGACTGTTCCCTTCCTGTTGGTGAACACTTCAGCAATTTGGCCTCTACTTTTTGGTAAGCATTCTCCAAGGCAGCCTTCACGTCACACGACAGCGTAGAGTCGCTGAGCAGAGGCCGATAGCCAAGTTCCTCACACACGAGGATGGCCTCAACTGGGATCATGTGTTTATGTCGCACTATCTGTAATTCCCATGACTTGCATGGATTTGCAACATCTCATTTACTGTCCTGTCTGGAGACAAGGGTGGTAAGGGTATGGAATGCCCTGCCTGCTGCAGTTGTAGATGCACCAAGTTTGGGGGCATTTAAGAGGTTAGTAGATAAGTTTATGGATGAAAAGGGAATGGTTTAGGTTAGAGGGTCATTGCTTTTTCTTAATTGGTTGGCGCAACATCGAAGGCCGAAGGGACTGTTCTGCGCTGTAATGTTCTATGTTCTATGCAATACACATCTCTTTAACCTATGCTTAATGCTATCTCCACTCACATTGTCTGCATCTTTAACACTTGAATAGCAGATTAGCTGTAAAGACTCGCATTCTAATCAGTATTCTGTAAACTGTGTTTATATGCCCTTCTCTGATCAGAACTTCCCACGCACCTGACGAAGGAACACCATTTCTGAAAACTTTGGGTTTACTATCAAATAAACTGGTTGAACTTTAACCTGGTGTTGAGAGACTGCTTACTGTGTCATTGCAGACTGCCAGTGGAGACCTTTGTGGCATTTCCCAATCATCCGACCACAAGTGTGTGAAGAAAGTCATGGATGCTCTGTATGCCTGGGCTGGCCAATATATCAAATTTGACCAGGACCAGCAGGTGTAAGGACCAGAAAGCCTGAGTGCTAGATAAGGAAGCACTAAATGCTCAGGGTGGTTGGGGTGGGGTCAAGCAAAGGGAATCTCTCCTGCGTTCTGGGGATGCCAGATGTTGTCACTGCCAATGTATGCCATTCACTGCAGTAAGTGAATGATTGGAAAACATTTATTTTCACAGTGGCATTGCAGAGGCTGCTCAGTGCAGTGCACTGACACAGTCCCTCTGGCGACTGTGGAGGCAAGTACATCCCTGTTAGAGGCTAATCAAAAACAAATTAGTCACAAATGTGGGGTGAAATAACATGTATTGTTGTCAATAAAAGTGCCTTCAAAATAAGTGATAATATAAAAATGTGTGAGCATAAGACTTTGAAGTGCCTAAATGTTCTATCTAACTCGTGTTGTCCTGCACCTGTGCCATCTTAATGCTTTACATGGCCTACCACTACATCTCAGTGTTTTTCCAGGATGATCAGAAGTGAAGGTGGGCCTGTGATGCCCTTGGTGATTGTCCTCTGGAGAGATTGGATCTTAAGTTTCCTGGCTGGCTTTCTGGTGTCTAGGACATAGGACATAGGACTATGTGCTATAATGCTTTCTTCATTCCACTATCCCTGAGATGCCCAGTGTTAGGAAATGGGGAGTCAGAAGGTATAGCCACAGCCACTTGGGTGGAAGACCCCAGCATGGGCTTGAGCCTTTCGTCCTCCCTCGGGGTTCCTATGGCCTCTGGGTCACTGCATGTGATGGCGGTGCTTTGCAGTAAGCCCCAGAAACTCTGATGTCACCTGGCCCTGCTATTTCTGGAGGACTACTGTGTTCTTACCACAGTGGCCCTCAGAGTAGTGGGCCACCTGTCACTGGCAGCAGCAAGTGCCCTTTGAGACTAAGTTACACTCTGCAGTCCCATCCTCAGTCATAACTGAGCCACGTTCTCAAGGACTACTGCTATAACTTGCTGTGTTTTGGCACTGTCCCACTAGGTCTACTGCAAACTCTGCAATCTCTTGCTGTGAACCTCTGTGAATGGGCCATGTTCTCAAAAGCTACAGCCAAAGCCTGCTGTGTCTTGGCATTGTCCTGTTGTTCTTCTGCTAGCTCTGCAGCTTCTCAGCCATGAGCCATTGTGGTGGCGATTCTCCTATTCCCACCCCTAGTTTTTGCTGGGTTGGGTGGTGACATGTGTGTGTATTGGCCATTTCATGAATCCCCAAGAATGTTTACGACCCACACGAATCTCCCAACTGGAATAAAAATGGCACTAATTTGCATCATTTATCATACTTTAACGTGCCATTATTGGGATCAACCTAGCAATCTCAGCCCACGATAGCGTTTCTCACCTCTTTGACGTGATGTCACTTTGGAACAAATCAGATTATATAAACAGCTCAATCAACCTGGCATGGTAGCATTAGTAAGAATTTAGCAACACCAATTTTTAATCCAACCGATTTATTTGATAGTAAAATTGCGAGCTTTCAACACTCCGTGTCTTCCTCAGGCAAATGCAGTGTTCTGGTCTGCAATAGCACACATCAGCACAGACAGTCAGAGATTGCTGATTAGAATGCGAATCCTTACATCTAACCTGCTATTCAAGTGTTAAAGTGGCTAACAATGTGTGTGAAGGGAATCCTGAGCATTGTTAGAGAATTGTGTATTTTCTCCAGACAGCACAGTAAGTGAGGTTTTTTGCTAACCTCTTTTGCTAACCTTTTGCAAGTTACGGGGGTTACAGATAGTGTGTCATGAAGCCAAGATCCCTGTTAAGACCGTCCTCATGTGTGCGGAGCTTGGCTATCAGTCTCTGCTCAGCGACTCTGCGCTGTCGTGTATCACGAAAGCCACCTTGAAGAACATTTACCCGCAGGTCGGAGGCCGAATGCCCATGACTGCTGAAGTGTTCGCCCACAGGAAGGGAACTGTTTTGCCTGGTGATTGTTGAGCGATGCTCATTCATCCGCTGTCGTAGCGTCTGCATGGTCTCCCCAATATACCATGCTTCGGGACATCGGGACACTACGGACTTCTTACAGAAACTCAGCACACATGGAGCAGTAGAACCAGGGACACTCCTTGTCACAATGGATGTCTCGGCGCTCTACACCAACATCCCCCACGACAATAGTATTGCTGCAACTGCCTCAGTACTCAATGCCAACAACTGCCAGTTTCCGGATGCAATTTTACAACTCATCCACAATGTCTTCACCTTCAACAATCAGCTTTTCATCCAGACACACGGAACAGCCATGGGGACCAAATTCGCACCTCAGTATGCCAACATCTTCATGCACAGGTTCGAACAAGACTTCTTCACCACACGAGATCTCCAACCAAGGTTATATACTAGATACATTGATGACATCTTTTTCCTTTGGACTCATGGTGAACAATCATTGAAACAACTGTATGATGATATCAACAAGTTCCATCCCACCATCAGACTCACCATGGACTATTCTCCAGAATCAGTTGCATTCTTGGACACACGCATCTCCATCAAGGACGGTCACCTCAGCACCTCACTGTACCGCAAACCGACAGACAACCTCACAATGCTCCACTTCTCCAGCTTCCACCCTAGACACGTTAAAGAAGCCATTCCCTATGGACAAGCCCTCCGTATACACAGAATTTGCTCAGATGAGGAGGATCGTGACAGACACCTCCAGACACTGAAGGATGCCCTCGTGAGAACAGGATATGGCGCTCGACTCATCGATCGACAGTTCCGACGTGCCACAACGATAAACCGCACTGACCTCCTCAGAAGACGAACACGGGACACAGTGGACAGAGTACCCTTTGTTGTCCAGTACTTTCCCGGAGCGGAGAAGCTACGACATCTTCTCCGGAGTCTTCAACATATCATTGATGACGATGAACATCTCGCTAGGGCCATCCCCACTCCCCCACTTCTTGCTTTCAGACAACCGCACAACCTCAAACAGATCATTGTTCGCAGCAAACTACCCAACCTTCAGGAGAACAGTGACCACAATACCACACAACCCTGCCACAGCAACCTCTGCAAGACATGCCGGATCATAGACATGGACGACATCATCAAACGTGAGGATACCATTCACCAGGTACACGGTACATACTCTTGCAACTCGGCCAACGTTGTCTACCTAATACGTTGCAAGAAAGGATGTCCCGAAGCATGGTATATTGGGGAGACCATGCAGACACTACGACAGCGGATGAATGAGCATCGCTCAACAATCACCAGGCAAAACAGTTCCCTTCCTGTGGGCGAACACTTCAGCAGTCATGGGCATTCGGCCTCCGACCTGCGGGTAAATGTTCTTCAAGGGGGCTTTCGTGATACACGACAGCGCAGAGTCGCTGAGCAGAGACTGATAGCCAAGCTCCGCACACATGAGGACGGTCTTAACAGGGATCTTGGCTTCATGACACACTATCTGTAACCCCCGTAACTTGCAAAAGGTTAGCAAAAGAGGTTAGCAAAAAACCTCACTTACTGTGCTGTCTGGAGAAAATACACAATTCTCTAACCAATGCTCAGGATTCCCTTCACACACATTGTTAGCCACTTTAACACTTGAATAGCAGGTTAGATGTAAGGATTCGCATTCTAATCAGCAATCTCTGACTGTCTGTGTTGATGTGTGCTATTGCAGACCAGAACACTGCATTTGCCTGAGGAAGACACGGAGTGTTGAAAGCTCACAATTTTACTATCAAATAAATCGGTTGGATTAAAAATTGGTGTTGCTAAATTCTTACTGAGTTCTTACCACTCCAATCCAACGCCGGCATCTTTACATCATGGTAGCATTAAGCAGGTGTGAGGGGGTAAGTGCTGTGGACCTGATGTGAGCGGAGTGCAGGTGATGTTGCAGACAGGCCCTGGAGATGCTTGGTGGGCTACCTACTGGCTGTCTTCACTGATGGACAAGTGATATGTGGGTGAGGAGAAGGGTGTTTCTATTTTTGCAGAGCTCTGTGGGGGCGGGTCCTGAAGGAGTCCTGCTCAGTCTTCCCCTCCAAGGGACTTCGCAGTGGCATTGTCTTGCCACAGGGTGTGGTCAGGGATTGCACTGAATGTTGGTGGGTGGGGTGGAGGGGAGTGAGTGTGGGAGGGGGTATGTGCTGTTTGCTGACTGAGGCATAACTAGGCTGGGGTACAGAGCTTCAGGCATAAACTGCATGTAATCTGCTATCACTGAGCACCTATCTGGTGATGATTTGCAGTCTGTCCCAGACCAGCAACACACGCCTGTAACAGATGTTGCAGTTGTACACGTGGCAATGGCTCAAAGGTGTGCAGTGCCCACGATTGCACACCAGCCTGCATAATCTGTGCCAGCATTTGTAATGATGGGAATTTCACACAACCCTAATCAGGTTACGCATGGCATCATGGATTGTGTGGTGTTGCCAGCATTCATAAGTAGGGTAACTGGCCCAAGTAAGAGATTGGGTGGTGCTGGGTCTATGCAACCAATGACATTAATCTATCATTCTTTGTTCTTTCCAACCCCACTGTGCTGATGGATCCTGTACTGATAGATTTGAAGCTAGCCATTATGGTGATGGATCAAGAGAAAGAGGAGGAGGCAGCTCAGGAGATGGGGAGACCACCACAGGAGCAGCCAATACCAATCCCTCAGGAAGGAAGGCAGGGGCTGCTGCTGAGGGCCAGGAGGTGGGTGAGCAGCCTCCCAAAAGGGTGCACAAAAAACAGAGAGTGCAGAGGGCAAGGAGGTGCAAGCTCAGAATTAATTTGAGGCCCTCTTGGAGGCAACCTACCTCTACCAGATACGGCTCTCCAATAGCACAGTGCAGCAGTGGGAGAGCACTTGCACCGAAGGTCTGATGTATGTAGGGGAAGATAAGGCAACCAATCTGTAACATGTGAGTTGCTTTTATACCTGGCACCTTAGGGGAGGGATGGCCACCCGCTCCCTGTGGAAAGTAAGATGATGGCTGCCCTGTATCTTTTTGCACCTGGGTCATTTCAGGCATCAGTGGCGACCTTAGTGGGATCTCCCAAGCCTCCGTGCACAGATATGTGCAGCACGTCACAGATGCCTGTACGCTCGGGCAGGATAGTACATGAACTTTGATGAGGACCAGGCACAGCAGGAGGCCTGGGCTATAGGTATCGCAGCCATTGCAAGGATGCTGAATGTTCAGGGAGCAATGGACGGGACACACATTGCCTTGCAGGCCCCACATGGAGCACCACAGCCATTTGTGAACAGAAAAGGGTTCCATTCCTTGAATGTGTTGATCATGTGTGACCATCTCATGAGAACCAGCAGTTCAATCCATGCCATCCAGGGAGTGCACACAGTAAGAAGTCTGACAACATCAGTTTTAAATCCAACCAATTTATTTGATAGTAAACTTGCAAGTTTTCGACTCTATGGCTTTCCCGACGAAGGCCATAGAGTCGAAAGTTTGCGAGCTTACTATCAAATAAATCAGTTGGATTTAAAACTGGTGTTGTCAGACTTCTTACTGTGTTTACCCCAGTCCAACGCTGGCATCTCTACATCCAGGGAGTGTCCATGACAGCTTTGCCCTCAGGTAGTCGGACATCCCTGGTCTCTTTGGAGACCAGCCAGGCTGCCAGGATGCTACTGGGTGACAAGGGTTACCCGCTAAAGTCATGGCTGATGACACCTGAGACTGAGGCAGAGACCAGTTATAATGAGGCCCATGCAGCCACGCTCCATCGGAGAGCAGTGTATCAACTGTTTAAGATGCGGTTCCGTTTCTTGGACCGCTAGGGGTCCACAATATGACCCTGTGCATGCGTCATGCATATCATTGTTTGCTGTGCTCTGCACAATATTGCCCAGCATCGGGGAGACCAACTGGAGCAGGAAGAGGAGGAGGAGGAGTAATAAGGGGGCAAAGGGAGATGAATGTCCTGCTGTATGAAGAGGAAAGAAGGTGATTGGCGATGACAAGTGTCTGGAAGGGAAGGGCATTGAGGGATGACATAATCACAGCCTGCTTCACGTAGCTGGTACTGTGCAGTGAGAGGACTATAGCCAACACACATCCACCACATCCTGGAAGATGCTATTCCCCCTCAAAATCGAACTGGGCCCTAAAACCACATCACCCATCCCCAGCCTTGTCATCCTATTACCCTGTCCCTTAGAAGCATCCAAACTTGTTGGGGGCCTGGGGGTTGCGAGCCTTCGTTGAAGGCTGCAGGATGATTTTGACTTGCTGTTGTGCATATTAGGATGCTGCCCCTGATGCTACTCAAGTCTGACTCCTATCTGCTACCATTCTAGCACACATTGCTGTAAGGATTGGGAACACAAGTTTGTGGGGCAATCAGTGGGGTGGGCACCCTGAGGTGAGGCAGTGGGAGAGCACTTGCACTGAGAGTCTGGTGGATGTTGGAGAAGGTAGGGCAGGCAATCTGTAACATGTGGCTAAGTCTCACAAGGAACAACAGACAACACTTCAATGGAGGGAATGGGGATTACTTAGCTCTGTGGAGGCAGGGCTGGGAGAGATTCAGAGACACATTACTTCTTGAGAAGGCGAGAGGGCATGGGATCCAAGAGGCTTTAGCCTTGTGGATCCAGAACTGGCTTGCCTGCAGAAGGCAAAGAGTGGTTGTGGATGGGTCTTATTCTGCATGGAGGTCGGTCACCAGTGGGGTGCCCCATGGATCTATTCTGGGACCCCTGCTGTTTGTTATTTTCATAAATGACCTGGATGAGGAAGTGGAGGGATGGGTTAGTAAGTTTGCCAACAATACGAAGGTTGGTGGTGTTGTGGATAGTCTGGAGAGTTGTCAGAAGTTGCAGTGTGACACAGATAGGATGCAAGACTGGGCAGAAAAGTGGCAGATGGACTTCAATGCGGATAAATGTGTAGTGGTCCATTTTGGCAGAACCAATGGGATGAAGGAGTGCAATATCAAGGGTAGGAGTTTTAGCACTGTTGAGGAGCAGAAGAACTTTGGGATCCGGATCCATAGGACTCTTTAATTGGCCTCACAGGTGGAGGATGTGGTTAGGAAGGCATATGGTGTACTGGCCTTCATTAATCGGGGGATTGAGTATCGGAATCGGGAGGTAATGCTGCAATTTTATAAGAGCCTTGTCAGACCCCACTTGGAGTACTGTGCACAGTTCTGGTCGCCTCACTACAGAAAGGATGTGGAAGCTATTGAGAGGATGCAGAGGAGATTTACAAGGATGTTGCCTGGATTGGGAGGCATGCCCTATGAAGATAGCTTGAGGAAGCTAGGTCTCCTCCCTGGAGAGACGAAGGTTGAGAGGCGACCTGATAGAGGTTTATAAAATGCTAAAATCTAGATAGGGTGGATTCTCGCAGGCTATTTCCCAGGGCTGAAATGGTCGCTATGAGAGGACACAGGTTTAAGGTGCTGGGGAGCAAGTACAGAGAAGATGTTAGTGGTAGGTTTTCACTCAGAGGGTGGTGAGTGAGTGGAATCGGCTGCCATCGGTAGTGGTAGAGACAAACTCGCTGGGGTCTTTTAAAAGACTTCTGGATGTGTATATGGGATTGAGAGTTATAGATAGTTCTATGGCCTGGTAGATATGGATATGATCGGCACAACTTGTGGGCCAAAGGGCCTGTTTGTGATGTAGTGTTCTATGTTTTAGGTTCTAATAGTCACAACTATGAGGCGCAAATAAAGTGTATTGTGCTTCTAACATGAGTGACGAAAAAGTCCTGACTAGTAGTGACCTTCACCCATGCCCTTTTATTGAATGACAACTTTCTTAATTTGTGCGGCCTACTACTTCTTCTAGGTACTACTCCAGGATGCACATCAGAGGTGCAAGCGTCCAGCCTGCTTCACCTAGCTGGTACTGTGCAACAAGGGGACTGCATTCAACACACATCCACTACATCTTAGGAGAAGTGCGGCCCATTCCTCCTCCAAACCACATCGCCCTTCCCCTGACTCTCAACCCACTACCCTATCCCTCAGAAGCATCCAAACCTGTTATGGGCTTGGGCTGGCAGCGGTTGTGAGCCTTGGTTGAAGGCTGGAGGATGATGATGATTCACTGTTGTGAACACTGGCTTCCTGTCCCAGCTGCCACTCATGTACATCCCTTGTAATGTCCTTGGCAAATGTTTCCACCGGGTGACCAGAATCTGGAGGCTCCTTGCTAACTTGTGGATGATATCGTTTCTGTGCCACTCTGATAATCTAACTGGCCCTGAGATGCCAGGAAGGGAAGTATCGGAAAATTTTAGGACATCAGGATCTCCTGACTTGGATGTCCTGACATGTTCCTGAGCCCCTCCTCCTTCCTTGGAGTTCCTAGACAGCCCAGAGACCGCCATGGGATGGCAGGGTAGCTGGACTGAGCTCTAGAAACTGCAGCATCATCTGGCTCTGCCAGTCCTGGAGGCTCAGATGCATCTATCCCATGATCTGTAATCCCTTAATCCTAGCCAACTCTGGTGCCCCTGCACTACAGCATTCTGGGAGTGAGCCAGGCTCTGGAGCCCCTCAGCAAGTAGCCCTCTGAGACTGGGCTAACTTGTCAAGGCTCACAGTCATGGCCTGCTGTGTCTCCAGAATGCCAGCAAGAGTCCCAGCGATGGCCAGCAGTGTCTCCCACATGCTCAAGACATTCATGGCCATGGAACAATGTGTCTCCTGGACGCCAGCAATACTCTTGCCCGTGACCCACTGTGTCTCCAGGATGGCTGTCACCCATGAGGACAGATCCCTGAGCCAGACTTTCCATTGCAGTCGTCACCCTTACAGTGTTGGCTTAGTTCGCATGCTTTGTTGGCACCACCTCTTGCAAAACACTCTGCTGGACTCCCTTAAACAGCCTTGCAGTCGAAGTATGGTTGCTGATAGTCCTTCCACAGTTCCCCGGGTATGCTAACGCATCTCTAAAAACCTTGGGATGAATGAATCCTGAGGCCCGGCATCTGGTTTAGTGATAGCTGAAAACTCACTTGTCTGAGCCCTCGGATGTGCCTGTCTTCACCTGGCATCCATCAGTGTTTGTGATGTGCTCATCAATAAGTGATCCAAAAGGCGCAACACTTAAAGTACCTACCGTGCTGATATTCTCTGTATTGATGGGTTGTATGGTAGATGCCGGTGCCACTTCACTGACGCTGTCCTCAGAGGTTTCTTCAGACCATCCTTCTGATGGGTCATCCATTGGGGTCTGGGGAATTTGCTGAATGGCATAGGGGAGGAGGGTGCCAACACTTGAAGAGCTGGGTTCCTCTGAATCCAGGGCTGCAATAATGAACATACATTCGTGGAAAGGAGGTAAATCATTCTACACAGCATCACACTTACTTAGAGGAGGACCTAGGTTGAGGCTGATGTTCACTTGCATGCTGAATGCTGACCTGGATTTCTGTCACCATTCTGGATGCCCCATCACCCCTGCCAGCTCCATGGCACACTGCTCAAAGCCAATCAGCTGCCACAGATCAGGCATACCACCACCAGTCTGTGCCCTTTCTAGGTGGGTATACGTGTTTTCTCCCGTGGGAACATAAGGTGGATTGAACATTAATATACTGAAGTGAATGGTGTGCAATATGTGCCTGTGTCTCATATATTGTGTTGGCAGTTTTGGGGAAAGGGTCACTTTCGAAGGTTGCTCATTGAAGGGTTAGATTCTGTTCCTGGGGCAAGGGGGCCTTGTTGCATGCCCTTCAGATGTCTAAGCATGGTTTGAGATTCGTGTCAACTATGTGCAGGTTTCTAAGTGAGATGCTCACTCACTCTTGCTATTTGAATACACTCGCATGAGTGCCTTTTCCGAGTCTTTACGTCGCTCGTCGACGTTTTGGTCTACCACTAGCAGGTCCCACGCCTTGGGCTCTTGATCTTAAAGTACCACGGGTAGCACCCCAGCCGGGGTCTACTGAAGTTACCAATTGTTGCCTACAGACCCCAGCCGGGGTCTGCCCAGGGCATATTTCGTGGCTCGCAGAGCCCCAGCCGGGGTCTACTGATGTCATTGTGGCTCGGTTGGGCACCCTGAGTGTGTTTAGGGCAGGGTGTGAGCTAGTACCGTCGCCCCCTGATCTAATTGGGCGTTTAGAGAACCTTTGTCGGTATTTTCGGTGCTCGGTCCTCTTGCGTAGGGGTGGGAAATTTAGAATTTAAGGGAAAATTTTATTCCGAATTCAGGGAAGCCAGATTAGGTGACGTGACAATTGTTCATAACCAATTCACCTAGTTAGCACATTTTTGGCCATGTGGGAGGAAACCGGAGTACCCGGGGAAAACCCACGCGAACACGGGGAGAAAGTGCAAACTCCCCCAGCCGCAAGGCCCAGGTCGGGAACCGACCCTGGGTCCAAGTAGCCGGTCAACCTCAGTGCTAATCACTGGGCTGACGTGTTGCCCATTCGTACCGTGACACCTTTGGGTGGTAATCGGTGTCATTATCTTTCATCATCGTCTGGTAGTGAACATCCAAGACAAGACGGGGCACACGTCCCATCTCAGCGTCACCCCAGGTGCGTCTCGTTCGTCTCACCCTTTGTACCGATGGTGTGGGTAGTGGGTCGCGGTTGCTTCTACTACCTAGGCAGGGTGAACCGCATCCGCCAGCGGATCACCAGTGCCCCCGGGACAAGCCTGAACTTGTCGAGAACCTAGTTTTTTGGAAATTTACCGGGTTTGTAGGCATAGAAGCGTGTTGGTTATCCTCGGCCAGTCAGATTCCGACAGACACTCGCCTGCCAGCAGGAGTGCCTGGATTCCCTGCGGGACCATCGGTAAGGGCTGACTCACTGTGGTCTAGAACAACCAAAAATACCACAGCTACGCGATACACACCATAATCCATTCCAGCTTCACCACTCTAGGATGGCAGTCCCGTGGTGTGGTCATGGACCTGGCATGCATCGCCCCCGCTATTTGTTTCTCGACCAGTCACGGAATACCCTCTCTTGTGCCCGAGAAGGTACCAGGTGGCTCCCGCGGAAGGGATTGACTCGCTGTGGGTAGAAACCAGAAGACCCCACAGTTACGATTGGCCGTTAACGCCTTGTTTCGGCTAACCAATCTTACCCCACCTGTCTGTAACCGCAACCTTAAGGGGCATCCAGGCATGCAATTACTCCGCATTGTTTCTGGGACAGCTGCTTTAGCCGCCACCGCGATGGATGTGCGGTGACGTTGCCCGGCGGGACCGACGTGGAGGCGCAGCTCGCTGTGCGGCAGAAACGACAAGACACGCACAGTTAAAGTAACCAAGAAACCTCAAGCGAGTCCCCCCAAGAGAGTCCTCCTTAAGAGAGTCATAGTTACTCGAAGAAAGTCGTAGTTTCTTCCTGCAGTGTCAGTCAGACTGCATTGTCAGGCTCCTGGATTTTACAGCAGATGGACTTCAATGCGGATAAATGTGTAATGGTCCATTTTGGCAGGATCAATGCACAATGCCTTGGCGGCTGTACGCTTTGGACAAGGGTCCTGATTGGGGAAGATCTACTGGTGCCTCTCCACAGTATCAAACAGGCAGGCTTGGTCAGCCCTTGGTAAATCCTGAGGCTGCTCTCTTCAAGACATCTTCACGATGTGACTGGCTGTGTGTCCATTCTTGCAGCTTTTCTACAGTTCTGGCATATCAGGAGAGTGCAGGTGTGGTGATTTTGGCCAATCATTGGCTAGATGGCAGCAATTCCTTGTGAGAGATTTTAAAGACTGCTTTCAATTGAATGTCATGCATCCCTCAGGATGCTGATTGGCTGCTATTCAATAAGCTGTTGTGTCCGGGGCAGGGTGTTATAGTCAGGGCTCCTGTCCAACGGAGGGAATATTCGCAAGCTGCGGGTGTGCATGGCAGCACGGTGCGAGTTCCCTGTAGGGCAGCAGTGAAGTCAGTGTATTCAAGGCATGGAAGAATGGGGTAACCATGTTATCTGGATCAGTAGAAACATGAGGTGTCTGCATTGGGGTTTTGGAGGGCAGTGATGAGGCCAGAAATGTTTGCATGGGAGGTTGGGGGAAAGCAATGAGGCCAGCGATGCCTAAATGGGGGAGTGAGGTAGAGTTTGTATACGAGGGAGGGTCCAACAATATCTGTATGAGGGGTGGGCAGCAATGAGACCAGCAATGTTGGTATGGCAGGGGTTGGGGGGGTACATTGGGGCAGCAAAGAGATCAGTAATGTGTGTATGAGGGGCAGTGATGAAGCCAGTGATGTCTGTTTGGAGGGGTCAGGAGGCAGCAAAGGGACCAGCAATGTCTGTATACAGGGAGGGGGGAGAGCAGCAATGAAACCAGCGATGTCTGTATGGGAGCGGGGGGCGCAGGCAGAGATGTGGCAAGTGATGTCTGTATGGGAGGAGAACCAGCATTGAGGCCAACGATGTCTGTGGGGGTTGGAGGGCAGTGATCTCAATACTAGGAGGACCTTTCAGCAATCTCCCAGATATGTGCACATGCGCGGGTTCCCACTCATCCCACCGATTTCAATCTCTTTGGCATGAATAGATCCCGCTCCCACACTTTTAATGATATTCATGATTGTGACCTCTGCATAAAGAGATCCAAGTCTGAAGTTGCACAAAAAAAAATCGGAAATTACACCATTTTTCCTATCAATTCAACACTTATATGTGTTTTTGGGAGAATCGTCCCTTTTTGAGTGGGCCATGTTCTCAAGGGCTGCAGCCTAGCTCCCTGTGTCTCAATGCTGTCCTACTGGGTCTTGTGCAAGCTCTTAAGTCTCTCAACCATGGATAGCAGAATTTCAAGAAGCTTGCTAAGACCTTCAGCTGTGATTCAGTTGTGTCATTCTGCTGTGGCCTTCTGTGACTCCGCCATCATTTGGACTCTACCACTCATGGTGAGGATTTCCTGTCCTAGGCTTTCCACCATGATGCCATTCTTGCAGTGTTGGCCTGGGAACTACATGTGATAGGCTGGTGTGCCGGAAAGCTTTGTGACTCTTCCCAACAGCAGTCAGTCCAGTGTTACTGCCAGCGCCTCCTGTATTCCGTGGCTCTGTTGCTTCTGAGGGAGAAGTGATTGCAGAGGCCCAGCATGTAGCCTGGGGCCATGAGACCTTGCCTCCGGCAGGCTTCCATGTGCTAGAGACTTCAGATGTTCCCCCTCCACCCTATATACATCAGCAGATGTGTACTGAGAGTGAGTCAGAAGCTTTATCAATAACTTGAACCACCAGCATAAGAGTTTCTGGTGAACTGGAGGTGGAAGCCACACTGGTGCCGGCCTCAGAGGTCCCATCATTGGCTTCTTTTTAGGAGACTTCTGAGCAGTCAGGCAGAATGGCTGCGAGTGGGGGCGCAGAGGAGAGGGGGAAGGGCAGGCATGATGCAAGGAGGGGAGATGAATCTGGGCTGTAGGCAACTTACTTGAGATTTCTCCAGCAAGTGGAAGATTGACAGTTACATATTTCTGTGCTCCAGCCCGATCATGCTGTCACTATGGTCCTTATCCCCTCCTTTCCCACAAGCTCCAGTGCCCACTCCTCAAAGCAGGTGAGGGCCCGAATCTCACCCCCCCCCCCCCCCACCCCCCCGGTCTTCACCCTCTCCCAGATATTATGTGATATCTTCTCCTGTGGGGACAGAAGGAGCCATATAAAATCTGATGGCACAAGTCCCAGAGGGTATTAGTGGGTGGCCCTCAGAGGACAAGTATTGTGATACCCTTGTGGGGAGAGGGGAGAGGAAGGGGGAGGAGAGAGGTGCTTGAGAGTCAGGATAGGGAACATCCAGGGTGCTGGGGGTATCTGGAGTCATTTGAGGGGGAAGTGGTAGATAAATGTAAACACACACCCTTGTTTCCTGGATTGGACTATTCAGTTTTTTGTGCACTGCTTCTGGTTCTCTTTCTCCTCGGTTCAGCACTAACGCATGCTGCCAACTCTTCCAGACTGCATTTCCATCCCTTCCCTTGAGATGGCATCCTGCTAGGGGGAGAAGGGTGTCCCGCATTGTCTTCACTGCCTCCAGCAACCTGGCCAGCTCTGCGTCCAAAAATCGGGGAGCTGTCTTCCTGCACTGCCTTGCCTGTCCATCCTTGGGATTTTTATGGAGCTTTTCCTTGTTAGGGCAGATAAGCTGCAGGCAGTTTGGTCAGGTCATGTGGCCATTAGATGATTCCAGCAAGTTTAACCATATACAATGGAAGGGAAGCCAAGTAACACGTGCAGGTGTGCTGATAGAGTGGGGAGAGATTTATGTCTGTGTGATGATCTGGGACAGGGGGGTGATAGGGTCGTGTCAGGCAGCCATGAGGGCTGGGGAGAATGATGAGTTGGGCCATGTGCAAAGGGGTCTGGGAAGCTGGGGGGTGGGTAACAGGGTCAGTAATGTTGTGGGGAGGGGGGGTGGTTCCTGATATCCATAGGTGGTGGGAGGGGAACCTGTATCTGGCCCAGGGGTGTTCTGTCAGGAGAGCTGCTTTTTTTGTGCTTCATCTGCGCGTGTGCACTTTGTAGCTCCAATCTGAGCTGTAGGCTGTCTGTTTCTAGCTTCTTGTGGCTAGAAACAGTCTAACTCATATATTCAATGACTGAGTGCAAAACATTGGGAGTAAAAACTCAGTTGAAAAATGGACCAGGATCTCTCCCTTTTTCACATAAGCTGGACACTTAAAAAAAGTGTTCAGGAAGAAAAGAAAGGTGTACAAAAGGTTCAGAGGGCTAGGAGATGTTAGGGATCTAGAGGAGTATAAGGTGTGTAGAAGGGAGCTTAAAAAGAAAATTAGGAGAGCCAGAAGGGGTCATGAGAAGGCCTTGGTGGGTAAGATTAAGGAGAATCCCAAGGCCTTCTACAAATATGTGAAAAGTAAAAGGATGAGAAGAGAAGGGATAGGACCTATAAAAGGTGAAGGGAGAAAGTCTGTGTGAATCTGGAATAAATGACAGGTGCTTAACGAGTACTTTGCCTCGGTATTCATGGGGGAAAGTGATCTGGAAAGTTGTACTGCAGGTTTGAGGCAAACGGAAAAGATTGAGTATGTGGATATTAGGAAAGAGGATGTGTTAGATCTGTTAAATTCTATCAAGATACACAAGTCGCCGGGACCGGATGGGATATACCCCAAGTTATTGTGGGAAGTGAGGGAAGTGATTGCAGAGCCCCTGGCAATGATCTTTGTGTTGTCCATGGAAACAGAAGAGGTTCTGGAGGATTGGAGGATTGCGGATGTGGTTCCTATTTTTAAGAAAGGGAACAAGGATAGTCCAGGAAATTACCGACTGGTGAGTCTGACTTCAGTGGTTGGTAAGCTGATGGAGAGACTTCTGAGGGACAAGATTTATGAACATTTGGAGAAGTTTAGACTGATCAGAAATAGTCAGCATGGTTTTGTCAAGGGCAGGTCATGCATTACGAGCCTAGTTGAGTTCTTCGAAAATGTGACTGAACACATTGACGAAGGAAGAGCGGTGGACGTGGTGTACATGGACTTTAGCAAGGCGTTTGATAAGGACCCCATGCAAGACTTCTGGAGAAGGTAAGAGGGCATGGGATCCAAGGGGCTTTGGCCTCGTGGATCCAGAACTGGCTTGGCGGCAGAAGGCAGAGAGTGGTTGTGGATGGGTCTTGTTCTGCATGGAGGTCGGTAACCAGTGGAGTGCCCCAGGGATCTATTCTGGGACCCCTGCTGTTTGTTATTTTCATAAATGATCTGGATGAGGAAGTGGAGGGATGGGTTAGTAAGTTCGCCGACGATACAAGGGTTGGTGGTGTTGTGGATAGTCTGGAGGGATGTCAAAAGTTGCAGCGGGACATAGACAGGATGCAAGACTGGGCAGAGGAATGGCAGATGGACTTCAATGTGGTGTACCTCAGGGGTCTGTTTTGGGGCCCCTGCTGTTTGTAATTTTTATAAATGATCTGGATGAGGGTATTGAAGGATGGATTAGTAAATTTGCAGATGACAATAAAGTCGGTGGAGTGGTAGATAGTGAAGAGGGGTGTTATAGTTTGCAGAGGGACTTGGATAAGTTGCAGAGCTGGGCCGAGAGGTGGCAAATGGAGTTTAATGTGGAAAAGTGTGAGGTAATGCACTATGGCAGGAATAATAAATGTGTAGAGTATAGGGCTAATGTAGGATTCTTAATAGTGTTGATGAACAGAGGGATCTTGGTGTATTTGTGCATAGATCCCTGAAAGTAGGCAGTCAAGTCGATAAGGTTGTTAAGAAGGCATACGGAGTCTTAGCTTTTATTGGTGGGGGGATTGAATTTCGGAGCCGCAACGTCATGTTGCAACTGTACAAAACTCTAGTGCGGCGCACTTGGAGTATTGTGTGCAGTTCTGGTCCCCGCATTATAAGAAAGATGTGGAGGCATTGGAGAGGGTACAGAGGAGGTTTACCAGGATGTTGCCTGGTATGGAGGGCAGGTCTTATGAAGAGAAGCTGAGGGATTTGAGGTTGTTTTCGTTAGAAAGGAGGCAGCTAAGAGGGGACCTAATTGAAACATATAAGATGATTAGAGGTTTAGATAGGGACACAGCTTTAAATTAAGGGGTGATAGTTATAGGACGGATATCAGAGGTAGGTTCTTTACCCAAAGGGTGGTTCGGGAGTGGAATGCCCTGCCTGCAGCAGTTGTAGATGCGCCAAGTTTGTGGCGTTTAAGAGGTTAGTTGATAAGTATATGGAAGAGAAGGGAATGGTTTAGTTTGGAGGGGCATTGCTTTTTATATTGGTCGGCGCAACATTGAAGGCCGAAGGGCCTGTTTTGTGCTGTAATGTTCTATGTTCTATGTTCTAAATGTGTAGTGGTCCATTTTGGCAAGAATAATGGAATGAAGGAGTACAATATCAAGGGTAGGAGTCTTAGCTGTGTTGTAGAGCAGAAGGATCTTGGGGTCCAGATCCATAGGACTCTTAAATCGGCCTCGCAGGTGGAGGAAGCGGTCAAGAAGGCGTATGGTGTACTGGCCTTCGTTAATTGAGGGATTGAGTTTAGGAGTCAGGAGGTAATGATGCAGCTTTATAAGACCCTTGTCAGACCCCACTTGGAGTACTGTGCGCAGTTCTGGTCGCCTCATTATAGGAAGGATGTAGAAGCTATTGAAAGAATACAGAGGAGATTTACAAGGATGCTGCCTGGATTGGGAGGCATGCCTTATGAGGATAGGTTGAGGGAGCTGGGACTCTTCTCACTGAAGAAACGTAGATTGAGAGGCAACCTGATAAAGGTTTATAAAATGTTGAGACGAATAGATAGGGTGGATTCTCAGAGGCTATTTTCTCGAGCTGAAATGGTCACTACAAGAGGACATAGATTTAAGGTGCAGGGAAGCAAATACAAGGGGGATGTTAGGGGTATGATTTTCACTCACAGGGTGGTGAGTGAATGGAATCGGCTGCCATCGGAGGTGGTAGAGGCGAACTCGCTGGGGTCTTTTAAAAGACTTCTGGATGAGTATATGGGAATGAATGGGATAGGGGGTTATGGATAGGTCTGTGGATTGGTAGGTATAGATGTGATCGGTGCAACTCGTGGGCCGAAGGGCCTGTTTGTGCTGTAGTGTTCTATGTTCTATGTTCTAAATCTCATAAAATTCTGCCTATGACTTTCTGGGGTGAATTTTCCCATAGCAGGTAAGGAGCGGACCATGGAAAGGTCCATTGATGTCTGGTGGGATTTTCTAGTTTTGGGGTGAGCGCAGCCAGAAAATCATGGCTTATGACTCTATCTGGGATCTCATGATAAGTTAAAAGAGCTGTTCCACAGACTAATCAATTAATAGGCTGACATGATCATACAGCATCAAATCTATCAGTCAACATTCAAGACTTTTGCTTCACCATGTTCTGTCCTACTGATGACACGGTGATGTACAGACAGGATGGAGTTGACGTAGGAACCTGTCACATCCTCCAGTCATCATGAACTATTGATTTTGCTGGCCTATAGGCATGTTACTATACTGAGTCGGTGGCAATCAGTGAAAAAATCAACAAGAGGGAAAAATTGTCCTCAACAATCTACCTGCCAGAGATGCTGAGCACAAGAAATAAAGAAGGAATAAATTATATGGTTCATGGCGTCTGCGATTCAATGTCATTATAGCTAATGTTAGGTTTCAATTCCAATTTCCTGCCTGCCGTCCATATCCTTTAATTTCTTGAGAGACAAAAAAACCTGTCTATCCCATCTATAGCTGTTTATGGCATTGATATTGTTAGGACTAACCACCATACAGACATTTTGGAGATAAAATTCTATATTTACACTGAGGACAATGCCCATTTTGTTGTGTGCATACTATGTTAAATGGGATAAACTCAGGGCAGATCTAGCAAAGCTGGCAACTGCAAAGAGCTGTCGGCCATCAGCAGCAGAGAATCCAGTCACATTCTGTAACCTCATGGCCTATCAAGCCAGAGGGTCAACCTTGTTTCAATGAAGAGTGTAAGAGAGCATGCTCAGAGCAGCATGGGGCTACAAGACCGGAACAACCTGCATGCTAAACAGCGAAAGCTACATGCAATAGACAAAACTAAGTCATGAATGGTGGTGGACAATTAAATAATCAACTGGAGGGCAAAGATCTATAAACATTCATATTCTCAATGTTAAGGAAGCCCAGAATATTAATACAAAAAAACGGAATATGTACACTGTAATTCACAACAGTGTTTGATATTAGTTTTTTTTTGATTTTGGTTTTCACTTTATTTATGTGCTTGATAGTATTTTATGGGTCAGTCCCCTTTGGGGATATAACCCACTTTTACCAGGTTGGCTGAAATTAGAATAATCTGCTACAACTTCAAAACATTCAAGTTGCTGGGGAACACAGCACTGGAAATATAAAAAAAGAGATGAGGCTTTTTCAGTGATTTAGATGAAAGTTTGTGTGATTTACTTATTCTCTCTGAGGATCTGGAATAAAACAATAAAGTTCTAGTATTCAGCAACCCACAGGCAATACCAGGACCTGGGATGCGTCTGGAGGTTTTACAGTTGTCTCGTTAAGTAGAGATGTTCAGTCTTGTACAGCCCCAGGCAACAGAAAGGGACTGTCCTTGTTTCAAAGCAAAGAATTATCTGCAACAGGGAACAATTAGTGAGGTTCAGCAGCAACAGGCAACACTGCTGAATTGCTTGCTGTATCCTGCTCATCTGGTTTCAATTAAAAACTCCAATCTCTGGAATTGTCAACCGAATGCTGCCTTTCTCCAAATTTAGATAGCGGGAGGGGAAGGCAGAGTGGTGGTTGGGGAGGGGTGGGAGGGAGCATCAGGGAGAGAAAGACACTAAGGAGGAAGACAGGAAAGGAGAAGGAGAAATAAAAGAGTTGAAAATGGTGGGAAAAAAACTGGATAAAAGCTGCCAGACTTGCTGAGATTTTCCTGCATTTTCTCTTTTGGTATGAAAATGGTGAGAATGAGGAAGGGAAGAAGAGTTTGAGAGAGAGGAAAAAGAGATGGCGAGTGAGAGAGGAAACGTATAAGACTCAGAAAGCAGACAAGGAGAGAAAGGAAAGAAACAGAAGGGTGGAAAAGAAAGAGAGGAGAGAAAGAAATAGGAAAGGGAGAGGGAGTGGGAATATAGGGGAGAGAGGACTGGCAGGGTAGATGCAAGGAGAATATTCCGATGGTGAGAGTCCAGAACCAGAGATCACAGTCTGAGGATTCAGGGTAGACCATTTTAGTTGAAGGTGAGGAGACATTTGTTCACCCAAAGAATGGTGAGCCTGTGGAATTCATTACCACAGGAATTCACTGATGCCAAAACATTGAATGCATTCAAGAGGTGGTTGGATATAGCACTTGGGGATCAAAAATTGTAAGGAAAAAGCAGGATCAGCCATGATTGTGATGAATGGCAGAGTAGACTCAAAGGGCCAAATAGCCTCATCCTGCACCTATCTTCTATGTTTCTATGATAGGTAAGGGGTGGAGGGAGAGAGCATGGCTAGAGGAAAGGAGTTGCTACCAACATCAACTATGGCCAGGATTCTTCAATCTCATTCACCCCGCCACTGAGAATTTTGCACTCAGTCAAAATTCCATTCACTGCAGCAAACCTAGAGAATTCCAGCTACTGGTGAGTTTGGAGAATTCAGCAGATATCTCACTGCACCTCTGAATCAGAGATGCAGCGGATTTAATGGATAAAGGGAGGGGCAGTCAGGATCTATCAATCCACTGAGTATGGTCAGCCAATCAGTGGCTGAAATGTGAGTGTAGAGTTGATTCCTGATGATGAGACATGTGTTTTGTTTTCACTCTGTCAGACAAGGGAATTCCAGTCCAGTCAGAGAGGAGGTATTGCAGTACAGACAGAGGGAGCTCAATTCCAGACAGAGCCACTTTACTCCAGACAGAGAAGGCAAATGGGGAAAAAGCAGGATTAGGCTATTAAGTTGGACAATCGGCCATGATTGTAATGAATGGTGGAGCAGGCTTGAATGAACAAATAGACTCCTCCTGCTCCTTTCTCCTATGTTTCTATATGGCATCGTTCCAGACTGGCAAGGGGCGTTCTAGTCCAGACAGGCAGCAAAACCATACTACAGACAGACAGGGAGCCCTGTTGCACACAGGCAGAGGAACTGTACTCCAAATAGACAGAGGAGCCCTAGTCCAGACAGACATTGGAGCAGTATTCCAAACAGACTGAGAAAGCTCCACTCCAGACGGACAGAGGGATATCCACTCCAAACAGGTCATAGAATCTCTATCACTCCTGTCAGACAGGTTGCTCTATTTCAGATGGAGGAGCTCCATTTCAAACAGATAGGGGGCATTCTATTCCAGACAGATAGGGCTCATTCCAGACATCAAGGAATGTTCCACTCCAGGTGAACAGCTGTGCTACACACAATCATAGAGGAACTTTAACTTTAATCTGCTTTTGCTGCAGTTGTTACTAATGCTGATCGGTAATCATGGTGGGATAATAAAATGGCTGTTCTGTGTTTTTTTAGTTTATTAGCGTCACAAGTAGGCTTACATTAACCCTGCAATGAAGTTTCTGTGAAAATCCTCTAGTCACTACCCTCTGGCACCTGTTTGGGTACACTGAGGGAGAATTTAGCAAGGCCAATGCATCTGACCAGCACATCTTTCAGACTGTGGGAGGAAACCAGAACACCTGAAGGAAACCCAAACACGGAGACAATGTACAAATTTCACATAATTATTCGAGGCCGGAATTAAAGCTTGGCAGCAGTGCTATCAGTGTCTACTGGACCATTAATCCAGTCAGTGTCAGTTCAAATCTCACTGTAATTTGAAAATTGTGGAAACTAACAGCTGATCTCAGTAAAAAAAAACCATGAAACCTTTGGATGGTCACTAAAACCCAACCAATTGACTTAATGTTCTTAAGAGAAGGAACTTACTTTCCTTACCCTATCTGGGCTTTATGTGACTCCAGTTCCACAACAACAGCACTGACTTTTCACACTGCTCTCTGAAGAGGTTCAGCAAGCTATTGGGTTGTATCAACCAACATTACAGCTGAATAGCAATGTGCAGTATTTGAAAAGGCTGTTCACCACCACTTTACCAGGACAACTAGTGATAGGAAATAAATGTCAGTCTTGCCAGAGATGCCACATCCTGAGGTTAGTTAAAAAGTGATGTTCCAGTAATGGAGTGTGCTCTGCATTTCTGATGCTTTTGATATTCTCTGTCTTATGCAAAGTGCTATGGGGTTGGAACTTTTTAGGGAATATAAGACTGTACAGCTTCTGGCTAGTCTGGATGGAGGCTAGATTTGATTGGCTGAACCTCCTTTACATAAATGTTCTGAAAATATCGCAATTTGCCTGAACAGCTCCCATCATTGTAGCCTGATGATGTCAGAGCCAGGAATGGGGTTTGTGCTGGACATTCTTCCTGATCTCCTCATTTGTGTTATTGCAGTACCATTTGGTTTCACCCTCTAGTTTAGCCTGAAGTTCCTGGCATTCCTAAAACCTAATGTCCGTCACTGTGAGCCACTCTGTATTCCCATGTGTTAGGAAGCTGTGTTCCAATTAGAATGAGCTGTGAATGAGTTAAACAGGAGTGACTCCTGGGATGTTTCCCTCTTCATCCTTCAATCTGGTGACTTATTTACCATAGAAATTTTATTCATAGTTCTTATAGCTCTTGGCCCAATGCTTCCTTACAGAGGAAGTAATAAATGCAACCTCTCACAGTTTACTACATTCCTGCTGTGTCTTCCAATTACAGTCATACTTTCTCTATAGACTGAAAGAGGTAAAGACAAGTCTTAGCACTGACTATAAGGCCACACAGTTGCTTAGCAACTGCAAAGTTCAGTTTGGTTTGCCCTGGATAAAACTTCTTTAGTGTGGCACAGGTGGCTTAGATAATAGAATTTTTTTTTATATACATATAAAAATCACCCAGGCGACAATGTTTGTCTCCAAAATGACTTATTTTTCAGTGAATAGATTGGCAATGTGTTCAAAATTGCAAAGAGTATTGGCAAAGTCTGCTGGAAACCAACCTGTTGTGATTTTTGAGCAGGCCTCAACTGAGGCAGCCAGCATTCCTATAGCTCCAATAGATATTTAAATTAGGGACTCTGATCCATGATGTGAGCAACACCCAGATGATATTTTCACATGTACCAGAGTTGCTGCTGCTGTTTCCTGTTCTTGCCCACAAACCATGGGTGGAGAAATTGAGAAATGGAGCATTGCAGTGCTAAATCTAAACTGTTAAATGGATAGTGAGTGACCTGCTATAACTCAAATCCCTTTAAATGATTGGAAGACATCTTGCTTGTGTTTCTTAATCAGTTTCTTTGGTTGCAGTTTGTGTCCTGTACCAATGGAAGCTTAATGAGGTTTGGCAATAGGAGACCAAAGAGATGGAGAGTTCGCAGAAAATCTTAGCTTCCCCACTATGTATATAGATTTGCATATCTTTGTACCTCAGTGAAGCTGTACGTATGGAGACTGCGTTTCCTGAAAGAGATTGTGACAGACCTATGTCACCTCCTGCAACAGACCTGCAACAAATGACAATTCTTAGCTTTTCAGCTATGTATTTGTAATCTAATTCTCCTGAAGATCACTAAAGACCTTTCTATTTTGCCAAATATGTTGTTTTTGTCAGAAAAAGTTCAGGACTTATAGAATTGTACTGGAAAATTTAGATAGAGGAGGTCTTGTAGCCTCTAACACGAGAAGCTCTTCGTTCAAGTTCCACTCCAGGATCTAATGACAAAGGATTGTGTATTCATATGTAGCCAAACAAATTGAATATCAACTTATAAATCATTCTGTTATAAAGCAATACACTTCAGTGTGATCAGTGACATGTTGTACTATGACACCAACAGAGGCATTCGTGGGTATTATTTCTCTTCCATGTTGGACTTCAATCTAGCAACAGCTCTTCAATAAACCTGCATTGAGTTGATTCAAAACTCACAATGACACCTTTTTTGTATTGTTAGTACTATAAGTCAAACATTGAATATATAACAAAATAAAGATTGGCGGCAAAGAGGTTTTTCAGTTGGTTTGTCAACAAAAGCCCAGTTTTAAACAAAACTGGTGACCAAGGAAGTTTTCTAGGAGGATCTTCAGAAAACCCGAAAGATAAAACCAGTGCAGGGAGGGTGGAACTGGTGAATGGATAAGTTTCCAACTACAGTTTTGAAAGAAAACTTTTTTTTCAACCGGAGTCTTGATGTTGAGAAGGAAATAACATTCAGTTATTCTTAAAATATACTGAGGAAAGTCACCATGCAGTGAGAAAACATCGATGAAAAAGAAAAAACCGTGACTAGGCTGAAAGAAGATGTTTACTTACTGTTTTGAAGCTGGGTAGATTTCCAGGCTGCCGAGACCCCACACATGGCAGCTGGCAGCAATGGAGATCCTCATCCAAAGGTAGAGTCTCTGGACTCTTAACATGGAGCTACTACTCTGTAAAAAAAATCACAAGAAAAGCCTTCTTAAGATTGATTACCTACCAAGAAGTAGTTTGAATTATTTTCATACTATTGATTCAACTATAGCAACACAAGAAATAATACAAATTAATAAGGAAGAAACAAAAATTAATAGGGGAGGAAAAGTTAAAGAACTGCAATTTAATAACTGGCAATTCTGGCTAAGATCAAGTGTAGTATCAATTTGCTGTACTTGTTTGAAGTTATTAGCTTACATTTTATCTTCATTTGAAGCAATTTTTAAAAGTGGCATCTTGGCCTTTTGGCTAAGATGCAAATGAGATCAAGCCTTGGAGGAGGAGCTATGCTTATTCCAATCAGTTTGGATCATGTAGAGTGGTTATCTCTGGTTTGTTACCTGAGCGCAGAATAGCATGGAAAAGAATAGAGAGAGAGAACATTTGAACTCATGGCTAAAGGGATGGTGCAGGAGGGAAGGGTTCAGATTCTTGGACAATTGGGGCTCATTCTGGGGTAGATGGTACCTCTACAAGAGGGATGATCTGCACCTACTAGAGGGGTACTAATATCTTGAGGGGAAAATTTGCCAATGCTATTCGGGGGGCTTTAAACTGATTCAGAGAGGGGATGGGAACATGAATTGCCCCAATGACAATAGTGAGGTCATGGATAAGGTTTCTAGGTCACAGCAGTGTATTGGCAGGTAGGACAGTGACTCAAAGTGTGTATACTTTAATGCGAGGAGCATACGCAATAAGGTGGATGAACATGCAGCCTGGATTGGTGCCTGGGACTTTGATGTTGTGGCCATTTCAGCGATATGGATAGAGCAGGGACAGGAATGGTTGTTGCAGGTTCCGGGATTCAGATGTTTCAGTCAGAACAGAGAAGTTGGAGTAAAGGGGGAGGCGTGGCATTGTTAGTCAACATAGAACATAGAACATTACAGCGCAGAACAGGCCCTTCGGCCTTTGATGTTGCGCCGACCAATTAGGAAAAAAATACAGTCAAGGACTGTATTACGGCAGAAAGGACGTTTAATATGGACTTGTCTATTGAGGTAGTATGGGCTGAGATTAGAAACAGGAAAGAAGAGGTCACCCCACTGGGAGTTTTTTATAGGCCTCCAAAAAGTTCCAGAGATGTAGAGGAAAGGATTGCAAAAATGATCCTGGATAGGAGCGAAAGTAGCAGGGCAGTTGTTATGGGGGACTTAAACTTTACAAGTATCGATTGGAAAAGCTATACTTCAAGCATGTTAGAGGGGTCAGTTTTTGTCCAATGTGTGCAGGAAGGTTTCCTGACACAGTATGTAGATAGGCCAATAAGAGGTGAGGCTATATTGGATTTGGTACTGTGTAATGAACCAGACCAGGTGTTAGACTTGGAGGTAAGTGAACACTTTGGTGATAGTGACCACAATCAGTTACATTTATCTTAGTGATGGAAAGGGATAGGTATATACGGAAGGGCAGAAGTTATAGCTGGGGGAAAGATAATTATGAGGCTATTAGGCAAGATTTAGGATACATAGGTTGGAGTAGTAAACTGCAGGGGCTGGGAACATCTGAAATGTGGAACTTATTCAAGGAGCAGCTACTGCAAATCCTTGATAAATATGTACTATCAGGCAGGGAGGAAGTGGTTGAGCGAGGGAACCGTGGTGTACTAAGGAAGCTGAATCTCTGGTGAAGAGGAAGAAGGAGGCTTATGTGAAAGATGAGAAGTGAAGGCTCAGTTAGGGCACTGGAGAGTTACAATTTAGCCAGGAAGGAGCTAAAGAGAGAGTTAAGAAGAGCTGGAAGAGGACATGAGAAGACTTTGGCAGATAGGATCAAAGAGAAACTTAAAGGTTTCTATAGACATGTCAAGAATAAAAGATTGGTTAGGGCAAGATTAGGGCCAGTCAGAGACAGCAGTGGGAAGTTGTGCGTGGTGTCTGAAGAGATAGAAAAGGTACTGAATGAATATTTTTCGTCAGTATTCACGCAGGAAAATGTCAGTATAGTCGAAGAGAATACTGAGATACAGGTTTTTAGACGAGATGGGATTGAGCTACATAAGGAAGAGGTGTTAGCAATTCTTGAGAGTATGAAAATAGATAAGTCCTCTGAGCTGGATGGGATTTACCCTAGCATTCTCTGGGAGGCTAGGGAGGAGACTGCAGAGCTTTTGGCTTTGATCTTCATGTTGTCTTTGGCTGGAAGACTGGGGGATAGCAAAAGTTGCCCCCTTGTTCAAGAAAGGGAGTAGAGACCATCCTGGGTATTTTAGACCGGTGAGCTTACTTCTGTTGTGGGCAAAGTTTTGGAAAGAATTATAAGGGATAGGATTTATAATCATATAGAGAGAAATAAATTGATTAGGGATAGTCAACACGGTTTTGTGAAGGGTAGGTCGTGTCTCACAAATCTTATCAAGTTTTTTGAAAAGGTAACCAAAAAGGTGGATAAAGGCAAGGCAGTTGACATGGTGTGTATGGATTTTACTAAAGCATTTGATAAGGTTCCCCATTGTACGCTACTGCAGAAAATGCAAATGCATGAGACTGAAGGTGATTTAGCAGTTTGGATTAGGAATTGGCTAGCTGATAGAAGACAGAGAGTGGTGATCGATGGGAAATATTCAACCTGAAGTTCAATTACAAGTGGTGTACCTCAGGGATCTGTTTTGGGGCCATTGTTGTTTGTCATTTTTATAAATGACCTAGATGAGGGTGTAGAAGGATAATAGGCTGAGGGATCTAGGTGTACAGTTCAACACTTCACTGAAAGTAAATTTGCGGACGACACCAAGGTCACAGGAGTTGTACACAGTAAGGATGGATGTTACAATTTGCGAAGGGACATAGATAATCTGCAGAGCTGAGCCGAGAGGTGGCAAATGGAGTTTAATGCGGAAAAGTATAAGGTGATTTTGTAAGACTAACAGGAGTACAGAATATAGGGCTAATGGAAGGACTCTTAGTAGTGTCGACGAGCAGAGAGATCTCGGTGAACATGTGCATAGCTCCCTGAAAGTTGGCACCCAGGTTGATAAGGTTGTTAAGAAGGTGTACAGTGTGTTAGCTTTTATTGATAGAGAGATTGAATTTCGGAGCCATGAAGTCGTATTGCAACTGTACAAAACTCTGGTGAGGCAGTACTTGGAGTATTGTATACAGTTCTGGTGGCCACATTATAAGAAAGATGTGGAGGCATTGGAAATGATGCAGAGGATGTTTAGAACATAGAACATTACAGTGCAGAACAGGCCCTTCAGCCTTCGATGTTGCACCGACCAATTAAGAAAAAGCAATGACCCTCTAACTTAAACAATTCCCTTTTCGTCCATAAACTTATCTACTAACCTCTTAAACACCACCAAACTTGGCGCATCTACAACTGCAGCAGGCAGGGCATTCCATACCCTTACCACCCTCTAGGTAAAGAACTTACCTCTGACATCCGTCCTATAACCACCACCCCTTAATTTAAAGCTGTGTCCCCTCGTGCTAGCTTTCTCCATCCTAGGGAAAAGGCTATCACTGTTCACCCTATCTAAACCTCTAATCATCTTATATATTTCAATAAGGTCTCCTCTTAGCCGCCTTCTTTCTAATGAAAACAACCTCAAATCCCTCAGCCTCTCTTCATAAGACCTGCCCTCCATACCAGGCAACATCCTGGTAAACCTCCTCTGTACCTCTCCAATGCCTCCACATCTTTCTTATAATGCGGGGACCAGAACTGCACACAATACTCCAAGTGCGGCCGCACTAGAATTTTGTACAGTTGCAACATGACGTTGCGGCTCCGAAATTCAATCCCCCTTCCAATAAAAGCTAAGACTCCATATGCCTTCTTAACAACCTTATCGACTTGATTGCCAACTTTCAGGGATCTATGCACATATACACCAAGATCCCTCTGTTCTTCAACACTATTGAGAGTCCTATCATTAGCCCTATACTCTACACATTTGTTATTCCTGCCAAAGTGAATTACCTCACACTTTTCCACATTAAACTCCATTTGCTGCCCCTCGGCCCAGCTCTGCAACTTGTCCAAGTCTCTCTGCAAACTATAACACCCCTCTTCACTATCAACACTCCTCCGACTTTGGTGTCATCTGCAAATTTACTACTCCATCCTTCAATACCTTCATCCAGATCATTTATAAAAATTACAAACAGCAGGGACCCCAAAACAGATCCCTGAGGTACGCCACTTGTAACCGAACTCCACGATGAATACTTTCCATCAACCACCACCCTCTGTCTTCTATCTGCTAGCCAATTCCTAATCCAATTAGCTAAATCACCCTCAATCCCATACATCTGCATTTTCTGCAGAAGACTTCCATGGGCCACCTTATCGAACGCCTTACTAAAGTCCATATATACCACATCAACTGCCTTACCCCTATCCACCTCTTTGGTCACTTTTTCAAAAAACTCAATGAGGTTAGTAAGGCACGACCTACCCTTCACAAAACCATGCTGACTATCCCCAATCAATTCATTTCTCTCTAAATAACTATAAATCCTATCCCTAATAATTCTTTCCAATACTTTGCCCACAACAGAAGTAAGACTCACTGGTCTATAATTCCCAGGAAAGTCTCTATTCCCCTTTTTGAACAATGGGACCACATTCGCTATCCTCCAGTCTTCTGGCACTATACCCGTAACCAATGACGACCTGAAGATCAGAGCCAGAGGCTCTGCAATCGCCTCTCTCGCCTCCCAGAGAATCCTAGGGTAAATCCTATCAGGATGTTGCCTGGTATGGTGGGAAGGTCTTATGAGGAAAGGCTGAGGAACTTGAGGTTATTTCCATTGGAGAAAAGAAGGTTAAGAGGTGACCTAATTGAGGCTTAAAAGATAGGATGGACAGTGAGAGCCTTTTGTCTCAGATGGTGATGGCTAACACGAGGGGACATAGCTTTAAATTAAGGGGTGGTAGTTATAAGACGAATGTCAGAGGTAGGTTCTTTACTCAGAGGGTAGTAAGGGCATGGAATTCCCTGCCTGCAGCAGTTTGGACTCGCCAACTTTGAGGGTGTTCAGATGATCAATGGATAGGCATATGGATAACATTGGAATAGTTTAGGTTAGAGGGTCATTAGATTGGTTCCACTGGTTGGCGCAACATCGAGGGCTGAAGGGCCTGTACTGCACTGTAATGTTCTATGTTCTATCTATGTAGATCAAGCCCAAATTTCAACTTGCACTCAGCTGCAAAACTCTGCCAAGTAGATGAGACAAAGAAACTGCACCATCTACATGCACACCAAGAACACAAAACTTGAGAAACTTGGCATCAACACCAGCACTAACAAGTCTCCCCCAGTACCATAGTAGAAAACCGCACCACTGCAGGGAAATCCATTGTCAACTTGTCAGGCTACACATTTCAACCAGATGAAGTCGAAGTTCTCAGCTGAGGGATCAATTTCTATCCCACCACCAAAATGGACCCTGTCAGTCTCGCAGCAGACACAGTGGAACTCATCAGGCAAATGAGGCTGCAGGAGATCTTCCCAAACCCCAAGAGGCCAACAACGAACACAATGAAACAGCCAATGAACCAGAACAGCCATCAGAGAGATCTGCATTGCAGACACCGAAGAAGAAAGAGTCCAGTTGGACTGCTCTGGAAGGCTGCTGCCCTCGACTTGATGTGTATGCCCAAGCCATCAGGAGGTGTGTCAACATCAGATTCATTAACCACACTCATGACAGCCCTGAACACCACCCAAGCACAACACATCCATGATCTTAAGACCAACCACAACATTGTCATCAAATCAGCAGATAAAGGAGGGGCCATCATCATATTGAACAGAACGGATTACTGCAAAGAAGTGTACTGACAACTAAACAACGAGGAACACTACAGTTACCCGCAGATCCGATCAAAGAACATACCTGTCAACTCAACACTCTGATCCAGACCTTTGATCTGGACCTTCGGAGCACCTTCCGTGCTCTCATCCCATGTACTCCCCACGTTGGAGATCTCTACTGCCCCCCCAAGGGGGAAAAACACTCAGCCATCCCATCGTTTCGGGCAATGGGACCCTATGCTAAAATCTCTCCAGCTACGTCAAGGGCATCCTGAAACCCATTGTACAAAGAGCCCCCAGCTTTTGTCACGACATTACGGACTTCCTACAGAAACACAGTACACATGGAACAGTTGAACCAGGAGCATTCCTCATCACAGTGGATGTTTTGGCACTCTACACCAGCATCCTCCACAATGATAGCACAACTGCCTCAATACTCAATGACGACAACTGCCAGTTTCCAGATACAATTTTACAATTCATCCTGAACCACAATGTCTTCATCTTCAACAATGAGTTATTCATCCAGACACATGGAGCGGCCATGGAGACCAAATTCGCATCTCAATACCCCAACATCTTCATGCACAGGTTCGAGCAAGACTTCTTCACTGCACAGGACCTTCAACCAATGTTATACACTAGATACATCAATGACATTTTCTTCCTTTGGACTCATGGTAAACAATCTCTGAAACAACTATATAATGACATCAACAATTCCATCATCCCACTATCAGACTCACCATGGACAACTCTCCAGAATCAGCTGCATTTTTGAATACACACATCTCCATTAAGGACAGTCACCTCAGCACTTCATTATACCACAAGCCCAAGGATAACCTCACGATGCTCCACTTCCCCAGCTTCCACCCTAAACACATTAAAGAAACCATCTCCTACAGACAAGCTGTCTGTATACACAAGATCTGTTCAAATAAGGAAGATCACAACAGACACTTCCAGACAGTGTAAGATGCCATATAAGGACAGGATACGGTGCTCAACTCATCTGTCGACAGTTCTGACACACCACAGCAAAAAACTGCAATGATGTCCTCAGAAGACAAACACAGGATATGACAGACAGAGTATCCTTTGTTGTCCAGTACTTCCCTGGAGCGGAGAAGCTACAACATCTTCTCTGGAGTCTTCAATATGTCATTTATGAAGACGAACATCTCGCCAAGGCTATCTCCACACTCCCACTTCTTGTCTTCAGACAACTACACAACCTCAAACAGACTATTGTCTGCAGGAAACTACCCAGCCTTCAGGAGAACAGTGACTGCAATGCCAGACAGCCCTGCCACAGCAACCTCTGCAAGATCATCAACACAGATGCCATCTTCTCACATGAGAACACTCCCATCACCAGGTACACGGCACATGCCTTTGCAACTCAACCAACGTTGTCTACTTGATACACTGCAGGAAAGGATGTCCCAAGGCATGGTACGTTAGGGAGACCATGCAGACGCTATGACAATGGATGAATGAACACCGCTCGACAATCACCAGGCAAGACTGTTCTCTTTCTGTTGGCGAACACTTCAATAGTCACAGGCATTTGGCCTCTGTTGTTCGGGTAAACGTTCTCCAATGCAGCCTTCACGATAAACAACAGCGCAGAGCCGCTGAGCAGAGGCTGATAGCCAAGTTCTGCATACAAGGACGTCGTCAACCAGGGTCTTTGGTTTACACTATTTTTAACCCCCACAACTTGTCTAGGCTTGCAACATCTCATTTACTGAGACAACATATATCTGTTTAACCTATGTTTAATGTTATCTCCACTCACATTGTCTGCACCTTTAAGGCTTGATTAGCTGTAAGACTCGCATTCTAATCAGTATTCTGTAAACTGTGTGTGCATATAAATGCCCTGTTTGTGATCAGAACTCCCAATCACCTGACAAAGGGCAGAGCCCTGAAAGCTAGTGGTGTTTGCTACCAAATAAACCTGTTGGACTTTAACCTGCTATTGTGAGACTTCTTACTGTGATCAAGCCCAAGACAGGGGATTAGAGCCCTGTCTTGTCAGCTTGGAATGGGAATGTCTCAATTTGTTGAGACTCTGAATTGGACTTGATTTGATTGAATTGGAATAAAAACAAAAAAAAGCAGCAACTGCAATTGAGGGCAAAGGTTACGCTGTGGAGGAGTTCAAAGAAAATGTAGAAAACAAAGAGAGATTTCAATGTTATCTGGTTGCAAACAAGTTTCTGGTTGAACTTTAAGTGTAATAGGACATAAAAACCTTCATATTGCTAGTGAATAAACTTATGAGAAACTGACCAAGATTCTCAAAATTTCTAGCCTCAGCTACTAATAATTGTTGAGAGTTTCTAATTTAATTGATGGAACGAGGAAGATGGTGAAATATATCACAACTCGTTGCATCGCTGAGAAGGTTAGTGAAGAATTGTGAGTTTAGTTTGACCCTTGAAGACAGTCTGTAAGACAGACTTGTTTGTGGACTTGGAAATGAAGCTCTTTAACACTAACACCTACTGTTGAGATGGCAGTGGCCATGGAATCAGCCATAGAAGGGAAAAAACAAGAACTTAGATCCAAACATTTAAAGTAGATGATCTACCCTGAGCTTCCACCCCAACTCCATAAATTTCTGTGGAGCAGCACGGAGAGGCAGCGATTTGGGCGAGTGTAAAGTTCGAGTTTAAAGTAATTTTTAACATGTTCTTTTTGGTTAAAGTAGTGAGCGGTGGTAGTTTTTTGCCGTTTTTTTAAACTAACTGGAAACCAGAAGTCATCATTAGGAGGCTTGCCAGTAGTTGTAGTTTTTCTCTCTGACTCTATAAATTGGTACAGAGAGGAAACCCAATACTCTACACAGGTGGAGTATCCCACCCTCCCCCCTCCTCTAACCTAATAATGTGTGTGGGAAGTTTTTTTTTCTCTCTCTCCTAGAAATTAAAGTATCAGGGATGGCAGTGCAGGCAGTACGTTGCACATCCTGCGGTATGTACGAGGTGAGGGACACCAGTAGTGTTCCTGCTGATTATACCTGCAGGAGGTGTGCCCATTTGCAGCTCCTTGAGGATCGTGTTAAGGAGCTGGAGCTGGAATTAGAGGAACTCCAGATAATTCGGGAGGTTGAGTCGGATATTGACAGGAGTTACAAAGAGATAGTCACTCCTAAAAGTGATTCTTGGGTAACTATTAGGAAGAGGGGTAAGAAGCAATCGGGGACACAATCCCCCGGGGCTGTTCCCCTCCAAAATAAGTTTTCTGTCCTGGAGGCTACAGTTGAGGAAGAATCAACTGGAGATGGCCAAAGGGAGCAGTTCTCTGGGGGTGAGCCTGCTGGGAATGCTCATGTGGGTAGGGGGAATAAGAGATTGGGCCTGGTAATTGGAGACTCCATAGTTAGAGGGACAGATAGGAGAGTAAATAGTAATAAACGGGACTCAGGGCTGGTGTGTTGCCTCCCAGGGGCCGGGGTCCAGGATGTCTCAGAGCGGGTTTTTAAGATTCTTAAGGGAGAGGGGAGTCAGCCCCAAGTCATAGTTCATGTAGGGACACATGATGTAGGTAGGACAAGGGAAGGGGATATTAAACAGAAATTTATGGAGTTGGGGTGGAAGCTTAGGGCCAAAACAGACAGAGTGGTTATCTCTGGACTCTTGCCTGTGCCACGGGATAGTTTAGAGAAGAACAGAGAGAGGGAATGTTTGAACTCGTGGCTGCGGGGATGGTGCAGGAGGGACGGGTTCAGGTTCCTGAACAATTGGGACTCATTCTGGGATAGGTGGGACCTCTACAAGAGAGATGGTCTACACCTGAACCAGAGGGGAACCAATATCTTGGGGGGAAAATTTGCAAAGACTATGCAGGGGGCTTTAAACTGATTCAGAGGGGGGGTGGGATCCTGAGTAGTTTGGATGTTAAGAGGGACGAGAATAGGGGGGTCATAGATGAGAACTGTAAAACACAGCAGCGTACGGGTGGAGTAGGGCATGGTTTGAAATGCGTATACTTTAATGCAAGAAGTATTCGCAATAAGGTGGAGGAACTTGCAGCTTGGATCAGTACCTGGAACTTCGATGTTGTGGCCATTTCAGAGACATGGATAGAGCAGGGACAGGAATGGTTGTTGCAGGTTCCGGGGTTCAAATGCTTCAGTCGGAGTAGAGAAGGAGGTAGAAGGGGGGGAGGAGTGGCATTATTAGTCAAAGACTGTATCACAGTGACAGAAAAGAAGTTTGATGAGGACTTGTCTGTTGAGGTAGTATGGGCTGAGATTAGAAACAGGAGAGGAGAGGTCACCCTGTTGGGAGTCTTTTATAGACCTCCTAAAAGTTCTAGAGAGGTAGAGGAAAGGATTGCAAAGTCAATCCTGGACAGGAGTGAAAGTAATAGGGTAATTGTTATGGGGGACTTTAACTTTACTAATATTGATTGGAATAGCTATAGCTCTAGCTCGTTAGAGGGGTCAGTTTTTGTACAAAGTGTGCAGGAAGGTTTTTTGACTCAGTATGTAGATAGGACAACTAGAGGTGAGGCTACATTGGATTTGGTGCTGGGCAATGAGCCAGACCAGGTGTTAGGCTTGGAAGTTGGTGAACATTTTGGTGATAGTGACCACAATTCGGTTACGTTCACATTAGTGATGGATAGGGATAGGCATGAAGCTGGGGGCAGTAGTTATAGCTGGGGGAATGGTAATTATGAGGCCATTAGGAGGGAATTAGGGTGCATAGGTTGGACTAGGAAACTACAGGGACTGGGAACCTCTGAAATGTGGAGCTTATTCAAAGAGCAGCTACTGCGAGTCCTTGATAAGTATGTCCCTGTCAGGCAAGGAGGAAATGGTCGAGTAAGGGAACCATGGTGTACTAAAAAAGTTAATTCGCTGGTTAAAAGGAAAAAGGAGGCTTATGTCAGGATTAGGCTTGAAGGCTCAGTTAGTGCACTGGAAAGCTATAGATTAGCCAGGAGGGAGCTAAAGAGTGAGTTGAGAAGAGCTAAAAGGGGACACGAGAAGACTTTGGCTGATAGGATCAAGGAGAATCCTAAAGCTTTCTTTAGATATGTTAAGAATAGAAGATTGGTTAGGGCAAGATTAGGGCCAGTCAGAGACAGCAGTGGGAAGTTGTGCGTGGAGCCTGAAGAGATCGGAGAGGCACTGAACAAATATTTCTCTTCGGTATTCACGCAGGGAGATGTAAATGTAGTTGTGGAGAACACTGGGATACAGGGTTGCAAACTGGAAAGTATTGAAGTAGATAAGGAGGATGTGCTAGATATTCTTGAGGGTTTGAAGTTAGATAAGTCCCCTGGGCCAGACGGGATTTACCCTAGGATTCTCTGGGAGGCGAGAGAGGAGATTGCAGAGCCTCTGGCTCTGATCTTCAGGTCGTCGTTGGTTACGGGTATAGTGCCGGAAGACTGGAGGATAGCGAATGTGGTCCCATTGTTCAAGAAGGGGAATAGAGACTTTCCGGGGAATTATAGGCCGGTAAGTCTTACTTCTGTTGTGGGCAAAGTATTGGAGAGAATTATTAGGGATAGGATTTATAGTTATTTAGAGAGAAATGAATTGATTGGGGATAGTCAGCATGGTTTTGTGAAGGGTAGGTCGTGCCTTACTAACCTTGAGTTTTTTGAAAAAGTGACCAAAGAGGTGGATGGGGGTAAGGCGGTTGATGTGGTATATATGGACTTTAGTAAGGCGTTCGATAAGGTGGCCCATGGAAGGCTTCTGCAGAAAATGCAGATGTATGGGATTGAGGGTGATTTAGCTAATTGGATTAGGAATTGGCTAGCAGATAGAAGACAGAGGGTGGTGGTTGATGGGAGATATTCATCGTGGAGTTCGGTTACAAGTGGTGTACCTCAGGGATCTGTTTTGGGGCCCCTGCTGTTTGTAATTTTTATAAATGATCTGGATGAGGGTATTGAAGGATGGATTAGTAAATTTGCGGATGACACCAAAGTCGGAGGAGTGGTAGATAGTGAAGAGGGGTGTTATAGTTTGCAGAGAGACTTGGACAAGTTGCAGAGCTGGGCCGAGAGGTGGCAAATGGAGTTTAATGTGGAAAAGTGTGAGGTAATTCACTTTGGCAGGAATAACAAATGTGTAGAGTATAGGGCTAATGGTAGGACTCTTAATAGTGTTGAAGAACAGAGGGATCTTGGTGTATGTGTGCATAGATCCCTGAAAGTTGGCAATCAAGTCGATAAGGTTGTTAAGAAGGCATAAGGAGTCTTAGCTTTTATTGGTAGGGGGATTGAATTTCGGAGCCGCAACGTCATGTTGCAACTGTACAAAACTCTAGTGCGGCCGCACTTGGAGTATTGTGTGCATTTCTGGTCCCCACATTATAAGAAAGATGTGGAGGCATTGGAGAGGGTACAGAGGAGGTTTACCAGGATGTTGCCTGGTATGGAAAGCAGGTCTTATGAAGAGAGGCTGAGAGATTTGAGGCTGTTTTCGTTGGAAAGAAGGCGACTAAGAGGAGATCTTATTGAAACATATAAGATGGTTAGAGGTTTAGATAGGGTGGACAGCGATAGCCTTTTTCCTAGGATAGAGAAAGCTAGCACGAGGGGACATAGCTTTAAATTAAGGGGTGGTAGTTATAGGACAGATATCAGAGGTAGGTTCTTTACCCAGAGGATGGTAAGGGAATGGAATGCCCTGCCTGCTGCAGTTGTAGATGCGCCAAGTTTGGTGGTGTTTAAGAGGTTAGTAGATAAGTTTATGGACGAAAAGGGAATGGTTTAGTTTGGAGGGTCATTGCTTTTTCCTAATTGGTCGGCGCAACATCGAAGGCCGAAGGGACTGTTCTGCGCTGTAACGTTCTATGTTCTATGTACCCATTAAAAAGGGTACTGAAAAATTCTTGCTTTATCCAAAGTGATGGACAAGAAATAAAAATGGAAGTAGATGCAGGAGCTACTCTATCAATTCTTCCAGTTATATACAATCTGAAGCTTAAACATCCACCACAAAAATCTTCAAACCTAATCCTGAGAGCTTGTACTGAGGAGGTAGTTTCACTGTAGGGATATATCATATAGTGAAGGGAATTTTTCTTGTTCTCTGTGGAAGAGCATGGTTGTACAAAATCAAGTTTAAATGGAGAACAATTAACCAATTGGTTTATGTACGAACATGCGACTAAAACATCTGCAGACGTATAGGAAGATGTTCAAGAATATCTGAGGATGAAATGGAGGCAAAGCTCAAGATCAAACCTGATCAAACCTGACGTTTCAAGGCAAAAACTATATTCTACACAATTAAACCAAAGGTAGAAATGGAACGAGAGAATGTAATCAAGGATGGAGATGTTGAACCTACAACAATGATCAATTGGGCAAACCTAATCAATCCAGTAAATAAATTTGATTGTTTGGTACAAACTGTGGGGACTTCAAGATGACAATAAATCCAGTAGTGTGTCAACCAGTATCCCTTACCATTAATCGAGGACTTATTAGCTGGTGGTCAGTAGTTCAGCAAGATAGATTGATCCTAAGCATATGTCCAGATGAGGGTGGCAATCACTGCTAACAAATGTTACCCACAAGCGATTGTTCTGGTATAAGTGCCTACATTTGGAACAACATCAGCACCAGCAATATTCCAGAAATCAATGGACCAAACCGTAAGTGGTCTTAACAATGGCCACTATTATTTGGACAACATTCCAATAACAGGTGGGACTAAATAGGAATATTTACAAACTTAGAAAAAACACTGGAGTGTCTAGTGAAATCCCTTTGAAGAAAGAAAAATGATAATTTTTCAAATCATCTATCAATTATCTAAGCTACATAATGGATAAGGATGGCTCCCACAAAGAACTAACAAAATAACAGTGATCCTAAATACACCAAATTGTGATTATTTTTAGGACTAATCAGTTATTACGAGAAATTCATCTCAAACCTTGCAATATTCTAAAACTACTTAATGCTTTATTATATCCTAACCAACAATGGAATTGGACAAAAAGGATGTGAAAGTGCATACAAAGGAGTTAAAAAGGTACTCAAGCAATCCAAGATATTAGAACATAGAACATTAAAGCGCAGAACAGGCCCTTCAGCCTTCGATCTTGCGCCGACCAATTAACAAAAAGCAATGACCCTCTAACCTAAACCATTCCCTTTTCATCCATAAACTTATTTACTAACCTCTTAAACGCCATCAAACTTGGCGCATCTACAACTGCAGCAGGCAGGGCATTCCATACCCTTACCACACTCTGGGTGAATAACATACCTCTGATATCTGTCCTATAACTACCACCCCTTAGTTTAAAGCTATGTCCCCTCATGCTAGCTTTCTCTATGCTAGGAAAAAGGCTATCACTGTCCACCCTATCTAAACCTCTAATCATCTTATATGTTTCAATAAGATCTCCCCTTAGTCGCCTTCTTTCCAACGAAAACAACCTCAAATCCCTCAGCCTCTCTTCATAAGACCTGCCTTCCATACCAGGCAACATCCTGGTAAACCTCCTCTGTACCCTCTCCAATGCCTCCACATCTTTCTTATAATGCGGGGACCAGAACTGCACACAATACTCCAAGTGCGGCCGCACTAGAGTTTTGTACAGTTGCAACATGACGTTGCGGCTCCGAAATTCAATCCCCCTACCAATAAAAGCTAAGACTCCGTATGCCTTCTTAACAACCTTATCGACTTGACTGCCAACTTTCAGGGATCTATGCACATATACACCAAGATCCCTCTGTTCTTCAACACTATTAAGAGTCCTACCATTAGCCCTATACTCTACACATTTGTTATTTCTGCCAAAGTGAATTACCTCACACTTTTCCACATTAAACTCCATTTGCCACCTCTCGGCCCAGCTCTGCAACTTGTCCAAGTCTCTCTGCAAACTATAACACCCCTCTTCACTATCTACCACTCCACCGACTTTAGTGTCATCTGCAAATTTACTAATCCATCCTTCAATACCCTCATCCAGATCATTTATAAAAATTACAAACAGCAGGGGCCCCAAAACAGATCCCTGAGGTACACCACTTGTAACCGAACTCCATGATGAATAATTTCCATCAACCACCACCCTCTGTCTTCTATCAGCTAGCCAATTCCTAATCCAATTAGCTAAATCACCCTCAATCCCATACATCTGCATTTTCTGCAAAAGCCTTCCATGGGCCACCTTATCGAACGCCTTACTAAAGTCCATATATACCACATCAACTGCCTTACCCCCATCCACCTCTTTGGTCACTTTTCAAAAAACTCAATAAGGTTAGTAAGGCACGACCTACCCTTCACAAAACCATGCTGACTATCCCCAATCAATTCATTTCTCTCTAAATAACTATAAATCCTATCCCTAATAATTCTTTCCAATACTTTGCCCACAACAGAAGTAAGACTCACCGGTCTATAATTCCCAGGAAAGTCTCTATTCCCCTTCTTGAACAATGGGACCACATTCGCTATCCTCCAGTCTTCCGGCACTATACCTGTAACCAATGATGACCTGAAGATCAGAGCCAGAGGCTCTGCAATCGCCTCTCTCGCCTCCCAGAGAATCCTAGGGTAAATCCCGTCCGGCCCAGGGGACTTATCTAACTTCAAACCCTCAAGAATATCTAGCACATCCTCCTTATCTACTTCAATACTTTCCAGTTTGCAACCCTGTATCCCAGTGTTCTCCACAACTACATTTACATCTCCCTGTGTGAATACCGAAGAGAAATATTTGTTCAGTGCCTCTCCAATCTCTTCAGGCTCCACGCACAACTTCCCACTGCTGTCTCTGACTGGCCCTAATCTTGCCCTAACCAATCTTCTATTCTTAACATATCTAAAGAAAGCTTTAGTATTCTCCTTGATCCTATCAGCCAAAGTCTTCTCGTGTCCTCTTTTAGCTCTTCTCAACTCACTCTTTAGCTCCCTCCTGGCTAATCTATAGCTATCCAGTGCACTAACTGAGCCTTCAAGCCTCATCCTGACATAAGCCTCCTTTTTCCTTTTAACCAGCAAATTAACTTTTTTAGTACACCATGGCTCCCTTACTTGACCATTTCCTCCTTGCCTGACAGGGACATACTTATCAAGGACTCGCAGTAGCTGCTCCTTGAATATGCTCCACATTTCAGAAGTTCCCAGTCCCTGTAGTTTCCCAGTCCAACCTATGCACCCTAATTCCCTGCTAATGGCCTCATAATTACCATTCCCCCAGCTATAACTGCTGTCCCCAGGTTCGTGCCTATCCCTATCCATCACTAAGGTGAACGTAACCGAATTGTGGTCACTATCACCAAAATGTTCACCAACTTCCAAGCCTAACACCTGGTCTGGCTCATTGCCCAGCACCAAATCCAATGTAACCTCACCTTTAGTTGGCCTATCTACATACTGAGTCAAAAAAACCTTCCTGCACACTTTGTATAAAAACTGACCCCTCTAACGAGCTATAGCTATTCCAATCAATATTAGTAAAGTTAAAGTCCCCCATAACAATTACCCTATTGCTTTCACTCCTGTCCAGGATCGACTCTGCAATCCTTTCCTCTACCTCTCTAGAGCTTTTAGGAGGTCTATAAAAGACTCCCAACAGGGTGACCTCTCCTTTCCTGTTTCTAATCTCAGCCCATACTACCTCAACAGACAAGTCCTCATCAAACTTCCTTTCTGTCACTGTGATACAGTCTTTGACTAATAATGCCACTCCTCCACCCCTTCTACCTCCTTCTCTACTCTGACTGAAGCATTTGAATCCCGGAACCTGCAACAACCATTCCTGTCCCTGCTGTATCCATGTCTCTGAAATGGCCACAACATCGAAGTTCCAGGTACTGATCCAAGCTGCAAGTTCCTCCACCTTATCGCGAATACTTCTTGCGTTAAAGTATACGCATTTCATACCATGCCCTACTCCACTCAAGATATTGGGTATCCAATATACTCAAGAAACTCCAAGATATTGGTCCACTTTAACCCAGAGTTGAAAATTCGGCTTACATGTGATGGTTTGAATGCTTTTACATTTCACATTGTGGCAACTGGGGAGGAGCTGCCAATAGTGTTCTCATCACAAACGTTATGAATTGCATAAAATTACGCACAATTTAAGAAAGAAGCACGCAGCATAATATTTGGCATTAAATGATTTACCAATTTCTATATGGCAGACAATTTACTTTGTTGACCGATCATAAACTGTTGACAACAATTTTGGTCCATACCAGGGAATTCCATCAAGTTGTCTAGAAAATAGACGTTAATGTTATTAGGGCATAATTATGAAATCAAGTATCAGAGATCAGGAGAGCATGCCAACACAGATGTCTTATTGAGATTGCCACTTCAGGACGAAACTGAGTCGCAAGACAGCAACATCAACATGGTATATTTCTCTCATGTAGAGAATGTCCCAACAACCTGGCCTCCATACAAAGGTCCAAGAGGAATGACCCAGTAAGGGGCTGTAGACATGGGAGGCAATTTTCCCAAAAAGATTCTGAGTGTCAAATCCACGGGAAAACTGGAGTAAATCAGTGGGGGTTCTGAAGAGAATCTCTCACGCTCTGAGCACACTGAGTGCACCAGTGTAAATCATATTAAAATTCAATATGGGAGCCTGTTTCTGGATGAGTATATGGGATCCAATGGGATTGGGGGTTATAGATAGGTCTATGGCTGGGTAGGTTTTGATGTGTTCGGTACAACTTGTGGGCCGAAGGGCCTGTTTGTGCTGTAGTGTTCTATATTCTATGTTCTATTCCTGCTGGAAAAGCCAGCAGCATATCACTCAGCAGAACACTGTGCATGTGCCTATGTCAGCGCCGAGATTGGCGCATGCACAGTGACCCCTATCTGGCAGCTTCTCAATTGCTAGCCAGTTTGAACGCTGGCCAGCACAGCGACCCTGTATTGCTGACTCTCTCACTGCCACCCCCCTCCCATCCCCCCAACCCCCACGGTCTCATTGCTGATCTCCCGGACATGTCCAGCCTTGGCCTCAAACCCTCAACCCCCTACCTACCCAACCCCACCCCGCGATCTCCAGCTCCCCCACCCCAATCTCCCCTTCCTCTCCCAGCAGGCTGAACCCCCCCCTCCTCGTCCACCCCTCCCCCTCCCAGATGGCCAGCTCAGATTGCTGGCCTCCGTCCCTCTCTCAAAAATCGTGACTGCAGTGTGGCAGCAGCAGCCTCCCCTCCCCCCCGCCCCCACTATAGGACGAGATCAGTAATTGGTCAATTATTTCTAAGCGATAGTTTTACCACTGCTAAAATACCGATGAGTGCTGATAGACGACAGGCATTGTGCTACCCCAGGGTGCCTAAATTTACTCTGCATGCCGATCAGTTCTGAGGAACCTTAAAACTCCATCCTTCGTCTCCACAGATTAATTTTGAATTAACCTGATTTCAATTACAGGTTGTGTACTCTGGTTTTACAGAGGAACAGATTCTGCAGTTAGTGCAAAGTTCCAGGTGTAAGTCTGTCACTGTGACTAGAATTATTATATCATTTTATTATAGCTGAATATTTGAAGTTACTGTAAGAAGTCTCACAACACCAGGTTAAAGTTCAGCAGGTTTATTTGACAGCAAAACCAATAGCTTTTGGAGTGCTGCCCCTTCATCAGGTGAGTGGGAGTTCTATTCATAACAGGGCATATAAAAACACAAACTCAATTTACAAAATAATGGTTGGAATGTGAGTCTTTACTGGTAATCGAGTCTTGACTGTGTCTATTTGAAGTTATGCAGAGGCCTATCAGAAACGTCTCCTGCTGGCCTATATAAATTTGATTGAGATCCAAGACACCTGATCCACCTGCCATAATGTGCCATTAACAACATATATATAGAACATAGAACATAGAACATTACAGCACAGAACAGGCCCTTCGGCCTTCGATGTTGTGCCGACCAATATAAAAAGCAATGCCCCTCCAAACTAAACCATTCCCTTCTCTTCCATATACTTATCAACTAACCTCTTAAACTCCACCAAACTTGGCGCATCTACAACCGCTGCAGGCAGGGCATTCCACTCCCGAACCACCCTTTGGGTAAAGCACCTGCCTCTGATATCCGTCCTATAACTATCACCCCTTAATTTAAAGCTGTGTCCCCTCGTGCTAGCTTTTTCCATCCGAGGAAAAAGGCTATCACTGTCCACCCTATCTAAACCTCTAATCATCTTATATGTTTCGATCAGGTCCCCTCTTAGCCGCCTCCTTTCTAACGAAAACAACCTCAAATCCCTCAGCCTCTCCTATGTGTGTGTGTGTATAGCGGCTAACAGAGGCTAATATCCCATAGGACTTCACCAGGGGTTAATCAGATGAAAATTAACAGTCAAAGGAAGAGACAGTACAAATGGTGGCCCAAAGCTTGGTTAAGAAGATTACCAAGTTTTCCAACCACTCCTAAGTACTTGTGTTTCTAATGGATATAGTGTGAGTTGGAGTTGGCCTCTAGATCTCATGTCATTGGAGGTGCTTGATGTGAAGAAGTGTCTTGAAAGGATCAGGTGCTGCAGGTAGAATTGGAGTGCAAGGAAGTCATTCTCAAACTTATGGCACTACCTAAGAAGAGAAAAGTATAGAAAACAGATCCAGTCCTGTTGAAACCACATAAACAGTATCCATGGAATGCAAGTGGTTAGAATTAAGTAATGTAGATTGAAATATTGGATTGAAGGGTGCCAATGTTTTCATTTGATCACCTTGGGAACAGGGCTCATAACCAGCAAGAACTTTCTGCTGGATATATTTCTTGCAATTATTCACCTCCCTTGAGGCTTTATATAAACTGGGAAAGCCCATTGATACCTGTGGGTGAGTCTGCGGGAGGTGGAACATTCCATTGGTTGTTAACCTTTGCTGTTAGGTATACTTTGTTGCAATAATTGTTTTATTTCCTAAATGGGAAGTGAGATAATCAAATCTGGATTTGGCATATTTGCAAACAAATTAACTGAAGTAATTGCAGAGGAAAAGGTATGACTGCAGAAAACAGCTCTCAGGTTTCCACAGTAACTATTGCATTCCATTCAGTCAGTCTGCCAGCTCCTGGGCCAAGTACATCTGTCTGAAAAGGCATATTGCAATCTATTTGCCCCTTTTGCAATTTACCTGAGTCCCTTACCCACATAACTGAATGGTGCAGTAATCCCCTCTCAGGTAGTAGACAACCATGTAATCACGAACAACACTGTTTAATCATGTTCGATTTTAAATGCAGCAAGCTAATACAAGGAGCGTGTAATGAAGCAAAATTTGGCACTGAAACATGTAAGGAGATAATTGGTCAGATGACCAAAAACTTGGTTGAAGAGGTGGGTTTTTAAGAATGCGTTGAAGGAAGAGAGGCAAAGGGGTGTAGCAAGGGGACTCTGGAGTTTAAGATCTTGGCAGGCACAGCCAGTGACAGATTTACAATTGATGCTGTTTACTGTCCCCCAACACAGACCCGAAGGCCTAAGCCAGGAAAGTACACAAATTGATTAGTGCTTTTTCACTTTTAAAAACATCCTGTTTAAATGATTGCCTTGTTGACATCTCTGAGTGGGGTCAGCCTTCTGGGAGAGTCAGGGTTGTAGGGAGTGGAGGGTTCAAGATTGCAGGGTGGGGAGTGTTCGGGGCTGCTGTAGGGGAGAATTTGGAGATTGGGACTGCAGGGAGGGAAGGCAGACTGGGGGTGGGGGGGAAGGAGGTTGGCAAGATTGAGTTGGAAACAAGTGGGGGTTCTGCAATTGGGCTGTGAGGGTGGGGAGGTGAAGGTCGCAGCTGGCCAGGGTTCAAACTGGCCAGTAATCGGGAGGATGGGAGTGCAAGCTAGCACGCATTCACTAATCTCTGCTCTGACAGATCTACATGCACAGTGGCCCATTCAGTGCTATACCGCTGGCCTCTAGGAATAGGCCCTGCCCACTAATTTTCAACAGGATTCACACTAGTGCATCTGCAGTGCATAGCATGTGGGAGATTCATTTTGAAACTACCGCTGGAAAAAAAAAGTGTGATTTACTCCAGTTTTTATGTGAATTCAGCACTTCAAGAATTTTTGGGGGAAAAATTGTCCCCCTCTCTCTCCGCATGATCTCTGGATCCAGCAAGACTGCTGTTCCACTGTCAACTTCCATTCTGACTGGCTGTGCATCCAGCAGTGGATGGACCCAGTTTCTATTTATAGTATCAGCAATGGCTATCATATTCAGTGAAAATTCATCATCAGAGTGTGAGTCATTTTGTTTCTCTTGACTCTTTTGTACAGCAGAAACACTTCTATTTTGTTTCCATGTTGCTTTGGTTTGTTCTTGCTTCTTATTATTTTTGCTTGTAGCTTCCTTTTCTTTTAGCAAGCAAGTGACTATTTCTTCCAGAGCTTCTGCATACTACATCCTTGCATCATCATTCTACAGCACCAGTGACTTCAGTGAATAGTGTGCTTGCAGAATTTCTATGATTTGTTCTCCAGTTGCATACAATCTCGGAGGAAATTGAACATTTTTCCCTCTGTTATGCCTTCTGTTGTTCCTTACTTAGCATTATGGAAGCAATTGCATAATTTACAATGTGCGAAGCAGTCATGAGACTGGACAACAGACTTTAAGAAAACATACAAAGATGCCAAAGATCCTTTGCAGACATCTGAAATATTGGTTCATTTTAATATGAACCTACCATTACTGTTTGTTTGCACTGTTTTACCTTAGGAGTGAAGAGTGTAGTTTCTGCCTTCTGAAGCAGAATGACCAATAGCTTTTGCTTCATGTACTCTGACACTGCTGAATCTAACTATGCTCAGCTAGAAAAATGAAGTATTGAGCATAATCTTTGGTGTGCAAAAGTTTCATCATTATTTATACGGTCATCATTTCACATTATTGACTGGTCATGGACTCTTCTATATTTGGTATAAAAGTATACCATCACTGATCTTATCTGCACATTCCTATGATATCAAATATTGCCAATCAGAGTGCCATGTTGATGCTGATGCAATATCATTTTACCTTTAGCTATTGACCAGATACCATTTGCGCAGTGGATGTGGTTTACATGGATTTCAGCAAGGCATTTGATAAGGTCCCCCATGCAAGATTTCTGAAGAATGTGAGAGGGCATGGGATCCAAGGGGCTTTGGCCTTGTGGATCCAGAACTGGCTTGCCTGCAGAAGGCAGAGAGTGGTTGTGGATGGGTCTTCTTCTGCATGGAGGTCAGTCACCAGTGGAGTGCCCCAGGGATCTGTTCTGGGACCCTTGCTGTTTGTTATTTTCATAAATGACCTGGATAAGGAAGTGGAGGGATGGGTTAGTAAGTTCACCGACGATACGAAGGTTGGTGGTGTTTTGGATAGTCTGGAGGAACATCTGAAGTTGCAGCGAGACAGAGATAGGATGCAAGACTGGGCGGAGAAGTGGCAGATGGACTTCAACGCTGATAAATGTGTGGTGATCCATTTTGGCAGGACCAATGGGGTGAAGCAGTATAATATCAAGGGCAGGAGTCTTGGCAATGTTGAGGAGCAGAAGGATTTTGCAGTCCGGGTCCATAGGTCTCTTAAATCTGCCCCGCAAGTGGAGGATGTGGTCAAGAAGGCACATAGTGTACTGGCCTTCATTAATAGAGAAATTGAGTTTAGGAGTCGGGAGGTAATGCTGCAACTTTATAAGACCCTTGTTAGACCCCACTTGGAGTATTGTGTGCAGTTCTGGTCGCCTCACTATAGGAAGGACGTGGAAGCTATTGAGAGGGTGCAGAGGAGATTTACAAGTATGTTGCCTGGATTGGGAGGCATGCCTTATGAAGATAGGTTGAGAGCGCTAGGTCTGTTTTTGTGACCAGAATTGTGACCACAATTCGGTTACGTACACCTTAGTGATGGATAGGGACAGGCATGAAGCTGGGGGCAGTAGTTATAGCTGGGGGAAGGGTAATTATGAAGCCATAAGGAGAGAATCAGGGTGCATAGGTTAGACTATGAAACTACAGGGACTGGGAACATCTGAAATGTGAAGCTTATTCAAGGAGCAGCTGCTGCGAGTCCGTGATAAGTATGTCCCTGTCAGGCAAGGAGGAAATGGTCGAGTAAGGGAACCTTGGTGTACGAAAAAAGTTAATTCGCTGGTTAAAAGGAAAAAGAAGGCTTATGTCAGGATGAGGCTTGAAGGCTCGGTTAGTGCAATGGATAGCTATAGATTAGCCAGGAGGGAGCTAAAGAGTGAGTTGAGGAGAGCTAAGAGGGGACACGAGAAGACTTTGGCTGATAGGATTAAGGAGAATCCTAAAGCTTTCTTTAGATATGTTAAGAATAGAAGATTGGTTAGGGCAAGATTAGGGCCAGTCATAGACAGCAGTGGGAAGTTGTGCGTGGAGCCTGAAGAGATTGGAGAGGCACTGAACAAATATTTCTCTTCGGTATTCACACAGGGAGATGTAAATGTAGTTGTGGAGAACACTGAGGTACAGGGTTGCAAACTGGAAAGTATTGAAGTAGATAGGGAGGATGTGCTAGATATTCTCGAGGGTTTGAAGTTGGATAAGTCCCCTGGGCCGGACGGGATTTACCCTAGGATTCTCTGGGAGGCAAGAGAGGAGATTGCAGAGCCTCTGGCTCTGATCTTCAGGTCGTCGTTGGTTACGGGTGTGGTTCCGGAGGACTGGAGGATAGCGAATGTGGTCCCATTGTTCAAGAAGGGGAAGAGAGACCTTCCAGGGAATTATAGGCCAGTGAGTCTTACTTCTGTTGTGGCCAAAGTATTGGAGAGAATTATTAGGGATAGGATTTATAGTTATTTAGAGAGAAATGAATTGATTGGGCATAGTCAGCATGGTTTTGTGAAGGGTAGGTCGTGCCTTACTAACCTTATTGAGTTTTTTGAAAAAGTGACCAAAGAGGAGGATGGGGGTAAGGCGGTTGATGTGGTATATATGGACTTTAGTAAGGCGTTCAATAAGGTGTCCCATGGAAGGCTTTTGCAGAAAATGCAAATGTATGGGATAGAGGGTGATTTAGCTAATTGGATTAGGAATTGGCTAGCAGATAGAAGACAGAGGGTGGTGGTTGATGTGAGATACTCATCGTGGAGTTTGGTTACAAGTGGTGTACCTCAGGGGTCTGTTTTGGGGCCCCTGCTGTTTGTAATTTTTATAAATGATCTGGATGAGGGTATTGAAGGATGGATTAGTAAATTTGCAGATGACTCTAAAGTCGGTGGAGTGGTAGATAGTGAAGACGGGTGTTATAGTTTGCAGAGAGACTTGGACAAGTTGCAGAGCTGGGCTGAGAGGTGGCAAATGGAGTTTAATGTGGAAAAGTGTGAGGTAATTCACTTTGGCAGGAATAACAAATGTGTAGAGTATAGGGCTAATGGTAGGACTCTTAATAGTGTTGATGAACAGAGGGATCTTGGTGTATGTGTGCATAGATCCCTGAAAGTTGGCAGTCAAGTCGATAAGGTTGTTAAGAAGGCATACGGAGTCTTAGCTTTTATTGGTAGGGGGATTGAATTTCGGAGCCGCAACGTCATGTTGCAACTGTACAAAACTCTAGTGCGGCCGCACTTGGAGTATTGTGTGCAGTTCTGGTCCCCACATTATAAGAAAGATGTGGAGGCATTGGAGAGGGTACAGAGGAGGTTTACCAGGATGTTGCCTGGTATGGAGGGCAGGTCTTATGAAGAGAGGCTGAGGGATTTGAGATTGTTTTCATTAGAAAGAAGGTGGCTAAGAGGAGACCTTATCGAAACATATAAGATGATTAGAGGTTTAGATAGGGTGGACAGTGATAGCCTTTTTCCTAGGATGGGGAAAGCTAGCACGAGGGGACACAGCTTTAAATTAAGGGGTGATAGTTATAGGACGGATATCAGAGGTAGGTTCTTTACCCAGAGGGTGGTTAGGGAGTGGAATGCCCTGCCTGCGGCAGTTGTAGATGCGCCAAGTTTGGTGGCGTTTAAGAGGTTAGTTGATAAGTTTATGGAAGAGAAGGAAATGGTTTAGTTTGGAGGGTCATTGCTTTTTTCATAATTGGTCGGTGCAACATCGAAGGCCGCAGGGCCTGTTCTGCGCTGTAATGTTCTATGTTTCTATGTTGCTATGTTCTCCCTGGAGAGACGAAGGTTGAGAGGCGACCTGGTTTAAAAAATGTTGAGAGGAATAGATAGGATGGGTTCTCAGAGGCTATTTCCCACGGCTGACATAGTTGCTATGAGAGGACACAGGTTTAAGATGCTAGTGGACAAGTACAGAGGAGATGTTAGAGGTAAGTTTTTCACTCAGAGGGTGGTGAGTGAATGGAATCGGTTGCCATCAGTGGTGGTAGAGGCAAACTCGCTGGAGTCTTTTAATAGACTTCTGGACTACTACATGGGATTAAATGGGATTGGGAGTTACAGATAGTTCTATGGCCTGGTAGGCATAGATATGATCGGCACAACTTGTGGGCCGAAGGTATAGATATGATCGGTACAACTTGTGCTGTAGTGTTTTATGTTCTATATAGTTTTGATTATATTCTTTATTTCACTAATGTATCATCTGACTGTGAAAACTTCGCAAGTTTAGAGACCTACCACAAGAAATGATCTTGTGATGGGAAAGATGATGGCTATGGTATTGAAAAGAACAATACAAACACATTGCCTGCATTGTAATTTGAAATCAGCTGTTAAGAAAGCTTGAGTTGACTGTCCAAAGTAGATGTCTACTGTGGGAATCTGAGTGATTATTCCTCCTAGACTACATGGAAGAGTTCTTGAACAACTCATGAAAGTCATCCTGGTATGCTCTGGATGAAAGAATTAACACATAGTTATTATTACTGACCAGATCTTGAAGCACAGATTGAACAAAAAGAGAGGCAGTGTCAATTCTGTTCATGAGTAAGGAATATGGCACCATTGTCCCCTTTACATCTTGGGATCTAAAATGCCATGTCAAAGCTTATTTGTAGTTTTTGGTGATCTGTTGTGGATTACACATTCTAAGTCACAAATTATGCATGCCCAAATTGGCAAGAGTTTTTATCATGAGATCAACTCTATCTTAACGTTGAAAAAACTTGATGAAATGTTTGCAATATTTGGAAAACCAGAACAGAATGTTTGCAATAATGGTTCATAGCTTACTTCACAAGAGTTTGAGGATTATCTCAAAATAAATGGTATTCAGCATATAAAATCTGCACCTTATCATCTATCAACCAATGATTACTTGGCAGAATAGTATAGTCCTTGAAACGTTATCTAAAAGCATGTTATATAAATCGCTTTTTGTCACCTTATGCAATCACTACTCATACAACTACCCAAAGTTCACTTGCATTACTACACTTAAAGAGAAGATTGATAACTGCATTTGATTTGTTATTACCTCTACAAACTTTTGAGACAGCAGAGTGGCAACAACAATTTCAAGTTGATAGATGAGAAGTGAGATCAAATCAATGCTCATTTCAACAAGAAAATTGAGTATTAGTATTAATTATGCCACAAGTGTGTGGCATATTGCTTAGCATTGCTGCCTCAAGTGCTGGGGATCAACGTTCGATTCCCGGCTTGTGTGGAGTTTGCACATTCTCTCCATGTTTGAATGCGTTTCCTCCAGCTGTTCGGGATGTATCCAAAGATGTGCGGGTTATGTAGATTGGCCATGCTAAAATTGCTCCTTAGTATTAGGGGAACTAGCTTGGGTAAATGCATTGGGGTTATGGGGATAGGGACTGGGTGGGATTGTGATTGATGCAGATTTAATGGCTTCCTTCTGCACTGTAGGATTCTGTGACTTTATGAGTGAGAAATGGGTACCAACCATAGTTTTAGCAAAATCAAATCCAATGTCTTAGATAGTTCAAACTGAAAGTGTTGCCATGCTGACTAATTGTTATCATCTCAAAATGATTTCTCAGAATCATCTCCAGAAGTACCACCTTTTCTAGTTCCTAGTATTGTAATTATTACTATGCAAGACTTAGTTGAATCTGAGTTGCATGATGGTTGTGTCTCTCCTACTTTATTGAGTGAGAATGAAATTGGTTCCAAGTGAAGTTCCAAATCACACTTCTATGGTCAAGGACAGCCAAATCCAGAAAGTTGTATACAATCAAAGAAGATTAGATATATTTATGATCAACTTCTTTAGAGACTGTGTATAATGATTATTAGTGCATAGTTCTGTGTCTAGAGTATTAATTGAATCTACGTGTAACATCACAGTAATTTGTTGTTGTGAGCAGAGAAATAAAAGGTGAGGAAATATACATTTTAAAAGGCTGTAAGTGCTTTAAAAGATAATCACATGATTTTCTGGTGATGTCTTTAATGTTGCATCTGCTATTTTACTTTCATTTTGTATCCTGTGCAGAGAAAGAATAGCTCTTCAATAAAAGTTGTTACGTTTGTTCGAATTTTCCAGTGCAAACCAACTCTTTTCTTTCTTTTAAAACATGCAACCCCAAACATACTCAGGACGTTACACAGAGGAACTGCCCAAGAAGAGGAAAGGGGAATTTCTAATAGTATTAGTTAGAGTAAAAATAGTTTCAGAAAAGGGCTAAGAGTTTCTACTCAGTGATATTTTTCTCAGCACAATTGGCTCAATATTGATTCAACCGGCATAATAGTTTGCAGGATTTTAAATGCAAAGTGTATTCAGTGCTGTACTACTCACAAGGTGAATGAACTACCATAACATGTTTCTGCTAATTCTATTTATTTACAGCCTTCATGGTGGATCCAGCATAAATCTTGGACGCAAGTTCATAAATAGGTATGTATTGTAAAGTTTGAATTAGTTACTTTTCAAATTTACTAAGGAGCTGAAATTGTATCTCCATCTTTCTGGGAAAATTGGGAATGAATTTGGAAGATAACAAGACATTCAAGCACTGTAAGACGAAAGGGAAGTTAGAGATGGACCATAGTTTGCAAGCTTGATAGGGTTAAGAGCTGCTTTTGGTAGTGACACTGGACTAGTAATTCAGAGATCGCAGGTATTGCTTACAAATCCCCCATGACAGATGGTGGAATTTGAATTCAATAAAATTGTAGACTTAATTGAATTCTAATGATGACCCAACAGACTTCTGTTGATTGTTGTAAAATCCCATCTGATTCATTAATGTCCTTTAGGGAAGGAAATCTTACCTAGTCTCAGTGACATATGATTCCACATATACAGCAAGGTTGATTGTTAAGTGGCCTCATGGATAGCAATAAATGCTGACCCAGCTAGCAATGCCCACATCCCAGGGTTAAGGTAATTGACAGAAGTACCAAAGCTTAGATGACGAAAAACGTTCTTTTAATCCAAATTTTAATTCCAGATCTAAACTGTAGCAGAGGCAAATTTATTGTACTTTCAAAAAAAAATTGGATAATACATGATGAGAAAAACTTTACAGGACTACTCGAAAAAGTGGGGAAGTGGGTTGACCGTCACTCTTTCAGAGTGCCAATAGGGACATGAAAGCCTGAAGGCTCCTTCTATGTCTTCTATGTTATAACAATGCTATATTTTCATGCTGTGAATTGTTGCTTGATGCTTATCTGGTTAACTGACCCCCTGAACCAATAGTAGAATTTTAAATTCATAAGAATCGCCCAGCTATGATGAAAGATCAGAATCCTGGAATTTTTTGCCTGGCAGCAGTGTCTTCACCACATGCACTGCAGCAGTTAAAGAGATGAAATAATTGGTTCAAAATGACACACCTGGTATCAGTTAGCTCCCCACATAGCGCCACTGCTTGCGATAAGTCATACTCGAGTTCCATCCAACCGTTTAAAATATTAAAGTATTGCATCTTCATCCATTGGGAGCCCATTGGGAGTTTCCAGCTAGTCTGTGCGGTGATGGTGAGTCACTGATTCACACCAACCCCAAACCAGGCCAGGACTTGCTCATGAGAGATGTTTCTATGTAACATTATCATGTATTGAGAATGACTGGCAATATTTTCAATACACTTGTTCAGTGATTTGGGGGGAAATCAGAATAAGGGTTTAATTTGTTAACATTTTTCTGTAAGAAAATAATGGAAAGGGTTGATGAAGGTGTTGCACTTACATGTGGACATGACCTTGCAGAACTTGTTATTGAAGGTTAACCACATGGAATAAAAGGGACAATGGCTGCATAGCTATTAAGTTGCACAAAGAGAAAATAGACAGCAGTGGTGAACGGCTGATTTTCAGTCTGGAGGTGGTGTTTTCCCAGAGGTCAATGTCCACTATTTGGAAGCCCTATCTGATAGCCAGACTCCTCTATCTTTTTAATATATATGAATGATCTGAAACTGAGTACACAGGGCATGATTTCAAACGTTAATATTTCAATTGACACAAAGTTGAAAAATATAGCAAACATAGAGAAAGACAGTAACAGACTTCAGGAGGACGTAGACTGATGAAATATATAGACATGTGGGAGATGGAATATGAGTGAATGATGTATTTTTGAAGGAAGAATAAAGATTTTAAAATGGATGTGGGAACAGGAGTATATGGAAGTCCACATGCACCAATCTCTGAAGGTATCAGGACTGGTTGGAAATGTAAAAAAGTATATAATATCCTTATTTTTAATAAATATAAATATGGAATATAAAAGCAAGGAAGTTATGATGAATTTTTAAATATCAATGGTAAGGTCTTAGCAAGCGTATTGTATCAAATTCTGGGCTCCAAACTTGCAGAAAGATTATCCAAGCCTTAGAAAAAGTGTATAGAGATCTATTAGAATGATACCAGGAATGAGGTGATGAATTTGGTGACAAAGCTGGTTTTGACTCTTTTGAACAGGTTTAATGAAATGGATAGGGAGACATTAGGGGCAATTCTCCCAAAAGTGCTGAATTGGCAGGAAGACTGTTCTAAATTCTGTTTTGTCAGTTCAGCTTCTCACTCGAATCACCCCACTCTGTCACTGCAGATGTCCCAGTCATGAATATTATTAAAAACCCAGAGCAGCAGAGCCTCTTTGCGCTGGAGTCTGACAATTCTGGAACTCTGCACAAATGCAGTGGCCCCAATCTATCAGACTCCCCATTTGCTGGGCAAGGGCACTTTGCCCCTTGGGCAGTGCCAGAGGCACAGGCTGGCACTGCCAGGATGCCCATCACCACCCCCTCCACTGCCTGGTTCCTGGGGGATCCTGATTGCACCCTCCCCCCTTCTTTCTGCTGGGGATTCCCGTTAGTTCCCTGAACGTGGGGAGCCAGCATAAACTCCACTGGAATGAAGTACTTCTGGCGGGGTGGGAGATTCAATTGGGACCTGAAAGTTCCTGATAATGAACTGCTAAACATATTTAAAATACATATTAAAAAGAGCCAAATTACTTACTTGCTTACCTGTTGGTTTCCATTGTGGTCTGACCAGTGACTGTTCGCTGGCTCTGGGAGGTGCGCATGCATTCCTGGCACATGCGCAAGGCTGGCAACACACATCTACCACCACAACCCCCCAGACAAGTTGTAGGTTGTGATGGGAGAATACACAAGCAGGATGATCTATAACCAAAAGGTATAGATTTAGGAAAATTAGCAAAAGAATACAGCAAGTGGTGTAGAACATACTGTAAGGGCAGTGGAAGAAGATTCAATACAGTAGGAACTTTCAGATAGGAAAAATAGTACTGCAAAGCCAAGGGTAAAGATCTGAGAAAGCACGGGCATGTGGACTAAATGGTAGCCTGCTGCGCTGTACAAATCAATGACCTTGTAAACCAGCCACTTGAATATTTTCCAGATTCCCCAACTTTTTATCTCTAGCTGCTGAAAGGTTCATTTCAGTGAGCATCTCACACAAGTGGTCTATTTAAATAGGTTTGCTGAAATGGAAGGCTGGCGTTTTTCTTTCTGGAGAATAAGTGCGGCAATAGGCAGGAAGGTTGGCATGACGGGTGGTTGGTTGGACGAACATACATGATCTTCCAATCTTCAACTCATTTTCAACAAGGAGCTCAGCAAATTTCACGGTGGATGGGAAGGAAGTTATGTAGTCAAAGGTCCCGACACCATATTTAAACAGCACCCAGACATTCACTCATTATAGGCCACGAATTCTCCAATTTTCTTCTGATGTCCTTGTAGGCTGGAGCTCATATTGGAAAAACTCAAAAATTTATGCAACCATATCTCAGGACATATGAGGCTGATATTGAATTTTGCTCATCTCTAGACAAGAGCAGAGCTGCCTGTATACTTATGACTCTATGGCCTTTGTCAGGCAAATGCAGTGTTCTGATCTGCAATAGCACTCATATCAACACAGACAGTCACAGATTGCTGATTAGAATGCGAATCCTTACATCTAACCTGCTATTCAAGTGTTAAAGTGGCTAACAATGTGTGTGAAGGGAATCCTGAGCATTGGTTAGAGAATTGTGTATTCTCTCCAGACAGCACAGTAAGTGAGGTTTTTGCTAACCCAGGCAAGTTACGGGGGTTACAATAGTGTGTCATGAAGCCAAGATCCCTATTAAGACCGTCCTCATGTGTGCAGAATTTGGCTATCAGTCTCTGCTCAGCAACTCTGCGCTGTCGTGTGTCACGAAAGCCCCCTTGAAGAACATTTACCCGCAGGTCGGAGTCCGAATGCCCATGACTGCTGAAGTGTTCGCCCACAGGAAAGGAACTGTTTTGCCTGGTGATTGTTGAGCGATGCTCATTCATCCGCTGTCGTAGTGTCTGCATGGTCTCCCCAGTGTACCATGCTTCGGGACATCCTTTCTTGTAACGTATTAGGTAGACAATGTTGGCCGAGTTCAAGAGTATGTACCGTGTACCTGGTGAATGGTATCCTCACGTTTGATGATGTCGTCCATGTCTATGATCTGGCATGTCTTGCAGAGGTTGCTGTAGCAGGGTTGTGTGGTATTGTGGTCACTGTTCTCCTGAAGGTTGGGTAGTTTGCTGCGAACAATGATCTGTTTGAGGTTGTGCGGTTGTCTGAAAGCAAGAAGTGGGGGAGTGGGGATGGCCTTAGCGAGATGTTCATCGTCATCAATGATATGTTGAAGACTCCGGAGAAGATGTCGTAGCTTCTTCGCTCCGGGGAAGTACTGGACAACAAAGGGTACTCTGTCCACCGTGTCCCGTGCTTGCATGGGTTTTCTCCGGATGCTCCAGTTTCCTCCCACATCCCAAGGATGTGCTCTTAGGCTAATTGGCAAAACAAATTCTCCCTAAATTGTCTCAAATTTGGTTTTTAATCCATAGATCTATAAACATGGATCGGGATCACGGGTAGAGATGGGAACATCGGTGTGGCGGCGCGGGCTCGTTGGGCCGAAGGGCCTGTTTCCCGTTTTGTTCTTTGTTCTTTGACTCACCCAATTAGACCCTCATTTATCAGACTGCAACCTGAACTTGCCAGCCTGCTGCAGCACACTTCCACTGATGACTAAGACTGTTCCGTCCTATCTGTACTCTGAGTTGTCCCCCAGGAAACCATTGTCAATACCATTGACTCCTTGTTCTACAACACTTTCCTTTTCCTGGACAAACTTCCACTTCCCCCAGACAACATTTCCGCACTGCCCACACTTTCCCTGGACACTTTCCTCACCCTAAACCTACCTCCCCTTCCAGTCCTGGAGCATGCTTGTGATACAGGCATCTCACACTGATACTCTTAAAGGTGGGTGAAAACAGTGTTTCTGTTGTTTGAAGTTGTTGATGAAGTGAAATTCACCAGATGCATGTTACTTATACAGTCATAAAGCAAACCATTCTAGTTATCCATGGGTGGAGCACTTATCGTGTTTTAAATCTAACCATCTTCAGCTGCTTCATCAATGACTTTCCTTCCATTATAAGGTCAGCAGTGAGAATGTTTGCTGATAATTGCACAATGTTCAGCACCATTTGCAACTCCGCAGATACTGAAACAGTCCATGTCCAAATGCAACGAGACCTGGACAATATCCAGGCTTGGACTTACAAGTGGCAAATAACACCTGTGCCACACAAGTGCCAGTCAATGATTATCCTCAACAAGAGAGGATCTAATTATCACCTTTGTCATTCAATGACATCACCATCACTGAATCCCATACTATTGAGAGCCTGGGAATTACTACTGACAAGAAATTGATCTGGATTAGCTGTATAAGTACCATGGCTACAACAGCAGGTCAGAGACTAGTAATCCTGTGATGAATAACTTACCTCCTGACTTCCCAAACCCTGTCCAGCATCTACAAGGCACAAGTCAGCAGTGTAATGGAGTGCCCTCCACTTGCTTGAGTGAGTGCAATTCTAACAACATTCAGGAAGCTCAACACTGTCCAGGACAAAACAGTTCACTTGATTGGCATCTCACCCACAAATATCAACTCCCTCCACCACTGATGCAGAATGACAGTTTGTGTACTATCGACAAGATGCACTGCAGTAACTCATCAAGTCTCCTGACACAATACCTTCCAAGTCCATGACCTCTAATATAATAAAGGATAAGGGCAGCTCATAAAAGGATCAATAATGAAAGGACACAGATTTAAAGTGTTTTGCAAAAGAAGCAAATGTTATGTGAGAATCATTTCTTTACACAAGTGGTAATGCTTGATAATGGAATGCATTACTTGGAAGTGTGAATTGAGGTATTCAAGAAGGCATTAAATGATTATTTGAATAGAAACAATATGCTGGAGTATGGACAAAGGCAGGGGAGGTACCTAGAGCTGGGTGTTCAAACAGTGAGGAATTTGTAAAGTGTGTCCTGGAAGGATCTTTGGAGCAGTATGTAGCTAGTCCGACTAGAGAGAGGGCTATATTGGATTTAGTTCTGAGTAATGGGCCAGGTGTAGTAGGGGAACATGTGGCTAACAGTGACCACAATTCTGTCTACTTTAGGATACAGATGGAAAAGGATGCTTGTTGCCCTAGGGGGAAGGTGCTGAATTGGGGGAAGGCTAACTACAGTCGGATTAGGCAGGAACTTATGGAAACTGATTGGGAACGGTTGTTCGAAGTCTACGCTAGGCATGTGGATTCTTTCAAGGGAATACTGAAAATGTTGCAAGAAAGATATGTGCTGGCTAAGATGAAGGATGGGAAAAGTAGGATTAGAGAGCTGTGGATTACTAGAAATATTGAGGTTCGGAATAAAAGAGAGACGTATGTTAGGTCAAAGCAGTTGGGAATGGAGAGAGTGTTGGAGGAATACAGAGAGAGTAGGAGGGAGCTCAAAAGGGGAGTTAGAAGGGCAAAAAGGGGGCAAGAAATGGTTTTGGCAGATAGGATTAAGGAAAATCCAAAGGCTTTTTACTCCTAAGTTAGGAATAAAAGGGTGGTTAGAGGAAAAATCGGACCTCTTAGGGACAGAGGAGGGGAACTGTGCTTAGAGCCCAAGGGAATGGGAGAAATCCTGAATGAATATTTTGCATCATTATTTATGAAGGAGAAGGGTTTGTTGACCAGTCCTGTCTCTGAGGGAGCTGTGGACCAGTTGAGGGAAATATCCAGAATGAGGGAGGAAGTGTTAGAGCTTTAAGGTAGCATTAAAACTGATAAATCTCCAGGGCCTGATGGCATTTATCCCAGGCTGCTTAGGGAGGCATGAGATGAAATTGCTAGGCCTCTGACGCAAATCTTTGTCTCTTCTTTGGACACAGGTGAGGTCCCAGAGAACTGGAGGATAGCTAATGTTGTACTGCTGTTTAAAAAGGGTAGTAGGGATAACTCTGGAAATTATAGGCCGGTGAGTTTGACGTCAGTGGTAGGGAAGCTGTTGGAGGGGATTCTTAGAGATAGGATGTACAGATACTTAGAGCATTGCGATCTGATTAGGGATACGCAGCATGGCTTTGTTAAAGGGAGGTCATACCTTACAAATCTGGTAGAATTTTTTGAGGAGGTGACAAAAACGATTGATGGAGGGCGAGCCGTTGATGTCTTCTGTATGGATTTCAGTAAGGCGTTTGACAAAGTCCCTCATGGGAGGTTAGTTGAGAAGGTCAAGGCTCATGGGATACGAGGACAGGTAGCTAGATGGATAAGTAACTGGCTTGGTAATAGGAGACAGAGAGTGATAGTGGAAGGGTGTTTTTCTAGCTGGAGGTCGGTCACTAGTGGTGTGCCGCAGGGCTCAGTACTGGGACCTCTTCTATTTGTAATATATATAAATGACTTGGAAGAGGGAGTAAGTGGAGTGATGAGCAAGTTTGCAGAAGATACACAGATGGCTGGACTTGCGGATAGTGAGGAGCATTGTCAGGCGATGCAGCAGGACATAGATAGGCTGGTAGCTTGGGCAGATAGATGGCAGATGGAATTCAATCCTGATAAATGCGAGGTGATGCATTTCGGGAGAAAGAATGTGGGGGGGAGGTATATGAAAAAGGGTAGACCTATTAAGAATATAGAAATGCACAGGGACTGGGAGTGCAGGTGCACAAGTCTCTGAAGGTGGCAGAGCAGGTGGAGAAGGTTGTGAAGAAAGCATATGGTATGCTAGCCTTTATAGGAAGGGGTATAGAGTACAAGAGCTGGCCTTTAATGTTGCAGTTGTATAAAACGCTGGTTAGACCTCATTTCGAATACTGCTTCCAGTTCTGGTCGCCTTACTATTGGAAGGATGTGGAGACTGGAGAGTGCAGAGGAGGTTTACCAGGATGCTGCCTGGTATGGAAGGTCTGAGTTATGAGGAGAGGTTAGGCAAATTGGGACTGTTTTCTTTAGAAAGACGTAGACTTAGAGGAGATCTAATAGAGGTGTACAAGATTATGAAGGGTATAGATAGAGTAAACAGGGTTAAGCTTTTTCCTAGGATGGACTAGGTATTCTTTTTCCTAGGTTGCAAATTGGGAAGTATTGTAGTAGATAGGGAGGATGTGCTAGAAATTCTCGAGGGTTTGAAGTTGGATAAGTCCCTGGGCCGGACGGGATTTACCCTAGGATTCTCTGGGAGGCAAGAGAGGAGATTGCAGAGCCTCTGGCTCTGATCTTCAGGTCCTCGTTGGTTACGGGTGTGGTTCCGGAGGACTGGAGGATAGCGAATGTGGTCCCATTGTTTAAGAAGGGGAAGAGAGACCTTCCAGGGAATTATAGGCCAGTGAGTCTTACTTCTGTTGTGGGCAAAGTATTGGAGAGAATTATTAGGGATAGGATTTATAGTTATTTAGAGAGAAATGAATTGATTGGGGATAGTCAGCATGGTTTCGTGAAGGGTAGGTCATGCCTTACTAACCTCATTGAGTTTTTTGAAAAAGTGACCAAAGAGGTGGATGGGGGTAAGGCGGTTGATGTAGTATATATGGACTTTAGTAAGGCGTTTGATAAGGTGGC